>CM062815.1:695878670-697098670 GCA_031772625.1 Pinus tabuliformis
TATTCGGTCAAGATATCCCAAAATTTCTATGGGAAGTAACAATGATAACAATATATATGCAAAATAGAAGTTCTTATAGAATCCTTGATAATATGACACCAGAAGAAGCATTCACAGGGAAGAAGCCATGTGTATACCATCTTCGAATCTTTGGGTGTCTCACATACATCCATGTTCCAAAAGACAAGTGAAAGAAATTGGATTCTACAAGCATAAAAGGAATATTCATTGTTTATAGCCTTTCTTCAAAATCTTATATAATCTACATAAAGGAAGGAAGACAAATTGAAGTTAGCAGGAATGTTATATTTGATTAAAATCATGGCTATAAAAGATCCAAGGATATCCCAATTGAATCCAATAAATAAGTTGTACCATTATTTGAAGAAGAAGAACATCATGACAAACCAACTACAAACCAAGTAGAAGAAGAAGAAGGACCAAGTGATCCTATTCAACCTGTAATCATTCTTGAAATGAAGAAGAGGCCAAATTGGTTAAAATCTACACTTTAAGATGTCGAAGGACATGGAGCAACTAAAGGATATTTTAGAGAAAGCAAAAGACCAAAGAGATATTCAGGATATGCCAAATATATGAAAAAATTGATAGAAGCAGAACCTACTACCTTTGAATAAGTCACTCATCAAGAAGAATGGAAGAAGGTGATGCAGGAAGAATATCAATCCATCATGAATAATGGGGTTTGGGAAATCATTCCTAGACCAAGTGACAAATCGGTTGTCATATCAAAATGGATTTACAAAATCAAACATGTTGTTGATCGAAACATAGAAAAATACAAAGCTAGATTTGTCGCAAAGTGTTTCTCACAAAAGGAAGGGAAAGACTATGAATAAACCTTTGCTCCTACTGCTAGGTATTATATTATAAGATCTCTGGTTTCACTAGTTGCTACTATGGGATGGAATATCCATCAAATGGATGTGAAAACAACATTTATAAATGGAACCATTGATGATGAAGTATACATTGAACAACTGAAAGTATTTGAAATAAATAGCATAGATACACATGTTTGCAGACTCAAGAAAGCCCTATGTCGATTGAAGCAAGCTCCTAGGGCATGGCATGCAAGGATGGATGCATATATCTTAAGAATTGGTTTCATCAAAACTTATGTCGATGAAAACCTCTACATCAAGGTGGTGAAGAATGAGCCAGTCATTAAACTACTATATGTGGATGATTTGTTTATTACAAGTGTGGAGCACATAATACTAGAATGTAAGAAAAACTTGGCAGCAGAATTCAAAATGAAGATTTGGGACTCGTGAACTATTACTTGGGCTTGGAAGTCTGGCTAAACACAGTGAGATATATCTAGGTCAAGGTAAATACATAATCAAGATGTTATAGAAGTTTGGTATGATGTATTCCAAGCCTATGACTACTCCCATGATCACTAACCTCAATAAGTTGAGAAGCTCTAACTCTAGTCTCGTCGATCCTACTAGCTATTGTAATTTGGTGGGCTCTCTGATGTAATTGGTAAATACAAGACCTGATATATGTTTTGTTGTAAATGTTCTTAGTCAATAATTGGATAGCTGCCAAGCATATCTTGAGATACTTACGAGGAACAATACATCATTGCCTAAAGTATGATGGAAAGGAAGTCAAGTTGAAAAGTTTTACTAATTTCGATTTTGGAGGTAATGAGACTGGTGGAAGGAGCACTACCGGTGGATGTTTTAGTTTGGGATTTGCAATGATTTCATGGATGAGTAGAAATCAAGATATTGTTGCGTTAGGTAGTGTCAAAGACAAATATTTTGTTGCGTGTGAAGTAGGAAAATAAGTTGTTTGGTTAAGAAAACTATTGTCAGATTTATTTGGAAAGCCTTTGGATCCTACAATAATAAATTGTGACAATCAAAACAACATCAAGATGTTTGAAGACCTCATGTTTTATGAAAGGACGAAGCATATCAATAACAAGTATCATTATATTAAGAGTTTTGTACAAGATGGGGTTATGAAGCTATAATATATTTTGACAGATGAATAGGTAGTCGATGGCTGAAAAAATCTCTTTCGAATAAGAAGTTTGAATATTGTATAAGCATGCTTGGATTGGTTGATATAACAGATGTAGTTGATAGGAGAGATGAAGCATCTTATGGAAAGATTCTTGGGAGACATCTGGTCAGCCTCTGTGTTGATTTCTAGATCTCAAAGTATGGAGGGTGGCATTGGTCATCGAGCTCCAACCTTGGATATGCACCTAGATCCTTGGGTTGATGGTAGAGCTTAAAAGCTTGATGGTACCTAGAGTGGCTAAAGCTTGAGTCCATCTTAGTCCCACCTGATTATAGTACCCTGGTTAGGTATCTAATATGAAGCACTGATTGTGTTATAACTCTTCATACTTCATTTCATTTTGAGATATTCCATGTGCCTTCATATGTATGTAATTATGAATACCACCCTAGTTAAGAGGGAGTGTTGAAGAATGTAACTAGTGTCGGTCTTTATGATTGTACTTGTAAAAATAAACTTTATTATTAAATAAAATGACTTATTAAAGCATGGGTTTCATGCTTGAGTTAATGTTTTCTAGTTCAGAGCCTCCATTGAATGCTTTAGGTTTTGTATTGAGTCATTAGAGTCATTGTCATTTTTATTAGAGCCTTTTTGGGCTTTTGTATTATGTAAAAAGAATCATTTTTGAGCCAAAAAGGTTATTTGTCACCTCCACACCATGTCGGCCCTATCCCCATGAAGTCGACCTATATTAGGGAATTCGACCTAGCAGAAAGGTTATATATAGAGAGGTAGTTCGACCTATTTGTAGCACTCATTCATCAAGTTTTACCTTCATGGAAGAGAAGCAGAAAAAGAGAGCAAAGTAGCTGGAGAAGGAAAAAAGAAGTTGTAAAGATCTAATTCGAGTTTATGGGTTATCTATCTCTCACATGTGCAAAGTTTCTGGGTAGTTGTTGGGGCCAAAATTTTGTGTCTACTATGAGGCTGAATTTTGTTACTAGGGGCTGAAATTTTGTTGCTAGGGGCCAAAATTATGGACTTAAGTTGTTGTTGGGGAGTTTTCACTTGGAGACTTTGACAGGGATCATCTATTGGAGGGAAGGGTTGACTTGAGGTTGGGGAAGGTCTTTTTCTAGGTCTAAGACGTCTTGGAGTGTCTCATCTTGATTTCAATCTACTAGTGGAAGAGTTGGAATAGGTTTTCCCCTTGAAGGGGTTTTTCACTCGCTGAGCACCTACATGTTGTCTCTCTTGTTCTTGTGGTCTTTGTTACCCACCACTTTGTGCGTGATATCCCTAGGAGAAAAAAAAACCAAGATTGTCCTCAGTCGAAAACCAACATCCCATTACAGCCACCAACTAGTTCGTTGTGCCACTTCTCCACCACTTAATCCAGACATGTGGTCGCTCACCCATCTGCCATGTCATTTGCTAATTGAGTATTGTAGTTTTCTTATCATGGACATTTCTGGGCATGCATTAATGGGGGGATTCGATGGAAATAATGGGCTAGATATATTCTCTTCTCCCCTAGCCCCCCTTCTGGATTTTAACCTTGGATTCTAGTCCCGTGTGATCTCTTTAGCTAACTCTTTGGATTTAGGGATGGTATTACATGGGAAACCCTAATTTTGGTTGTGTAGTCCTGCTCCCTCATCAATATATATTACTCCCCTTCCAATGATTATAACCCCTTTCATCATTTCTCCCACATGGGTCCACATTCCTCCACTGGGTCCACATAGGGTCAGCTCCCCCCCCCCCTTTCGCACACCTTGGGTCAGGCCTAGAATGATGCCTCAGAGGTTGATGGAGTTGAAAAAGAAAAGTAAAAGCATAATTGGCTACACACAATAGAAAATGTATCACAAAATGCAAAAGATGGTCAGGACAAACACATTTAGCACATGGGCAAAAGCCAATACATGAGCTCTACCTCATCATCATGGTCATCACCCTAGTTCCTACAAGCCCTAGATGAGCTTCCCTTATCATTTAGGAACCCATGGTTGTCCCAACCAAGGGTGGGCAATGAATTGCCCTACCTTAAGGGGGATATCTGTTGGCCTTGTGGCACTGATTTAGAGCTATGGCACAGGTGTTGTCCTTGATGGCAACTCACTTTGGTGACAGATCTCAGTACAGGCTCTCAGAATGAAGGAAAAAGATATATACGCAGGTTCACCTAGACGAAGGCACGTATACACGCGAGTTAGATGTTACAAAGGCGCGTATGCGTATACACGCACTTTCACGCAAGGAAAAGCGCGTATATGTTGGAGAACTTACTTTTGGTCCATGGTAGTTAGTCCTTGGTATTTGAACCTATGGTTTTGGACCATGGTATCTCGTCAGAAGTGTTGATCCCAAGTATTGGGTCCATGGTATTGTTTTATTATGGTTTTGGACCGTGGTATTGTGAAAGGCCTAAGACTATAAAAGAGGAAGGAGATCATTTGGCAAAGGATCATCTGAATTAATTGAATATCTAATAAGTGCTAGATCTGAAATATTGGTGATTGGGGTTATGGTGCAGATCTGGATCTGAATGAAGGAGGAACCTTAGCGCAAAGAGAAGGATAAGTTCTATTGATGGGTCATAATCTTTAGGCTTGAATGATAGTATCTGTGTATGATTTTGATATGTTATATGTGGCGCATGCTCGATCTATAAATCTGATAATCTAGGTTAATTAGTGTCTGAATATTTGAAAGAGTGAATTATCCTTTATAGATCTATACGCAGGTTCAGTGAAGCGAAGGCTCATATACACGCTGGTTCAGTGAATAAAAACAGCGTATACACAAGTTGGTCCAAACACAGAAGTGTATGCACGCAGGTTTCAGGTTATTGAAGTAGCGTATATCTTTTGAGTTGTGATCTAGCTTCTTCTGTTTATTGCTGCAGTGTTCTGGGTTCAGAATTTGGTGTGTGGTTACTGTTATTGTGTTTTGGGTACAGCCGTCAGAGAAGTATCTACTTGATTCAGTTCTAATTGGTGAAAAGGAGATTGTTTGATGCAAAAAATTTTGATGATTGATTTATGTTCATGGATCCAGTCTGAAAATTTATGAAACGTGGTCCCTGGAAGAAAGAGAAGGTTGTAGCCTTCTGTAAGCCAGCACCTATGTACTAGTATCTTGGCTAGTGCAAGAGCTAAGGGGGTTATAGCTCCCTTCCAGGAGAAGCTGGAGAACGAGAGAGGGTTGTAGCTCTCTGCAGGTTGCAGCCTGCGTACTGGTAAAGGACTACACCAGTACATTGTAAAAAGAAGTTTCTAATTAAAAGAAGATAGAGACAAATTGCAGCAGGTGGTTTTCACCCACATGGGGTTTCCACCTTATATCTTGTGTTCTTGTGTGTGATTGTCTTCAAATCTGTTTTACTGTTTCTGGTTACTGTTTATTTGATTCTAATACACAGATTAATGATCAACATCTGTAAGATAAATTAAATTATAAGTCTGCATTGCATACGCGGGTTTCCTTCTCTGTAGTTGCGTATATACGCGGTTTTATCTAACTGAAGTAGTGTATATGATCTGGGTTTGAAAAAGAAAATAAGTGACTTGATAATACTAATTCACCCCCCCTCTCAGTATTATTTCCAACAGTATCCACTGTTATATCTCACACATCATGATCTTACCCCTTGAGCCCCAAGCAGTCAAGTAAAGAAAAATCATAAAAGGTAAAAGGCATATAAAGAAGGGTGGAAAAATCAAGGTAGGGGCACCTCATGTTCCACGATTTCTCCCTCCTATACATTATATACCCAAGTATGTGCTTCCTTTTTATTAGCTACCCTTGTACCCCAGCATGTGGCCTAGGGCTGCTCCTTTCATCCCCTACTCCATTCATCTATTTATCACATATCACCACCTTTTGAAGGATGTACTTTGGACATACTATCCCCTTTAGAAGTAGAAACCACCTAATATGATACTTAGTTAACCGCATTTAGATCTTGGAGACATTAGCACATGCTAAAGCCCATTATGGAAGAGCAGGCCATTATGAAGTCAACACCTGTTGTCCGTAGTTTGTAAGCTCTTTTACTTGATTTTCTTGATGACTTGTTGTATTGGAAGGCTAGGGGACGCACTGGATCTTATGCAGGATTGCAGGTGGTCTCCATCTTGGGTTTGGTCTCCCTATACGGGGTCCTAACCCTCCATAGGGCTACATTGGCACATGTAGTGTGTGTGTTGAGAGCCATGGACCTCCACAACAGTAGACAACACTCCATGGATCCCTAGACATTAGAGGAATTTTGAGGTCTAAAATGGGCCTCCTAAGAAAAATGTACAACCAAATTAAACTTTATAATAACCAATAGGATTCAAGAAGATGATGTCAACCACGGGGGATGATTCACCATTTTTGGATTAAAAAAGTAAAAAGATTAAAAAATATTAAAATGATAAAACTATTTTTTCAACTTATATCCCTAATGTTTTACTCAAATTTCAAGCAAGAGTACTCGTTGGATCAAAAAATTAATTCCTCATCCAAAGAGTACACATGTTGCATACTTTCAATGGACCCTTCTACATGAAATATGAGAAATACATGAAAAAACGTGATTGCAATCATGTTTTTCATGTATTTCTCATTTTTCACGTAGCAAGGTCCATTGAAAGTATGCAACATGGGTACTCCTTGGATGAGGAATCAAATTATGCATCCAACGAGTGTTCCCACTCGAAATTTGAGTAAACCCATAGGGAGATAAGTTGAAAAAGTAGTTTAATTTCTTTTTTCCCTCTAAAATTTGATGATGTAATCTATTCTTATTTTATTATTTCCACTATTATTTTATAATTTCCATAGGAGTCCCATTTTAGACCTCAAAATTCCCCTAATGGATGTTCATAGATGCTCGAGGTTCACCTATTAGACGAGAAAGATGCACATGGTTCACCTTTTCCCAGCCAACCCCACAGTTGTACCATGCACTTGGCAGATGACCCAAGACTTGTATGCTGATGTGGCATTACTTACACCATCATCTGGCCCTTACAAATGGTCTACAAGAATCTTCAACTTACTTGGAGACCCATGAGGTCACTTGTGTGCCCTCACAACCATTGGGAGCACCATAGGTTTATTATGTGGAGAACAAGGGGCCAACCCCTTGTCCATTTCTCTTGAAAGTCCAATTCATCATTGTGGCACTTATGGACTTCATCGGGCCTCTTAAAGAGCCCAATGACCGGCATTATTGATTATTCGACCTCTTGGGAGGCTTATTATGTTGTTTATGAGCTAGTTTGGTGGGCTTGTCACCAAATGATAGTTATTTCCACATTATTTTGTTTGATGGGCTAATGTAGGCTCAAATTAGGTAATTCGAACTCCTAATGAGTGTGTAAATAGGAGAGACATGTATTCATATTGTATCATCATTTGGATTGGATCATTCTCTCTCTTGAAAATTTCGCATTTCTTTCTTGGAGGACAAATTGGAGCATGGATGAATTTTTATGTTTGGATTGGAATTTCTTATCTTGAAGCTTATTTATTGGCAAATGTATTGATGGGGATATATTCTCTTACATGTAAGTACGATATTGATGTTATTTTCTTTTACTTTGTCACATACATTGATCATGAGATTTTCGCTATTTTAGGGCTAATTGTTGCATGCATTTACTGCTTCAATGTGGAATTATGTTTCAATATAACATATCTCTATGTATAGCCCAAGTTTGTTGAATGAACTGTCCTAGAGATCAAATTTATCTTGATAAGCCATATTCATTTGCGAGCAAAGTATAAACGCTTTAAGGTCACTTTATTTTTTTCCCTAACGTTGGACAAAGTTTCCCTTAAAACCTCCTTGAACTAGAAACAAGATCCATTCCCATGACTCTTCTTGACTCCATATCCCCAAAGAAATTAGACATTGATCCACCATAAGGTGATCACCTTAAAACCTTTTTCTTGACCTTTTTCTCCTCTTTTCTATGTCTAGCCACATTAGGCCACCTAGGGCATCACTTTCCTGACAAAGTAGCCATAGAAAAGTTTCAATATCCTAGCCGCTACTACGTTGGTGTGCCCTCAAGGTCTCTTCAAAATTTGAAGAAATTCTGATGGTGGGATTGTGCGATATCCCAAGCCCTATCTCTGAGATCAAACTTTGCCCTGGTGTTCCCTAGACTAGTACCTCATATGATCAATTTGACACCTTTAAGTGGAAATTCTTATTTTGATCCTTTCCCCTTCCATTTTTAGGTTAATATCATCATTGGTTGCTAAAATCCCTCCCCTTAACCTTGGTTGGGCCCACTTGGTCCCGTGTGGTCCCATACCTTTGAAAAGTTAATTCTTCAACAACCACAAGGGAAACCAAGTCCAATGAGGATTTTAGGGATTGGGAAAATACTTTACAAGGCATATTCCTTTAACCTATCCCTTAAATCCTCACCTCCTTCTCCTATAAGGCTTTGTACCTTGCTTGAAGAGCAAGCAAGCTCCATTCTTAATCACCTTCTAGGAAAAGGATCATTAAGGTCAATTCACATCCATTTTTTGATTCATCCTTCACAAGTGACTTTCCATATATCAGGTCTCCTCCCATCGGTGAAAGTCTGTAAAGAGTAGGGAGTCTTATCTGAGGTGACAGTGGGCTAAGTCTCCATTGTTGTTGTTGATATAGCAATTTTCCCTTTAGGAGTCCCTTTTAGGCCCCCTACTAGTTTGAACAGTAACAATCTTCATATACATATAATTTGGTAATTTTATTGATGAAAGACAAACTAATAAAGAAGTAAAATAATAAATCATGATTCACAAGTAATTATCAAGAAAGATGAATCAAACCCTAATTCCTATAAGTATTTATTTCTCAATAATAAGTAGGTGGTCTCAAAATTTGTGAATGTCTAGGGACTAATGGTCTAAAAAAACATTGCTTATTATTCATATTTGTCATTTAAATATACTTGTTGATATATTCCTAATGGTTCCTTTCAAAGTTTCGATATAGTGTGTTATTTATAAAGTGGGATGCTAGATATAGCATACCACTTTATAAATATCACATTATATCGAAACTTTGAAACGAAGCACTAGGAATATATAGATATTGTAAACCCTTTCCAAATTTTTGGAGGGTCACAATTCCAGCGCATTTATGTTTTATACACGTGTAACCATTTCTAGGGAAAATTTTAAGGATTGGAGTTTAACTTAAAGTTTAGACACCTTGGTGAATCTTATAGCCCTAATATGCAAAATTTAAATGTTTGATATACTTTTATAAAAATATTTAGATTTATAATTCATTTATATTATTCTATATAAAATTTTGGCTATATTTAAAGTAAAATATTTTTATATTCTAAAATATGGGCAAATCACTTTTAGAAAAAATGGAAATTAACCCACCTACAAATATTAGCCCCTAAAATTTTCCATGACCATTTCCCCATATCATGCAACTTAGTATGTACTAATTTTCTTGTTTTCCTTGAAACTAAGGTATTGGGACAACAAAAGTAGTCCTTGTCCATATTTCATTCTAACGAATGGGTTCCTCCATTTCTTTCCTAATATATCGTAGCGCATCCCATTGTTGCTCACATGGCATTAGAATAAAATCTATAAAGGTTTAGAGAAGAACCAAATTGTACAAATTATGAAAATATCGATAAAAACTGGCAAACATCGACAAACATTAAAAAAAAAAAAAAAGTAAAAATATTAAAAAACATGATTTTTCCAATTGTCACAATTTTTTGTAATATTCATGATAAAAAGTAGATTTTTTTGCATTGAAAATATTGCCAATTTTTATGGTCGATTTTTCAATTAGGCTAAAAAATTGCAACATCGCAATATTCTCGTGATTTATCACAATTTTCCAATGTTGGTGTATTCCACTACTCATGAACCTTCAAGGACCAATTGTACTTTTGTTGGTTGCCTCTACATTAGTGTCCCCATCCCCTCTATATTGTACACAATAAACACTTTAGAATTTTTAGCCTCTTTCCATGCTTTCTCTACTAAACTCAATTTAATATTCATCCATTGACCTTCTAGTTCCCTTTGTAGAATCTTTCTCACTCAATTTGTGAATTTTGACCCCATTTTCTTGTGGTATAAATTCTAGAATATACTATCTTTACTTGTTTATCCTTCCCTATTAGTTTATATCTATCTACATATGTTCTCATTGATCTTTCATTGATTACATTCTTGAAGGCCTTTGTTGGTTCATTCATTCTAACGCTGCCCTCTTTCTATGGGATGCATTGATCACTATACCTTAACATTGTTGTTATGTCCTTGTAATAAAGCTCAAGGATGGTTGTGAATGTGAGCTAGGCACCTATGTCAAATTTGCTAGATTATGACTGCGTTGAACTTGGGAGCCCCTAGCTTACAACTGGTTGTTATGCCATTTAGGAACATATGCTTCTCAAGATAATTTAGTCCCAATTATCCACTTCAACTCATAAGATTTCAAGGTCTTTTATGATATGTAGGCACTGAATTTCATCTCATCCACCATAGACCAAAAACGTAACAGATGAAGGAGCAAGCTTGCTTCATGTGAAACAACCCCCACTTTACAATGGTTTTCCACAACTCTTTAATCTTTCAAAAATTTATAGGTCGGCATTGTTAACGCTCAAACTAGCAAGGGACCTAAAGGGCCAATGTTATACCAAGGGAAAAAAACAGGAGACTTAGCCCACTATCACCTCAACTAAGGCTCCCATTTATTTATAGAATTTCACTGATGGGAGGAGACCCGGTATGTTGTGGAGTCACCGATGAAGGATAAGTCAATCAAAGGATGTGGAGTGACCCAAATAATCTCTTTCTCGGGAGAGTTAGAAAGATAGAGCTTGCTTTCCTTCTAAGCAAGGTACAATGCCTTCTAGAGAAAGGGAGGATTTGAGGGTTAGATTTACGGGATATGACTTGTGAAGGAATTTCCCAATCCCTAAAATCCTTATTGAAATTGGTATCTGTTGAGCCACCTTTTTGTCCAGATTTTTACGATTTTTATCGAATAATTCTATGCTTGTGCCTGGTGCTTTTAATCATTTATATCCTATTATGTTGTTAGCTAGAGGCAATCAGAGGCAAAAATTGTTGAATTAAGAATTCTTCTTATTTAGTTAATTTGAAGATTGTTTTGTTTAATAATGTCAATAATAATATGCCTTCTTGGTGGCAAGTGAATAGATCATGTACTAGCAGTTTTCGTACCCGTAGTGCAAGAATGCTTCTTGAAGCACATTTGAGTACAGATTCATCTCATGCAAAAAAATCATTAATGTCATGGACAAAATATTATTATGGTGTCATATGTTTTAATGTTGTTCCAAATGCAGTAATATACACAACCAATACGAAGTTGCAAGCCACCTTCTTCAGCAACTGCTTTTCTATTTTTTTCTCCGGACAACAGCAATACAGTGTGTATTACACCTATGCTCCTCCACCGTACAATAGACCCTTCAATCCTCTTTGAATGATGTTGTTGTGGGTGTTGAATCACATAGTATATCCTAAGCCAGTTGAGAGGATAAGGCGAAGGCGCAGTGGGTGACTTTGCTTCGATGCTCCTGTATGTTCATCAACGTTGCATGGAGGACGCATTAATGATGGAGATCAACTCCGTGTTAACGCAATTTATGGTATTTTCAATGGTTTTCTACATGTGCAGTGCTGCAAATATAAGTTGTCCCAAGTATGGGAAGCATGCCGTTCCATATCCTCTGAGCACCAATGATACCTGCGGGAACCCAAAATACCACATCTTTTATAACAATAATTATCTGGAATTCAAGTTGGAGAATGGAACTGCTTATCAGATCCTGAGTATTGACCCATCTTCTTTCACTCTGGTGATTAGACCGCCAGCATTGGTGGACGATACATGCATTTCTACATATTTTTGCGATGGTGGACTTGTTCTCAATGACACTTTTCCATTTAACATCTCTAAGCCCAACACTATCATGTTGTTTAAATTAGTCTGAAGCTTTATTGCTTTCCCCTCTCAACTGCACCTCAAGCAACGTTTGCCATCAGTTTGTGCGGGACATGAAAGAAGCTAGGACCTACCAAAATAAGCTCTGTTGCACTTATCTCAAGGACAGTGCCATGACGTCTCATATAATACGCCTATGCAAGGAAGTTTGTAGTTCCTCCACAAGTGTGGTCAACATCAATACTACATTGCCAACAAATGATTGGAACTATGGCGTTGAGATCCAGTAAGAAGAGTTGCGACAAATGCAGTAGACAGACTGGAGCTTGTCAGCCATGTGTTAATGTGTCTTTGCCAGCAGCGCATGAGGGTCAAATTATTTCTATAAGACGATCACCAATTCGAACCCAGTTGGAAACAAATCCTCTTGTTTTGATCTTAGTTGATTTGTATTAACAAAAATCCTAAATTTATATGCCAATGTAACAATCGATCAAGTTAATTAGGGGCAGGGTTGTTGCTATAAAAGAGATCATTGTGCACTAATAGATGCTCGGGCAGATCGTAGACTGAAGACTATGGACTGAAGATTGATATTTGAACCTATACATTGCAGAACTTAAGGGTGGATTTCAATTGTGCACTGAGAGGAATCTGAGCCCGGTGGAATGATCCCTGGAGGGGACCACTGGAGCCCAGCACTGTATGATTTAGCATTTATGTAATTAGATTTTAGTAGCAATATGATTCTGCACTTAATTTATATTTCCCAGTTCTTTTGAATTTTCTGAAGATGGTGTTTTGATTTAGCTACTGCAAAACCAGCGAGCTGGGTGGTTGGGCCCATCAACCAATTCATTGCCTAAATTTCTTAGGATTTATTTATTTTATTGCATTCTATTTTTTGCATTGTGTGGTGTGATTTAAATTTTATTTTGCAATTTCATTTTACAGATTTCCTTTATGTTTTATTGCATAGGTTTGATTAATGAATTTAATTATTCAGTTACTCTTTAGAATTTATTTCCGTTCAAAGTAATTAGATTAAAAATAGCGTACAGTTAACAAGTGCTTCTTTTCTCATTTTCATTACTTGTATGTTCAATCTATTTTCTAACGAAACATATCTCTAGTTTGCAGGAACTCATGACAGGGATAATAATGGTATAAGATCAATAAGGTTTTCATTTAATTCGTTATTCATATTTTTGGGCACTTATGAACAATTTAAATTATCATATGAATTGATCTTGAAATTTTAAGGAAACAACATTTATTATCATAACTTAAATATCAAGATTAGTTTGAATAAACTTTATTAACATAAGTAAAGTGTCTAGCAACACTCTTGAAGGTATCCTCGATCGATGATTTGAATTTTGGATTGAATATTTCCATACACCTATGATTCATTTCCAGCAACAGTATTCACAGATTAGAAAGAAGCATTTAAAGTACAGATTTTAAGATAGTTGAAAGTGAGTTTGTTTCATGCTTTCCATATTTGTAGTATAGTTGTAGTCTTTTAAGAAGCTTTGCATTCTTTATTTCTTGAATAGATTATTAATTTGCAGTGTGTTTATTTTGAAATGCGTTATTTCTTTTCCTAAACTATTTCCTTTTTTAATTGTTTTTTTAGGATTTTGATTTTACAAATCCCTGAGGTCGTATTCTGGCATATATTGTGCTACGTCTCTAAGTTTCTTGGCCCGGACTGACAATTTAAATGTTGGTGTAAATATTTCACATATACCTCCCAACATTTTGGTGTCGTTGTCGGGGAGGCGTTGTAGGATAAGGCCTCATGATTTGTTATTATTTTTCTTCGCAATGAACTTTTATATTAATGAGATTCCCCTTGCTTGCTGAAGCATACTAGATGGTATTGCCAGAAAGCTCACATGCCATGTTTTCTTTACTGCAAAAGAGCGATTTTGTTTACTGCAAATGAGTGGTTTTCTTTATTGCAAAGTGTGGTTGTTTTATTTACTGCAATTTCGATTAATTGATTTATATTTTCCCGCTTTTACCATTGCAGGGAAACTAGAGGGCAGAGATGATGGTAAGACGTGAGTGAAGAGCCACGCATCCGCTTTTGTTTTGGGTCACTCCAAAGTTTGATTGTCCGAGTAAACGAAGATTTCAAGTTTGGTGATAACAAGACTTTCCAACTAGCAAGAAAATGTTAGGAAGTTTGATGTTATTCCCAGAATTATGTCAAATTGTAGCAGAAGTTGGGGTCTCTGCTTCACAGAAAGATCACATTTTGGAATCAATCAGAGAAAGGTCTATTCCTTTGGAATAGAAGATTCATGAAGATTCAGAAGATCTTCCTAAGGAGACTAAGAAGTTGTGTATCATCTATGATGAGGAGAAGCCATTAGAAGTAGAACAAGGAAATGTGGAGGATTTGTACGATGCCTTAGATGTTGCCCATGAATCAAGTAACCAAGACAATATGGATCCCATAGAATCCTGGTTCCAAATGACTGTCAATATCCACTCCTCCTTTATCATTCGGAAATTTTTAGCATCACATTAGTTAGTGCAACTGGTACCTCATGTTCTAGTATTTTCTCATATATACTTTTCAAATTTGAACATGAGTAGGATTATACTCTTGTTGCGCACATGGATACTATTAATAAAGTTGTTATAATAATACTATTAGGGTTTTGACTTTCAAAGCATTGCCACTAAAGCTGCTTTTGATCCATATTAGTTGTTAACACACACATCTGTGACAAATCTTGTTGAGTATGATTCACTCTAATACCTCATGATTCTGCAAAAGTAACCATGATTAATCACTCTAATGAGTTGTCATCTAAGATATATATTTTTTAGTTTCCCTTAGAAGGTACTATTGGAGAGCCCCCTATGGTGGACCACTCTTGTAAAAGATCATAATTAGTTCTTCATGAGAACATTAGCATTACTAACTCAAATAATCTCTCAATCATTATTTGGGATATTTTTAATAAGTATTTAGGGTAGAGGAACTAGCCAGTAATGATTAGTCATTAAAAACTTTTCACGCCATCCCATAATCTTAAGGAGTAGATCTGTCTCCCCACTTACTAAGTAACCTTTAAGGTTAATAATAATTAGAGTTTACAAAAGATTTAGGGGAGGATAGGATGTCTTGTGATGAGTCGAACTACCACGATCATGAGACCTAACATGCATGGCATTGCTTCTGCTGGTCACCAAGCCAGAGTAATGGGTTTCAACCAAAAAGCTAGAAGACAGGAGGTCTCATCATGAGCCGGTCTGTTGATCCATGATACTTCTTGTGAGTGGCACTGCCATCATCTAGTTACCAAGCCAAGACAGTGGCCTTCATCTAAAAGTCAAATAAGCTAACTCTGAATCTATATCTAGTAAGTGGGACACATGCATTTCATTGGGTTAAAAGACATCCCTGTCGAGGTTATAGACACCTGCGAGCAATAGGGCCATGTTTGTGGTATTAAAGTTAATTTCATACTAATATTTAATCGGTTATCCTTCTCTTTCCCTGAAGCTCATCATTTTAATTCTTGGACAATGGTTTTAAGATGATTTGAACATGATGCTTTGAGTTCTATTTTTCAAAAATTGGGAATATTTAATGATGTGGTACCGTTAATGAATTTAATTCTTTGTACTGATTAAGGAGAAATTCAGTTTTGCATCTAGATGACAACGAAATTTAGAATGTTCAATAAAGAGGTTGTTGATTGGTCCAGGAAAGTGTCATAATGCTCAATTTTTATTTCCCTTTTCTGGTATCATAACTCACTTTAATTTTCATGGTAATTAGAGTGATGAATTACTCAGTGATGACTACTCACAAGGTGTTGATTGACAACCATGTGTATTGATTGTGGTTGCCTCTAAATACGTGCTACATAGTCTAGGTACAAGATTGCTATAGTAGGTGTGGAATCTTGTGGTAGTCTTCTTGAAATTGCACCTTTTTAGCAAAAACTTGATTTTTATCATAAGACTCTGGGCAAAAACAAAACAGGGAGTTCATTTGGAACAAGACAACAGGTATGTGCAATACTCTTTTCTCCATAATGTCTACTTTCTGTACCTGATCTTGTTACATTCCTGCAATCGATACTTTCATTAGAGTTGTAACATGGTTTTAGCTAGCATTGTAATAGTTATGTTGCAAGCTAATGAATGCTTTAAAATACCAGGCATCTTCATCTTTACTTGCTGAAATTTTTGCTAACACTCTTATCGGGAAGCATAGTTTGATATTTAAACATTTCCCCTGCCTTATTTCATGATTTTATAATTTAATGGTTTGGCTTGCACGAGGACGTGCAAGAAGATCGGCATGGGGGGATGTTGAGCCACCTTTTTGTCCATATTTTATGATTTTTATCAAATAATTCTATGCTTATGCCTGGTGCTTTTAATCCTTTCTATGCTATTACACTGTTAGCTAGAGGAATTCAGAGGCAGAAGTTGTTGAATTAAGAATTCTTCTTGTTTAGTTAATTTGAAGAGTGTTTTGTTTAATAATGTCAATAATAATATGCCTTCTTGGTGGTAGCTGAATAGGTCATGTACTAGCAATTTTCATACCAGCAGTGCGGGAATGCTCCCTGAAGCACATTTGAGTACGGATTCATGTCATGCACAGAAAGCATTAATGTCATGGCCAAAATATTATTATATTGGCATATATTTTAATGTTGGTCCAAATGCAGTAATATACACACCCAATATGAAGTTGCAAGCCACCTTCTTCAACAACTACTTTTCTATTTTTTTCTCCGAACTCCAACAATACAGTGTGTATTACACCTATGCTCCTCCACTGTACAATAGACCCTTCAATCCTCTTTGAACGATGTTGTTGTGGGTGTTGAATCACATAGTCTATCCTAAGCTAGTCGATAGGATAAGGCGAAGGCGCAGTGGGTGACTCTGTTTCGATGCTCATGTATGTTCATCAGCACCGGATGGAGGACGCATTAATGATGGATATTAACTCCATGTTAATGCAATTTATGGTATTTGCAATGGTTTCCTACATGTGCAGTGCTGCAAATATAAGTTGTCCCAAGTGTGGGAAGCATGTCGTTCCATATCCTCTGAGCACCGATGATACCTGCAGGAACCCAAAATACCACATCTTTTGTAACAATAATCATCTAGAATTCAAGTTGGATAATGGAACTGCTTATCATATCCTGAGTATTGACTCATATTCTTTCACTCTAGTGATTAGACTGCCAACATTGGTGGACGATACATGCATTTCTACAAATTTTTGGGATGGTGGACTTGTTCTCAATGACACTTTTCCATTCAACATCTCTAAGCCCAACACTGTCATGTTGTTTAAATTGGTTTGAAGCTTTATTGCTTTCTCCTCTCAACTGCACCTAAAGTAGCCTTTGCCATTAGTTTGTGCGGGACATGAAAGAAGCTAGGACCTACCAAAATAAGCTCTGTTGCACTTATCTCAAGGACAGTGCCATGACGTCTCATATAATATGCCTACGCAAGGAAGTTTGTAGTTCCTTCACAAGTGTGGTCAACATCAATACTACATTGCCAACAAATGATTGGAACTATGGCGTTGAGATCCAGTAAGAAGAGTTGTGACAAATGTAGCAAACGAACTAGAGCTTGCCAGCCGTGTGTTAATGTTCCTTTGCCAGCAGTGTGTGAGGGTCAAATTATTTCTATAAGACGATCACCAATTCGAACCCAATTGGAAACAAATCCTCTTTTTTTATCTCAATTGATTTATATTAACAAAAATCCTAAATTTATATGCCAATGTAACAATCGATCAAGTTAATTAGTGGCAGGGTTGCTGCTATAAAAGAGAGCATTGCGCACTAATAGATGATCAGGAAGATCGCAGACTGAAGATTGAGATTTGAACCTGTATATTGCATAACTTAAGGGTGGATTTCAATTGTGCACTGAGAGGAATCTGAGCCCGGTGGAATGATCCCTGGAGGGGACCATTGGAGCCCAACATTGTATGATTTAGCATTTATGTAATTGGATTTTAGTAGAAATATGATTTTGCACTTAATTTATATTTCCCAGTTCTTTTGAATTTTTTGAAGATGGTGTTTTGATTTAGCTATTATAGAACCAATGAGCTGGGTGGTTGGGCCCATCAGCCAATTCATTGCCTGAATTGCTTATGATTTATTTATTTTAGTGCATTCTATTTTCCGCATTGTGTGGTGTGACTTAAATTTTGTTCTGCAATTTCATTTTACATATTTCCTTTATGTTTTATTGCATAGGTTTGATTAATGAATTTAATTATGTAGTTACTCTTTAGAATTTATTTATGTTCAAAGTAATTAGATTAAAAATAGCGTACATTTAACAAGTGCTTCTTTTCTCATTTTCATTGTTTTTTTGTTCAATCTATTTTCTAACTGAACATATCTCTAGTTTGCAAGAACTCACGATGGGGATAATAATGATATAAGATCAATAAGGTTTCATTTAATTCGTTATTCTTATTTTTGGGCACTTATGAACAATTTAAATTATCGTATGAATTGATCTCGAAATTTTAAGGAAACAACATTTAGTATCAAAACTTAGATATCAAGATTAGTTTGAATAAACTTTATTACCATAAATAAAGTGTCTAGCAACACTCTTGAAGGTATCCTCAATCGATTATTTGAATTCTGGATTGAATATTGCCATACACCTATGATTCCTTTCCAGCAACAATATTCACACATTAGAAAGAAGCATTTAAAGTACAGATTTTAAGATAGTTGAAAGTGTGTTTGTTTCATGCTTTCCATATTTGTAGTATATTTGTAGTCTTTTAAGAATAATTACATTCTTTATTTCTTGCATAGATTATTAATTTGCAGTGTGTTTATTTTGAAATGCCTTATTTCTTTTCCTGAATGATTTCCTTTTTGAATTGTATTTTTAGGATTTTGATTTTACAAATCCCTGAGGTCGTATTCTGGCATATATTGTGCTACGTCTCTAAGTTTACTGACCCAGATTGACAATTTAAATTTTGGTTTAAATATTGCATTTATACCTCCCAACAGTATCCCATATGGTTCTTGAAGAATTGTCTTTAAGAGGAACGGGACCACACGGGAGCAAGTGGACCCAATCTAGGGTAGGGGGGAAGAGTATGGAAACCAACGATGTCCCTAACCTAGACGAGGTATGGAAATGTATCCAAGAAATAATATCCACTTAAAGGTTTGAATTGATCCAATAAGGTACTAGCCTTCGGGGATTTTAGGGCAAAGTTTGATCTCGAAGCTAGGGTTTAACTTTTCTCACAACTCCATTGTCGGAATGGCCTCAAATTTGGAGGAGGTTTTGAGAAAACACCAGTGCAGGAGATCGTAAGAGATCAAACTTTTTGGATGGGTAGTTTGTCAGGAAAATGATGCCCTAGGTGACCCAACTTGGCTAGACCTGGAAAAAGGTGAAAATATATGATTTTAGGTGACCACCTATTGGTAGATCAATGCCTTAGTCTTGGGAGAATGGAGTCTGTGATGAATATGAGTGAGGATCTTTGATTCCTAGTCAAGGAGGCCTCAAGACCACTTCGCTTAGCCTTCTAGGCTAAAGAGAAGCAATCTTGCAGCATTTATACTTCGATGTGCAAAGGAGATGGCTTACCAAGGTAAATTCATTGATAGAATTACCCCTAGGAGATTTTGTTCACATTACATGGCCCATACATTGGGAGATGCTATAATAGAGACAAAATTCCACAATTTAAAGCAGTAAATGCATGCAGCAATTAGCCCTAAAATAGCGGAAAACTCAATCCAATGCATATGACAAAGTAAAACAAGAATAACATTAAAATAATGTACTTACATGTAACAGAATATATCCAACCATCCACAATTGACAAAAGAGAAGCTCCAAGATAGGATAGACCAATATCCACACATCAAACTTCATCCATAAAGCTCCAATTCATCCTCTAGAAAAAGTGTGAAATTCTCAAGAGAGAGAAGAGATCCAACCCAAAATGATGATGAGAAAATGAACTCATCTCACTTGTATTTATACACTGCTGAGGAGTTCGAATTAGTCTCCTTGGCCTACATAAGCCCAAAAAATAAAATAATGTGATAATAATCTAACTGTTGGTAACAAACCCACCAAACTAGCTCACAAATGAAAGAATGATCTCCTTAAGAGGTCAGATGATGAATAATATATGTCATACAGACTTCTAAATGGCCTGATGAGGTCCACGGGTGCCATAATGAAAAGTAGGACCCTCAAAAGTGACGGACAAGGGAATGGCCCCCTGTTCTCCAAACAATAAACTTGTGGTGCTCCCAATGGGTGTGGGGGCATAATAATAACCACATGGGTCTCCAACTGATTCAAACATGCCTATAGATCATCTGCAAGGGATTTGATGATGGTGTAGGGGATTCCACATCATCTTACAACCCTTGGGTCAGCTTCCAAGTGCATGGTACATCTGTGTGGCCAACTAGGCAAAGGTGAACCAAATGCATCTTCCTTGTCCAATAAGAGTATCTTGAGCATCTCTGACCATCCTCGTGGATACATGGAATGTTTTCTACTATTGTGGAGGCTCATGGCTCTCAAAACACAACCTACATGTGCCAATGTATCCCTCTAGAGGATTAGGACCTTGTATAGGGAGATGAAGCCCATCTACAATCCTGCATAAGATCCAATGCATCCCCTAGCCTTCTAGTACAACAAGTCATTAGAGAAATCAAGAAAATGAGTTTATGAATCCTAGAACACAGGTGGAGACTTCATAATGGCCTGCCCTTCTATAATGGGCTTAGGGATGTGCCAATGTCTCCTAAACTCCAAGTGGGGCTAACAAAATATCCTATTAGGTGGTTTCTACTTCTAAAGGGGGTAATATATTCAAGGTACATCCTTCAAAAGGTGGTGGTATGCGAAAGATAGGTGAATGAAGTAGGGGATAAGAAGAGGCAGCCATGGGCCATGTGCTGGGTGGATAGCTAATAAAAGGGAAACCCACACTTGGGTTTATAATGTATAAGAGAGAGAAATCGTGGTACATGAGGTGCCCTAGTCTTGATTTTTCCACAAATCTTTTTATTCCTTTTGTCTTTTTATGATTTTATTTGATTAATTATTTGGGGCTCAAGGGGTAAGAGCATGATGCATAAGATAAAGTAGTGAATACACCCCTTTAATGGTAGGTTGTTTCATTTCCTACCATGGGTTGGGATAATCATGAGTTCCTATATGATGAAGAAAGTTCATAGAACTTATAGGAACCATGGTGATAGCCAAGATGATGGGGTAGAGCTCATGTATTGGTATTTTTCCCACATGCTAAATGTGTTTGTCTCGGCCATCTTTTGCATTTTGTGGTACATTTTCCTGTTGAATGTGGCCAAATATGCTTTAAATTTCCTTTTAGATGCATAAGCCTCCGAGGCATCATTCCAGGCCTGACCCGAAGTGAGGTAAAGGGGAAGGGGCGAGATAACCCTATGTGAACCCAATGGAGGAATGTGGACCCAAGTGGGAGAAATGATGAATGAGATAATAATGATTGGAAAGGGGGTAATATAAGCGGATAAAGGAGAAGGACCATGCAACCAAAATTAGGGTTTCCCATGAAATACCATCCCTAAAGCCAAATGGTCAGTAAAAGAGATCCCACGGGACTAGAATCCGAGGTTAATATCCAAAAGGGGTCTAGGGGATAGGAGCACAAACCTAACCCATTCTTTCTGTCGAATCCCCCCATTAATCCATGCCCAGAAGTGTCCATGATAAGCAAACTACAATACTCAATTACCAAATGACAAGGCATACCTTTAGGTTCGGGAAGCCCACCTTCAAACATACGATCATGGAAGATGGGTGAAGGACCACATGGTTGGCTCAGGTGGCGAAAAAATGGCACAGTGACCTAGCTAGTGGCTGCAACGGGTTGTTGAATGCCAACTGAGAACCACCTAGAAGAATGTAGTATACCTAAGGGGGATAATATGGGGTATAGAGGGAGGTACCCAAGGGAATAATGTAATAATTTGACAGGCCATATTTAATAAATAAAGTGGTTAACCCACATTATGTAAGGGACCACAAGTAGTTAGGGAATAATTTGATAAGCTCATTGTAATGGATGTATGGTATTGAGAGACCCATGGTAATTACCAACGGTATTGTATGTATGAAGCCTATATAGAGGGTAGCGATTCTCCATTGAGATATGTCAAGTATTGTGTAGTGACAAGCATATGGCTTGTGGAGTGTTCTTCTTCCTTAAGGAGTGATTGTATGGTGTTTCCCTGCCTCAAGGGTTTGATTAATAAAGAGAAGCATTTCTATTTTATATTTTAGGATCGATCTTGATATTTCTTGGACATATTTTCCATTTTAATATATTTGCGGTTCAGATTTATTACAAGTGGTATCAGAGCACTTTCTTGGGCAAAGACGGGGAGATTTTTTTTTTTCATTTTTTGCAGGAATTTTTTAAATCGCGAGTTCGCAAATTGGATCTGAAACTTTTGGTGAAAACTTTGCAAAAAAAAATAGTAGATCTAAATTCCTTGCAAAAAATTACCCAATTTCAAAAACAAAATCATTCGAATCGGAGTCCGAATGAGGGAGATATTGCTGATTTAAAATCAGTTGTTTTGCAGAAATTTTTTTGACGACAATTCCTAGACAGCAACTCTCCAGTCAATTTTTGCAATTTTTGTGGGGAATTTTGGAAAATTAATTATAGATCTGAGATCCTCCTAAAAAATCACCCAAATTCAAAAAAAAAAAAAAAAATCGGTTGAATCAGAGTCCAGAACAGGGAGATATCGACGATTTAAAATCAACTATTTTTTCATAATTTTTGTGACGGTCATAAAGTTGCAGTGTGGATCTAAGTTTCCTAAGTGCCTAGATCAGGATTCCAATCACATGGAAAGATGAAAAATGGTCGTTCAATTTCCGAAGATATGATATATTAAAGATTTTGAGCCATATTGACCAAATTGTGGCCATTTTAGATTTGCTACATAAAGTAGGTAATTTTTTTCAAAACCCTCATTCTATTTCATGGGTTCTACTCAGCTATTTTTTATAGGAAAAGATGATGGTCTAACTATTGAAGAATACCTAACATATAAGAAGTTACGATGCCCAATAACTTGGTGTTATGGACCATTGATTGATTTCAAGGATGAGGTTTCCATATGGTGGAAATCACATAACCATGAACATATCGGGGCACTTCTTGATGAAGAGGTTGAACAGGTACTTTTGAACAAGTGGTCACGTGTTGGAAACAAGGACAATAAGAGTCATAAAGACTGATTTTCTACTAAGTTTTCCATCTTATAGGTTCATGAAAGTATTCAAAAAGAGAAAATCATTGTGTCTATCAATCCTAGTTGCAAGAATAATTCTATCAAAGTTAATTTGGCTAAAAAATTACAAGTCTCAGCAAAACATATTGAAAACACACATATTGATAATGAAGATGTTCAAATTTATAAATATTTGAAGATTTTTATGGATAAGTATATGCTGCATTCTGATTTATGTACTTCAGATATCGCTGATGTGGATGTTGTTTTAAGATACTCTTGGATGGAATTTGTTGGTACTATCAATATTAATGTGCAGAAGAAATTCTTGAAGCTTTGGTATAAAAAGAAGAAAATTACATTATAGAATATTTCCATCCATAAACAGGTAGAGCCCAAGGAAGGAGACACAAGCAGAAAATGTTATAGATACTGACACATTAGATGAGGAGTCTGTGGTGGAAGTAATAATGGAAGACAAGCAACAACCGCAAGCACCAATAGCAAAGGTACAAGAAAAAGCACCAGACACCACTCAAGCACCAATAGTACAGGAATTAATGAAAGATATTTCATTAGTTAAAGATTCAACATATCACCACCTACATGTTGAAATGTGGCAACAAGAATATTCCAATTTAATTTGTCCTTGAATTAAATTGTGAATTAAAATTGAATTTAGTCTTAACAGCTACTTGGAAATAATTGATTAATTCATTTTGAATTAATTAGTTGGAGAAATTCAAGTTAGAAGTCTTTCTGAATTCATGCAATAGTTATCCCTTAAATTAAGGAGATAAGATTGAGTTATATTTGAGTTGTAATTAGTTAACTCAGTTTACTGAGTTAAGTCCAGTTAAATTAGTTCCAAACTGTTTGAGGAATTAATGGTGAGTTAACAGTCAGTTGATGTATGCATACACTCAACTAGTGTACTCCAATTAACTGAAGATTCCCTCATCAAAAACTCATGCATGTCTATTCTGAGAAAGACCCAGTTGAGATTAAAGACAAGAACAGTGTAATATTAGTTGCATGTGTTTTCTTATAAAGAAAACTCATGCATGTAGTCAAGGATCATTCCTTGAGGATTGCGTAGTTCTGACACTGTGTGAGATTAGAGTGTTCCACTTGGTTGAAGGTGAGTCATCCCAGAGGAACAGTGCAAGGAAATAGGAGCTTGGAGGGCAGAGAGGAAGGCTTGAGAGAAGCCAAGATTTCCTGTGAGCATCTGCGAGGATTGTATTGAGAGTTGGCTAGCTGTGAAAGCTAAGGCTTTGTATAATTCCTATGTATTTCCACCTTGTATGATAATACAGATAGTGGGATTTTGGGCTGAGGCTTTCCCCAAAGTATTTTCATGTGTATTATGCATTGATTCTTCTTCTTCTAGTTATATTGTTCAGCTCGATCTTTAAGCTTCCAGAAATTGATAGTATAAGTAGGTTATAGTATTCTGCGTTGATTTATATTGCATTATCGGGTTAACCTACACCAGATTTTCTACATGGTATCAGAGTTGGATTTGTAGAAATTTTCTACATGGTATCAGAGATGTGAACAGTATACTAAGAAGAGAATTCGAAGTTTGAAGTTCAGGGTTGCAGGTTCAAAT
Source organism: Pinus tabuliformis (assembly GCA_031772625.1). Classification (NCBI taxonomy): domain Eukaryota; kingdom Viridiplantae; phylum Streptophyta; class Pinopsida; order Pinales; family Pinaceae; genus Pinus; species Pinus tabuliformis. The sequence goes on from CM062815.1 coordinate 695,903,578, forward strand.
CGAATTCATATCATACTTCAAGGTTGGCCAATGGCGTTCTATGGCTTGAGACTCAAGTATGCCTTGGAAGGTATCTTGAATTACATAGCATGGAAAGATAGAATGGAGGCTGTATTAGAAGATAATGGCTTGAAGGAACTCATTGATCAAGAAATCCCAAAGCCAGCTTCAACTAATGCACAAGAGTTGGCTGAGTAGAAGAAGTGTGTAACGAAGGCGAGACGGATCGTCCTTGAGGGAGTTCGAGACCATATTGTCTCGAGTCTTCATGGGAAGGATACTCCATTTTCAATGTGGAAGACATTGAAGGACCTCTACCAGAATAGTAATGACCAGAGGAAATTGGTGCTCAAGGATAAGCTTCAAAGAATCAAGATGGAGAAGGGCGATATTATTTCCACATATCTAAACAAGCTCACCACTTGCAGAGATGAGCTTGGCAGTGTGGTAATAACTACTGTCGATGATGATATGGTGAGCCTCACTCTCCTTCGCCTTCCAAAGAGTTGGAATAGCTACCAAGACTCTGTGAATGGAAGGGAGAAATTTCCGAATTGGGAACAATTGTGGTTGGATCTCATGCAGGAGGATATCAAGACGAACACACGAGATGGTTCTTCATCCAAGAATGATGATGAAGAAAATCTGGCCTTAGCAAGTAAGGCAAGGAAAGGGAAGGGGAAGGCTTCCCATTTCAAATCGAATTCTTCTCATGGAAGGAAGAAGGGTGACATGTCTAAAGTGAGATGCTTTAATTGTCACGAGATGGGACATTATGCGACTAATTGCCCATCGAAGAAGTCCAAGAAGGGATCCTTGGAAGGATCAGAATGTGAGCATTAGCCTCTCAGTTCGAAATGGACTTTACCCTCATCGCATGCATGGTGTCATCGATGATGGGATGTGTCTGGTATCTTGACAGTGGAGCCTCATTCCACATGACCAATGATAAAAATTTATTCAGTGCCTTGGAGGAGAAAGACTTCAAGATGCGCATAGAGATGGGTGACGATGGAAGGTATAGTGTTTCAAGAGTGGGCACGATTGCTTTTCAGAGGGAGCATGGAGCTCCTATCACCTTGATAGATGTGAAGTATGTGATTGGACTAAAGAAAAACTTGGTATCGATCGTGATGTTGGAGGACAAAAGCTACGATGTCGTCTTCAGTAAAGGAAAGGCGTTCCTAAGACACAGCCACAAGTCAAACCAGGAGGATAGGGATTCGGGTGAAGAATCTCTATAAACTAGAGGTATTTTATTGTGCAGCATTGATTACGAAAGAAGAATTGGTGCAAAGCCAAGACATTGACAAGTTGTGACACAGGCAGTTGGGCCATTTGCATCATGGGGCTTTGAAGATAATGCAGCAGATATTTACAGGACTTCCCAAAGGTAAACTTGAGCAAGTTAACACATGCAAAGGTTGTACCTTGGGAAAGTACACCAAGTCTTCCTTTCATGATCGAGATAGTCGAGCAGAGACTATCTTAGAGTGAGTTCATACTAATTTGTGTGGACCATTCTCGATGGCATCCACAAAAAAGAAAAGGTATTTTGTGATTTTCATTGATGACTATTTTCTAAATGCTAGATTTATTTCATGTAGAAGAAGGACCAAACTTTCACAAAGTTTTGTGAGTTCAAAGGTTTGGTCGAGAAAGAGTCAGGGAAGAAGATCAAGGCCTTGAGAAGCGACAATGGTGAAGAATATGTCTCTCAAGAGTTTAAGGACTTCTGTGCAACGGAAGGAATTAAACGAGAGTTGAAGGCACATCATAACCCACAAAAAAATGGGGTGGCCAAGAGGAAGAACATAACTATTGTAGGCGCAGCATAGGCAATGTTGCATGACCAAGGCCTACCACTTCACTTATGGGCTAAGGCATGCAACACAGCGGTCTATTTGCAGAATAGAAGCCCGCATCGCATACTTGGGATGAAGACACCAGAGGAAGCTTTCTCCAGCAAGAGACCAGATGTGGGTCACTTTAGGATCTTTGGCTCATTGGTATATTGTCGTGGGACAAAAGATGCACGGAAGAAGCTTGAGCTGACAGTAGAGTTGGGGATACTTGTGGGATACACTGACACACCTCACAACTATCGGGTGTACTTGCCTACCAGTCGGAGGACAATGGTTCGCAGAGATCTCAATTTTGATGAGTAGAAGGCCATGCGAGTTTCCCTTGAGAGGGAGCTCCAACTACAGGTTGTGGAGGAACTATTGGTTCCTAAGGAGGAGGAGCCTCAGACTGATGCAGAGCAGCCGCATGCAGAGGTTCCAGGAGTGGAGACATCCACTCAAGCAGAGTCTTCCAGAGATGGACGGAAGCGCACAAGAGAAGCTGACAGATTGTTGGAGGATGCGAGAGAGAATGTGGGAGCACCATCTTCTCAGCACAGACAGAGGAGGTCACCTGAGAGGTACACTGGATACATGGCCCTTGCTAGGGAATGTGTTGAGACTGAGCCATCTTCCTTTGAGGAAGCAGTGTAGCAGCTGATTTGGGTTGATGCTATGGTGGAGGAGTATGACTCCATAGTTCGTAACAGTGTTTGGGACGTGGTTCCAAGACCGGAGAACAAGTCAATTGTGAGTTCTCGTTGGCTTTACAAGGTAAAGCAAGCTGCTGATGATGGGAGGATCATGTTGTTGTAGTATATTTCGACAAAGGAGCAAGATGTTGACATTTTGACAAAGGCATTGTCAAAGTGTAAATTTGAGTTCCATAGAGACAGGATCGGGGTGGCAGATAATCCCTTTCTTTTTGAGAGGGAGTGTTGAAATGTGGCAAGAAGAATATTCCAATTTAATTTGTCCTTGAATTGAATTGTGAATTAAAATGGAATTTAGTCTTAACAGCTACTTGGAAATAATTGATTAATTCATTTTGAATTAATTAGTTGGAGAAATTCAAGTTAGAAGTCTTTCTGAAGTCATGCAACAGTTATCCCTTAAATTAAGGAGATAAGATTGAGTTATATTTGAGTTGTAATTATTTAACTTAGTTTACTGAGTTAAGTCCAGTTAAATTAGTTCCAAACTGTTTGAGGAACTAATGGTGAGTTAACAGTCAGTTGATGCATGCATGCACTCAACTAGTGTACTCCAGTTAACTGAAGTTTCCCTCATCAGAAACTCATGCATGTCTATTCTGAGAAAGACCCAGTTGAGATTAAAGACAAGGACAGTGTACTATTAGTTGCATGTGTTTTCTTATAAAGAAAATTCATGCATGCAGTCAAGGATCATCCTTGAGGATTGCGTAGTTATGACAATGTGTGAGATCAGAGTGTTCCACTTGGTTGAAGGTGAATCATCCTAGAGGAATAGCGCAAGGAAATAGGAGCGTGGAGGGAAGAGAGGAAGGCTTGAGAGAAGCCAAGATTTCCCTTGAGCATCTCTGAGGATTGTACTCAAATCTGGCTAGCTGTTAGAGCTAAGGCTTTGTATAATTCCTATGTATTTCCACCTTGTATGATAATATAGATAGTGGGGTTTTGAGCTGAGGCTTTCCCCAAAGTATTTTCATGTGTATTGTGCATTGATTCTTCTCCTTCTGGTTATATTGTTCATCTCGATCTTTAAGCTTCCGAAAATTGATAGTAGAAGTAGGTTATAGTATTCTGCTTTGATTTACATTGCATTAGCGGGTTAACCTACACTATATTTTCTACATGGTATTAGAATTGGATTTGTAGAAATTTTGTACATGGTATCGGAGCTGTGAACAGTATACTGAGAAGAGAATTTGAAGTTTGAAGTTCGGGGTTGCAGGTGCAAATTGAATTCATATCATACTTCAAGGTTGGCTAATGGCGTTCTATGGCTTGAGACTCGAGTATGCCTTGGAAGGTAGCTCGAATTACATAGCATGGAAAGATAGAATGGAGGTCGTATTAGAAGACAATGGCTTGAAAGAATTCATTTATTAAGAAATCCCAAAGCCAAATTCAACTAATGCACAAGAGTTGGTTGAGTGGAAGAAGTGTGTGGTGAAGGCGAGACAGATCATCCTTGAGGGAGTTCAAGACCATATTATCTTGAGTCTCCATGGGAAGGATACTCCATTTTCAATTTGGAAGACATTAAAGGACCTCTACCAGAAAAGTAGCGACCAGAGGAAATTGGCGCTCAAGGATAAGCTTCGAAGAATCAAGATGGAGAAGGGCGATACTATTTCCACATATCTAAATAAGCTCACCACCTGCAGAGATGAGCTTGGCAGTGTGGGAATAACTACTGCCGACGATGATATGGTGAGTCTCGCTCTCCTTGGCCTTCCAAAGAGTTGGAATAGCTACCAAGACTCTGTGAATGGAAGGGAAAAACTGACGAATTTGGAACGACTGTGGTCGGATATCATGCAGGAGGAGATCAAGAGGAACACACGAGATGGTTCTTCATCCAAGAATGATGATGAAGAAAATCTAGCCTTAGCAAGTAAGGCAAGAAAGGGAAGTGGAAGGCTTCCCATTTCAAATCGAATTCTTCTCATGGAGAGAAGAAGGGTGACATGTCTAAAGTGAGATGCTTTAATTTTCACGAGATGGAACATTATGCGACTAATTGCCCATCGAAGAAGTCCAAGAAGGGATCCTCAGAAGGATCAGAAGGTGATGCATTAGCCTCTCAGTTCGAAATGGACTTTACCCTCATCGCATGCATGGTGTCATCAATGATGGGTTGCGTCTGGTATCTTGATAATGGAACCTCATTCCACATGACCGATGATAAAAATTTATTCAGTGCCTTGGAGGAGAAAGACCTCAAGATGCGCATAGAGATGGGTGACGAGGGAAGGTATAGTGTTTCAAAAGTGGGCACGGTTGCTTTTCAGAGTGAGCATGGAGCTCCTATCACCTTGACAGATGTGAAGTATGTGCCTGGACTGAAGAAAAACTTGGTATCGGTTGCGATGTTGGAGGACAAAGACTACGATGTTGTCTTTAGTAAAGGAAAGGCATTCCTAAGACACATAGCCATGGGTCAGACCAAGAGGATAGGGATTCAGGTGAAGAATCTCTATAAACTAAAGGTAGATGATTGTGCAGCATTGAGTATGAAAGAAGAATTGGTGCAAATCCAAGACGTTGACAAGTTGTGGCACATGCAGCTGGCCCATTTGCATCATGGGGATTTGAAGATAATGCATTAGATATCTACAGGACTTGCCAAAGGTAAACTTGAGCAAGTTGTCACATGCAAAGGTTGTACCTTGGGAAAGTATACCAAGTCTTCCTTTCATGATCGAGACAGTCGAGCAGAGGCTATCTTAGAGCGAGTTCATACTGATGTGTGTGGACCATTCTCGATGACATCCACAGAAAAGCAAAGGTATTTTGTGATTTTCATTGATGACTATTCTCGTAAATGCTGGATTTATTTCATGCAAAAGAAGGACCAAACTTTCACAAAGTTTTGTGAGTTCAAAGGTTTGGTCGAGAAAGAGTCAGGGAAGAAGATCAAGGCCTTGAGAAGCAACAACAGTGGAGAATGTCTCTCAAGAGTTTAAGGACTTCTGTGCAGCGGAAGGAATTAAACGAGAGTTGACGGCACCTCATAACCCACAGCAGAATGGGGTGGCCGAGAGGAAGAACAGAACTATTGTAGGGGCAGCACAGGCAATGTTGCATGACCAAGGCCTACCACTTCACTTGTGAGCTAAGGCATGCAACACGGCAGTCTATTTGCAGAATAGAAGCCCGCATCGCATACTTGGGATGAAGACACCAGAGGAAGCTTTCTCCGGTAAGAGACGAGATGTGGGTCACTTCAGGATCTTTGGCTCATCGGTATATTGTCGTAGGACAAAGGATGCACGAAAGAAGCTTAAGCCGACAATAGAGTTGGGGATACTTGTGGGGTAAACTGATACACCTCACAACTATCGGGTGTACTTGCCTACCAGTCGGAGGATAGTGGTTCATAGAGATCTCAAGTTTGATGAGCAGAAGGTCATGCGAGTTTCCCTTGAGAGGGAGCTCCCACTACAGGCTGTGGAGGAACTGTTGGTTCCTAAGGAGGAGGAGCCTCATACTGATGCGGACTAGCCTCATGCAGAGGTTCCAGGAGTGGAGACATCCACTCAAGCAGAGTCTTCCAGAGATGGATGAAAGTGCACAAGAGAAGCTAACAAATTGTTGGAAGATGCGAGAGAGAATGTGGGAGCACCATCTTCTCAGCGCAGACAAAGGAGGTCACTTGAGAGGTACACTGGATACATGGCCCTTGTTGGGGAATGTGTTGAGACCAAGCCATCTTCCTTTGAGGAAGCAGTACAGTAGCCGATTTGGGTTGATGCTATGGTGAAGGAGTATGACTCCATAGTTCGTAACAATGTTTGGGACGTGGTTTCGAGACCGGAGAACAAGTCAGTTGTGAGTTCTGATTGACTTTACAAGGTAAAGCAAGATGTTGATGATGGGAGGATCACGTTGTTGTAGTATATTTCGATAGAGGAGCAAGATGCTGACATTTTGACAAAGGCATTGTCAAAGTGTAAATTCAAATTCCATAGAGACAGGATCAGGGTGGTAGATAACCCCTTTCTTGTTGAGAGGGAGTGTTGAAATGTGGCAACAAGAATATTCCAATTTAATTTGTCCTTGAATTAAATTGTGAATTAAAATCGAATTTAGTCTTAACAGCTACTTGGAAATAATTGATTAATTCATTTTGAATTAATTAGTTGGAGAAATTCAAGTTAGAATTCTTTCTAAAGTCATGCAACAATTATCCCTTAAATTAAGGAGATAAGATTGAGTTATATTTGAGTTGTAATTAGTTAACTCAGTTTACTAAGTTAAGTCCAGTTAAATTAGTTCCAAACTGTTTGAGGAACTAATGGTGAGTTAACAGTCAGTTGACGCATACATGCTCTCAATTAGTGTACTCCAGTTAACTAAAGATTCCCTCATCAGAGACTCATTCATGTCTATTATGAGAAAGACCTAGTTGAGATTAAAGACAAGGACAATGTACTATCAGTTGCATGTGTTTTCTTATAAAGAAAACTCATGCATGCAGTCAAGGATTATTCCTTGAGGATTGCGCAATTCTGACAGTATGTGAGATCAGAGTGTTCCACTTGGTTGAAGGTGAATCATCCCAGAGGAACAGCGCAAGGAAATAGGAGCTTGGAGGGTAGATAGGAAGGCTTGAGAGAAGCCAAGATTGCCTGTGAGCATCTGTGAGAATTGTACTGAGATCTGGCTAGCTGTGAGAGCTAAGGCTTTGGATAATTCCTATGTATTTCCACCTTGTATGATAATACAGTTAGTGGGGTTTTAAGCTGAGGCTTTCCCCAAAGTATTTTCATGTGTATTGTGCATTGATTCTTCTTCTTGTTATATTGTTCATCTCAATCTTTAAGCTTCCGCAAATTGATAGTAGAAGTAGGTTATAGTATTCTTCTTTGATTCATATTTCATTATCGGGTTAATCTACACCAGATATTCTACACTGCATCACCCAGCGAGACAACAACCAACAAGGTGGCAACAAATTAGCAACAAGGAAAAAAACCTCAGGACGACAGATAGAGTAGTGCAACGATCCACCCACAACACATCAACATAGAGGAACCTTCAGGATCAACTTCCATCTTAAGCGAGTGAAGCACCGACTAGATTGAGTGTTCACCTTTCTCTAGGATGGCTAGATGCACGTGCATGGTACCAATGGACTACTCGTTTGAGTAGATCTTATTATTTGTGTTTTTCTCATGTTTCAGGGACGAAACACATTTAAGGGGGGTGCAATGTAGTATACTTAGGGGGGATAATATGGGGTACAGAGGGAAGTACCCAAGGGAATAATGTAATAATGTGATGGGCCATATTTAATAAATAAATTGGTTAACCCACATTATGTATGGGACCACAAGTAGTTAGTGAATAATTTGATAAGCTTGTAGTAATGGATGTATGGTATTGAGAGACCCATGGTAATTACCCTTAGTATTGTATGTATGAAGCCTATATAGAGGCTAAAGGTTCTCCATTGATATATGTCAAGTATTGTGTAGTGACATGCATATGGCTTGTGGAGTGTTATCCTTCCTTAAAGAGTGATTGTATGGTGTTGCCCTACCTCAAGGGTTTGATTAATAAATAGAAGCATTTCTATTTTATATTTTAGGATCAATCATGATATTTCTTGGGCATATTTTCCATTTTAATATATTTGCAGGTCAGATTTACTACAAGAAAAATTTATCGTAGAGATATCACCCATAAAATGGTTGATAACATGCATCCTTAGTGCATTTTTCCATTTCAATGAAAGGATTGACAAAGTTACTTTCCTTCTACACCACCATTAGCCTCCTCAACATGGAGGAGACTAGTCAGCGATAGATCAAATTCGAATAATCCCCCTATTAGCAACCTACCCTTGGGGGTTTTGAGCCAAATCAAATGCATGTTTTTTTAGTGGTTTAGTGATTCTTAATTGATATCTTTAAAAAATTAGGAAATGCTTTCTATTACAAACAATGGTTGAAGTAAATTTGGGCCATACAATGATTGCTACACTAAGTTCGAACCATTGGGATTTGTAGGAAAACATGGGCTTGGTTTGAAAGATTACATATCCTAGCTAGTATAATGGCTTGGTTTGAATATTTACATGTTCCTAGATAATACGATATCTTGTATTGCCTTTTTCCTTATGTCATGGGTCAAAAATTCAATTTCCCTCATTTTTTATCATAGGCATGCGTGGTTATGCCCCCTAGTTTGATGGCTAAGTTAAGGTAAGGCCATCATCATTACCTCTTGCTTCACACTTGTGCTCTACATCAAGACTATTTTTGTTGATTTGTGTTTTTTTTATTTTCTTTCCTTCACCATGGTTGTTGCATTATCACTTTCATTTTTTCTTTCATTCACTATGGTTGTTGCATAATTACTTATAGTTTGTTACCAATTAGTCGCTGCACTAGTAAAATTATGCAATAGCCATCATTGTGGTTTTACAACATAGTGTCCAACATTGCTTATTAATTATAGCATTATTTAACACTATATTTCCTTTTGAACACACGAACCTAACTATTTAATTCCTAGCAAATTATAGAGCCACTAGATAAAAGCACAATTTGGATCTTAACGTAAATTATTTAGCAGAAACAAACAAAACAACCAATCTCACACATGTGCATTACACAAATATCGACCCAATCAAATCAACTACTCATTAATATAATATCAAAACCTACTCAGGCTCCCTTCCTAGGAAAATGGTCCTCTGAGAAATTTACAGATACAGTATACTCTACATCTGACCCAATTGATCAAGCTCTACATCTAGATTTAATCCTAAAACTCCAAATCTGGATCTTATTTGTTTGGCTAATCTAGATCTCCTTTGCTACACCCTTGCACTTTCCTCAAATCTGGCACACTTGGATGAAATTCCTCCACCCAATCACTGAGGTCTCTTCTCAAGTCTTGTGCTTACACGTTTTTGTGTGCCTTCTCCTCTCATTAACCTTGCTTTTATAATTTATCATTGAGCTAAATTCTTAACCCTAATCTCTAAAGTGATGGATTAATTAAATCATAACCCACTTGAGATAATCGATTGAAACTAAAACATATTCAATAGAGAAAATAATTTACTTTTTCTAATAGTCAACATACATAATTATGTGCTTCAAAGTTATTAGTATCGAATAGGATATGAGCCATCAGATCACTTTGTGTCTAGTACATATTGTGACCATTGGATTACAATGCAACCGATGCATACTAAAAAAATACACTTTTACCTAATAGACACATCAAACCAAGTTGAACTTAACTAGCCCCTAAGTGTCTAAATATTCTAACAAATTAGGCTAAATTACAAAAGCAACTTACTCAACAATTGAGCAATATGCTAAAGTTTTGTGTCTAGTACATATCGTGACCATTGGATTACAATGCAACCGATGCATACTAAAAAAATACACTTTTACCTAATAGACACATCAAACCAAGTTGAACTTAACTAACCCCTAAGTGTCTAAATATCCTAACAAATTAGGCTAAATTACAAAAGCAACTTACTCAACAATTGAGCAATATGCTAAAGAGACTTTGGATGACTTTTGCATACCTAGAGAGTTAAACCTATGCATAAGTACCTACCCAAGAATTTTTTTTTTAAACTGTGGGAAAACCTATTATAATTCAGTGGTCAAACCAACAATAGGGTCAACCATCATTGGCGGCTATCGGCAAATGTAAGTTGACTCATTACTCTTATTGAAGGAAAACCACACCACTTGTAATTACCCGTTGGTGGTCTATAAGGGGGCAAGCTTTCACTCTTGCTAGATACCTCTGAGTCTTGAGCCATTAACATGTTTCCTTATCTCTGAGGAAGATGAGCTCTTAGCCAAACAAAACCGATTTTAAAACATCCTCCAGCCCAAAATACAAACATCAACATTTAAATTATTATAATTACCATGCTAATTAATTTACAATCAAATATTTCAAGTATGAAAAAATGTAGCCAACTTTCTATGAAAAATGTAGTCAACTTTCAATGAGATTTACGTGCAGAAGATAACACAAGCACAGTAACAACCAGATTTGCACTTCCCCTCAATGAAAGAACACGATATTTGAACACAAGCGAATAAATCTACTCAAAATGTTCACACAAAAAAAAATGGAAATGTCGTCATCTTGTCATAGTGGCAATTCGTGGAATACATTTTCCATGCAAGGCTTAAAAATTAGATTCAAATAGTTGCTTTGAAAATTGGGAAATTTGCAGTAAGATGATACAGGTATTATCAAAGGAAAACAAATAGTAAAGTTTCTGTAATGGTGCATATTCTTAAAACAACACATATTAATAAATTCTAGACCCATATGGTTGCCAGACTAATTAAGTCTAGAGGCTCATTCTACAGCCCAGCATGATGTGTAACATTCGTCTGTCATCAAAATTGAAATTTTGTTAGGTCATCCAAGAAAAAAATATATACAAAATATTTAAATAGCATAGGCTCATAAAAACAAATTACACCTCAAAAAATTTACACCTCATTGTAGATCAGTGTTTAAAATAGATCTATACTGGTAATAACAAATGCCAGACACATTATGCTTGCAGGACTGTTCAATTGACCTGTTATGGTGGCTGAATAATTGAGAACAAATTTCTTACGAGAAATTTGTTTCTACAAGATGGAACTCTATAATCTGCAAGTGCTTCCTAGTATATCTTCACATTTCAAAGCACCAAAAGGGATGCATTACAGGCTGCTGAGGTCTCGTTCGCCCTTCTTTTGCTGATCTTTGTGAATTGTATGATTTTTTTCTTTTGTTCGTAGTTTGTACACATTATCTCCTGCCCATTTTCCTCAGGTGAATGGGAGCACTTGTCAGAATTTACCCATTTAGACATGGTCCTTGATGATTCCAGACTGCTGCCCGTACCTTCCTCGACGCAATATAGAGAAATATGTTTCTGAGTTGATGCTGGATACACATACACGGAAGTGGCAGTGGCAGCTTTTCTACACCTACATTACCGACTTTGCTGCCAGAACAGACATTTTTACAGGCTCCTGCTCCCTGTTAGCCATAGAAAGTGTGATAAAGTTTTCTTCACAAGGATCAGGTATCTTTTGCTCTGTTTCATATATTATTTTTCAAAATCCATGATGTGTTGGACCTTCAAATGCAGATACCATGTTGGATTCTACTCAATTTACCTTCTTGCACCTTGTCCCCCTAGGGACTTGACCCTGGTGCTAACAAAAGAGGTGGTTGAGAATATATAGAATCTGGTGTTTGGTGCATCAGTGCTGAAGACTTTTGTTCATTGTATGCTTGGCATCATCCAAATAAGAGTGATTAAAGACGATGTTTATTTTTATCTTCCAGTCAAGCGAATACATAGATGTACAGTACTTCATGTCACATGATATAGAACATTGGTAATAACAAATGCCAGACACATTATGCTTGCAGGACTGTTCAATTGACCTGTTATGGTGGCTGAATAATTGAGAACAAATTTCTTGCGAGAAATTTGTTTCTACAAGATGGAACTCTATAATCTGCAAGTGCTTCCTAGTATATCTTCACATTTCAAAGCACCAAAAGGGATGCATTACAGGCTGCTGAGGTCTCGTTCGCCCTTCTTTTGCTGATCTTTGTGAATTGTATGATTTTTTTCTTTTGTTCGTAGTTTGTACACATTATCTCCTGCCCATTTTCCTCAGGTGAATGGGAGCACTTGTCAGAATTTACCCATTTAGACATGGTCCTTGATGATTCCAGACTGCTGCCCGTACCTTCCTCGAGGCAATATAGAGAAATATGTTTCTGAGTTGATGCTGGATACACATACACGGGAGTGGCAGTGGCAGCTTTTCTACACCTACATTACCGACTTTGCTGCCAGAACAGACATTTTTACAGGCTCCTGCTCCCTGTTAGCCATAGAAAGTGTGATAAAGTTTTCTTCACAAGGATCCGGTATCTTTTGCTCTGTTTCATATATTATTTTTCAAAATCCATGATGTGTTGGACCTTCAAATGCAGATACCATGTTGGATTCTACTCAATTTACCTTCTTGCACCTTGTCCCCCTAGGGACTTGACCCTGGTGCTAACAAAAGAGGTGGTTGAGAATATATAGAATCTGGTGTTTGGTGCATCAGTGCTGAAGACTTTTGTTCATTGTATGCTTGGCATCATCCAAATAAGAGTGATTAAAGACAATGTTTATTTTTATCTTCCAGTCAAGCGAATACATAGATGTACAGTACTTCATGTCACATGATATAGAACATTGGTAATAACAAATGCCAGACACATTATGCTTGCAGGACTGTTCAATTGACCTGTTATGGTGGCTGAATAATTGAGAACAAATTTCTTGCGAGAAATTCGTTTCTACAAGATGGAACTCTATAATCTGCAAGTGCTTCCTAGTATATCTTCACATTTCAAAGCACCAAAAGGGATGCATTACAGGCTGCTGAGGTCTCGTTCGCCCTTCTTTTGCTGATCTTTGTGAATTGTATGATTTTTTTCTTTTGTTCGTAGTTTGTACACATTATCTCCTGCCCATTTTCCTCAGGTGAATGGGAGCACTTGTCAGAATTTACCCATTTAGACATGGTCCTTGATGATTCCAGACTGCTGCCCGTACCTTCCTCGAGGCAATATAGAGAAATATGTTTCTGAGTTGATGCTGGATACACATACACGGGAGTGGCAGTGGCAGCATTTCTACACCTACATTACCGACTTTGCTGCCAGAACAGACATTTTTACAGGCTCCTGCTCCCTGTTAGCCATAGAAAGTGTGATAAAGTTTTCTTCACAAGGATCCGGTATCTTTTGCTCTGTTTCATATATTATTTTTCAAAATCCATGATGTGTTGGACCTTCAAATGCAGATACCATGTTGGATTCTACTCAATTTACCTTCTTGCACCTTGTCCCCCTAGGGACTTGACCCTGGTGCTAACAAAAGAGGTGGTTGAGAATATATAGAATCTGGTGTTTGGTGCATCAGTGCTGAAGACTTTTGTTCATTGTATGCTTGGCATCATCCAAATAAGAGTGATTAAAGACAATGTTTATTTTTATCTTCCAGTCAAGCGAATACATAGATGTACAGTACTTCATGTCACATGATATAGAACATAATATCCCAACAATGAAATTTAAAACAAATCAAAACAAGTATAGATGCTGATGATTATAATCTAAAATAACACTACAGCATAACATTAAGGACAGTTAAGAGAACCAAGCTTCCCTATCTCAAGCCAATCAAGGAGAAACATCCTTAGATTGGCACGAAGTAAGAAACAAATTTTCCAAAGTATGGGAGAAAAATAAAAAGAAGCAAATAAATATGCTATAACAGACTCAAATTTTTTCCAGGTTCTCCAACACCATACCCCAGAGAGTTCCAAAAACAATGAATTATCGAACGACCAAGTAATTGAATGACTCCGCATTGTTGAGAACATTGGCATCAGCAAAAACTCACCAAGGATTGGAACAACAGAAATAGCGGGGAAAAAGACGGTAAAAATTGGCAAGCAATGGAGAGCATTAAAAAAACACAATAAATTCTTTTTTCCAATTTTTTTTAAATATAAACAAACAGCAACATCAAATGACCACATTGGGACATGGATATGGAAAAAGCACTTGCTACTAGAAGATCCTGCATCGTCCATCTGATAGCCATTGGTGAGCGTAGGTGTATTAATCTGTGTAGAAGGTGGTGGTGAGGCTGCCACATTATCCTCCATGCTCTTAAAGTGTTCTTCTTCTACCCCCATGCTTGCTGCTGTTGCTCCTCCCCGGCCACCTGTGCTTTCTGCTACTGTTGCTCCTCCCCTGCCGCCTGTTCTTTCTGCTGCTGTTGCTCCTCCCCTGCCACCTGTGCTTGCCGCTACTGTTGCTCCTCCCCTGCCAACTGTGCTTGCTGCTGCTGTTGCTCCTCTTACCACTCTGGTGCCTCCTCCATAATAGGCAGTCTCATACTCCACACTCAATTAAGACAATATGTTAATGTTGTCCAATGTTATGTATCCACATCAGGGATTTCTCACTCCCTCACCCACAATGAGAGACAGTAGCAGACATAAACCACATCATTCCAGCACTGAAATCTAACCAGTAAGAGGACCATAATAAATTTAACAAATCTTGAGGGTCATAAATACATTGAGAAGGTCATAAAATATATAATCGTAATTGCTAAGCTCAAACATATTTTGTTCCTTTGTGTGTAAGTTTTTTAATATACTCCAATCGTGCTGGCAACCTGAAGCGTTACAAGTTTGGCTGAGCACCGGAATGACAAAACTCCATGCCATAATTTTTCCACCAACCATTTCCAACAAATAAAGAAAAATGGTATACTTAAATTACATTTTATTACAGTGGAAAATAGGAAGTAAAGAACACAATTTAACTTGCAAATAAAACACCAAAACATTTTTAAATTATAATGCCTTACTTGGTATCAAAATATCCTTTTCTTGGATAGCAAAGTCAAAGTCAAATAATCCATTAACATTCCTTTACATCTCCATGTAACGATTATTTCCTTTGTGAGTTTCTTGATCAAGTACAATCCTTTGAAGACACATAAGGAACCTTTCCATAACCTCACTATGGAAATCAAAATTACATGGGGTAAGCAAACGCAGGGTTGAGGACAAGCATTGTTGCATGAACAAAACAATGGAGCATCCTATTCCATTGGTCATCAATCAAATCCCAATTGTTCATATATTTTTCATGTCCAATGGTACCCTTTCACACATAATAAGCTCAGAGAGTTCCTTTGGCCCTATCCATGACCTTGTACCAATAGTCCATTACAGGCTTATCCCTAGTAGCCAAATATAGAACCTTTACCAAAGGTTCACTAACAATGCACACTTCCTCTACTCCTTCCCAAAAGAAATAAGTGTACGCTAGTCTAGCAATGGCTCTCAAATCCTATCTTGTGCTAAATGTTCAATCACACCACTCACCAGAAACAAACATATGCTTCACCTCAAAATGACAATGGAACATACATTGAAGAGAAATGAAGTTGTTGAGAAAACATGTGTGTAGGATGCAACAACTCCATGATTCTTGTGACTTTCCTCATGAAGCTAAGAAAAAATGCATTGTCAATATATGCATTTTGTGGCACTCTTAACCTTATCAATGACCACCTTGATAAAGAAGATTTTGCCCATATCCTTGAGCATCAAATCAATGCAATGGAAAACACATGGAGTCCAAACACTATAGGGTGCCTCTCCATTAGCAACTTGTTATTATTTGTGCAACATGTTGCACACCAATCTCTTGGATAAACCCATAAAATAATTCACACAACAATGCAACATCTTTAACATGCATCAACGCATTAACAGATCTAATAAACATTGTAACCCTAGGATAATGTGCTAATGAATGAATTGAGAAAGGTCCTCTTTCTATCTATTCAACCAGCAAACATCATTGTGCATCTAGTGGACTTCCACGACTTCTCTAGGTCCTCCAATTTAGTATCAATGTCATTATTTTCTGCTTGAAGAATTGGCCCTCACAACTCCTCGTAAGTAGGACACCTAAACTCTAGGCCACCAATGGCATCAAACATGGACTAGAAGAATGGATTGGTATTTGTAATGCTCAAAAGTATTTCACTCTAGAAAAGACACCTCCCAAAAGTTATTTTCTTTTTGCTTCTCCTTTCTTTTAATCATTTGATCAAATGGAAAGTTGTGGTCCATCTTCAATTTTTTGCAACAAAGAAAGGTGAGGTCCTTTTACCAACCAAAAGTGGGTAACCCATAGGAGAAATGTTTTGTCCTCTTTTGATTGACAAGCATCTAGTAGCCCTATGATGGTCTTCAGATAGCATTATGCTAGAATTCTCCACCTATAGCTCTCGTCAGTGCTCTCTCCCATCTATCATTCTTCTAGAAGGAAAGTGGGTCATCTATCAATGACTACTTTAAGCATTTTAGCAATCATGTGCCTTCATTTAATGTTATGAACATATTAATATGAGTCACTGTGCAAACTTGATTTTACTAACGATTGTATCCTTGTTCCCACACTTCACCTAGGTCCAATGGGACCCCCTCTAAGGCCTTATGGTTTAGAAAGGGCACTACCAAGGAACCAGAAATTGATGTAGTGTGTCTAGGGTAATCCATACTTACCACTTTCCATCTCTCCTGATTATCCATATCCATTCGTTGGGTTAATAGCCAACGGTCATTAGGATTTGCATCCTATAACTACATCCTTGAGTCAAGGCCCAAAAGCTCGGTCCCTGAGGTTGATTCAACTAAAAGAATGATAAAAGCATATAAAGCAACAATACAAATAAAATGCAAAATGCAAAAGATGGTTGGAACTTATTTAGCACGTGGTAAAAAGAACTTCATCTAAAAGAAACGAACTCTTAAATTTCCCAACCCTAATGAGCAAGAAACTGTGACATCTTTAAAGGGTATTACAAAAGAAAAAAGCAAGCTTGGGCTTTTAAGTTGTGCACCAAAGAAAGATAAATCATTAAAGTAAATGGCATATGAGAGGGGTGAAAAAAGCAGATCAAGGAAAGGGGTAATGCATGCCTCCACAATTGCTCCCTCCTTACATAATTAAACTCAAGATGTTGGACCTCCATTAGCTGGTCTCATGGCTATGACATCTTCCTTGAATCCTTTCCCACTCCATGACCATCTTATCACACACACCTATGGATTGATGAGTCTACCTAGGACATGTCACTCCCCTTGGAGGCTAGAAACACCTAATAGAGTTGTTGACCTAATCATCCCTAGCATAACTAAGCTAATTTATTTACAAATCTCTAGTTAGACATTTGAAGGTCAGTTTTGTGCGAAGTATTACTATGCCTCTAGCTTTAGATATGGTCCATTGTGATGCTTTAATGGTTTTATGTCCATAATGATGTTGATCTCACTCGCTCGTAAAAGGTTTTTTTCAAGTGCTATCACACATCCAATGGAGATCCCTAAAGGGACAACTTGAATTCTTTCCAACACCTCGAGGATGTGCTTTGCCTCATTCTGAGAACATATATGACCTTGTGGCCCCAACCTTTCCCCTCCATAGATTAGCATTGGGCCTTGAGCAACTTCTACATGATTCTACACCTCTTGATGTGCCTCCAGATGCTAAACGTTGAGCTTGAAAGCTTGGGCATTAGACTATTTGATGATGTGCACAGATGGACCCAGGACACCCCCAAGTTATCCTTGACCCTATTTGATGGATGTTGCCTTGTTCTGGAACCCACATGAAGATGGTTATCACTAAGATGACTTGATAGGGATGGCACATTCTTCCTTCATACCAATGCTTTCCCTAGATGGTACCTCCTACATGCCTTGGAAGGGTGATGTAGGCCTCTGGCTAGAATTCATGAGATCTCCAAGACCAAGAAATCGTTTGGAGAAATTCCACCCAGATGATGAGTTATTAAAATAATTAATATTTTTAATGGGGTTCCTAAGTCTAAACTTAGGAAAATAAAAATAGTAATGGGTATTAATAAAGATATGGGTGAGAAGCTTCTAAGAGACGAGGATCAAGTCTGTTTTAATCTTAGCCATTGACTAGGGACTTAATCTTGGTCGTTGATTCATCAACAGGAAAAGTATAAGAGAAGACTTGACAGTCATTTGGAGACACATCGGGCAAATACTCAATAACATGAGAGTAGCAGGGTGAAGGAAGAGGAGGGTATCAGCATCAGTCAAAGACTAAGGAAGAGGTGACGCAAAGCATCTGAGAGACAGCACAGAGGGAAGATCAGTGAGACAACGCAACTAGAGACGCAGTCCTCACGCAGGCTGACGCAGAAGTGACGCAGAGGAGGGTAGATGGTCTCAGTCATAACTTCTCCAGGAGGAGGAGAAAAATTGTCTAAGGTGTTTCTCTCAGAAGTGTCTCAGTATTCTATAGAATCTTTCTGTGTAAAGAGATTGTTGCTGAAGATTAATAAATAAACCCTCATCTACTGCACCGGTTTTCCCGCATTGGGTTTTTCCGGGGACAATTGTCCAAAAATAACTGTGTTGATGTGATTGATTCTTGTGCTTGTATATCACTGTTATTTTCTCTATGCTATTATGTGATAACTGCAGTAGAATTTATTTTAATGTTTACTGAAGGGTTTTGTAAATAACTTATTTTGGAAAAAAAGTCGGAGAAATAAATCAGTTACTGCAGTAGAATTTCGTGTTAGAAATTTTCACATGGTTTCTGAGCGAGGTACAGGCAATCGGATTAAAGAATCTGCTATGAGTTAGGAGCATGATGTCAGGCCATCAACTCAGATGGACTCACGCAGATCTCCAAAGAAAGAAGAGAGCACGAAGAACATGGATCATGATTATTCTATGTTAGCTTCCAGACTAGAAGAAGAAGTCGCTTGCTTAGCGAGTTCTACCTCCTCTAAGGTTTGGTATATAGATAGTGGAGCTTCCTAGCACATGACATGAATACGATAATGTTTTTTAAATTATCAGGAAGAAAGGATGAACTTCCAGATCACCATGGGAAATAAGTCAAAATGTACCCCCGTAGGAAGAGGTAGTGTAGCCTTTCAAATAGAAGTAGGGGATCGGCTTCAAGCAACCAATGTGTTGCATGTGTCAGGATTGGGGATGAACTTACTCTTTGTATCTCAGCTTCAAAACAAGGGTTATGATGTTTTCTTCATTAAGGAAAAATTATATGTTAAACACTTGAGTTGGAAAAAGAAGGCCCAAATTGGAGTCAGAAGTAACAGGCTGTATAAATTACAGCTAGAATCTCCAATGGCACAGATAGGCAGCAGTGGGGAAAAATATTTGAATGAACTATGGCACAGGGGCTCTAAGAATTCTCGGAAGAATAGTAACATGAGTTCCAAAGTTGAGTATTGTTGGGATGGGGTCCCCTGGGTCAGTTTTGGGGCAAAAGCCCAAGTTTTGATGTAAAATATGTAAAGTCTCCGCAAATTGTGGACACAGAGCGCAGAGTTAGTTAAGAGTCAAAAAGGGCTTTTACCCTCATTCATGTAAACTTGAGTCAGTTTTTGAAGATCTACCCATGGTCTGCAGACCATGGGATTGTATAAATAGGTGTGTCTTAGAGAGTCTAAGGTAGAGATAGATAGAGAGAGAAGTCTTTTGTCTATGGGTACGACGGAAGGAGTCTAGAGGGTTAGCGCAGGAAAGTAAGAGGAAAGGCTTTGCAGCTAAGTGCGCAGAGGCCTAGAGTAGTGTCAAAAGATGAGTGCGCGGACCCCTGCAACTGAGTGCGCAAGGAAGTGTTGAGTCTGTAAACCTATATTGAAGATCAATAAAGAAGATTGTTGCAGAAATTCATGTGTTTTATACCTTTACTTATGTTATGTATGATTGCGATATATGTTGTGATGAAATAATGCCTTTATAAAATAATGATGTATTGATGCGTGAATTTACTTGATCCGTCCTATTACCTGAACGCGATTAATGTTAAGTGATTACACGAAGATCATAACACTTTCTGTTAAAGTTATCGAATGCTTAGGTAGATCTAAGTAAATGTTGATCTAAGGGTAATATATGGTGCACGTAAATAGCTAATTTGCTTGTTCAGAGTCTGCAAAAGCCAGTCGTAGACCTGCGCAGAGGTTTAGAGGCCGATTGAGGGGAGTTACAGCAATAAGCCTTAAGGGCTTAGAAATTTGCGCGAAGGTAGATCTAGGTCATAGAAAGACATCACACTGATCTATGGATGCGGAAACTTGGTTCCAGCATCTCCCCATACTGCTTCGAGTGAGACTTTAGTCCATGCTACATGGATTGATGCCGAAAGGGCCAGTAGTATAAGGTTTTGTTTGGCGCAACTAACTCTTAACCTGGGTCAGGACCCACTAAGCCAACAAATGGTTCCGTTGCCATGGTCCTCGCTGACTTGTTGGTTGTCGGAATAACAATTGTATCAGAGGAGGCGAGTCCGACTCTCAGCGCGAGAGGAAGAAGATGAGGAGAAAAGGAAATACTTTATAGTACCCCACAAATGGTTTCGTTGCCAGGACTAGGATCTGCATAAAGATATGTGTGATGTCGCATCACTGGAATCCGACCAAGAAGGAAATTGAGAAGTGGTTGGATAGAAAGATCCACGAATTCGCGGCGTAGGAAAACAGGAATCCGCGCCTGACAAAAGAACAATGGTTGGACAGATATTTGTACACAGAAATACACGAAATTTTCTTCTGCACCTTCCTAATTGAATTATATGAGTGGATAGCTAAATTGGCAAATGGCCAAGGAAGGTGGAGGCTTGACGGTCCAATAGTGTGGACTCTGGAGCTAGTGCAGAGGTTGGAAGCCTCTGAAGATAAGATCATGCACGTTGTTGACCATTGGCTTGATCGGGTTATAGGAGGATTTGTTACAGAGTTCACGGTTGACACCTCAGTCAGTTACAACGAAGCAGAGTGACGCTTCTTCAAGGGACCGTGAGGTAAGTATTTGAGGTCTTTGAATACCTAGATTAAGATTCTCTTGTGTGAAAAATGGGTTATGCCATTGCCTTGATGTTTGGATCTACGCGAAGTGGACGGAGCTTTAGAAACCAAGAAAAAGCAGGTCCTGAATATAGCCTGTTGATTGGACCTCCTTCAAGTGATGACGAAGGAGCGGTGCAGGCCTCGCTGCGAAGCGTTATCTAGTTGATAAGGCAGGGTTTTCCACAGATACATCATCCATCCACACCACCTCCACCTTCACCTCCACAACCTACACCTTCGCCCACTCCACCACCACCACCACCACCGTTCGACATGTCGAATACCATGAAGTTGCCAGTTTTCAAGGGCTTAGGAAGTGAGGATCCAGATCAGTTTTGGTTTGTTGCAAAGGCTGTGTGGACAGCACAACAGATTACGGATGATAATATAAAGAAGGCGCAGTTGGTTACCACTCTACAGGATCGCGCGCTGACATGGTACGTTAAGTACTGCACTGATAATCCGTTGGCGTCATTAGCAGATACTTAGACCGCTTTGAACAAAGAATTCGGTAAGCCTAAGTCTGACTCGCAATCAGTAATTGGATTTAAGGAAATCACAATGAGGGCCGATGAAATGCCCTGGGAGTTAGATCAAAGACTAAAGTGCGTGATCCGCGAAGCTAATATGCATCTCACAGATAGTCAGCACCGCGAATGGTTTATAGCCTCGCTCCTGCCCCACCTAAGGATTTCTTTATTGCAACAAAAGATAGGAACTCAGGCAGAAGCTCTAGAAATCGCGATGAGATTGCATGAAACACCTATTCAAGACGCATCTTTGGGAGTCCAACAAATTCACTCGCAGTTGCAGAACCTCTGTTTGGAATTGCAGAGCTTGAAAAAAGAAAAGGAGGCCAGGACAGAGGTGTGCGAAGAAGTCTGGTGCCTCAAGTGTAAGAGCCAGGGGCATGATAAGGATCATTGCCCTATCTTCGCGAATTATATCTCGGGGGGGGGGGGGCACATGCCCCTGAGGCAGGAAGCTCCAGCAGGACCAAGTATGGGGCCTACGCTATGGTGCGCTATTTGTCAAGTGGTTGGAAAACATGTAACGGATAACTGTCATTTGCTACAAAAATTTGTGCAGACACCACAACAATTTTTCTGCGATTTTTGCAAATCGATGGGCCATGATGAGCGCCACTACCATAGCTATGAACTAATGATGGAGAGGATGCCTACGTATCGAATGAAAGCAGAAACTCGGCCTCCGGATCAAGGCACTGGGGGAGCGCATGGAGGATATCAGGGGCATGGACGAGGTCGAGGAGGAGGAGGACCTGGTAGAGGTCGGGGACATGTCATTTTCTATAATTGCGGAACACCAGGGCACTATGCACAGGAGTGTACAAGTCAAACACGCCCGTCATGTCAATACTGCACTCAGTTTGACCACACAATAGAAGAATGCCCTGTGTTGATAGCCAAGATGTAGGAGAAGAAGGTGCAGCCTCAACATCCTACCCAGAACTTGCAGATGATGAGGGTTGAGCCCCGCGAGGAAGATCCAAATGTGAATATCGTGCTGAGAAGCAAAGTAACAACTGGTGATGATAAAGGAAAACAACCTGAGGAAAGTGGGTGGGTCCGCAAGGCCTTGGAAAAGGAGACTAGTTTTGATCTGGAGCGCGTGAAGGAAACATTTATGGAGGCGAAGAAAAGCTTCGCTGAGGCCTCTACCTCAGGAAGACAGGAAAAACTGCCAGAAACCGGTGCACCTACAAAGGTTGACCCCTCTGTGCTTACTACCTTCTTGGAGACTTGTATGAAACTGCTGCGTGATAGCAAGGCTGTGAAAGGGCTACAAGAATTGATAAACAAGTGTGCTGGTAAGGAAGATGCACCGGAGGGACACCGCGTGGTCCGCAAGATTGGTAAACATAAGGTAAGAACAGGGCTCAAGATGAGGCTCACCACACAAATAGGGGACTATGAAATGGACCAAGTTATTCTGGATCTAGGGTTTGATGTGAATGTTTTGCCTGTTTAGACATGGGAGAGAATGGGAAGACCTGCGCTGAAATGGTCTCCGATTTAGTTAAGGATGGTGAACCAGCAGAAGATTATCCCTATGGGATGTCTGCACGGAGTTACTGTAGATGTAGAAGGTGCGAGCTGTAGGAATTTACAGGGTAAGTTCCTCAGAAAGAATACCAAAAGGACACCGCTCACAACCAGATCTCAAATCAATACACCAGTATTTTTGACGTGGTTAAAACCCTCAGAGTGCAAGGAGGGAAACAGTCCACGGCCTGTCCCAACGTGGGTACTACAGGCAATTTATTAATCAAAGAATGAAAATTTACATAAGCTTCTCTCATGCACGGATTACCCGAACAATGACCCTCCATGCGCTTTAAATAGAACTCATGGACCAATCGGGTGTCAAGCCACGGATCAAGTGTCGATAATACCGAGGTGAGAGTGAACCGTCGGATCACTACATATCGTGACCGTCGGATTGTAAGTTACAATATGTACAACGGTAAAGAAACACACTTTACCTAACTCTATACCTAACTCTAAACTAGACCAAGTTGAACTTAACTATATCCTATGTGTCGGAATATCCTAACATCCCCCCTTAAGAACAACTTGGGATAGGATTGAAGGATTTACAAATATGACACAATAGGAGAAGGAAGGAGGCACTAGAGCCTATCCCCCCTTAGTGACAACTTCCTGAACTCCAAGCATATATCGAAGTTTAGTGAACTTCGCCTCTGTGAGAGCCTTTGTGAAGATGTCTGCAACCTGATCATCTGTTGGACAATATTGCACTTCAAGAACATGGTCATGAATGAGCTTTCTGATGAAGTGCATGTGTAGTTCGATGTGTTTGCTGCGCTGATGCTGAACTGGATCTTTGCATAGCTGAATGGCACTTTGATTATCACACCAAAGTGTGGTTGGATGTTGCTGCTCAAAGCCAAACTCTGATAGGATCTGACGAAGCCACAAGGCTTCCTTACTAGCTTCCACGGCACCATGATACTCTGCTTCTGCTGACGAAAGAGAAATGGCAGCCTGTTTCTTACAAGCCCATGTAATAGGTCCTAAACCAAGAGTGAAGACATAACCGGCAGTAGACTTCCGATCATCAGGGTCACCAGCCCAATCAGAATCAGTGAAACCAACTAACAGAGGAGCTGCTTTGGCACTGTAATGAATCCCAAACTGTACTGTACCTCGAACATAACGAAGTATTCTTTTGGCTGCTTTCCAATGACTTTCACGGGGGTTTTGCATAAAACGAGCAACAAGGCCAACAACAAAGGAAAGATCAGGACGAGTATGGGTTAAGTACAAGAGTTTTCCTACAAGTTGACGGTATAAGGTAGCATCAACTTCAGGAGAAGTACAAGAGACTGAAAGTTTGACTCCAGACTGAAAGGGAGAAGGGGCTGGCTTACAGTCTTCCATGTGAAAATGACAAAGAATATCACAAGCATACTTGGACTGGGAAAGGGAAATACCTTCCTTGGATTGCAAGACTTGAAGACCGAGAAAATAGACCGAGAAAATAGTGTAAGTGTCCTAAGTCTGTCATTTCAAATTTCTTTTTAAGGATAGACTTCACATGGTTTATAAGGTTGGGATCACTGCCAGTAAGGATAAGATCATCAACATAAAGAACAAGGATGATAAGAGAGTCACCCACTTTCTTGGTGTAGACAGTATTGTCAGAATGACACCTAGAAAAGCCAGATCTCAAATAAATACACCAGTATTTTTGACGTGGTTAAAACCCTCAGAGTGCAAGGAGGGAAACAGTCCACGGCCTGTCCCAACGTGGGTACTACAGGCAATTTATTAATCAAAGAATGAAAATTTACATAAGCTTCTCTCATGCACGGATTACCCGAACAATGACCCTCCATGCGCTTTAAATAGAACTCATGGACCAATCGGGTGTCAAGCCACGGATCAAGTGTCGATAATACCGAGGTGAGAGTGAACCGTCGGATCACTACATATCGTGACCGTCGGATTGTAAGTTACAATATGTACAACGGTAAAGAAACACACTTTACCTAACTCTATACCTAACTCTAAACTAGACCAAGTTGAACTTAACTATATCCTATGTGTCGGAATATCCTAACACGAGCGTGCTGGATGATTTTGAAGTGATAGAAATTGTTGATGACAGCAATCCATACCCCACGCTTCTTGGAATCGACTGGGCTATTGATATGAATGGGTAATCAATTTGAAGAAGCGGACAATGTCATTCAAAAGGAAATCACTATGGTTGTAGTACCATTGGACCCTGCAGAAGGACCGCGCTATACTGAACCGGTCTGCGACTATGAGGAAAGTGATGATGATTTGGATCAAATCTACAAAATTATGGTGTGAGACCAAGATTGGGTTAATCCAACAGTTGATGGATGAATTGCATGGGACCACGAAAGCTCCTGTACCTTAGACTCAGATGAAGAATTGGAGCATTGGCAGAATAGGTTGCATGAAGTATCTACGCTGCGCTGCAATATGATGACTAAATCATTGCACTGCGTGTCATCAGAGGTAAGAAATTTACCTTATTATGACGGTTTAACCGATGTAGATAATTTTTTGGATGCTTTTGAAAGAGAAGTCTAGGAGGATCATCGCTTCCAGGCACTAGATTTGGCACTGCGCGCTACGTCCGCTCAATGGTGGGGTACGCACAAGGACAACTTTGTTGAATGGCGTGATTACAGGAGATGATGAGAATGCAATTTGGTCATTCTAAAGTGCAGTTAACTGAGAAATATGATGGGAGGAATGATCCGCGTGATCATTTAGTCAAGTGGAACAGAGCCACAGCCAGAGTGGGTGCACTTGTTCTGTCACACCCTGGATATAATCCCTATGAATTGGTACCTGGAAACAGAGCTCCGCCACGACACCACGAAGTGGGATATCTTAAGGGAAGGCTTTTTTATGACCTTCAGTTTTGAAGACGGATTCGAAAGCATTGATGAGGCACTACAGGAGGTTAAGGCAGCGATCTTCAGAATTCCGCAGGATCCTTTGGAATTGGTTCAACCAGATTGGAGCACCCAGCTGCGCCATGCGCTAGAATGCTATAATGTGACTACTGAAGGGGAGGATGAGGATCCAAGGAATATCAATATCCCAGAAATAGAAGGCCACCACAAGGTCGAAGGTCCACAAATAGAGAACTCGGATATCACCGCACTGTTGAAGACTAGGAAAGTAAACATTGGTACTGAAGCGGAGCCAAAATTTGCGAAGATTGGAGATTACTGGGATGATGCCACAGTGGATAAGGTTGTTGAATTGCTCCACGAATATCAGGATTTGTTTCCTACAAAATTTTCGGACCTAAAAGGTATCATAGGTGACCTGGGCGTGATGAAGATTACCCTGAAACCGAACGTGAAGCCTATTAAGCAGAGGTTGTATCACCTAAACCCCAAATACAAGGAAAAGGTCCGCTTGGAATTGGACAAGATGCTTGAGGTAGGCATTATTGAACCAATGGAGGAATTTCATTGGGTGAGCCCAAAGGTAGTTCAGGAAAAGAAGCGGAAGGGATAAATAAGGATTTTCGTTGATCTAAGAAAGTTTAACGGTGCCTACATCCATGATCCTTTCCCAACGTCGTTTACTGATGAGGTATTGGATAATGTTGGAGGATAGGAGGCCTACTCATTCACTAATGGGTTCTCTGGGTACCATCAGATTAAGATCGCGCCGAAAGACAGGAGTAAAACAACCTTCAAGACGGAATGGGGTTGTTTTCAGTACACGGTGATGCCATTCGAACTCAAGAATGCGCTGGCAATATTCTCCCGCGTAGTCATCACAGCGTTCAAGGAATTCATTCAAAAATTCTTAGAGATATACTTTGATGATTGGATAGTTTTTGGGTTAGTAAAGTGCCATGGAGCCAATCTACGCTTAATGTTGGATACGTGCCAAAGATATCAGATCGCGTTGAACCTGAAGAAATGCTTGTTCTGTATCCCTTTTGGAATTTTGTTGGGTCATGTGGTTTCCAAGCAAGGACTAATGGTGGATCCTGCCAAGATCGCAGTAATAGTCAATTTGGAGGCCCCAAGGAGTGTCAAACAGTTGTGCGCAACGCTGGCCCATACTGGGTATTATCAAATGTTCATTAAGGCTTATGCTCAGATTACTTCGTCTATGGAGAAGCTATTAAATAAGGATGCTACATTCTGTTGGGATGAAGAATGTCAGCGCAGTTTGGATGTATTGAAAAAGAAGATGGTCACCACGCCGATCTTGGTCTTCCCAGACTGGAAGAAGGAATTCCATATGCACATTGATGCCTCATGTATTGTGTTGGGAGTAGTGCTGACACAGGCTAGCGAAGGAGAGATGGATCACCCTATAGCCTTTGCGAGAAGGAAATTATCAAAGGCTGAAAAGAACTACTCAACAACAGAGCGTGAGGGATTAGCTATGGTGTATACACTCCAAAAATGCAGACACTATATGTTGGGCGGACATTTCAAGATGTACACAGACCACTCCGCCTTGAAGTACCTAGTCAATAAGCCTGTGTTGGGGGGGAGATATGTAGATGGTTGTTGTTGTTTCAAGAATATGACTTTGAGGTAATTTTGAAGCCAGGAAGGTTGAATGCAGGACCTGACCATTTGTCGCGAATAGAAATGGGGGAGGAGCCTACTAATTTGGAGGAAGGGTTGTCCAACGCGCAGCTCTTCGCGGTGTGCATAGTAGATAACCACTTTGCAGATATTATCCACTTTTTGACCACAGGGACGGCTCCAGAGGGATACACCAGTCAGCAAAAGAAAGAGTTGGTGGTACGCGCAGCTGATTTCTCCGTAATTGCAAGACATTTGTATAAGATGGGATCAGACGAGATACTATGGCAGTATGTGCCCGATTTTGAACGAAATAACATCCTTGTTGAAGCTCATGGAGGAGTTGCGGGAGTACATTATGCAGGAAAAGAAACAACGCAGAATATTTTGCGCGCGGGTTTGTGGTGGCCTACATTACATAAGGATACCAAAGCATATTGTAGGGCATGTGATGCATGTCAAAGAACGGGCAAGCCATCACGAAGGGATGAGCTGCCTCTGAACCCTCAGGTGTCATTGCAGCCATTTGAGAAATGGGCAATCAACTTTGTAGGACCGATTCAGCCCCCAGGCAAGAAAACAGGTGCACGCTATATCATCACCGTGACAGAGTATCTGACCAGATGGGCAGAGGCACAGCCTGTGAAGGATTGTACAGGGGCTACAACAGCTAAATTCTTGTTTGAGTACGTGTTAAGCAGGTTCGTTTGCCCAAAATTGTTGATGAGTGATTGCGGTACGCACTTCCTCAATGAAACGATCAGTGCGTTGACCGTAGTGTTCCGAGTTTGTCATCAGAAGAGTACACCCTATCATCCTCAAGCTAATGGAATAGTTGAGGCCTTCAATAAGATATTGGAGAATGCGTTGACAAAGATTTGCAATGCGCAGCAGAATGATTGGGACGTGCGTACAGGACTACTTGCAAAAAACTAACAGGTCAGACACCTTTCCAATTGGTCTATGGCGTAGAAGTTGTGATGCCTATGGAATATATCGTGCCTAGTCTATGCATAACAACTTTCACAGGGATGGAGGACCACAGAGCCTTAGAGGAACAGCTCGCACAGTTGATGGAGCTCAAAGAGGATAGATTCTTGGCTAGATTTCATCAACAAGTACAAAAGGAACGTGAAAAAGCATGGCACGATCGACACATCAAGTTGTGCACATTCAAGGTAAATGATATGGTATTATTATATGATAGTAAGTTTGATAAGTTTCCAAGAAAGTTTTAGATGCACTAGTTGGGGCCATATGTCATCAAAGAAATCACAGATGGGGGCGTGGTTCATGTCGCACCAGTATTTCTCCTAGAGGAAAAACTCCAGAGGTATCACAATGAGAGGAGTCTCAAGAAGAGGAGGAGCAGATAGATATACCCACTACCAGTGGAAGAACGAGTCGGGAACTTCGACAGATACTACGAGATGCAGAGGATTTCGTCGGTGCGCCCAAGAACGAGAAAAGGGAGCATAGACAGCCAGACAGATACCAAGCCTTGGTGGCTCAGGTTGGAGAACCCTCTAGTTTTCAGGAGGCCGTTCAGCATCAAGTATGGGTAGATGCTATGGTGGAGGAATACAGTTCCATAATGGTCAATGATGTTTGGGAAGTGGTACCTAGGCCTTAGGACAGGTCAGTTGTAGGTTCGAGATGGATCTACAAAGTCAAATATGCTGCAAATGGCAGTGTGGAAAAATACAAAGCCAAGTTTGTGGCTAAGGGGTATGCTCAGAAGGAAGGGATAGACTACGAAGAAACCTTCGCCCCAATAGCCAGGTATACTTCTATTAGATCTTTGATATCCCTTGCAGCACAAATGGGGTGGTAGATTCACCAGATGGATGTCAAGGCAACGTTCTTGAACGAGGTGATAGAAGAAGAAGTATACGTTGAAAAACCAAAGGGTTTTGAGATACATGAGAAGAAATCTCATGTATGTCGGTTGAAGAAAGCCTTGTATGGGCTTAAACAAGCACCTAGAGCATTGTACGGTCGAATTGATGGTTACTTGCAGAAGATGGGATTCGTCAAGAGTGACGCAGATCCTAACCTCTACTATCTGGTTGTAGAGAATGAGCCTCTAATCCTAGTGTTATATGTGGATGATCTTTTTCTGACAGGCTCATCCAGGCTCAATTAAGATTGCAAGGAAAACCTAGCTACAGAATTTGACATGAAGGATTTGAGACGAATGCATTATTTCCTGGGGTTGGAAGTTTGGCAGCAGAAGGGTGGGATTTTCCTTGGACAAGGGAGATACGCTACATAGATTTTGAAAAGGTTCATAATTTCAGGACCATAGACCTATGGCTACTCCAATGATTACCAACTAGAAGAAGATTGATGCATCCAAAGATAAAGAAGTCGATCCCACCTTGTACAGGCAGCTCATAGGGTCCCTGATGTATTTGGTCAATACCAGGCCAGACATTTGTTACGCTGTCAACACCCTCAGTCAGTTCATGGTGGAACCAAAGAGGGTGCACTGGGCAACAACCAAGCATGTTCTCAGATATATACGAGGAACAGTCGAGCATGGATTAATGTACACCCAAGGAAATGACATCAGGCTGAGTGGGTTCACTGACGCAGATTGGGCTAGAAGTTCAGTAGATTGGAAAAGTACCACTGGGTACTATTTCAACATTGGATCGGGAATGACCTCCTAGTGTAGTAGGAAACAGAAATCCGTAGCTCTAAGCTCAGCTAAAGCTGAATATATGGCAGCTAGCACAGCTTTGTGTGAAGCCATATGGCTTAGGAAATTGCTTGTGAATCTATTCAGGAGAAGGATGGAAGCGACCAATATTTTGTGTGATAATCAGAGTTGCATCAAGCTCTCTGAGAATCCAGTTTTTCATGATCGGTCGAAGCACATTGACATCAGGTGTCACTTTATCAGAGACTGTGTCCAACGAGGGGATGTACAGTTGAGGTACACCCCAATAGGAGAATAGGTGGCAGACGTTCTCACCAAGGCTCTAGGAAGAACAAAGTTTGTTTATATCAGGGACAAGATGGGGATGGTTAAGAATTTGTTTTAGTAACAGAAGTGGATAGTATAGGGAGTTGCAGTGCAACAGTTAACAGTGGAAGTGCTATGGACAGCATGATGCAGCATATTCAGAGGGAGTTGCAGTACAAATGCAACAGCACAGTAGATGAGGGGCAGCAGGCCGAGCATCAGCATCACAGAGGACCGCTGACATGGATTAGTGTGATACGTCTATTTGGAGGCATTGCTAGAACACATTCCTTGCTAAGAGGGAGTGTTGATTTTGTGTAGCATCGGATGTGGTATAGCTCCGAAATTTTGTGGAGGGGCTAAAATTCATGAGATCTGCAAGACCCATAAATCATTTGGAGAAATTCCACCTGAATGATGAGTTATTAAAATAACTAATATTTTTAATGGGGTTCCTAAGTCTAAACTTAGGAAAATAAAACTATTAATGGGTATTAATAAAGTTATGGGTGAGAAGCTTCTAAGAGACAAGGATCAAGTCTGTTTTAATCCTATTCATTGATTAGGGACTTAATCTCAATCGTTGATTCATCAACAAGAAAAGTATAAGAGAAGAATTGAGAGTCATTTGGAGACACACCAAGCAAATACTCAGTAACCTAAGGGAAATCAATTCTCAAGGAGAAGAAGTTCGATTTCAAAGGGAGAGTAGTAGGGTGAAGGAAGAGGAGGGTATCAGCATCAGTCAGAGACTAACGAAGAGGTGACGCAAAGCATCTGAGAGACAGTGCAAAGGGAAGATCAGTGAGATAGCGCAGCTGGAGATGCAGTCCTTACACAGGCTGATGCAGAAGTGACGCAGAGGAGGGTAGAGGGTCTCCAAGGTGTCAGAACTTCTCCAGGAGGAGGAGAAAAATTTTCTCAAGTGTTTCTCTCATAAGTGTCTCAGTATTCTATAGAATCTTTATGTGTAAAGAGATTGTTTCTGAAGATTAATAAATAAACCCTCATCTGCTGCACCAGTTTTCCCGTATTGGGTTTTTCCGGGGACAATTGTCCAAAAATAACTGTGTTGATGTGATTGATTCTTGTGCTTGTATATCATTGTTACTTTATCTATGCCATTATGTGATAACTTCAATAGAATTTATTTTAATTTTTCTGAAGGGTTTTGTAAATAACTTATTGTGGAAAATAAGTAGGAGAAATAAATCACTCACTACAGTGGAATTTCGTGTTAGAAACTCTCACACCTAGTCGAGATGTACACATTCACTTTGAGGATTTCTTGGAGTAAGGAGCACTCTTGGACCATACCTTGATGCATTATTGACCATTCTTGGAGGATGAGATCATGGTGGAGAGCATTTATTCCCACACATGTGGTTTATTTTTCGCATTTTATTATGTTTTAGAGCTATCTCAAGGTCGATGTGTGACATTTGACCTAATCGAATGCTCAAGTAAATTAGTTTTAGGGATTTTGTTTGTAAGATTAGTGATATGAGACTTGGTTACCCTCATCTAAATAGAGGGGAGTCTCATTCACTTATTCATGATCAGCATTCATCACGCTTGTCTCTCTTTAGAAGTGCACATGTAATATTCCTAATTAGCCATGGCTAATTAGAATATTCGATTTTGCTCAATTTTGCCTTCTATAGTTATTTATAAATAAAAAGGCGAGGAAAGGGGGACATAACTCACTTTATGAATAAAGTCACTCCCTAGTAGCACAACGTTGTAACTTAAAGGGGAGCCAAGGGGGCCCAAGGACCACGTAGAGAAGGGGCCCACGTAGACACTTGGAGGGACTGCGCAGATGGAGAAGGAACATGTGGCAAGAGAGAGGCTACGTTGGAGGAGGTGGGCCTTAGGGTTTTGAGAGAGGCCAACGCTATAAAGGAGAGAGGAGCCTCCTCATTTTGATCATTCGGTTATGTTGCATTTGAGTTAGTCACTTCGACTTAGAGCACGCTGGCTGTTTAGCCTGTCTGCAGCACTATTTAGTGCATCGAGTGTCTCCGTTCGGAGATCTCACCCTTAGCCCCGGGGGACTTCGAGTGCCTTCTCAGGCAAGGTAGTTTCATCAGTATTTTGCAGGAGGAGCGATTTCTGGAGTTGAGGAAGAGCTGAGTATTTTGATGACTGCGCATTCTTGAGAGGGGAGGACGCAGTTCTTTTGGTAGGAGCTCCGGATTGGGATTTTGTGGTGGATTTGAGCTTGGAGATTGAGCAGGGGATCAGCCCTTGCATATTGGAGGATTTTGGCAGAGTTTCGGGTAGAGTTTTGGAGGATTCTCTTCAGGAGCAGCGCAGAGCCTTGGGGGATAGCGTAGATCCTCAAGGGGGTGATTTCCGGGGGTCAGCTATTTTAGAAAAGCTTTCTGGGCTTTTCTGGGTTTATCGAGCAGAGGCTGATTCCAGAGTTTCAGCATTTTCTTAGGAGGGGAACATCCCCAAATCCTCATTTGATTCCAGCAGTAGCAGCAGCACAGCAGTTCTCCGGAAGTTTGGACGCAGTTCAGAGAGAGGCCATTTCCTTACCATTCTGAGTGTATTTCTTCACTTGCCTTGTGCAAGTCGAGGTGCTATCTTTCTGATCACCTCTTGTACTCTTTCCATTACTTAGTATAATAAAATGGCTTCGCATTTCTCTCTACATTTCTTGAGTATTTGCTTATATTCCATGTATACATTATTGTATGTTGCATTACTGTTATTTCTCTGGTTGGAGTTTGCTTGTGTTTGAGGGATATCTCTGTTAAGGGATACTACAGGACACTAACTCTTGTTTGCTTTCTACTTGGATGCAATGTGATCTATATGGTGTGAATTGTCTTGGGAGGGAGATGTTTGCATGGGAAGACTTCTTTGGGATTGATTAAAGAGATTCTTGTGGAATGGTGTAAGTTTATTATTAATTTTCCTCCATTTTGCATGCCATATTATGTGAACTAGGTTTTATATGTGTGACTTGTCAAAATTGCAATATTTTTTTGAAATCTTAATTCTTTATGGTATGTATTGTTTTCCTTGAATCCTTCAAGAGAAATTTGATACATTCATCTCTTGAACTTAACATCTCCCACTTAAGGAAGTTGCTAGGGTTTGTAAGTAGAGAGCATTTTTCTCTCACCCCCTTCATGAAAGCCCTCTTCATAGATTTTTCCCTAAAAGACTCCATTGCCCAATTAGATCAAGGCATTAGTCTAACATTTTTATATCGATCCCTTATATGTGTGTGTGTGTTCTCTCTCTTCTGTCTAATTTCTAGGTATCTAGGGTTAGGCTTTTTCTTGAAATTGAGTTTGATAGCAATTTTATTTTGAATTGTTATTGCCCTCTTAATAAGGGTTGCATTCAATCATTTGAATAAAGAAAAATATAGCATTAATTGCACGTTAAAGGGTTGACCATCTCATTTATTGTTGCTTTATGCATGTTCAACCACAAAAACTTACCAACCTTAGAACTTGATTACCTAATTGATAGCCTTAATATATTATTAAAAATTAATGTTATATGACATTGCATGCCATAATATTGAATCTCTCTCAAAACCTAACTTATAACAACTCACTAATATATCTAAAGGGTCTGAGGAAAGAGCACTTGAACTTTGGTAAATATTATCTTAGCTTTTCTAAGCTCCGCCAATGCTCTTCTCCCAATCATTAGACCTTGCATCACCTTAACTCCTCCATTGGATATCCTTAGGTGATATTTATAGGGAAGCCTCCTTTGTGGGATTTAATTCACCACTAAACAACTAGAGAGAAGCCACTAAGGAGACAGTGGTGGCCAATCTCATGTTGTCATAAGACCTAGATTTCCTAGTGGGCCTTTGAACTAGACCTGCTAGATTTTGTGGTAGCATTTTTGGCATCATTTCCAAGGGTTTCCATGAACAAAGTTTAATCATAGCACTCATCCTTGTGAATGATAGAACAAGGAGAAGCCACAGATCAACTAGTGAGATCAAGTAAAGTGGCATATTTTTGTCTTAAGGAGGAATGAAGCCCAAGAAGGAAGGTCGAGTACCTTGTACCTCTATTTGCTAAGGTTTTATGGCAAAGTTAAGTGCTTGTCTAATTATGTTCATGCCTAAAGGAAGGTCGAAGCCCTAGGAGTAAGATGCTACCAATATTTAGAGTTTGTTCTGCTCAAGGAAGAATGTCGAAAACCTAGGAGAAGGATGCAAAAAATACTGGGAGACTGATCTGCTCAAGAGAAAGGGGGTCGAAGCCCTAAGAGGAAGCACTTAAGCCTCAAAGTCTTGAACAAAGAGGACCGAGTCACAAATATGGCCACCCAAGAGCTGAAGGCAATATGAGGAGGTCTGAGTTGTCTGTGACTAGGTTGTAGGCCAAGTAGGAGGCCAAAAATCCTAAGGCTGAGTACCGACAGGGTCGAGAAGATACAACACTGTAGGTGACCAACAAGCATGTTGTTATTTTGCGATTGGATGATTTTTGAGTGTATTCTCAAAAGTTTGTTCATTAAAGGATTAATGAACAGTTGGTTAGAAGGTTGATTATGCAAAGTATCTGAAAGACTGAATACCGTGTGAGTAGTTATTGATTTTGAGGGCTAATATGTAGTGAGTTGAAGGATAGAGTCACTGTGAGTAGCTTTGTTTTAGAGATGATGGTACAGTGAGTTTGATAGACCTAATTCACTATGAGACGCTGAGATGGAAAAAGATCAGAAAGGATACTAATCTCTATGATTAAGGAGGAAAAGGACATCCATGTGTCAAGGGAAGATGAGTATTGAAAGGGTTGGTGATAAAAGGGAATCTTCAACAAGTAAGTCATGTGTATTTGTTCTAGTCTTGTTGGGAAAATTGCAGATCTGTAGAAGTAGATCGCAAGCCCTAGTTTTGTATACTATGTATACTAGCTATACTAGTGATTGAGGGCCATGATCCTTGGTATAAGATCACCGTGATTCTTTTATTGATGGACTAATAAAATAATCGATCTTTGGACTCAAATCCCTGTGTACTTAATTGATTTCAATGCTAAATATTTCCATTGTGCGAAGTGCTAGTAAGTTGATGTTTCCTAGTGTGTTTGTGTGCATGATTAGCCTCAGACCAAATTTAAGGCCTAAGGAAAATTCAACAGTGTGCATGGGGAGACTTATTGGGGATTGATCGAAGAGATTCTTATGGAATGGTGCAAATTATTGTTAGTTTTGCTCCATTTTGCATGCTATATTATGTGAATTAGGGTTTCTATGTGTGCCATGTGAAAATTCCAATATTTTTTTGAAATGTTGATTCTTCATCTTATGTAAAATTGTTTTCCCTGAATCCTTTAAGAGAATTTTGATACAGGCATCTCTTGAACTTAAAATCTCCCACTTAAGGAAGTCGCTAAGGTCTGTAAATAAAGATCATTTTTCTCTCACCTTCTTCATCAAGGCCCTCTTCATAGATTTCACCCTACAAGACTCCATTGTCCAATTAGATCAAAGCACTAGTCTAGTAGGTGTTGAACAATCCCTTCTTTATATATAATTTCTCTCTTTTCTCTAATTTCTAGGTACTTAAGGTTAAGGTTTTTCTTGAAATTGTGTTTAATAGCAATTTTATTTTGTATGTTATTGCCCTCTTGATAGGGGTTGCATTCAATAATTTGAATAAAGAAAAATCTAGCATTATTGAATGTTAAAACCTTATAACCAAGGTTGACATCATCTCATTTATTGTTGTTTTATGCATGTTTCAACCACATAAACTCGCCTACCCTAAAACTTGCTTACCTAATTGATAGTCTTAACCCTTTATTGATATATGCTTAAAGGGATATTTTCTCTAGTTGTTATATGACATTGCATACCATAATATTGAATATCTCTCAAACCCTAACTTATAACAGCTCGTTAATATATCTAAAGGGTCCCAGTAAAGAATACTTGGATTTTGGTAAATATTATCTTAGCCTTTCTAGGCTCCAATAGCACCCTTACCCCAATTACTAGACCTTGCATCACAACACCTTAAATCCTTCTTCATTGAATATCCTTAGGTGATCTTTATAGGGAAGCCTTTCCTTCTAGGATTTAATTTACCACTAAACAATTGAAGAGAAACCACTAAGTTGACAATGGTAGCCAATCTCTTGTTCCCATAAGACCTATATTGCCTAGTGGGGCTTTCCACC
Source organism: Pinus tabuliformis (assembly GCA_031772625.1). Lineage (NCBI taxonomy): Eukaryota > Viridiplantae > Streptophyta > Pinopsida > Pinales > Pinaceae > Pinus > Pinus tabuliformis. The sequence goes on from CM062815.1 coordinate 695,940,388, forward strand.
AGGCCTACTATATTATGTGGTAACAATCCTCACAAAAGGCGAACTCATGGAATCCCTCTCACTACCCTAAGTCCCACATATGCATGTGGATCTTCAAGATCTAGCCACTGCACCAGTGACAAGCTCAACTTGACAACAACTACCTTTTCTTTCTTTTTATCCTCTTAATAAATAGCTTCATGGCCAACTCACATAACCTCTAGGGATGATATATTACAAACTGCAACCTCCTTCCCTATGATTCTAACAAGTAGGAATTTCGACTAGCTAATTCCTCCAATCATAAATTGCCTACACAAGTTTCATGTCATTTTTGTTGGTTTGTCCCGTTTTCAAGTTCATCATACTATCAAAATGAGTCCAAAACATTTGGCATATTAACAAATCAATATTCAACTTCGAACTTCAAACCTAGGGCCAAATAAACTAGAAAAAAAAATTGGACATCAAAGACTTGAAAAAAAAAAAATGTTAGTTAACAAAACAAACCTATAAATTGTTCTATGATCCATGAGAAAAAAAATAATAATAAGATGCAAGCAACATGCACTTTGAAATCCCTACAGAAATATAGAAAAATAAACTAATTAAGAGGGTAGAATTTTAAGAAATACATAGGATTTGAAGATATGAAAACATAGTTAAACAGAAATCAATCCCTGCTCCAAAATAAGTCATTAATGGCAATGACAAAAATGGTTTGGCCTTTCTAAGATCAAATGTTAATGATGGTAACCTCCTTCCTTCTCAATCCCCAACCACTGCAAAGACAAATGAGTCGGAAAAAATTGAAAATTGGCAGTCTATGAGGGTTAATTTGTTGATTTTTCAGGATTTCCTAGACTGATAATTACTTCCAATGATATCATTAATTATTTATCTTGTGTCACATCATCATTAAGAAATTATACATAGAAAATCTGTTAAAATTCCTTGAATGCAACAACTAAAATTTAATCTTCTAACTGTTAGCAGTTTATTTGTCTTTTGTTAATTATTAAGGGAAAATAACATTTAAATCATTGATGCATTCTCCATCATAAAAACGTTGTGGAAACAAATATATGGAACTGAGAAATAGATGCACACACACAATCAAATATGCATCGTTATTTTTGGACAATTGTCCCTGTAAAAACCCCGAAGGGAAAACTAGTGCAGTAGATGAGGGTTTTATTATTATACAACAAAATTAGAGAATTCCAACTGCTAGCCTTTATGGCTTAGCTCCAGCAATTTAGCTCAATTGGAAATATACTAGGAAAATCCTTTTCCCTTACAGCAACTCAATCTGGCCCTCTCTAGGCAACTCGTACTTCCCTGGCAATTTGCACTGCCTAATTGGGAATTCACATTGTTACCTCCATAAAATTCATTCTATGCTGAAAACACCTCCAAGCAAGTCATCCTGCCTCCATCAGCCTCTAGAATCAATTCCCTCTGCCCCCCACGAATAGATCCAGGCACTAGCAACTGAATCGATGCCCCTTCCAGCAACTCACGATGGGAATCTGGCTAACTCAAACTACAGAATACGACCTCCTATACTTGATAATTCGGCCTCCTGTCTGGAAACTAGAACACTCGAAAACCTCCTGAGAATTTCTCCAGAAATTATCACTACTACAAACCCTGCTACTGTCTCTTCCCTAGCTTCAACTGCACCCTTGTTGAATGCTGCAAACTGGGTAAGTTGAACTGCTCAAACTCACTTGATTTCTCTTCTCCAAGCCCTCGACTTGATCTTATAATCTTTTGTTGGACAATCTTGGACATTGGATAAACCAAAGCTCCCTATGTGTTTCGCGACATGGACTAACCGCCTCTCGTTGATCCTTATCTCTGGCGATGGGATTGTTGACTAACACCTGCAGGTTTTGGCCGTGATTCCCAACAAGTGGGATCAGAGCGTAGGTCGTGAGTTCGATACACACCCGACTAGCATTGGGGAGGAGATTGTTGGACATTGGATAAACCAACGCTCCCTATGTGTTTTGCGACATGGACTAACTGCCTCCCGTGGATCCTTATCTCTGTCGATGGGATCATTGATTAACACATGCGGGTTTTGGTCTAACGACAATCGTGATTCCCAATAGACAACCAACGGCCAAGATCTAATCCCAGCCAATGGCTTAAATCACTTTGACTCCATCAATAGAAGTCTCTAGAGCAAAATCAAATTATCTTAATTAATTAACTTTAATTAACCAACTTACCTAAGTTAGACTTAGAAAATAATTAAATTATTGGCTAATTAATTTAATGAAGGTGTTTCCCAAGCTAATCTCATGAAACCTTTTATGGGTTTTGGAGATCACATGTTCCTTAGCCTTTTAGCATCATTTGAGATTAGAACACCTGTCCATTGTTACTCCAAAAACTAACACTCCCTCTTGGTGAGGAAGGTGTTGTTCACTATACCCATTTGTTCTCTGAAGTATACGAACTTAGATCTACCTAGAGCTCTCATGAGTATATCAACTACCTACTAGTCTGTGGGAACATATTGTAGCTGATTGATCCATGCTACACATAATCCATGATGAAGTGGTGGCGTATGTCTATATGTTTCGAACTATCACGTAACAATAGATTCTCAGAGACCCTGATGCAACTCTAATTATTCTAGTAGATATTGGTCACCTCCATACTCTAACTGAACAGACTCACTAGCAGCTTCCGAAGCCAAATAGCTTCACATGTGGCCATGCTAGTTGCCATGTACTCTGCCTCTATAGAGCTCAGTGCCACAAACTTTTTCTTCTTGTTGCACCAAGACACAACCCATTATCCAATGTTGAAGCAACACCCTAAGTCCTTTTTTGATCCACTGAATTGCCTGCCCAATATGCATATGTATAACCACATAACCTAACACCATCACCTCGAGTATACCTCAACCCATACTCGACTGTGCCATGCAAGTACCTCAATATATGCCTCGTCGTTGTCCAGTGCATTCTCTCAAGTCCCACCATAAACTGACTAAGAGTGTTGACTGCAAAGCAAATGTATGGCATGGTGTTGATGAGTTGTCTATACAAGGTCGGGTCCACATCCTTGTCCTATGATGCATCTATCTTCCTCTAGTTAGTAATCATAAGCTTGGACATAGGCCTACAATCCTACATCTTGAACTTCTTCAGGATATTTGTAGTATATCTCCCTTGACTAAAGAAGATCTCCCCATCCCTTTGCCATGCCTCTAGGCCTAGGAAGTGATGCATCAATCCCAGATCCTTCATGTCAAACTTCGTTTCCAGGTTCCTCTTGTAGTCCTCAATGAGCCCTGATGACCCTGTCAAAAAGAAGTCATCCACATACAACTTTAGGATGAGTGGCTCATCCTCTACCATCAGATAGTAAAGGTTGGGATCCGCATCACTCTTAATAAATCCCATCCGCTGCAAGTAGTTGTCAATCCGACCATACCATGACCTGGGAGCCTGTTTGAGCCCGTATAGCGCTCTCTTCAGTCTGCAAATGTGTGCGCCCCTCTCATGTGTCTTGAAACCCTCTGGTTGTTCGATGTATACCTCCTCTTCTATCACCCCATTCAAGAATGTTGTCTTAACATCCATCTGGCGAATCTACCATCCCATATGTGCTATTAGAGATATAACTGACCGGATGGAAGTATATCTGGCAACTAGGTTGTTAATTTTAGATAACAGTGGTATGTTCTATGCTTAAGACAATTTACTTCAATGTTCCTTTAGCAGCCCAATGAAAAATTCCAATTATATTTAGTAGCAATCACATTAACTTATAAACATTGACAGTAAATGAAAATAGAACATAAAATCATATGCATAAGACAAGCCAAGACAAGAGGACACAAGATGTGGTGCATGATAGGGACAAACCCCAATGTGGGGAAACCCTTTGATCAAATCTTCTTATTACTTTTCAATAGTTTAGCAGAGAGAGAGAGAGAGTACAAATATAAGCCCAAAACAGATCTGCTAAAGCAACAATCAAATCAGCCCTAACCAAAAAGACAACGGTTGTCAAAGCTACCCAAAAGCATCCTCCAAACAACAATCCAATTCGGCCTTCCAACAGAGTCAAAGCCAACTCAAAATATTCGGTCAAACCTAGTCAAAGGAGAGAGAAAGTCTCCTATAATTTTCTGCAGTCAAACCTGATGTCAACGCTGAAGTCAATGTCAATCAAACACCTCCAAATGAATCGATTTCTGTGCCAAAGAATGCGGCCTAGAGAAATTGGAAATCTAGCCCAAAAACCGAAGTCAACAGAAGTCAAATACCCCTAGGAAAACGCTGGTCAACGCCCTGAAGTCAGAGGTTTGTTCTACCCAGAAACTCGACCTCCTACCACATGTGCTAAGTAGAAAGAATAGTTGGCCAGCCACATGTGCGAAGAAGAGAGAGAGAAGCCTACAATGATGTCTGACCCAATCAAGAGAGAGAAGAAGATGTGTGAGATGATGATGTCAAAGTGAGGAAAAGGTCTCTTTTATTTATAAACAACGTTGAGGGTGAAAAGACACATCTGTTGGGCTTCATGAGCCTACATTTGATTGTTGTCAACCTTGACAATTTGTCCATAGAAGAAATAAATTCATAATTCCTTTTCTGCTTGTCGAAATGAGATGATCTTTATATCAAAATTGTACCTCTCCAAAAGAGGAATCCAATGTAATAATCATCTCCATCATATGAGTTGTCTAAAGGTGGAATTTGGCCCTAGTTTCCAATTTTAACACTCCCTCTCAACTAGGGAGAATTCCACCTGCCAATCCATCATCATGCCAACCTATCATCATGTACCATCATGCCATCACTGTTATGCTGCTCTGTTGAACCATGAAGTAATAATGAAGAAGAAGTGATCGAGAGTGTATCATACCACTCTCCACTGATTGAATTCGGTCCTTGATCCTAGATCAAGTTGTTGAACACCATGCATCCTAGTCATAGGGAGTACGGCAGTACACAATGCATCCATCGGTAGTGCTATGGTCCCTAACCAACTTTTCCCAACTCATTGACCAGATGAGAGGTACTTCCCATGAGTCCCAGACTTTATGGGTAGGATGTGTGTCGAAGAATCAGCAAGATAAGGTGAACCACTCATCCTGCTCATATGCCATAGGAGAAGGTGACACACTCATCCTATGCATATGTCAACTCTAGGGGAAGGACTCGCCCTACATGCATGTGGCCGGGTAGGGGAAGGTGAACCACTCACCCTACACACATGTCAACCATAATGGGGTATCACAGGGGAAGGTGAACCACTCACCCTATATCCAGTGCACCACTAGAGGAAGGTGTACCACTCACCCTATGGTCGCTCATAGCTAGCTCCAAGAAGTACCCCACGCCCCCAGGAACTCCCAAAGCTTTGTGTCCAACTCATACGGGACCCTCATAGGAGGGTCGTTCCACGACTCCAAGTCTCTCTCGAAACAATAAGAATTTGACCTTCCCAAGAGGCTTCATCAGAATGTCAGCAACCTGCTCATCTGTCTTGATGTGTTGGAGCCTAACTACTCCTCGATGTACCATATCCTGGATAAAGTGCTACCTAATATCAATGTGCTTGGAGCAGTCGTGGAACACCGGATTCTCTGATAAACGAATCCCACTTTGGTTGTTGCAGAAGATCATGGTCGTATCTAGCACGTGCTCAAATAGCTCACTGAAGAGCTTCCTCAACCAGACTGCTTCACAACATGCCATACTCGCAGCAATGGATTCGGCCTCAGCGGTGCTCAGTGCAATCGATTTCTGCTTCCTGCTCATCCAGGATATAGAAGCAGACCCCAAAGAGAAGCAGCACCAAGACGTGCTCTTACGATCCACCACACTGCCAGCCCAGTCAGCATTTGAATATCCACATAGCCTCAAATTCCCGACAGTGTATCTCAGACCATAGTGGATAGTGCCCCGGAGATATCTCAAGAGATTCTTGGCGGAAATCCAATGAATGTGATGAGGCTCGACCATATATTGACTCAACGTGTTCACAGCGAAGCATATTTTAGGACAGGGGTTGACCAAGAACATCAGTGCCCCCACAAGTTGACGATACTCAGTAGGATTCACCAATTTGGGCCCAACAGCACTTCCACATAACTTCTTAAAGTTGAGTTCCATTGGAGTATTCACGAACTTACAGTCCACCGTCCCACATCTCTCAAGTAGCTTCACAACATATTTTCCTTGAGAAAGTAAAATCTCACCTGGCTTTTGCTAGACCTCCAACCCTAGGAAATAATGCATCAATCCTAGGTCCTCCATTTCCAACTCGGAAGTCAACTCCCTCTGGAATTAATGAATGAGAGGATCATCACCTGTCAGAAAGAGATCATCCACATAAAGGACCAAAATGAGAGGTCTGTCCTTTTCAACCTTGAAGTATAGGTTCGGGTCAACATCGCTTCTTGTAAATCCCAACTTCATAAGATAGCTATCGATCCTCTCATACCAAGCCCTAGGGGCTTGCTTCAACCCATAAAGAGCTTTCTTCAACCTGCATACATGTGTCTCATTATCTTGAACCTCGAACCCCTCAGGTTGTTCCACATATATTTCCTCCTTAAGTGAACCATGCTAGAAGGCAATTTTGACATCCATTTGATGAAGGTTCCATCCTTGTGAGGTAGCAAGGGCTATGATCGAATGGATGGTGGTGTATCGGGAAACCGGTGCAAATATCTCATCATAGTCTACTCCTTCCTTTTGAGAGAAGCCTCGAGCTACAAATTTGGCCTTCAATTTCTCAGCACTCCCATCAGCTCCATGTTTGATCTTCTAGAGCCATTTCGAAGTGACCACAGACTTATCCTTGGGTCTAGGAACCACATCCCAGACATCATTCTTCATGATCGATTCATATTTTTCGTTCATCGCATCCTTCCAAACCTGTTGCTTCACGGCTTCTTCGAACGTACAAGGCTCGGATTGTACAATAGTTCTCATTTACAGCTAAGTACCCTTGGTACCTATTCGGCTTCTTTCTTTCACAAAATGTCCCTCTTGGTGCAATGTGTTTCTCGGCATCTTCAAGAGGATCTTTAAGCCACAAAGGATTCTTTCTTGTAGTAGAGGGCTCACAAGGGGGTGGATCAATGGGATCCATCGGTGTTGATTTGGGGTAGCATCAGATGTGATCTAGCCATGAAAATTGTTGGAAAGGCTAAAGCACATGAGATCTACAAGACCCATAAATGGTTTGGGAAGATGCTACTCGGTTAAGGAGATATTAAAATAATCAATATTTTTAATGGAGTTCCTAAGTCTAAACTTAAGAAAAATAAAATATTAATGGGTATTAATATAAAATGGGTTAGAAGGTTCCAAATGATATGGATCAAGCCAAATCTAATCTTAGCCATTGATTAGAGATGTGATCTCGGTCGTTGAAGGACCAACAAGAAAATTATAAGAGGAGGCTTGAGGGCCAGTTGGGGAATACACTAGAGTGATCAGTCATTCGATTTTCTAGAGCGGGGTTTGCTAAGAGAAATCGAATCAATGATCAGTTTGCAGCGAGGGGCAGTGAGTATGAGATAGAGAGGCAGAGATAGTGTCAGAAGACCAGCGCAGAGGCAGAAAGGCAGATGCAGAATCCATAGGGAACCATGCAGAGGCTAGGAGAGATAGCGCAGAGGCCAGGGGGGCCTGCGTCATCCACGCAGAGGCTGCAGGAGTGACGTAGAGAGCCAAAGAGGTTGCACAGAGCCTCAGAGAGCTGACGTATTGGGTTTTTAGGCTGACACAGTGCTTCAGTTGTGCTAGAGAGGGTTTCGTGGGGCAGATCTTCTGAATATCTGCTTCCAAATAAAGAGGTATTACTACCAGATTATTTTTTCTGTTGGGTGAGCCGGTTTGGCACCCAGTCATACTCAGATAGACTGCATAATAAAATAACCCTCAGAATTTTTGCACCGGTTTTCCCAAGTTGGGTTTTTTCAGGGATGAGTTGTCCAAAAATAACAGTGTCACTTGTGTGTTTGCTATTTCTTTCAGCTGTTGATCTATGGATGGTTGAGATTGTATTGATTCACAACCTAGGTAGATTTCTAGCCAAGAAATCCAGATTAGTGTTGCAGGTGCATAAGAGATTGGAGAGGTGCAACTCGACGTTTGGCAGGCGGATTTCCAGGAGGGAAATCGAGAATCAGAGGGAGTCTAGCAGAGAACTTCCAGGCGGGAAGTAGAGACTCAGAGGGAGTCAAAGAGAGAACTTCCAGATGGAAGTAGAGACTCAGAGGAGTCGAAAGGAAGAGCAGAGAGATGGCCATGAATAGACTGAGGGATCAGGACAGGCTGGACGAGGTGTCCAACTTTGTCGTCTAGAAGGCCAGGATCCTGTCCATTCTAGATAGACATCACATCAAGACCTTCGCCTTGAGAAATGTGGCTATCCCAGTTGACCCAGCTGTCAATGAAAAGTACAAGGATGAAATGGCCAAGGCGAAATGCATCATCCTTGATGGGGTCAAGGATCATGTGGTCCAACATATTGCTGAGAAAGAGATGACAAAGGAAATGTGGGACACCTTGAAAACGTTGTACCAACATACTTCAGTGCAGAGGAAGATGTTACTTGAGAATCAGCTGCGGTCATACCAGATGCAGAAGGGGGAGCAGATAGATCACTTTCTCGGGAGATTGAAGGAGATCCAGGACCAACTGACTTCCATAGGGGCCACGCCAAATCAGGAGCTGATGGTGAGGACCACCCTAAACGCAGTCTCTGAGTGGGATACATTTGTCCAGAGCATTCTGGGCAGGACGAATCTTCCAGATTGGGAAGAATTGTGGGCAGCTCTTCGCCAAGAAGAGATCAGACGGCTGAGCAAGACAAGAAGTAGTAGCAAAGGATTCTGGATCAAGAAGGAAGAGGAAGAGGATGCAGCTCTGGCATCTACGGGGAAGCAGGAGAAGAGGAAGAAAAAGGACCTCGCCAATATTAAGTGCTTCAACTGTGGGGAACTAGGGCATTATGCGAACTAGTGTCCAAGGAAGAAGAATATCGAAGAGGCGTCTAACTCCAAGGCAGCGCCAGCGAAGGCGGAAAAGGAGGAAGAGGAGGATGACGATTGTGCCATGAGTGCTCATGTACCTCTAGAGAAGAGGTGGGGAGACATCGAGCTATAGTCAGGAAGATTACAGGCGATGAGGGGCAGGATCCTTGAGGTACCCAAACTCTTGGATCATACCTGGCTATGGGAACCCCGAAGTGAAAGTAGTAGGATGACAGATGTCGGTAGAAATGGATGCGGATGAAGCAGCAGAGAGTGCTACAGTGCAGTAGTCTCGGGCAGCGCAGAGCTAGTAGGCTGCAGCAGTGCGAGAGGCACAAAAGAGGTTACAGTAGTGCAGGATGGCACAAAGAGGTTTGCAGCGGTGCGTGAGGCAGGGAGTTGTTGTAGCAATGCAGAGGCAGTAGAGGGGGCACGTGATAGTGACAGAGAGAGCTTCAGCATCGGGAGTGTTTCTAGCCTGACAGGGATGTCAGTGGTTGGGTGGATCAGTTACTTACTTCTTAGTAACTGAGTTGCAGTGAAGTAGAAATTGGCAGTAGCACGATGCAGCGTGATGAGAGGGGGTTGCAATGCAGATGCAGTGTTAGGAGAAAGGACCAGCAGCAGCACGGATGCAGAGGGAGTTGTCATACGAATGTAGCAGTGGCAGAGACATGGGCAGCAGGTAAGGATGCAGCAGTGCAGAGGATGTTGGGCGGGGAGGCCTAGCATCAGCACAGGTACCGATGTCATATAATCAGAGTGATGCTCAGTTGGAATATTACTAGAGCACAGTCCTCGCTAAGAAGGAGCGTTGATTTGGGGTAGCATCGGATGTGCTCTGGCCATTAAAATTGGTGAAGAGGCTAAAGCACATGAGATCTCCAAAACCCATAAATGGTTTGGGCAGATACTACCTAGTTAAGGAGATATTAAAATAATTAATATTTTTAATGGAGTTCCTAAGTCTAAACTTAGGAAAAATAAAATATTAATAGGTATTAATATAAAACTGGGTTAGAAGGTTCCAAATGATATGGATCAAGCCAAATCTAATCTTAGCCGTTGATTAGAGATGTAATCTCGGCCGTTGAAGGACCAACAGGAAAAGTATAAGAGGAGGCTTGAGGGTCAGTTGGAGAATACACCAGAGTGATCAGTCATTCAATTTTCTAGAGCGGGTTTGCTAAGAGAAATTGAATCAGTGATCAGTTTGCAGCGAGGGGAAGTAAGTACGAGACAGAGAGGCAGAGATAGTGTCGGAAGACCAGCGCAAAGGCAGAAAGGTAGACACATAGGCCAAAGGGAACCACGCAGAGGCTAGGATAGACAGCGCAAAGGCCAGGAGGGCCTACGTCATCCACGCAGAGGCTGCAGGAGTGACGTAGAGAGCCAGAGAGGCTACCAGAGCCTCAGAGAGCTAACGCAAGGGGTTTCTAGGCTAACGCAAAGGCCAGGAGGGCTGACGCAGTGCTTCAGTTGTGCTAGAGAGGGTTTCATGGGGCAGATATTCTGAATATCTGCTTCCAAATAGAGAGGTATTACTGTCGAATTATTTTTTCTGTCGGGTGAGCCGATTTGGCACCCAGTTGTACTCGGATAGACTGCATAATAAAATAACCCTTATAATTGCTGCACCGGTTTTCCCAAGTTGGGTTTTTCCAGGGACGAGTTGTCCAAAAATAACGGTGTCACTTGTGTGTTTGCTATTTCTTTCAACTATTGATTTGTAGATGGTTGAGACTATATTGTGTTTATTTCGATATTTATATGTTTAAATAACTTGTTCATAATTAACAAGTAGGATAAGTAAACGAGAGAATACAGATAAAATTTCTAACAGGTAACACTTAGAAATTTCAATATAGTTCTTCAACATTGGGCATCGATACATCAGATGGAGATTCATCCTGCTTTTCTGCATCAGCGTCATCATTGGCCTTCCTCGGAATAGGAAGATCTCAAATCTTTCTAAGTGTGGAATCTTCATTGAAAGTGGCATCATGACTTAATTCCACTTCCCTTTGACCAGGCACATAGATTCTATATGCCTTCGAAGTTTCACTGTAGCCCACGAATATTCCTTTTTTCCGAGATGCGTCTAGTTTGTTTCTTTTCTCTTTTAGCACGTGAAAGTATACGGGACAACCAAAAATTCTAAAATGAGAAACATCACGTGTCTTAACGGTGAATACTTCTTCGGGTGTCTTGAAATCCAAAGCTTGATGTGGGCATCGATTTTGGACATACACAGCAATGTTGGAAGCTTCTCCCCATAAGAACTTCGGAAGACCTGATCATGAAGCATAACCTGGGTAGCTTCGATGATAGTACGATTCTTCCTTTCGGCAACACCATTTTGTTCAGGAGTATAAGCGATTGTAGTCTCCCTCTTAATGCTAGCTTCTCTACAATAGTCTTTGAACTCATTTGACTCATATTTGGTCCCATTATCGGTCCTCAAAACTTTGATCTTCTTCCCTGTTTGATTCTCGACCAAGGCTTTGAAGGAGAGGAACATTTGAATGTTTTGTTCTTCTTCTTTAAGAAATAGATCCATGTTTTGCGAGAAAAGTTATCCACAAAAATAGCATAATACAAATATCTACCCAAAGATGTAACGGACATCATACATGATAGATCATAATGGACTAATTGAAGAATATCAGTGGTTTGAGTCTCACTTGAGGGGAATGGTCCCCTTGTATGTTTTCCAACTTCACATCCCTGACAAACACCTTCATGATTCAAGTTGAATTCGGGCATCCCTGTGACCATCTTCCTTACATCAAGTAAGGCTTTAAAATGAAGGTGAGCAAATCTTCGGTGCCATAATTCAGATTGAAGAGAGGTGTCACAAATCATAGCTCCCAACGGACTTCCTCCAACCTGATAGAGACCTTCAACCTTGAATCCTAGAGTGAATGCATCTCTTGGATTCCTTTGCCAAAGACAAACCTTCCCATCAACGAAGGACACCTTAAAACCTTTATCTTTCATCATAGAAATAGAAACCAAGTTCTTTTTCAAGTCAGGTACATATAGCATTTCTTGTAGGTGAAGGGTTTGACCTTGATTTAAGTGAAGAGTAATGGTCCCAATTCCTTTCACGGGATAGGTGGCATTATCCCCAAGTATGATCTTTGTATTTGTCTTCTTCTCAACCAAGTTTGAGAGAGCTTATTTATACCCATTGAAGTGCCTTGAGGCACCACTATAAATCAACCAATGGTCCAATGTATTTGGAGGAGTGGCGGTGGAGAGGGAAGAAATAAGATAAAATTCATTTTTCTTTGCAACATTAACTTCATCATACCTGGAGTTTCTCGACTTCTTGGGAGGATGACCACCTCCATTTCGAGCAGCAGGTGCGTTCCTCTTTCCTTTGATATTGAACTTGTTGTTCCTTCGATTACCATTGCCCTTGAAGTTGTTGTCGTTATTGTTGTCATCATCTCATGGAGTATCCTTCTTGTGAGGACACTCTCTAGTGAAGTGGCCAAACCTGTTACAATTGAAGCACCTTCCTTTTCTTCCTTCTTTGAATCCCTACTTGAACCCTTGTCCTTGATTCCTTGGTGTTGTTCCTTCTTCTAGAATGAGCGGGGGAGGTAGTAGGATTGTTTTCATTTGAGGGCTTGTCTCGTTCCATCATCCTTATTTCTTCTTGTGTCCATCTGGCCAATAGTTCCTCATAGCCCAAAATCCTATCATTGTTAAGAATGGTAGTGTTGAACACATCCCAATCTCTTGTAAGGCCCCCAAGTACAATAAGAGATATTTCCATGTCACCAATGACTTCTCCAATAGATAAGAGATCATTCTTGATCTCGATGATCCTCATGAAGTAGGATTGGATGGATTCTCCTCTATCCATCTTGATGTCTTTCAACTTGTTCTTGAGAAAGAGAATTTAATTTGCATTGTTCACTTTGAACATCCCAACCAGTATTTCATACATCTCCTTAGATGTTTCTAGATCAGAAATATATGCAACCAAAGGCTTATGAATAGAATCAACAATAATCTTTTTAGCTTTTGTCTCACATTTATTGTACTTTGTTTGAACAACAGCAGATGCACTTGAAGGAGGCTCGGTTATTCTTCCCTTGACATAGTCCATGGCATCATTCTCTTCCAAAGCCAAATCCAAGATCATCTTCCATGCATGATAGTCGGATTTGTCCTTGAGCTTGTCCTCTGATTTGAAGAAAGATGTAGTCGTTATTGGGACTAGTTCCAAGTCCTTGTCCAACAGCGTCCTTTAGTGATTGCTTGGCTTCACTCTTGCTTGGTCTTTGTCTTCACCGCAGCTCTGATACCATGTTAATTTTAAATAACAGTGGTATGTTCTATACTTAAAACAATTTACTTCAATGTTCCTTTAGCAGCCCAATGACAAATTCCAATTGTATCCAGTAGCAATCACATTAACTTATAAACATTGACAGTAAATGTAGATAGAACATAAAATCATATGCATAAGACAAGCCAAGACAAGAGGACACAAGATGTGGCACTTGCCAGGGACAAACCCCAATGTGGGGAAACCCTTTGATAAAATCTCATTATTCTTCAATAGTTCAGCATAGAGAGAGAGTACAAATATAAGCCCAAAACAGATCTCCTAAATCAGCAGACAAATCAACAGTGAAATCAACCCTAACCAAAAAGACAACGGTGGTCAAAGCTGCCCCAAAACATCCTCCAAACAGCAGTCCAATTCAACCTTCCAAGAGAGTCAAAGTCAGCTCAAAATCTTTGGTCAAACCCAGTCAAAGGAGAGAGAAAGTCTGCTGTAATTTTCTGCAGTCAAACCTGATGTCAATGTTGAAGTCAACACTGGTCAAACACCTCCAAATGCCTCAATCTCTGTGCCAAATATCGCAGCCTAGAGAAATCAGAAATCTGGCCCAAAAACTGAAGTCAATGCAAGTCAAATACCCCTCGGTCAACGCCCTGAAGTCAGCGGTCTATTCTTCCCAAAACTCGGCCTCCTACCACATGTGCAAAGTAGAAACAAGAGCTGCCCATCCACACGTGCGAAGAAGAGAGAGAGAAGCCTCCAATGATGTCTGACCCAATCAAGAGAGAAGATGTGTGACATGATGATGTCCAAGTGCGGAAAAGGCCTCTCTTATTTATACACATGATTGAGGGTGAAAAGACACATCTGTTGGGCTTCATGAGCCTACATTTGACTGGAGCCGACCTTGACAATTTGTCCATAGAAGAAATAAATTCATAATTCCATTTTTGCTTGTCGAAATGAGATGATCTTTATATCAAAATTGTACCTCTCTGAAAGAGGAATCCAATGCAATAATCATCTCCATCATATGAGTTGTCCTAAGGTCGAATTTGGCCCTAGTTTCAAATTTGAACATAGGGAAAAGGTCTCCCCTTAGTCTATGCCTTCTTTCTGTGCATACCTCTTTGCCATGAACCTAGCCTTGTATTTCTCTACGCTACCATCTACAACGTACTTGATCTTATAGATCCACCAAGAGCCCACAACTAACCTATCCATAGGTCTCGACAGTACCTCCTTAACATAGTTCTTCATGATGGATCTATACTCCTCCACCATTGCATTCTGCCACACCTTATGTTGTGCAACCTCTTGATAGCTAGAAGGTTTAACAACCTATGCCACCAATGCTCGGTACATGTGTGGTTGTCTACGTTCTCTCTTGCTCATCCTAGGAGTCCCCATAAACTCCTGCGCATCCCTAAGCGTCTGACAAACTTCCTTATTGGTGCAACCGCTAGTGGTGGGTGGTTCAACCAGCTCCTCATCTTGCCTCTGCTGCTATGTCTGTTGCAAACTCATTGGATCCTCTGCTCCTAAACTAGTGTTGGTACTAGTAACTGTACTAGAATCCTGCAATTGTTCCTACGGTTGTCCCTACTACTAGACTAATGGAGCTTTTGCTGGCCCACTCTAATCACCTGTTGGCATCTCATGAGATCCCCTGAAGGCTCTATCCTACATGAACTTCACGTCCCGTCTCACGATAATCTTCCTCCTGCTAGGAATATAGATCCTGTATGCCTTTGAGGTTTCGCTATACCCAACGAAGAACCCCTTCTCTGTAGTCTGATCTAGCTTAGTGCATTTTTCATTTGGTACATGACAGTAAGCTATACTGCCAAAGATCTTGAAGTAACTGACCTCAGGTTTCTTCCCTGAGAGAACCTCCTCTGGTGTTATCTTCCCCAACGCCCTATGAGAAACCCTATTATGTATGTACACCTTTTTGCTACATGCCTCTACCCATAAGAACTTGGGCATATCCTGGTCATACAACATAGTTTTTGCTGCCCCAACTATAGACCGACAATGGAACCGAATATGAATCAAATGAATTCAATGAATTTTGCAGAGAGGCTGACATTAAGAGGGAGACAACTGTTGCATACACTCCTGAGCAAAATTAAATTGTTGAAAGAAAGAATCGAACGACCATGGAAGCCACCCATGCCATTCTTCATGATCTAGGTCTATTGAAGTTCTTATGGGGAGAAGCTGCAAATATTGTCGTATATGTTCAAAATAGGTGCCCACATCAAGCATTGAATTGCAAGACACCCGAAGAAGTTTTCACTGGTAAGAAACCTAATGTTTCTCATTTTAGAATATTTGGTTGTCCCGTGTATTTTTATGTGCCTAAAGAAAAGAGAAACAAGTTAGGAGCATGCGAGAAGAAAGGAACATTTGTTGGTTACAGTGAAAATTCAAAGGCATATAGAATCTATGTGTCTGGTCAATGAGATGTGGAAGTAAGTCATGATGTTACATTCGATGAAGACATTGCTCTTGGGAAAGTCAAAGACCTCCCCATTCCAGGAAAAGAGAATGATGATGCTACTGGAAAGCAGGATGAACCTCTATTTGATGAGCCTATGCCTCCTGGCGATTCCTCTACCTCAAGGAAAAGACCTTTGTGGCTTAAAGACACTCTCGAAGATGCTGAAAAGCATATTCCTCCAAGAGGGGCATTTCGCGAAAGTAAGAACCCCAATAGGTATCAAGGGTACCTTGTTGTTATGAGTACTATTGTTCAATATGAGCCTTGTACGTTCAAAGAATACGTGAAACACCAAGTATGGAAGGATGCGATGAATGAAGAGTATGAATCCATCATGAAGAATGATGTCTAGGATGTGGTTCCTAGACCCAAGGACAAGTTTGTGATCACTTCTAAATGGATTTACAAAATCAAACATGGAGCTAATGGGAGTGCTAAAAAATACAAGGCCGGATTCATTGCTTGAGGCTTCTCTCAAAAAGGAGTGGACTATGAGGAGATATTTGCATCATTTAACCGATATACCACTATCTGTTCGATTATTGCTCTTGTTGCCTCTCAAGGATGGAGCCTACACTAAATGGATGTGAAGACTACTTTCTTGCATGGCTCACTTAAGGAGGAAGTCTACTTGGAACAACCTGAGGGGTTCGAAATACAGGATCATGTGAAAATTTCTAAACTGAAATTCTACTGCAGCAATTGATTTATTTCACCTACTTATTATTCACAATAAGTTATTTACGAAATCCCTTCAACAAATATTAAAACAAATTCTACTGCAGTTATCACACAATTACGCAGAGAAAATACATGCACAAGAACCAATCACATCAACATAGTTTTTTGGACAATTGTCCTCGGAAAAACCCAATGCGGGAAAACTGGTGCAACAGATGAGGGCTTTATTAATCTTCAGCATCAATTGCTTTTACAAGAAATGATTTTACAGAGAAACTGAAAGAAAACACTTGAGACTTTCCCTTTGACACTTTCTGACACTTTGGAGACCTTGCTCCCACTCCTGTGTCACCTCTGCGTCACTCTGTGTAGCTCAGCGTGGCTCTACGTCCCTCTGCATCAGCCTGCGTGAGGGTTGCGTCTCTCCTCTGGGTTGCATCTCTCCTCTAGATTGCGTCTCTCGCTGCACTATCTCCCACTGTCCCTGTGTCACCTCCTCCTCAGTCACTGCCTGCTGTTGATGCCCTCCTCTTCCTCCACCCTACAACTCTCCCTCTGAAATTGATCTCCTTTACTTGAGAATCAATTTTCCTAGAGATACTAAGTATCTGTCGGTGTTTCTCCAAATGATCCTCAAGTCTTCTCTTATACTTTTCCTGTTGATGAATCAACAACCGAGATTAAGTCTCTAATCAATGGCTAAGATTAAAACAGACTCGATTCTCGTCTCTTAGAAGCTTCTCACCCTTATCTTTATTAATACCCATTAATATTTTTATTTTCCTAAGTTTAGACTTAGAAACCCATTAAAAATGTTAATTATTTTAATAACTCCTCATTCGGGTGGAATTTCTCAAAACGATTTTTAGGTCTTGGAGATCTCACGTGCCTTAGCCTCTCCTTCAAATTTCAAGGCTAGAGCACATCCAATGCTACCAAAAATCAACACTCCCTCTTAGTGAGGAATGTGCTCTAGCAATGCTTCACTATAGAAACATCACATTAATCTTCTGCATCAATACCTGTGTTGATGCTTGGCCTGCTGCCTCACATCCCCTGCACTGCTTCTTCCTGTACTGCTGCCCATGACACCACACTGCCACTGCCACTTCTGCACCTGTATTGCAGCTCCCTCTCAACATGCTACATCATGTTTCCCATAGCACTACCACTGCTAACTGTTGCACTGCAACTCCTAAAACTTATCCATTTATGCTACTGAAATGGATTCTTTACCATCCCCATCTTCTCCCTAAAATAAACAAACTTTGTTCTTCCTAGAGCCTTGATGAAGATATCTGCCACCTGTTCTCCTGTAGGAGTGTACTTCAATTGTATTGCTCGTCGTTGGACACAGTCTCTGACAAAGTGACACCTGATATCAATGTGCTTCGACCAATCATGAAATACTAGATTCTCAAAGAGCTTGATGCAACTCTGATTATCACACATGATCATTGTCGCTTCCATCCTTCCCCTGAATAGATTCACAAGCAATTTCCTAAGCCATATGGTTTTGCACGAAGCTATTCTAGTTGTCATATATTCTGCTTCAGCTGAGCTTAGAGCCACGGATTTCTGTTTTCTGCTACACCAGGAGGTCATTCTTGATCCAATGTTGAAACGGTACCTAGTTGTACTTTTCTGATCTACTAAACTTCCAGCCCAATTTGCGTTACTGAACCCAATCAGCCTGATGTCATTGTCTCTGGTGTACAATAGTCCATGCTCAATTGTTCCTTGTATATACTTGAGAAATTGTTTGGTTGTTGCCTAGTGTGCCTTCTTAGGTTCCACCATGAACTGACTGAGGGTGTTGACAATGTAACAAATCTCTGGCCTAGTATTGACCAGATACATCAGGGACCCTATAAGTTGCTTGTACAAGGTGGGATCAATGTCTTTATCTTATGACGCATCAATCTTTTTCCAGTTGGTGATCATTGGAGTAGCCATAGCTCTACAGTCCTACATCCTGAATCTCTTCAAGATCTCTATAGCATATCTCCCTTGTCCAAGGAAGATCTCACCCTTCTGCTGCCAAACTTCCAACCCAAGGAAATAATGCATCTGTCCCAAATCCTTCATGTCGAATTTTGTGGCTAGGTTCTTCTTGCAGTCTTTGATGAGCCTAGATGATCCTGTCAGGAAGAGATCATCCACATATAACACTAGGATTAGAGGCTCAATCTCTACAACAAGATAGTAGAGATTAGGGTCTGCGTCACTCTTGACGAACCCCATCTTCTGCAAGTAGCCATCAATTCGATCGTTCCATACTCTAGGTGCCTGTTTAAGCCCATACAAGGCTTTCTTTAATCTGCATACATGAGATTTCTTCCCATGTGTCTCAAAACTTTTTGGTTGTTCAATGTATACTTCCTCTTCTATTACCCCGTTCAAGAATGTTGTCCTGACATCCATCTGATGAATCTCCCACCCCATCTGTGCTGCAAGAGATATCATGGCTCTAATAGAAGTATACATGGCTACTGGGGCGAAGGTTTCATCGTAGTCTATCCCTTCCTTCTGAGCATACCCCTTAGCCACAAACCTGGCTTTGTATTTCTCCACACTATTGTCTACATCATATTTGACCTTGTAGATCCATCTCGAACCTACCACCGATCTGTCCTGAAGCCTAGGTACCACTTCCCAGACATCATTGACCATTATAGAGTTCTATTCCTCCACCATAGCATCTACCCATACTTGATGTTGAACGGCCTCCTGAAAACTAGAAGGTTCCCCAACTTGAGCTACTAAGTCCTAGTATCTGTCTAGCTGTCTTTGCTCCCTTTTATTATTCTTGGGTGCACCAATGAAGTCCTCTGCATCCCGTAGAATCTGTCGGAGTTCCCTGCTCGTTCTTCCACTGGTAGTAGGCACATCTATTGGCTCTTCCTCTTCCTGAGATTCCTCTTTTTTCTGGAGCTTTTTCTTCGGAAGAATTTCTGGTACTAGTTTCTAATGGTCGAAGTGGTTTGACCAACGTCTCATCTTTCGACTGCTCCTCAGAAGGAATTTCTCGGGATTTCCTGAAAGCTCTATCCTCCATGCACTTTACATCCTGTCCAGTGTTGCGGGGGAGCGCCCCCCCCCCCCCTCGCTCCCGCTCCCGATCCGCGCTCCGAGCGGGAGCGACTCGGGAGCGGGTCGGGAGCGCGCTCCCTAAAAAAAATTTCGCTCCCTGCCTTTTCGGGAGCGTTTTGCGTTTTGCCTTTTTTGCATTTTTTTTTTGTAGTAATGTTCGAAATGCAATTTTTTTTGAAAGAAACAAATAGTTTTTGAGTGGGGCAACTTAATGATCAAGTCTAGGCCCTAGTATTGATATGCTATTCATGGTAATGTTTAAGAATAAGTAAAAGTGACATTTTCTTTAATTTTCATTTTCATCCTTTTACTTAAATTTTTAACATTACCATGAAATGACTCAGGATGTTTGAGAGTGGTTTCGTCCTCATTGGATTTCATATGGAGAAAGTAGAATTTTAGATTTCATTCAAAATCCAGCAGACTTATCAGTTTTTCAGGATTTCAGGATTGGGGGATTGCAATGTTTCCATTGAATTTTGTCATGTATTAGGGTATGGAACTCATATTTAAACAAGAGTACCAATCCCTCTATGTACCTTGATGTTAGTGACATTGGTTGTCGAACTCCTCTATCATGACCCTTCTAAAAATGTACGCATCACTCAAACAAAATCTTGACTTGACATGCTATGCTTTTTCTATCTTATGTTAATGCTTAGAGGGTGATATTAATGACAAAGATCCCTATACAGATACAAAGGTAATGACAAAGATACCTCTGGATATTAATGCTTGGAGGGTGATATTAATGACAAAGATCCTGATTTTGCAACAAGACTAAAAAATTAGACATTTCTCGTGGTGGCAAGAGGCCCAAGCATAAGAAATAGATAATAGATTTACTTCTCTTTTCTAGTTTCTAGTAGCTTTTATAACTATTGACTCTTTCATATTTATTATGATATTTTTTTAAACAATATATGACAATTTAAGTTTGAAGTTGGCAATTATAACTCATTAGTAATGAATTATGAATATGATGCTTCATGAAAGTTGAAAGTTGTTTCATTTCATTTCATTTTATAACATTTCATTTCATGTTAGATATTATTTGTTGTAATGGTTACACTTAGCTTACAAGTACAACTTTGGTGATCAATGATGATAAATGTTATATATTGAATTTTGAAAGCTTGAAACTTTAAGATTGATGAATCATGAGACTCAATATGTTGTATGTTACTATGTTACTAACTTGCGGACGTGGTTGATGAAGATTATAACTTCTAGATGATTGTTGTTATATGGTTCAATCTATGCTTTTTTATGTTTTTTATATCTAATTCATCATTCTACATGTTTTTGTTGACATATATGTATCAAAAATTAAAAAATATATATATTTTTAAAAAATCGCTCCGGGATTCGCTCCCAAACCGGGAGCTTCTGAAAATGGTCGCTCCCGCTCCCAAGTAACATTGATCCTGTCGAACTACTACCTTCCTACTCCCTAGAAGATAGACTCTATATGCCTTAGCATTCTCTGTATATCCCACAAGATATCCTTTCTCAGCAATTTGATCTAATTTCTTTCTCTTTTCTTCGGGTATACAGCAATATGCTAAACTCCCAAATATCCTGAAATGACTGACTTCAGTTGTCTTCCCTGTGAAGACCTTCTCCGGAGTGATTTTTCCCAATGCCCTGTGTGGAGTCCTGTTCTGGACATAAACTATCGTGCAGCATACTTCTGCCCACAGAAATTTAGGCATATCCTGATCATACAGCATTGCCCTAGTTGCTTCCACAATAGTCATGTTTTTCCTTTCTGCTCCGGATTGTAGGGAGTTTTCCACTCTCTTTTGATGCTTTCCTTAGCACAAAAATCGGTGAATTCCTTGTCAACATACTCTCCACCATTGTCTGAGTGCAACACTTTTATCTTCTTTCTTGTCAGATTCTCCACTAGAGCCTTGAACTCTTTGAATCGACCACAAACTTCATCCTTGGTTTTCAGAAAGTAGATCCAAGTCTTTTTGGAATGGTCATCAATGAAGGTGATGAAGTATTTGGCGCCACTAAGAGCTTTTGTGGACATCAGTCCACAGATATCCGAGTGTATCAATCCTAGCACACTCTTAGCCCTATTGTTACTTTTGGAAAACGTTGCTTTGGCATACTTGCCCAGAATGCACCCTCTACATACATCATCTCGTTCAGTACTTAGTTCTGGAACTCCTGATACTGTTTTCCTGAGAATTCTCAGAACCCCATGGTGTAAGTGTCTCATCCTCCTGTGCCATAGTTCATTCAAATCTTTGTCTCCATTACTGCCTATCAGTGCCATTGATGATTCTAGCTGCAACCTGTTACTTCTTATTCCAATCTGGACCTTCTTTTTCCAACTCGAGTGTTTGACATATACTTTTTCCTTAATGAAGAAAACGTCATAGCCCTTGTTTTGAAGTTGAGATACGGAGAGTAAGTTCATCCCCAATCCTGGCACATGCAGCACATTGGTTGCTTGAAGCAACTCTCCTGCTTCGGTTTGAAAGACCACAGTACCTCTTCCTACTGGAGTACACTTGGCCTTATTTCCCATGGTGATCTAAAAATTCATTCTTTCTTCCTGATAATTTGAAAAACATTCTTGGATTCCTATCATATGCCAGGAAGCTTCATTGTCTATATACCAAACCTTAGAGGAGGCAGAGCTTGCTAAACAAGCGACTTCTTCTTCCAATATGGAAGCTAACATAGAATAATCATAATTCATGTCACTTGTGCATTCTTCTGGAAATTTGCACGAGTCCCCTTGAGTGGATACCTCTGCATCATGCTCTTGACCCATAGTTGATTTTCCTCTCATGTTGCCAGATCTCTGCTCTGATACCATGTGAAAAATTCTAAACTGAAATTCTACTGCAGCAACTGATTTATTTCACCTACTTATTATTCACAATAAGCTATTTACGAAATCCCTTTAGCAAATATTAAAATAAATTCTACTGTAATTATCACACAATTACCCAGAGAAAAATACATGCACAAGAACCAATCACATCAACACAGTTGCTTTGGACAATTGTCCCCGGAAAAACCCAATGCGGGAAAATCGGTACAGCAAATGAGGGCTTTATTAATCTTCAGCAACAATTGCTTTTACAAGGAATGGTTTTACAGAGAAACTGAAAGAAAACACCTGAGACTTTCCCTTTTAGACTCTTTGACACTTTGGAGACCCTGCTCCCACTCCTGCGTCACCTCTGTGTCACTCAGCGTGGCTCTGAGTGGCTCTGCGTCCCTCTGAGTCAACCTGCGTGAGGGTTGTATCTCTCCTCTGGACTGCGTCTCTCTCTGCATTGTCCCCATTGTCCCTGCGTCACCTCCTCCTTAGTCATTCCCTGCTATTGATTCCCTCCTCTTCCTCTGCCCTGCAACTCTCCCTATGAAATCGATCTCCTTTACTTGAGAATCAATTTTCCTAGAGATACTGAGTATCTATCGGTGTTTCTCCAAATGATCCTCAAGTCTTTTCTTATACTTTTCTTGTTGATGAATCAACGATCGAAATTAAGTCTCTAATCAATGGCTAAGATTAAAACAGACTTGATCCTCGTCTCTTAGAAGCTTCTCACCCATATATTTATTAATACCCATTAATATTTTTATTTTCCTAAGTTTAGACTTAGGAACCCATTAAAAATAATAATTATTTTAATAACTCCTCATCCGAGTGGAATTTCTCAAAACGATTTCTGGGTCTTGGATATCTCATATGCCTTAGCCTCTCCTCCAAATTTCAAGGCTAGAGCACATCCGATGCTACCAAAAATCAACATATCGAAGGACACACGTATGCAAATTGAAGAAATCCCTCTACGGGTTGAAGCAAGCCCCCAAGGCTTGGTATGAGAGGATTGATAGTTATCTTATGAAGTTGGGATTTACAAGGCGTGAAGCTGACCCTAACCTATATTTCAAGGTTGAAAATGACATGCCTCTCATTCTCGTCCTTTACATTCTGACAGGTGCAGACCCTCTCATCTATCAATGCAAGAGGGAGTGGGCTTTCGAGTTCAAGATGAAGGACCTAGCACTGATGCACTACTGCCTAGGCCTGGAGGTCTCGCAAAAGCTAGGTGAGATTTTCCTTTCTCAAGTAAAATACATTGTGAAGTTTCTCGAGAGATGTGGGATGGTGGATTGCAAGTTTGTGTCTACTTTGATGGAACTCAACTTCAAGAAGCTATGTGGAAGTGTTATTGGGCCCGAATTGGCAAATCCCTCTGAATATAGACAACTTGTGGGGGGCCTGATGTTCTTGGTAAAATTCCATCTTGACATAAGCTTCGTTTTGAATACGTTGAGTCAATTTATGGTCGAGCCTCATCACATTCATTGGATTGCTACTAAGAATCTCTTGAGATATCTTCGGGGCACAATCTATTATGGACTGAGATACACTATCAAGAATTTGAGGCTGCACGGATATACAGATGCTGACTAGGATGGTAGTGTGGTGGATCGTAAGAGCATGTCTGGATGTTGCTTCTGATTGGGGTCTTCTTCAATTTCTTGGATGAGCAGAAAGAAGAAATCGGTTGCACTAAGCACAGACGAGGCCGAATACATTACAACTATTATGGATTGTTGTGAAGTTGTTTGGTTGAGGAAGCTCTTCAGTGAGCTATTTGAGCACGTGCTAGATACCACCGTGATCTTCTGTGACAACCAGAGTGGGGTTTGCCTTTCATAGAATCATTTTTTCCATGACCGCTCCAAGCACATTGATATCAGGTACCACTTTATCTGGGATATGGTACAACGGGGAGAAATAAGGCTCCAACACAACAGGACTGATGAGCAAGTTGCAGATATCCTCATGAAGCCTTTGGGGAAGGTCAAATTCTTAATCTTCCGAGAGATACTTGGAGTCGTGGAAAGACCCTCCCATAAGGGTCCCGCTTGAGTTGGACACTGAGCTCTATGAGCTCTTGGGGGCTTGGGGTACTTCTTGTAGTTATGCGTGACCATAGGGTGAGTGGTTCACCTTCCCCTATGTGGTGCGTTGTGTACAGGGTGAGTGGTTCACCTTCCCCTATGATACCCCATGGTGACATGTGTGTAGGGTGAGTGGTTCACCTTCCCCTACGATTGACATATGCATAGGATGAGTGGTTCACCTTCTCCTATGGCATATGAGCAAGATGAGTGGTTCCCCTTCTCCTGTTGATGCTCCATCATACATCCTACCCATGTAGTCTGGGACTCATGGGAAGTACCTCTCATCTGGCCAATGAATTGAGAAACGTGGATAAGGACCATAGCACTACCGATGGACACATCGTGTACTGTCGTACCCCCTATGTCTAGGATGCATGGTGTTCAACAACTTGATCTAGGATCATTTGAGGTTCTACCTCTAGACTGACTTTTTTCAGTGGAGAGTGGTAAGGTCTTGTGACTCACTCTTGATCGATTCTTCTTCATTATTACTTCATGGTTTAGTAGAGCAGAGATGACATGACAGATATGGTACATGACGAATGGATGGCATGATGACGACAGATGGATTGGCAAGTGGAATTCTCCCTAGTTGAGAGGGAGTGTTAAAATTGGCAACTAGGGCCAAATTCCACCTTAAGACAACTCATTTGATGGAGATGATGATTGCATTGGATTACTCTTTCCGAGAGGTCCAAGATGGATATAAAGATCATTTCATTTGGACAAGCAGAAGTGTGATTTTGAATTTATGCCCTCACATGTGCAATTTGTTCAGGTTGGCATCATCATCATGTAGGCTCAAAAAGCCCAATGGATGTGTCTCTTCACCCACAACAAATTGTATAAATACAAGAGACCTCACACTTCATTTGGCACATTCATCACTCACACATTATTCTCTCTCTTCATCTGATTGGTTTGTATAGCTATTGGGCAACTTCTCTCTCACACGTGTGGCAAGGAGGACGAGTTTTCTAAGCATAATTGCAGGCCAAAATTTCAGACTTTTGTGACAGGTTTGACCAACGTTCACCATGGACTTGCTGACCGAGTTTGACTTCGTTTTTTGTCAAAAGTTTGATTTTTCTAGGTCGCATCTTTGGGCATAAAAACCAAGAAATTTTGGGTTGTTTGACCTGTGTTGACTTCAGGGTTGATTGTTGTTTGACTGCAGAAAAATTACAACAATTTTCTCTCTCCTTTGACCGAGTTTGACCAAGCTGTTTTGGGTTGAATTTGTCCTCCTGATCAGGCCGAGTTTGACTGAGGAAGACCGAGTTGCTTTGAGGACGATTTGGTTTTTTTACCAGCGTTGACTTTCTGGTTAGGGCTGAAGTTTGATTGCAGTTTCCTATAGAAATTTACAAGGTTGTTTTGACTTTGTATTGGGCAAGTCAATTTGATTTTTGTACTCTCTCTCTCTGCTGAACTTTTTATTTAATAATAAGAATAATTGATCAAAGGTTTTACCCCACATTGGGGTTTTTCCCTGGCATCCACCAAATCTGGTGTCCTCTTGCCTTGGCTTGTCTTCTTCATTTTCTTTCATGTTCTATCTGCTTTTACTATCAATGTGATTATTGTGATTGCTATTGGAAATTGGAAATTGTTATTGGGCTACTAAGGAACATTAAAGTAAATTTTTCTAAGCATAGAACATACCATTGTTAACTAAAATTAACAACTCCGCTACTCCATTCTATTGTGGATTGTATGGAGTTGTCCACTCCCTCCTGATGCCCTCCTTTGCACAAAATCCTGTGAATTCACTATCTATGTACTCCCGTCAGTTATCTGTGTGAAGCACCTTGATCTTTTACCCTGTAATATTTCCCACTAGAACCTTGAACTCTTGGAAGTGACTTAAGACCTCATCCTTGGTCTTCATAAAGTAGATCCAGGTCTTCCTAGAGTAATCATCTATGAAGGTGACGAAGTACTCGTACCCTCTAAGAGATCTGGTGGACATCGGGCCACAAATGTCTGAATGTACAAGCTCCAACACACCATCTGATCTATTGTCACTTCTTGGGAACGTTTCCATAGAGAATTTCCCAATCACGCAGCCCCTGCACACATCATCATGTTTCGTGCTCAATTCTAGAATGCATGTCACTGTTTCCTTAAGCATCTTCAGTGATCCATAGTGTAAATATCCCATTCTCCTATGCCACAATTCACCCAAGTCTCTCCCACTGCTACTGGTGTTGCTAACTAGTGCCTTTGGAGAATTGAGTTGCAACTTATACAATTTGTTTCTTTGAAATCCAATCAGCTTCACCTTCTTCCAGTTCTATTGTTTGATGAACACCTCCTTCCCTTCAAAGTAGACATCATACCCTTTGTCCTCTAGTTCAAAAACATAAATTAGGTTCATTCCTAAGCCTCGCACATGCAACACATATGTAACATTGGTGCTTTCTCTTGACTCCCTCTGAATATCAATGGTACCTCTCCCAACTGGAGTACACGTAGTCTTGTTTCCCATCTGAATCTGAAAGTCCATCTCTTCCTCCTTATAGTTGGATAAGTAGTCTCTATATCTTGTTATGTGTGTTGACACTCCATTATCTATATACAAAACACCGTGTGAAGTCCAGCTAGAGAGGCAAGCTATCTGAGCAAATTCATCTTCAAATCTGGAAGACAAATCCATAACCTCCTGGTCTTTGAATCTTTCTGCAGCCGTCTCTAGAAAACTTTGTGAAACTCAAATACACTGGAGAAATAAACTGGGTTGAAACCCTCGTGTGCTCTCTCTTCCTTGCCCTACGTTTATCTGTTATTGCAAAACTCTTATGCTACAAACCCTCTACGCTAGATTTGTTCTACGAAATCTGATCTTCTCTCCAAAAACCCTTTTCGACAAGTCATTGCCTGCTACTACTCACTGAGACAACTCGCACCTCCACGAAACCGAACCGTTGCCTCTACAATTCGCACTGTTTGGCTAGCCTACACAGATATGGTTTTTTGTGCTTAAAATCTCCCTTTGAATTGCACAACCCTTGCTCTAAAACTTCTTTGATCCAATTTGCTCTGATACCATGTGAAATTTCCACGATTGCAATAAACTAGAGTTTAATCTTCTACCTACTGGAGATTATTTGTATTTTGAATTTTAATTCGGCAAATAATGACTAAATCACTATTGCAATCTTCACAAATAAGATAAGTTGCAGAAAATAAAATACTAGCACTGAGAAATAATGCACATACACATAAAAATATGACACCGTTATTTTTTGGACAATAGTCCCTGGAAAAATCCCAAAGGGAAAACTAGTGCAGCAGATGAGGGTTTTATTATTATTCAGCAATTTGAAAAATTATTACAATTGGCTTCCATTCACTGGAAAACCTCTGGTAAATATTGATCTTCTCTGGATGAATTTACTGGGGACTACCTATCTCCCTCTGCAAACCAACTCGGCCTCCTCCTAGTCACTCGCACTTCCTTTCGACACTCACACTGCCCTCTTGAAATGCACACTATTGGCTGAGGATAATTTGCACAACCCTGGAAACCCTTCCTTGCAAGTCGTTCTACCTCCTGTAGCTGCTTAGACCCACTCACTCTGCCTACGAGAAATAGATCCGGCCTCTGGCAACTGAAATGTGGTCTCTTCGGCAACTCGCACTAGATAAACTGGCTAACTTGCACTATTGTTTTTCAGCCTCCTCTGCAGATAATTCAGCCTCCCTTTTCCTACCTCTCTGACACTAGAAAATATTTTTGAATCTCCTCTGAAATCCTGCTCTCAAATCTCTATTGAATACCTCGCTGCTAGTGGCTTCCTAGCTTCAATTTTGCCCTGCGCGCTGCAACTGGGTAAGTCGAACTGCTTGAACTCACTTGAATTGATTCTCCAAGCCCTTCGACTCTACTCTTATAATTTTTTGTTGGACTCTTGTTAATTTTAAGTTAACATGTTCTTTTCTTAGGTCAGTTACTTCATTTATTGATTCCATTAATATATTAACCATTACCTCATAATAGTAACTGATGAAAGAACATCCAATGTAAATGCAGAAGACAAACCAAGACAAAAGAACACAAGAGATGCCTCAAGCCAAGGAAAAACCCCAAGATGGGAAAACCCTTTATCAATTCTTCTGTTATTAATATCAAATGTTAAGTAGAGATAGAGAAAGAGTACAATGAAGGTCTAGAACATTGTGCATCAACAAAACTGGTTAGGGCATACCAACAGCCTAATCAAATATGCTAAACATGGTGTATCCTCCGTTCATTGAGTTTCACCCTTGTAGTTCACTTCTAAACATATATACTTTGATCTAGGGTTTGAGGCTCCTCAATGCACCCTACAGTGACCCGTACCAACAAAAGCCCTTGATCAACTGAACTGAATCTTCATGTGATTGTGGCTTGAAGGGAAGAGCCTTCCCAGGCCTTACAATCCCTCAAACAAGTGTCTTAACTTGCTTCTGTAGTTGTTTCTTTCCTGCGGCTAGAACAGAGATATAGAAAACATAAATCAAGCATAGAAACCCTTATTACCTCACCTCTGAATTGCAGCCAGAGATAGTAAGGAATCCGCAGCCCTAAACCTCATTATAACAGTCCTCCAAACCTCATTTCTGGCTACTGCAACCACATACAACTTTGGCCTTTCTCCCACAAGGGAACGGAACCCAAACAGAGACAATCTTCTCACAAATCCGGCTTGGACGTTCTAGCCTCTACTTTGCACCCTATTTTAGAAGAAAATTCACATTGATGTTGTATCAAATGAGGTTGGAAGCACCTCTATATATAGGAATTGGAGAGGTTCTAGAGACATGTCGTTTGGGCTCTATGGAGGAGAGGTCGACCTTGACATTTGCATAAGAGTGGGTATAAAATCAAAAACACATTTCTCCTTAACCAAATTTGATGATCTTTAGGTCGATTTTGGTCCTCTCGAAAAGAGGAATTCAATGCCACAATTATCTTCCCAAAAGGAGCTGTTCAAAGTGGAATTTGGCCCTAGTCACCAATTTTAACAACTCTCAATGGCCACAATCACATCTCAACCAATGGCTAAGATCATCTTGACTGCGTTAATTAACTTTTCTGGAAGCCTCTAGAGAAAAATCGAACTCCCTCAATTCACTTTAATTAACCAGTTCTCCTAAAATAGACTTGGGAAATATTTAATTATTGGCTAATTAATTTAATTTAAGTGTCTCCAAGTCTTTTCTCACAAAACATTTTCGAGGTTTTGGAGATCATGTGTTCCTTAGCCTCTTACACACCATAGAGACTAGAACACCTATCTGGTGGTACCCCAAACAAAAACTAATAGCTTCCTCTTCCAAACCCCTGCATTGCACTACTCCAGTAAACCCCTACACTTTAGATCTACTCTGATATAATGTGAAAAATCGATCGCAGTTAATTCGATTATTATTCTCCTATCTTTAAACAAATTATTTGTCTCAACATATTATTTACTGCAAATAACAAATAAAACACAACTAAAAATTTCATCAATTAAATAAACTGCAAAAACTCTGATAAAAAACCAATTACAAAATGCACAAAATATTTTTGGACAAAACATCCTTGGAAAAACCTCAAAGGGGAAACCAATTCTTCAAATCTGAGGGTGTTATTATTATCTTCAGTATATTCTACAATTGATAAATATTAAAACTACTTGCAAAAACCCGACAAAGCTCCGAAAAAATATTTATTTACCTGCATAGATCGATCCAACCATTAGAAGGCTCATAGCCTCCCTCTACAACCTAACACAGCCTTTCCTGCAATTCACATTGCGAATTCCTGCAATTCGCTCTGCAATAGGAAATCTTGATCTACTAAAATGGAAACTCGTATGGCCTCTCCTGGCAATCTCGTACAGCGTCTCCTGACAATCTCGACCTCTTTTCCTGCAAAATAACTCTGGGAGAATTCCTCCTCTAGATCTTGGAAACTAGAAGAATATCGATGAAAGAACCTCCGGAAATATTTACTACTTCAACTGTTGTTGAAATGCTCACTGGTGTCAAACCCCACACTATCAGTGCACCCTCTTCACTGCAATGAATTATCTCTAAGACTACCCATTGATTTTCTTTATAATCTCTTGTTGGGAAATCAACAACCAAGATATAGATCTGAAATTATCTAATTGATGGCTAAGATCACTTAGAAACTTTACTAGAAGTCTTTGGAGAAAAATCGACTGTCTCAATTATTACTAATTAATTAATCTATTTCCCTAAGTTAAAACTTAGGAAAATGATTAAAAAATGATTGATTAATTTGATTAAGACATTTACATTCAAATAAATAACATGGGCTTATATTTTCCACTCTTGTGTTCCTAGGCTCACTGACACCACCTAAGGCTAGAATATTTGTTTGAGCTACATCAACCAACACGGGCTTCCTCAAACAGGTTGCGGCCTAGTCCTAAGGCTTTTTGTCCTACAAGAAATGTATTTCAGCTCTGAACCTAGGGCTTCGGTCTTCTTTATAAACATAAATAACCTTGGCCAAAGCACAGGCAGATTTTGTCCTTCTTTCAATCATAATTTTGTTAGTTTTTGGTAGCACCAGATGTGCTCTAGCCATGAAAATTGGTGGAGAGGCTAAGGCACATGAGTTCTAAAGAACCCATTAACCATTTGGTGAAATTCCACCCGGATTGTATTTTATTAAAATAATTAATATTTTTAATGGAGTTCCTAAGTAAATTAAAGTATTAATGGGTATTAATTAAAATATGGGTGAGAATGTTCTAGAAAGCGGATCAAGTCAATATTTAATCTTAGTAGTTGATTAGAGACTTAATCTCAGTCGTTGAAGTCTCAACAAGAAAAGTATAAGAAGGAGGTTTGGGGTTCATTTGAAAACACACACAGAGTTCATCAGTCAGTTCGATATTCCTAGGGCAAGGTTTGCTAAGGAATTTGAAAAAGTGATCAAGCAGTGAGGATCAAAATCAATACTGGAAGAAAGTAATTTCCACTTCCAGTGAATATACTTCAGAGAAGAAAGTGAAGGATAAAAGAGCTAGCGCAGTGCCAAGGAGGGACAGCACAGCAACTGGAGGAGGTTGACGCAGAATTGTTGGGGGATAGCAGAGATCGGTGCAAGGAATCACTATGGGTGAATGGCAGGAGAAATCTCGATTTCTCAGCAGCAGAAGCAGTAGCAGCTAGGATGACGCAGTCAGAGGGAGTCTCCACGTAGTGACTGCACAAGCTCATGCAGAGACTGTGCAGTGGCTCATCCAGGAGTTGGGGCCAGTGCAAAATCTCCATATTCAGTGTGAGAAATTCTCACTATTTTTCTATCAATTGCCTTCTCTGAGTGGATTTCCATTTTCTCTGGGGCATCTAGATTGTATTTAGAAATTTACTGCCAATAATAGAAACCCTTAGATCTGCTTCACCGGTTTTCCTGCATTGGGTTTTTCCAGGAACAATTGTTGAAAAACAAGTGTGTCAATGTGATTGTTCATATGCTGGTGTTTCTCTTGACTTTTAATTTTCAGTTCTTAATTTGTGAATTCTGCAGCTGAATTTATTTTGATATTTACTAAAGCATTGGTAAATAACTTATTATTGTAAATAAGTAGGAGAAATAAATCAATCACTATAGCGAAATTTTCACATGGTATCAAAGAAAGGTTCAGGCAAGATGGTAGCAGAGAAAAAGAGCATGGAGAACAGTAGGGATCAGAATATTTCTGAATTAGCTTCCAGGCTGGAAGAGGAATTTGCTTGCTTATCGAGTTCTGCATCAGCCGAGGATTAGTACATTGATAGCAGGGCTTCAGCTCATATGACTGGAGAACGAGAATATTTCTCAAGCTATCAGGAGGAACAGATGAACTTCCAAATCACAATGGGTAATAGGACGAAATGCACCCCAGTAGGAAAGGGAACCATTACATTCCAGACAGCAGGAGGAGATAGTCTTCAGGCCACTAACATACTACATGTGCGAGGTATGGGAATGAATTTGATTTATGTATCTCAATTACAAGATAAAGGATATGATATGTACTTCATCAGTAACAGAGTATATGTCAAGCATCCTAAGTGGAAAAAGAGGGCCCAGATTGGAACTCGAAGCAACAGGTTATACAAGTTGCAGCTCAAGTCTCCTATGGCACTTACAAGCAATAATGTCAGTGGAGAAAAAGACTTAAATGAACTGTGGCATAGAAGGATGGGACACTTACATCATGGGGCGTTAAGGATTCTCAAGGAAATTGTTACGAGGGTTCCAGTGCTTACTACTAAGCATGAGGATACATGTAGAGGCTGCGTACTAGGCAAGTACGCCAAAGCAGCTTATTCCATAAGAAACAATAGAGCTAAGAGTGTATTGGGCTTAATACACTCAGACATCTGCGATTCAATGTCTACAAGAGCTATCAGTGGTGTTGAGTATTTTGTCACTTTCATAGATGACCATTCCAGGAAAACTTGGATTTATTTCTTAAGAGCTAAGGATGAGGTCTTTGATCAGTTTAAAAAGTTTAAGGCTCTAGCAAAAAACCTGACAGGAAGGAAGATCAAAATAATGCGCTCTGAAAATGGTGGAGAATACACGGATAAAAACTTCACATATTTCTGCTCAAGAGAAGGGATCAGAAGAGAATGGACAACACCTTATAATCCAGAGCAGAATGGAGTCGCAGAAAGGAAGAACATAACTATTGTTGGAGCAGTGAAGGCAATGTTATATGATCATAATCTACCCAAGTTTATATGGGCAGAAGCATGCAGCACGGTTGTATACATTCAGAACAAGACTCCTCACAAGGCTTTATGAAAGAAGACGCCAGAGGGTGTTTTCATGGAAAAGAAGCCAAAAGTGAGTCACCTCAGAATATTCAGAAGTGTGGCTTATTGTCATATTCCAGAAGAGAAGTAGAGTAAGTTAGAGCAGACTGTCGAAGTTGGATATCTCGTGGGTTACAGCGAGACTTCAAAGGTGTACCATATCTACATTTCGAGCAGTAGGAAGATTGTAGTAAGGCAGGATGTAAAGTTCATGGAAGATAGAGATTTCAGGAAATCTCGAGAGATTCCTTTTGAAGAACAGGCTGAGGATGTTCCTCTAGTCCAGCAACAGGGATCAGATCTAGCAAGAAGACAAGTATCTGGTTCGAGCACTGTAACCAGTACTAGCATCTCCTCAAGAGAAGAGGAGCCAAGAGTGTCACAACAGGTACAACAACAGGAAGAGGAACAGATGGAACCTCCCACCACCAGTGGAAGGACTAGTTGAGAGGTATGACAGACTTTGAGGGATGTAGAGGAATTCATTGGAGCTCCTAGAGCCGAGAAAAGGCAGCGTAGACAACCTGACAGGTACCAAGCATTGGTAGCTCAGGTCGAAGAACCTTCTAGTTTTCGTGAAGTCGTACAGCACCAGGTATGGGTGGATGCCATGGTAGAAGAGTACAGTTCCATTATGACAAATGATGTCTAGGAAATTGTACCAAGACCAGAGAACAGATCAGTTTGAGATGGATCTACAAGATCAAGTATGCTGCAGATGGCAGCGTAGACAAGTATAAGGCTAGGTTTGTCGCAAAAGGATATGCTCAAAAGGAAGGAATAGACTATGAAGAGACCTTTGCCCCAGTGGCTCGGTATACCTCTATCATATCCATTATATTCCTTGCAGCGCATATGGGATGAGAGATTCACCAAATGGATGTCAAGACAATGTTCTTGAATGGGGTGATAGAAGAAGAGGTATATATCGAACAGCCAGAAGGTTTTGAAACACATGAAAAGAGAACTCATGTGTGTAGATTGAAGAAAGCCTTGTATGGGCTGAAAAAAGCACCCAGAGCTTGGTATGGTCGAATTGACAGCTGCTTACAACAGTTGGGATTCATCAAGAGCGATGTCGATCCCAATATTTATTATCTATTGGTAGAAGGTGAGCCATTAATTCTGGTATTATATGTGGATGATCTATTTTTGACAGGATCATCCAGACTCATAGAGGATTGCAAGAAGAACCTGGAAACAGAATTTGACATGAAGGATTTGGGGCTAATGCACTACTTTCTAGGATTGGAAGTTTGGCAGCAGGATGGTGAGATCTTCCTTGGCCAAGGTAGATATGCGTCAGAAATTCTGAAAAGATTCAGAATGCAGGATTGTCGACCTATGGCTATGCCTATGATTACCAATTGGAAGAAAATAGATGCTTCCGGAGACAAGGAAGTGGACCCCACCTTATACAGATAGCTCATTAGGTCGCTTATGTATCTGGTCAACACCAAGCCAGACATATGTTATGCTGTCAATGCCCTTAGTCAGTTCATGGTGGAACCAAAAAGGGGGAACTGGGAAACAACAAAGCACATTCTCAGGTATGTGCAGGGAACAGTCAATTTTGGATTAAGATACACCAAGGACGATGATATCGAATTGAGTGGATTCGTTGATGCAGATTAGGCAAGAAGTTCAGTAGACAGGAAAAGTACCAATGGGTATTGCTTCGGTATTGGATGTGGGATGACCTCCTGGTGCAATAAGAAGAAGAAGTCTATAGCACTAAACTCGGTTGAAGCTGAGTATATGGCAACTAGCAAAGCAACATGTGAAGCTATATGGCTCAGGAAATTTCTTGTAAATCTATTCAGGAAAAGGATGGAAGCGACAAAAATCTTCTGTGATAATCAGAGTTGTATCAAGCTCTCTGAAAATCTAGTGTTTCATGGTCGCTCCAAACACATTTATATTCAGTCACTTTATTAGGGACTGTGTTCAGCGTGGGGTGGTACAGTTGGAGTATACTCCCACAGGAAATCAGGTAGCAGATGTACTCACCAAGGCTCTAGGAAGAACAAAGTTTGTTCAATTTCAAGAACAAATGGGTACGTTGGAAAATCCCTTTTAATAGCGTGATGCAACATTTGAGAGGGAGCTGTAGTACAAATGCAGTAATGGCAGTGGCAGTGTCATGGGAAACAGTACAGTAGCAGCAGCATAGTGTTGGTGGCAGCAACAGTGCGCAAAGGAGATGCTTCAGAGACAGCAGCATGTAGTTGGACATTGTTGCTAGAGCACTTTTCTCGCTAAGAGGGAGCATTAGTTTTTGGTAGCATCGGATGTGCTCTAGCCATGAAAATTGGTGGAGAGGCTAAGGCACATGAGTTCTAAAGAACCCAGAAACCATTTGGTGAAATTCCACCCGGATTGTATTTTATTAAAATAATTAATATTTTTAATGGAGTTCCTGAGTCTAAACTTAGGAAAATTAAAGTATTAATGGGTATTAATTAAAATATGGGTGAGAATGTTCTAGAAAGCGGATCAAGTCAAGATTTAATCTTAGCCGTTTATTAGAGACTTAATCTCGGCCGTTGAAGTCTCAACGAGAAAAGTATAAGAAGGAGGCTTGGGGTTCATTTGAAAACACACAGAGAGTTGATCAGTCAGTTCGATATTCCTAGGGCAGGGTTTGCTAAGGAATTCGAACAAGTGATCAAGCAGTGAGGATCAGAGGCAGTATTGGAAAGAAGTGATTTTCAGTTCCAATGAATATGCTTTAGAGAAGACAGTGGAGGATCAAAGAGCCAGCGCAGTGCCAAGGAGGGACAGCGCAGCAACTTGAGGAGGTTGACACAGAATTGTTGGGGGATAACAAAGATCAGTGTCAGGAATCACTGTGGGTGATTGGCAGGAGAAATCTCGATTTCTCAGTAGCAGAAGCAACAGCAGCTAGGGTGACGTAGTCAGAGGGAGTCTCCATGCAGAAGCCACGCAATGACTGCGTAGGCTCACACAGAGACTGCACAGTGGGTCATCCAGGAGCTGGGGCCAGTGCAAAATCTCCAGATTCAATGTGAGAAAATTCTCACTATTTTTCTATCAGTTATCTTCTTTGGGTGGATTTCCATTTTCTTTGGGGCATCCAGATTGTATTCAGAAATTTACTGCCAATAATAGAAACCCTCAGATTTGTTGCATCGGTTTTTCCGCATTGGGTTTTTCCAGGGACGATTGTCCAAAAACAAGTGTGTCAATGTGATTGTTCATATGTTGGTGTTTCTCTTTCCTTTTAATTTTCAATTCTTAATTTGTGAAGTCTACAACTGAATTTATTTTGATATTTACTAAATCATTGGTAAATAACTTATTATTGTAAATAAGTAGGAGAAATAAATCAATCACTGCAGCGAAATTTTCACAAATTTGAACTAGGGCTTACAAAACTCCATACTTGGAAAAACTAGGTAGATAATCTTCCTTGTTCAACAAGAGCTTTTGGGTCTCTTTTAGGGCATAATTAGAGTCCCAAAATAATGCTTAAAAAAACCTTCTATCATTCTGATCAGAACTATCTTTGTCTTTCTTGACGTGACCATCCTTGACTTGATTAGGGTTGTACTTCTTAATGGTTGTTCTTCCACTTGGCTCTAAAACCATGTTGATTTTTCAAGATTCCCTAGATTGATAATTACTTCCAATGATACCATTAGTTATTTATCTTGTGTCACATCATCATTAAGCAATTATGTATAGGAAATCTTCAACATTAAACAATAATAGTAGTAGAAACATGAAGAGACAGCCAAACACAAGAGAGACAAAAATTACCCTGGGATAAACCCAACAACCTTTTCGTAGAGAATTTGTCCACTTCAACAATAGATACAATTTGATTTCCCAGTCAAAAATAAAGTCAAATAACCAGTAACCAAACCCAAGTCAATCCTGGTCAACTAGAGACAAAATTCACCCTCCTGAAATTTTGGCCCACTACCTCAGAGAATTTGTCCTTCTTTCAAGCCTCAAATCATGCCTCAAATTTGTCCTTCAAGAACCTCATATTCATCCTTCAATAAGCCCTGAATTTCTACCTCAAATAATTTGAATTAGCCTCAGATGATGATCTGAATTGGATACCAAAATTAGAGAGAATGAATGCAAATATATTGATGTTAAAAGGGTCGAATGGGTGTGTCCCTTCACTGGCGCCGACTTGAAGCTGACCTTACATTTGGAGGCAAAATCAAAATTTAAAATTTAAAATTTCCTTTATTTGAAGCCTAATCAAAGTACAAATTGTATTTTCCATTTTGGGGGGCTAAGGCAAATTATCAAGACTGACCATAGCTACAAAAATCAACATAATTCATTGTCTAGCAATTTTTTAGGTCATTGTGTGATGTTTTCCTAAGAAATCATGATTTTTCCTCAACATCACGATGTCACAATTTTTGAAAACCAAACATTTTCCATTACCAATTTCTCATATTCGGTTTAAACTTGCATTTTTAGCAATCTAGCAAATTTCTAGCAATTTTTTCATCCACGACTGGCAAAATCATTGGGCCTTGATTGGGGCAAGGGAAGATAAATAAACCAACTAGTAAGCTCACATAGTTGAGTGTTGTGAATTCAAATTAGAGGTCTCAATGTCAAGTCCCCAGGCCAGCTATATGTGATATGCCAATACTCATTGTCCCTACCAAGTCAAGCATACTGTATTCTAAGCTGACAATTTACTCTAGTTACCACCCATCAACGGTAAAGTTTCCAGGGGTTTCTCATGCATGGTTCCATGGGAAAGAAAAAGGATCAACTACCAAATAGTTAAGCCCAAAGAATCAAAGTTTGTAGCCTCTTGCCGTAATAGCAGTGTTGCGAACATCACGATAAAATCATGATAATTTCATGATGGTGATTAAATTGGCCAATAAAATTGGCGTTTTTTTCGCTTTGAAAAAACTGTGAATTTATCGCAATTTTTTTGAAAAAATCGTCAGGGCACGCGACAATGATTTTTAAAACTCTTTTTGTTGGTTTTTTTTATTCATTTTGTAGACAGAGAGCAAGGGTGAGAGCAAAGGAGGAGGATAACTCATCTACAAGGGAAAGAGAGGAGAAAAGTTAAGGAATTTAGCATCCTAAGCAAAAAAAAAATCGAGTTTGAACCAAGTTTCTTCAGCAAGGCGTGGTTTTCAGATATGGGCATCAAATTTGGCCCTCTTTTTTTTGTTTTTTCTTGGATTTTTGACACCCATATATTTTCCATGCTTTTTGCTTGTATTTGAGTGTGTTTTTTTGTCATTTTTGTTGCATTTAGTGGAGAGGGTTTTTTTGGTCAAAAAAATGCAAAATCTTGATTGTTAGTTTTATTTGTTTAAATTCTTCTTGTGCCCTCATTTTTTTCCATGATTTTTGCTTGGGTTTGAATGTGTTTTTTTTGCCATTATTGTTGCATTGAGTTGAGGGTTTTTTTGTCAAAAATTCAAAATATTGTATGAAAAAATTAATTTCATTTGTTTAACTTGCAATTCTTTTTGTGCCCTAGGTTCAAACTTCAATATTACATTAAAAATCAAGGGTTCAACAAAGTTACAAACACACCAAGGAAATTGGACCCTCTGTGGGAATTTGGTGAACCTGACAGAGGGTTTGACAGATCAAATTTGAGTTGCAAGTTACGTGGGCATCATATGACAGGGGAGGTATACAGATTGAAGTTCCACCTTGCACAAATTTGTGGACAAGAAGTAGTTCCTTGCACAAATACAAATACAGAAATCATCCACAAATCCCTCAAATCATTGGAAGAAATAGAAACAACCAAAGTGACAAAGGAAGCTCTAAAGAGTCAAATGGCAAGAGGTGGAATGGTGGGATTGGGAGGTGACCGTGAGAGTGGAACTAGTTCTCCTTCAGCATCAGCATTTGTAGTCAACCCTACAGTTGTCTCATCACTTTTTTTTCCTAGAACCACACCAAGTGCACAACCATCTATTACATCAGCTCTTAAAAAAAAGGGGCAAGGAAGAAGCTGACAAGTTGTTGGGTAGGTGTCTTCTTTGGAGTGATGTTCTTTTTAGCATTGTCAAAAACAATCCATTTTTCCAGCCCGCAATTGATGCTATTTCTATTGTTGGCCCAGGGTACAAAGCCCCTCCTATGATGACTTTAGAGGGTATATTCTTCATAATGAAAAGGTCGAATGCACTAAGAGATTGGAGGAGTTTAGGGGCTCATGGGCACACACAGGATGCACTGTGATGTCAGATGGTTGGACCGATCAAAAGGGTAGAACCCTTATTAACTTCTTGTTTAATTATCCCAAGGGGACAATTTTTATGAAATTTGTTTATGCATCTACACAGATCAAAGATGCAAGGTTATTATGTGATTTGTTGGATGTGTTCATTCAGGAGGTGGGTCCAAAACATGTTGTCCAAGTCATAATGGACAATGCTGCAAATTATGTTATTGTTGGCAAAATGTTTATGGAGAGGCATCCTAACATATTTTGAACACCTTGTGTTGCACATTGCATTGACTTGATGTTGGAGGACATGGGAAAAAATCCTTTTGTCAAGGATATTGTTGAATCATCAAAAAACATTACAAAATTTATATATAATCATGCATCTGTGCTTCATTTGATGAGAACATTCACCAACAACAAGGAGTTGGTCTATTACACGATTTGCCACTAGCTTCATATCTCTTCAATCCCTCTTGAATTCTATGTGGAATGTGAAGAGAATGCTTCTTTTAGACGAGTGGTGTGCTTTGTCATTTAGCTGCAAACTAGAGGCAGAGGCCATATGCAGGCTAGTTTCATACCAAAAGAGATTTTGGGCGGGAGTGCAGGAGGTGTGTAGCATTACCGAACCTTTGGTAAAGGTTCCTTGATTAGTGTAATGTTCCCAATTTTTGTGAGTGCAAAATTCACTAAGGAGTTTGGCCAATTTTTGGTGATATTAAATAAAAAGGAGAAAATATTATTTTGTGGGAGAAAAGCGGAAATTATTATTTTAATGAAGAATGGAAGAGAAGTAATACTTTATTAGTGGAAGGTGGGGACCACCAAGGGAGAGGACTAGCAATTATAAGTAGAGCTTGGAGGCCTCCATTTGATATCTTTGATCATTTGGCAATTCAACATTAGTTCTCTTGAGTTGTTTAGCCAAGACAACCGTGTTGTTCAGCACAAAGAATTTTCGAGCGGGAATTCCACCCTCATTTTGGAGAACTTCGAGTGTCTCCCTAGTGAGACAATTTGGGGAGCTCAATTTAAAGTTTCCATTGGGCATATTTGCAAGTTATTTCCGCTGGTATGTTTTTCTTCCAGGGTGCACAAGCCTTTCAATTACTTGTGGGAGATCAATTACGAAGAAGTAAAACACCGAAGGATTTGCAAGGTTTTTCCCCTAATTTAACCGAATATTTTGTGGTGATTAATAGGGCTGAGTTGAGAGAATTCTTGGGGACGAAATTCTACATTTCTAGAAGTGCACAGGGGTTGGAGGAATAGAGGTTGAGGAGAGATAAAGGTCGGAGATTGAAGGTATTCCTCAGGGGATAATTTAGCCAAAGTTGGGAGAGATTTCCAATGGTGGATTTGGGCTTACTTCAGAAGTATTAGTTTTGTGGGGCGTTTCCTGGCCAAATTGGGCAATTTGCACTTATTGGGGGTCATCGGGGATTGGTGGATTCAACTAAAACCCTTTCTGGGTTTTTGTGGGTTTATTGAGAGGAGCCTATAGATAATTTTACAGAATTTTTCGGGCGATATTCAGACCTGAAATCCTAATTCCTATAGCGGGGTGAATTGCTAGTTAATTGGGGAATTTGCACCATTTTGTGGGTTTGACTTTGGCTTGGAGATAGGGAAAACCCTTTCTGGGTTTTTCTGGGTTTTGGGCAAGGAACACTCTCCTAATTTTATAGAATTTTCTGGGCACTCTAGAGTGGGAAATCAGAGGGCGAATTCAAGCAGCAATGCAATTTTGGAGCAGCAACGCAATTTTCTAGAGCAGCTTACTATCATATTTGTTGAGTTTTCTTGTATTCATCACCTGGTGCTTGTAGCTTGCCTTGTGCAAGCCCAGGTGCACTTTCTCCAACTCATTTGTACCACAACACTATTATTAATAAAATCTTGGCCAGTTTGTGGATTTTGCGATATTTCTAGTTTATGCGTATGCATTTTTGAAAAAAATTGTGTTATTATCTTTGCATGACTTTGTTATCATTGTAAAATTTCCATTAGGAATATTACAATTAGTTGATGGAGACAATCCTACAATGGGCTACTTGTATGAGGCCATGGATAGGGCCAAAGAATCAATTCGCAACTATTATGATGATTAGGGGGATGAGGGGTTTGAGAAACAACAACTGATATGGGAAGTGATTGATGAGCGATGCAATAATACACTCCATCTTCCCCTTCATGCTGTAGGGATCTACTTGAACCCCGCATTTTCTTACTCCTGTGGTTTCTTATTTGATGCTGAGGTCATAGATGGATTATTCACTTGTGTTCAAAATATGGCACCATCTCTAGCAGAACGTGCAGAAACCTCCAAAGAAATGGAGATATACAGGATGGCAGGTGGCACATTTAGCTTTTACATGAATATTGTGGATAGGAAGACTAAAATGCTAGGTACGCTTTAGTTCGTTTCAAATTTCATTATCTCTTCATACTTTGCTTCAACTTTCAAATTTCAATTTTTTTCTTATGTTTATCTTATTTGTTGTAGATGCATGGTGGAGAAGCTATGGTGGAAGAGAACCCAATCACCAAAAGTTTGCCATTCGAGTGCTCAACCAAACATGTAGCTCCTTCGGATGGGAGTGCAACTAGAGTGTATTTGAAAAAATACACACCAAGAAGCGCAATAGGTTAAATAATAAAAAAATTCCAAATTAATTTTTTGAATTCATTAAAATAATAAACATTATAATTTATTATTTTAAATTTTTAATAGTTATTAATTTATTATTTATAATTTATTAATTTATGACCCTTGTACAGATTGGAGTCCCAACGCCTTAATGACATGGTCTACCTCTACTACAATCTTTTATTGTGGGTGAGGCAACTTGAGAGGACACATGATGTGGAGGCCATCTCATTGGATGGGATTGACACCACTGCTTCATGGAGGGTTGAGGTCGAGAGGTCTATCATGGAGTCGGCCCCTGATTGGTTAGAGGAGGTAGTCGAGAGGGTAGAAATTGCAGAGGAGGAGGAGCAACATGAGGAGGAGGTGACACCACCTACCACGGTCACCAATAGAGGATGTGGTCTACCTCCTATAGCTCCTAGTTCTTCAACTTCTAGAACACAGCAGAGTCCACTGCCAGCCCCAGGGCCTTCTTCATCTAGAGGGAAAGTTGTTATATTTTCTCGCAAGATTGGCATAGGAAATCAGTAGTACAGTAGTACTAGTTACTTGGTTCATTTCATTTTATATGATATTATGACATGAGATACATTATTATATTTTTTGTTGATATTTTGAAGTTGAGTCAGGACTCGGGGATCAGTATTCAAGACATGATTCACTGTTATGTGTGATGTAGCACTAGACATATTACACATCTTATATATTAGTTCTCTTTTCATATTTATGTGTCAATGCATTTATTTTATGTTGTGGATGCTTTAGATATTAAAAAAATTGAAAAAAAATGATTTATTTTGTATTTGCAAAATTTTACCAATTTTTTCCCGATTTTTATGATTTTTTCTAATTTTGAACCCTTGTCGATTTAATCCCGATTGCGATTATTGCAACATTTCATAATAGAGCCTACAAACAAGCACCTCTCAACTCAACCTTTTTAGATGCAAGCCAAAGTAATAAGATCCTTCGTAAGGAGAAGGATCAAGATGCGACATTGATCCGAATCTCTTCGAGTACCGGAATTACCCAAGATATTTTACTTTTGTGATGTTAGCATAATTGCATGTGAAAGAATATGAAAAACCACATGTGCATACTTTAAAGAAGAGGAAACATAATGATGACCATAAAATCAACGGACACACACACAGTGATAACAGAGTTCACCCAGTGTGGGTTACATCTCTGGGTCCGATGTCAAGAGTGGGGAGGCCGCTTCATTAAATGTTGCATGATGATGATAAGTACATGGTAAATTCTTTGTCATTATAAGGATAAATTCCCCCAACCAGAGTGGCTTATCTCTCCACGAGACATTCTCCTATAAGAACTCTCACTCATGTGAGCCCTCCTTCAGCATGACAAGATAATAAATTCTCACGACGTGACATACA
The DNA here is from genome assembly GCA_031772625.1 of Pinus tabuliformis. Lineage (NCBI taxonomy): Eukaryota > Viridiplantae > Streptophyta > Pinopsida > Pinales > Pinaceae > Pinus > Pinus tabuliformis. Next base: position 695,984,000 of record CM062815.1, read on the forward strand.
AGTATCCTTCAAGTTTCAACATAATGGTAACAAGGATCTCAACAACAAAATCATCACCTCAGCAAATCAAAAGAAAAACATGGAATAACTGCATCATATTAATATACCTCTACTTTCGGGGATGGCCTGAAAACGCATGGCTCTACTAACGAAATAGACTGCACCGTTGAATTCGTGGCACGAAATCGTTTCGAATGACTGTAAACATGACCCCGTTCTGACACTGTCAAAATCTCGACCCCCGGGTATCTCGAAGATTCCCCCAAAGATTATTTCTTGGAGATGGGCAAAGAATTTGTTGCTCGGATTAAAATTCTGAGAAAAACACTGCACTCCTTGCGAAATTATGGGAAAATGACTATAAAGTCGGCATCATTTTGCTTCTGTCAAAAATCAGCCTCTCAAGGAATCTTTAGATTCCTCAAGATTCTGCAAAGATCCTTTACTGTTGACTGCCTGAAATTTTGCTACTTGGATGAGGAAACGGACCACACCATCACGTTCCCTATGGAATTCTGGTTCGTTTGAGTATAAAATTGACATGATTCCGTCACTATGAAAAGTTGCCCTCCAAGGAATCTTTTAGATTCCTCACAAGATTCTCCATAAAAAAATATCTTGTGGAATATTCCTTGGACGAATATCCCTTTGGAAGATTCCCTCGAAAATTGTGCCCAATCACAGTTTCGGCACACAGTTCTGGCACTTGGCTCTCATGCTCATCCGCTCAGTGCCTCACAGCGTTCGCTCCCCCCGTCGAATGGTGGATTGAGGGTATATAAAAAAAAATTGGGCACAGATTTTAATGTGAGGCCCATTGGGCCGTTGGTGGAACACTATACTTGATGGGCGAAGGTCCCGGGGTCAAACCCGCGGGCCTCCCCCATATACCATTTACTTAGAGTTAGGCGTAACGATCGTGGCGTGTAGTGTTTTTTGGGGGGCATGTGGTTTATGGTTGGAGCTTGGTGGTATGATATGGAGGCAACCCATTACATATGGCGGTAAGTTTGGTTAATATGGTGGAGTGTTTTGGGATGGGGCCACTAGCCGCCGGCTAGCGCGGGTTCGATACCCGTCGGTCCCGCTTTACGTGGCTTTATTGTAACGGCCTTCAGTTCATAGTAATGTGTTGTTGTGGTGGGGTTTGACCACCCGCCACCCTATACATAATATGTGTTAGTCGTTGGGCAGGGGTTGCAGCCCGCCGCCCCTTTTTTTATATTTTCTTTTTGTGTTTTTATAAACAAATTGTACAAAACAAATCGAACGGTTTTTGGGGGTAACCGGAAAAATTAAGGAGGCCACAAATTCACCCGTTCTGGCGGCTGGAATTCGTGCACCAGAAAATTCCAAATTGTTGCCTCGTTAGTGGTGACCACTGGGCCTAATTTGACCAAAAATTTGACCGCGAATATCTTGAGCATACGAACTTGGATTTGAGTATTGTTTGCATCATTGGAATCAAGATGACGAGTACTACGATTTGATCCTGGTTTGGGTGAAATCCGAGAACTTTGATTTTTGAGATTTTCCAAAGCCACTTCTGAATTATGAGCATTTCTGGAGCCACCTGGATTATTCCTCCCCACTTAGGAGCTTTTGGTCCTCCAAAAGCATGAACATAATCTAAAACTGTTGTGTTACATTGTCTGCCCAACAAGTGTCCTGACAAGCCACACTTCCTTCTCATTCACCCTTGTCCTTCAGAACCATGGCCCATAAGTGATGAGCCGACATATGCATCCTCTGCAACCTTGTAGTACAATCTTTGCAAACTATATGTTCAATTACATGACCAGTCATGACCCAAGCATCCCTATACTTGTTAAGAGTTTATAACACACTTTGTGGTCAACTTTACATCATAATAGAAACCAATACCCTAGCTATCAATAAAAGGCCAAAACATCATCGTTGCTTTAATAAGTGATGGAAAACACATCATCACTTTTATAATTATGTTGCAACACATGATTTACAAAATGCGGCCATAACAAGCTACTATCTCTAGTAAAACCATCTCTCACTCATCAAAGTGAATGGGTCATCTCCTGGTGGCAGATTCACTTGTTGAACATCTTCACCAACTGGTTCCTAGACGGGCGCTTTGTCCCTCTTGAGACGCTACTCTGGATGGAACCTCCAACACGTGGCTCTTTGATGTCCACCTCTGTTGTAATGATTGCGAAAATTCTTCTTCCTCCAGACCTGCTTAACCTTCTTCCTTCTCTAATGTGGAGAAGGCCCTTCATGCCTCATCCTCTTTCTGGCTTCCATTCTCTTATAGCACTCAGCAACCACCTGGTTATGCAAACCACAAAAACTACATGGTTTTCTACGTTGTGTTTTAATGAAGAATGGAAGAAAAGTAATATTTTATTAGTGGAAGGTGGGGACCACCAAGGGAGAGGACTAGCAATTATAAATAGAGCTTGGAGGCCTCCATTTGATATCTTTGATCATTTGGCAATTCAACATTAGTTCTCGAGTTGTTTAGCCAAGACAACCGTGTTGTTCAGCACAAGGAATTTCCGAGCGGGAATTCCACCCTCATTTCGGAGAACTTTGAGTGTCTCCCTATTGAGACAATTTGGGGAGCTCAATTTAAAGTTTCCATTGGGCATATTTGCAAGTTATTTTCGTTGGTATGTTTTTCTTCTAGGGTGCATAAGCCTTTCAAATTGCTTGTGGGAGATCAATTACGAAGAAGTAAAACACCGAAGGATTTGCAAGGTTTTTCCCCTAATTTAGCCAAAGATTTTGTGGTGATTAATAGGGCTGAGTTGAGAGAATTCTTGGGGACGAAATTCTACATTTCTAGAAGTGCACAGGGGTTGGAGGAATAGAGGTTGAGGAGAGATAAAGGTCGGAGATTGAAAGTATTCCTCAGGGGAGAATTTAGCCAAAGTTGGGAGAGATTTCCAGTGGTGGATTTGGGCTTACTTCAGAAGTATTAGTTTTGTGGGGCGTTTTCTGGCCAAATTAGGCAATTTGCACTTATTGGGGGTCATCGGTGATTGGTGGATTCAACTAAAACCCTTTCTGGGTTTTTGTGGGTTTATTGAGAGGAGCCTATATATAATTTTATAGATTTTTTTGGGCGATATTCAGACCTGAAATCCTAATTCTTATAGCAGGGTGAATTGCTAGTTAATTGGGGAATTTGCACCATTTTGTGGGTTTGACTTTGGCTTGGAGATAGGGAAAACCCTTTCTGGGTTTTTCTGGGTTTTGGGCAAGGAACACTCTCCTAATTTTATAGAATTTTTTGGGCAGTCTAGAGTGGGAAATCAGAGGGCGAATTCAAGTAGCAGTGCAATTTTGGAGCAGCGACGCAGTTTTCTAGAGCAGCTTGCTATCATATTTGTTGAGTTTTCTTGTATTCATCACCTGGTGCTTGTAGCTTGCCTTGTGCAAGCCCAGGTGCATTTTCTCCAACTCATTTGTACCACAACACAATTATTAATAAAATCTTGGCCAGTGTGTGGATTTTGAGATATTTCTAGTTTATGCGTATGCATTTTTGAAAAAAATTGTGTTATTATCTTTGCATGACTTTGTTATCATTGTAAAATTTCCATTAGGAATATTACAATTAGTTGATGGAGACAATCCTACAATGGACTACTTGTATGAGGCCATGGATAGGGCCAAAGAATCAATTCGCAACTATTATGATGATTAGGGGGATGAGGGGTTTGAGAAAAAACAACTGATATGGGAAGTGATTGATGAGCGATGCAATAATACACTCCATGTTCCCCTTCATACTGTAGGGATCTACTTGAACCCCGCATTTTCTTACTCCTGTGGTTTCTTATTTGATGCTGAGGTCATGGATGGATTATTCACTTGTGTTCAAAATATGGCACCATCTCTAGCAGAACGTGCAGAAATCTCCAAAGAAATGGAGATATACAGGATGGCAGGTGGCACATTTAGCTTTTACATGGCTATTGTGGATAGGAAGACTAAAATTCTAGGTACGCTTTAGTTCATTTCAAATTTCATTATCTCTTCATACTTTGCTTCAACTTTCAAATTTCAATTTTTTTCTTATGTTTATCTTATTTGTTGTAGATGCATGGTGGAGAAGCTATGGTGGAGGAGAACCCAATCACCAAAAGTTTGCCATTCGAGTGCTCAACCAAACATGTAGCTCCTTCAGATGCGAGCGCAACTAGAGTGTATTTGAAAAAATACACACCAAGAAGCGCAATAGGTTAAATAATAAAAAAATTCCAAATTAATGACATGGTCTACCTCTACTACAATCTTTGATTGTGGGTGAAGCAACTTGAGAGGACACATGATGTGGAGGCCATCTCATTGGATGGGATTGACACCACTGTTGCATGGAGGGTTGAGGTCTAGAGGTCTATCATGGAGTCGGCCCCTGATTGGTTAGAGGAGGTAGTCGAGAGGGTAGCAATTGCAAAGGAGGAGGAGCAACATGACGAGGAGGTGACACCACCTACCACGGTCACCAATAAAGGATGTGGTCTACCTCCTATAGCTCCTAGTTCTTCAGCTTCTAGAACACAGCAGAGTCCACTGCCAGCCCCAGGACCTTCTTCATCTAGAGGGAAAGTTGTTATATTTTCTCGCAAGATGGGCATAGGAAATCAGTAGTACAGTAGTACTAGTTACTTGGTTCATTTCATTGTATATGATATTATGACATGAGATACATTATTATATTTTTTGTTGATATTTTGAAGTTGAGTCAGGACTCGGGGATCAGTATTCAAGACATGATTCAATGTTATGTGTGATGTAGCACTAGACATATTACACATCTTATATATTAGTTCTCTTTTCATATTTATGTGTCAATGCATTTATTTTACGTTGTGGATGCCTTAGATATTAAAAAAAATTGAAAAAAAATGATTTATTTTGTATTTGCGAAATTTTACTAATTTTTTCCCGATTTTTACGATTTTTTCTAATTTTGAACCCTTGTCGATTTGATCCTGATTGCGATTATTGCAACATTTCATAATAGAGCCTACAAACAAGCACCTCTCAACTCAACCTTTTTAGATGCAAGCCAAAGCATAATAAGATCCTTCGTAAGGAGAAGGATGAAGATGCGACATTGATCCGAATCTCTTCGAGTACCGGAATTACCCAAGATATTTTACTTTTGTGATGTTAGCATAATTGCATGTGACAGAATATGAAAAACCACCTGTGCATACTTTAAAGAAGAGGAAACATAATGATGACCATAAAATCAACGGACACACACACAGTGATAACGGAGTTCACTCAGTGTGGGTTACATCTCTGGGTCCGATGTCAAGAGTGGGGAGGCCGCTTCATTAAATGTTGCATGATGATGATAAGTACATGGTAAATTCTTTGTCATTATAAAGATAAATTCCCCCAACCAGAGTGGCTTGTCTCTCCACGAGACATTCTCCTATAAGAACTCTCACTCATATGGGCCCTCCTTTAGCATGACAAAATAATAAATTCTCACATGACGTGACATACAAGTATCCTTCAACATAATGGTAACAAGGATCTCAACAACAAAATCATCACCTCAGCAAATCAAAAGAAAAACATGGAATAACTGCATCATATACCTCTACTTTCTGGGATGGCCTGAAAATGCATAGCTCTATTGACGAAATAGACTGCACTGTTGAATTCGTGGCACGAAATCGTTTCGAAAGACTGTAAACATGACCCCGTTCTGACACTATCAAAATCTCGACCCCCGGGTATCTCGAAGATTCCCCCAAAGATTATTCCCTGGAGATGGGCAAAGAATTTGTTGCTCGGATTAAAATTCTGAGCACAACACTGCACTCCTTGCGAAATTATGGGAAAATGACTATAAAGTCGGCATCATTCTGCTTCTGTCAAAAATCAGCCTCTCAAGGAATCTTTAGATTCTTCAAGATTCTGCAAAGATCCTCTACTGTTGACTGCCTGAAATTTTGCTGCTTGGATGAGGAAACGGACCACACCATCACGTTCCCTATGGAATTCTGGTTCGTTTGAGTATAAAATTGACATGATTCCGTCACTGTGAAAAATTGCCCTCCAAGGAATTTTTTAGATTCCTCACAAGATTCTCCATAAAAAAAATATCTTGTGGAATATTCCCTGGACGAATATCCCTTTGGAAGATTCCCTCGAAAATCGTGCCCAATCACAGTTTCGGCACGCAGTTCTGGCACTTGGCTCTCATGCTCATCCGCTCAGTCCCTCACAGCGTTCGCTCCCCCCGTCAAATGGTGGATTGAGGGTATATAAAAAAAAATTGGGCACAGATTTTAATGTGAGTCCCATTGGGCCGTTGGTGGAACACTATACTTGATGGGCGAAGGTCCCGGGGTCAAACTCGCGGGCCTCCCCCATATACCATTTACTTAGAGTTAGGCGTAACGGCATGTAGTGTTTTTTGGGGGGCGTGTGGTTTATGGTTGGAGCTTGGTGGTGTGATATGGAGGCAAGCCATTACATATCGCTGTAAGTTTGGTTAATATGGTGGAGTGTTTTGGGATGGGGCCACTGGCCGCCGGCCAGCCGGCTAGCGCGGGTTCGATACCCGTCGGTCCCCCTTTACGTGGCTTTATTGTAATGGCCTTCAGGCCATAGTAATGTGTTGTGGTGGCAGGGTTTGACCACCCGCCACCCTATATATAATATGTTAGTCGTTGGGCAGGGCCGCCCCTTTTTTTATATTTTTTTTTTGTTTTTATAAACAAATTGTACAAAACAAATCAATCGTTTTTTGGGGGTAACAGGAAAAATTAAGGAGGCCACAAATTCACCCGTTCTGGCGATTGGAATCCGTGCACCAGAAAATTCCAAATTGTTGCCTCGTTAGTGGCGACCACTGGGCCTAGTTTGACCAAAAATTTGACCGCGAATATCTTGAGCATACGAACTCATATTTGAGTATCGTTTGCGTCGTTGGAATCAAGACGACGAGTAATACGATTTGACCCTGGTTTTGGTGAAATCTGAGAACTTTGATTTTTGAGATTTTCCAAAGCCACTTTTGAATTATGAGCATTTCTGGAGCCACCTGGATCATTCCTCCCCACTTATGAGCTTTTGGTTCTCCAAAAGCATGAATATAATCTAAAACTGTTGCGTTACATTGTCTGCACAACAAGTGTCCTGACAAGCCACACTTCCTTCTCATTCACCCTTGTCCTTCAGAGCCATGGCCCATAAGTGATGAGCCGACATATGCATCCTCTGCAACCTTGTAGTACAATCTTTGCAAACTATATGTTCAATTACATGACCAGTCATGACCCAAGCATCCCTATACTTGTCAAGAGTTTATAACACACTTTGTGGTCAACTTTACATCATAATAGAAACCAATACCCTAGCTATCAATAAAAAGCCAAAACATCATCGTTGCTTTAATAAGTGATGAAAAACACATCATCACTTTTATAATTATGTTGCAACACATGATTTACAAAATGTGGCCATAACAAGCTACTATCTCTAGTAAAACCATCTCTCACTCATCAAAGTGAATGGGTCATCTCCTGGTGGCAGATTCACTTGTTGAACATCTTCATCAGTTGGTTCCTATACGGGCGCTTTGTCCTTGAGACGCTACTCTGGATGGAACCTCCAACACGTGGCTCTTTGATGTCCACCTCTGTTGTAATGATTGCAAAAATTCTTCTTCCTCCAGACCTGCTTAACCTTCTTCCTTCCCTGATGTGGAGAAGGCCTTTCACGCCTCGTCCTCTTTCTTGCTTCCATTCTCTTCTAGCACTCAGCAACCACATGGTTATGCAAACCACAAAAACTACATGGTTTTCTATGCCATGATTTCTGCTCATCATTAACAATATGCTTGTAATCAAAATGAACTTTAGAATACTGAGACTTTTTATACCTCTCTTGACTGTCTCTGGTGCAATCCTGGTGATGAGAGCTTGCCTTAGCTCTTCCTCTGCAATGTGCACTGTCATGGGAGGATTGTGATGTGTTCCAATCATCCTCTTTCTCTGATGGCTTCAACAATTCCTTGGAAGCTTCTGATACCTTTGAGCACTCTCCTTCAGTGTATCCCAAACCTGCAAATCGAGGTCTTTGTACAACCTCCAATGGCTGAGTCATTCCTTGGCCATTAACACCAAGTCCTCCTCCTTTATACCCCATCTTGGTAAGGAGTCTCATGCCAATTCCTAAAATGGGTACCTCCATGTTTCCAACAGAAATAGTGTCATGTGAAAATGAAACTGAAGAACTACCAACACTGTTTACCTCAGTTGTCGATTCTAAAACAGGTGATGATGGCTTCGCGAAGCCTTTGTTGCATTTCAACTTTTCCAAGGTCTCTTCTATGGCTTGTAGCTGAAGCTACAATCTCTACCTCTCCTCCTTTTCTTCTCGTAGAAGTCTCCTCAATTCAGCATTCTCTGCTTGAAGGCTCTGATTGATCTCCTCATTTGAATGATGAGAAGACGATGAAGAAGAAGAGCGTTCACTCGAAGGGGTAGATGGAGCATCGTCGTCTGCTCTTTCTTTCTCCCGTTCCTCTCTTTCCATTTTCTCCTCATAATCTGCATACATGAAATCTACCATGCGTGCCATCTTGAGGAGGTCCTCATAGAGATCTTTGTTGTTCTCCATTTTCCTTCTTGTTGCACGTTCAATCTCTGGTTATCGTTCAGACTCGCAATTCACATTAGCGAGAAGACCGTTCTGATACCAAACTTGATTCGGATCTCTTCAACTACCATAATTAACCAAGATTTTTTACTTTTGTGATGTTAGCAGAATTACATGTGAAAGAGTATGAAAAAACCACATGTGCATAATTTAAAGAAGAGGAAACATAATGACGACCATAAAATCAAAGGACACACACATTGATAACAGAGTTCACCCAGTGTGGGTTACGTCTCCGAGTGCGGTGTCAAGAGTGGACAGGTCGCTTCATTAAACGCTGCAAGATGATGATAAGTGTGAAAATTTCTAAACTAAAATTCTATCACGGCAGCAACTAATTTATTTCACCTACTTATTATTCACAATAAGGTATTTACAAAATTCCTTCAGCAAATATTAAAATAAATTCTACTGCAGTTATCACACATTTACCCAAAGAAAATTACATGCACAAGAATAAATCACATCAACACAGTTATTTTTTTACAATTCTCCCCAGAAAAACCCAATGTGGGAAAACCGGTGCAGCAGATGAGGGCTTTATTAATCTTTGGCAGCAATTGCTTTTACAAGGAATGATTTTACAGAGAAACTGAAAGAAAACACCTAAGACTTTCCCTTTGAGACCATTTGACACTTTGGAGACCCTGCTCCCACCCCTACGTCACTCTAATTGACCCAGCGTGGCTCTGAGTGGCTCTGCGTCCCTCTGCGTCAACCTGCGTAGGCTCTGCGTCTCTCCTATGGATTGCATCTCTCTTTCTGTGTTGTCTTCCACTGTCCCTGTGTCACCTCCTCCTCGATCATTTCTTGCTGTTGAAGCCCTCATCTTCCTCCACCCTACAACTCCCTTTGAAATCGATCTCCTCTTCCTTGAGATACTGAGTATCTACTGGTGTATCTCCATATGACCCTCAAGTCTTCTCTTATACTTTTCCTGTTGACGAATCAACGGCCAAAATTAAGTCCCTAATCAACAGTTAAGATTAAAACAGACTTGATCCTCGTCTCTTAGAAGCTTTTCATCCTTATCTTTATTAATACCCATTAATATTTTTCTTTTCCTAAGTTTAGACTTAGGAATCCATTAAAAATATTAATTATTTTAATAACTCCTCATTCGAATGGAATTTCTCAAAACGATTTCTGGGTTTTGGAGATCTTATGTGCTTTAGTTTCTCCACCAATTTTCATGGCTAGAGCACATCCAATGCTATCACAAATCAACAATAAGTACATGGTAAATTCTTTGTCATTACAAGGATAAATTCCCCCAACTAGAGTGGCATGTCTCTCCACGAGACGTTCTCCTATAATAACTCTCACTCATATGGGGCCTCCTTCAACATGACAAGATAATAAATTCTCACATGACGTGGCATACAAGTATCTTTCAACATAATGGTAACAAGGATCTCAATAACAAAATCATCACCTCAGCAAATCAAAAGAAAAGCATGGCATATCTGCATCATATACCTCCACTTTCGGAAATCACCTGAAAATACATAGCTCTGTTGATGAAATAGACTCCACTGTTGAATTCATGATGCGAAATCATGTCGAATCACTGTAAACTTGACCCTGTTTTGACACCGTCAAAATCTGGACCCCCGGGAATCTTGAAGATTCCCTTAAAAATTCCTTCCTAGGAATGGGTGAAGAATCTGCATCTTCAATGAAAATTATGAGCACACCACTGCACTACTTGCGAAATTATGGGAAAAATGACTATAAAGTCGGCATCAATCTGCTTCGGTCAAAAATCAGCCTCCCAGGGAATCTTTAGTTCCTCAAGACTCTGCAAAGATTCCTTACTGCTAACTACCTGAAATTCTGTTGCTCATATGAAGAAATGGATCACACCATCCCATTCCTTATGGAATTCTAGTTTGTTTGATTATAAAGTTGACATGATGTTGTCACTGTGAAAAATTGCCCTCCAAGGAATCTTTTAGATTCCTCACAAGATTCTCTATAAAAAATGTTGTGGAATATTACCTAGAAAAATCTTCCTTTGAAAGATTCCCTCGAAAATCACGCCCAATCACAGTTCTGGCGCACGATTCCAACACTTGGCTCCCATGCTTGTCTGCTTGATCCTTCGTGCCCTTCACTCCCCCCCATCAAATGGTGAATTGAGTGAGGGTATATAAAAAATAATCGGGCAAAGATTTTAATGTGAGGCCCATTGGGCCGTTGGTGGGACACTATACTTGGTGGGCGGAGGTCCCGAGGTCAAACCCGCGGGCCTCCCCCATATACCATTTACTTAGTGTTAGGCATAACGGTGGTGGTGTGTAGTGTTTTTTGGGGGGCGTGCGGTTTATGGTTGGAGCTTGGCAATATGTTATGGACGCAAGTCATTACATATGGTGGTAAGTTTGGTTAATATGGTGGAGTGTTTTGGGATGGGGCCACCGACAGCAAGTCGGCCCACCGGCCGACGCGGGTTCGGCACCTGTCGGCCCTGCTTTACGTGGCTTTATTGTAACGGCCTTTGGGCCATAGTAATGTGTTGCGGTGACGGGGTTTGACCACCCACCACTCTATATATAATATATGTGTTATCCATTGGGCAGGGGTAGCAGGGGTGGCGGCCCGCCACCCCTTTTTTATATTTTTTTTTGTTTTTTTATAAACAAATTGTACAAAACAAATTGAATTGTTTTTGGGGGTAACCGGCAAAATTAAGGAGGCAACAAATTCTCCCGTTCCGGCAGCCAGAATCCGTGCGCTGGAAAATTTCAAAATTTTTGTCTCATTAGTGCTGCCACTGGGCCTAATTTGACCAAAACTTTGATCGTGAATATCTTGAGCATACGAATTTGGATTTGAGTGTCGTTCACGCCGTTGGAATTAGGATGACGAGCACTACGATCTAGTCCTAGTTTGGGTGAAATTCGAGAACTTTGATTTTTGAACTTTTCCAAAGCCACTTTGGAATTTTGAGCGTTTCTGGAGCCACCTGGATCAAAGATCCAAGCACCCAAAAGAAAACTTGTTAGCGTTTAGTATCTAGTCCCAAGTTGGCTAAGATATACCACATTGAAGTCAATGTAAATACTAAATATGTAAACTTTTGGTAAAAAGGCATTTTTATATGGTATATAAGAGAGATTATAAGTGAGCTCAAAATTTCATGTAAAATTTAGGATATGTATAGTCCTACCTGAATAAATAGAATGTGCCTTCTTTATACAAGCAATGTTGCAGTTAAACTACACAAGTCTTGTCCTAGGTTACAGGAAATGCCTACTTGGGCCACATCCCAATACCCAAAATGCTTGGAAATGTTGAAACGAGTACAAAATGGCTTGGAAATGCCCCTGACCATACCATACAACATTTCCAAATCTAGAAACATCATATGGTATGACCAACAACATTTCCATTAACATTTTGGGCACTTTTTTGAAGTTTATCTTTTCCATCCTTTTACTTAAATTTTTAACATTACCATTAATTGTCTTGGGATGTTTGTGATTGGTTCCAACCTCATTGGACTTCATATGGAGAAAGTAGAATTTTGTATCCCATTCAAAATTCAGCAATCTTAACAGTTTTCAGGACCTCAATTTTGGCAAGATTGTAGCCATTCCACTAGATTCCATCATGTACAAGCATAATGGGATTGTCATTAGCCAAGACCAGCAAGCTATGGGATTTTGCATCATATAATCATCTATAAGAGTTAATACAGAAATGGGTCTCCTAAAAATGCCATTTATGTCTATCACTCTTAATTTCGTGCAAGATAATGGTCATGTTTCAGGTTTTTTCATTTCAGAAACTTGTACACCTTTCCATGTTTCATGCAATTCAAGTCTTGTCCATCATTTAATCAAAAAAAATCTGCAAGGCTCCTTTTGTTATGAAATGTAGTTATGTGCAAAGTCTTGAAGTGCAGCCTGATAGATATTTGGGCAAATCATGTTATCAGTTAACTTAAGTCATCAGAAAGGCATCCCAGCAAATCATGTTATTGGCTGAATTATGTTTTCAGAAAGGGATCAGATTTTAGTTCTAATCAATCAACACCATTGTATTCATATTTACATACAGTACGGATTAAAAAAAAAAAAAAAAAAAACAACGAGTCAGATCCCCTGCAGTTCCACCCCTTCACTCAATGGAGTATTTGATGTTTAATATGTCTCATGATTTGAGATCTGTGTGTTATCATGTTTTAGCATGACTGGTCTTGGCATGGCTTATGTAAAGCATTGGCATGTCTTATGAAACGTTGTGCATCTAAATTGTTATTTCGCAGGTTACTGTATGGTTTACATGAAGTACCATTCCCACCAGTTACAATGATCGTTTATTATATTTCCCTTCTATTTTCATGATCACTTGAGCCTTAATTCTCATATTGTCGAGTTAAACTTCCATTTTGCTTGTAAGCATTCACAGTGATGAGAAATTGAGATCTTTCTTACCATGATTTCATGAATTAGTAGAGCTAACTATTTCCATTAGAGCCTTTTCTACACACCCATCTGCATTACATTGCATAGCATTTTAAATGCTTGAATCTAAATCATACATTGTTGTTATTATGCCAGCCTACTCATCCTTCTAACACCTTTGCAACTCTCTTTTAGCCCCCCTTGACTGCACCCGGTGTTGTGTAATTTAATGGCTCTATGTAGGGCACTGTCCATTGCTTCCTTGATTGACTATGGCAGAGCACTAACACCCAAGCAGGAAGGTGGGAGACATGCTTTAAGGACCCAATATGTGTCGCAATGAAATGGTACATGGAAGGTGATCCAGTGTTTGACATTTTCCATTTACCACAATACCTAATTTATAAGGCCCTAGCCTTGAATGGCTTCAAGCACCACCACTGGCCATTGACCAACATAGATGGACATGACGGAAGGTTGATACCTTCCACGGTGGCAAGGTACACCACAAACATGTCAAGCACCTTTGCTCATCTTGGGCACACCGCATAGTTTTGTAGCTCGCATTAGTTGAACACACCAAGAGATGTTTGGAAGGGAATTGGTGAGGGAAGGGAAAGCAGGGGTTATGATAGATAACCCGATCCGATCCACAAGTATCATGCATGATAGATAAGATTAGCATAAAGAACTTGATTTGCTTTATAGACATGGGTGCTCGGGCTACACGCAGACCCAAGGGGTTGGGCGCTCCACACATGGTGGTAAGACAAACGGTAAACATGCCTTCGACCATAAGCATCCACAAACCACAAATCGTGGGACACACTCATTGGTCACACATGCACTGAGCACACATCCATTGCATGCACTTGTTGGGTGCCCCCTTGTTAGGCACGTGGCACTTTGGACCCAACACCATTTCACATTGGACAATCAACGAACAAATCATGAAGGGGGCAATGGCACCCTCAGCAATAGTCAAAGTCAGTGATGAGGGCACTTGGGTCCACTTAGGCTTGGAGGGCCTTGCAAGTGCAAGACAATTCTTGTATAAATAGTGGATGCCTCACAGGTGCTAAACCATAAAATAAAAAATCATTCACAAGACATGTAAGAGCTCTATAATTTGTGCTCACTACTAAGTTCATGGGTTGGCATTGTTACCACCCAAACTAGCAGGGGTCCTAGGAGGGGATCCTATAGAGAAACTACTAGGTCAAGGGGCAACAATGGAGCGATAGCCCAATGTCACCTCAGCTAAGGCTCCCTGCTCTTTACGAACTTTCACCGATGGGAGGAGACCCAGTATAAGAGGAATCACAATGACGAATGGATCAATGATCGGATAAGGAGTGATTCCTAAAGCCTATTAACAAGAGAGACTCTATTAAATAGCTTGCTTGAGAAGCAAGGTGATCGGCTCTCTAAGAAGAGATGTGAGAGTACATTGGCCTAGGGTTAGAGGATATGCCTTGACAAGTGGCTTCCTAGACTTAAGGATCTTTATAGAGAAATGGATTCTATGTAGTCCTTGTGGAATTTGAGTTATAAAGTTGCGGGTCCATAGAGGACCAAGGTGGACCCAAACTAGGTCAAGGTTATGGAGTTGATCGACCAAGGAGGGGCTTGACCTAATTAGGGAAGAGCATAGGATCAAAGAAGTAATTTTCTTTTGAAATTGAATGCAATGATCCAAGTGACGACACTAACCCAAAATCAACCTAGAGAGAGAAATGTTCCTTGAGCTAGGGCTTGTGATATCTCAGCATTCCACTGTCGGATTGTGCTCAAATTTGGAGGACCCCTTGAAAAGACCCCAGCGCAGTTGCGGACCAACTTTCAAGGTGTTTGGATGGCTACAAAAGATTTAGTGTGATTGCCTAGGAGAGCTTCTAGGGTTAGGCCTAGAATTGGGAGAAGTGCAGAAAAGAGAGGAAAATTTGACCACCAAAGGGATACGAGGATCTGTGCCTTATTGCTTGGGCTTAATGGAGTCAAGATACACATAGATCGAGAATTTCGTGTACTAAAGAGCCCTGATGATCTTTGCTAGCCTCTCCAAGTGAAGCAACTAGGTCAATAGGGATTTATACTTCAAATTCGTCAAAGAGATGAAGTTTCGAGGTTTTTCAACCTAAGAGGTGCCTCAAGGAACATTCACTCTCTCTTCAAGTACAATGCATGCATTAAATTACTTATTCAAGGTTCCCAGAAGAATTTGGCATTTACTTTAACCCATAAAAGAATAATGATAATCATAACATGTAGTAAACCAGTAAAATAACAAGAATAGCAACAAAATTTGACTTACATGAGAGAGAGAGTATATCCATTCATCAACTTTGCATTAGAAGGAAGCTCCAAAGACAATAGCAAAAATCCAAACATTATAGTGCATTAAGAAAGCTCTAAAAGTTTACCCAGCAAAAAGTACGAAAATCTCTCAAGGGATACTAATCCAATCCAAGTGATGATGATGAAAATGAATCATCTCACTTCTATTTACACAATCCTCTAGGGGATTCGAATGGCCTAATTTGGACTAATAATGCCCCTAAAATAAAATAATGTGCATAATAACAATACTTTTGGTGACAAGCCCACCAAAATAGCTCAATAAAACAAGAATATGCCACTCAAGAAGGCAGAATGATCAATATAGTGAGTCATTGGGCCTTTGAGGAGGCCTAATGAAGTCCTAGGGGTGCCATGATGTAAAACGGGACTCCAAACATAGTGGACAAGGGGATGGCCCCTTGTTTTCCAAGCAAGAACCTGTCGTGCTCCCAAGTGGATGTGGGGCACAAGGACATCCTCCTGGGTCTCCAAGTGGATCGGAAATTCCTATAGACCATATATAAGGGCTAGGATGGTGACATGAGCCCCCCTTTATAGCGAGAGATATCCTCTGGACCCTGGAACATCTACCAATTTTATGGTGCATGTGTGGAGTCAGTTAGCATGGTGAATTAGGTGTATCATCCTCATCCAAAAGGTGGAACACGAGCAATCAGCGGGTGGTGCTGGGGATCCATAAAGTACTCTCTACTATGGTGGAGGCCCATGGCTCTCAACGCTCACCCTACAAGTGCCAATGTTTCACTCTGGAGGGCTAGGACCCCGTAAAGGGTGACCAAGCCCAACATGGAGACCCAACTACAATTCTGCATAAGATCCAATGCATCCCCTCGCCCTCCAATACGAAAAATCATTAGAATAATCTATGAAAGATTTTGAATCTACACATCAAAAACCCCTACTGCAATTACTGGTTTAACATCTCCTACTTGTTCTTTGCATTAACAAGTTATTTAATTACACAAATATCTATGTAAAACACTATTGCAGCCTACACATACATACAGATCATGAACTGAAATACACTAAAACAATCACACAAGGGACATTGTTATTTTGGGACAATCGTTCCCGGAAAAACCCAATTCGAGAAAACCGGTGCAGCATATAGAGGGTTTGTATTATTAAGCAGATTCTTGAATACAACTAGGGTGCCAGATATGGCTCACCCAACAAAGAAAAATCCTAGCAGAAGTACCTCTATCCGGAGACAGATATTCCGGAAAATTCAGCAACTGGATGATCAAACCCCACAGATGACCCGATTGTTCCCATTGTTGGGCAGCGATGGTTGCTCCAAGCTCTGCGCTGGACCTACGTCACCTCCTCTAGGAGCTATGTCGCCCTCACAATGAGCCTCCCTTTCTCAGAAAGTCGATTTGTTGAACTGCTCCCTCTCTGCCCCACAGAATCTCCCCAGCGCTGCCTCTAAGGGCCTGCGTCAGCCCCTATGGCTTTTGCGTCACCTGCGTCAACCCCTACAGCCTCTGCATCACCCTCTCTAGGACTGTGTTGTCTCTCTTGATGCTGCTCTGCCTCTCTTCTATGCATTCTTCGGCCTCGGACTGAAGTTCCCTTGCCGAACTGCCCCTCACTGCAACTCAGATGACTAGCTCGATTTTCTCAGCAAACCTCACCCCAGAAAAATCGAACTCTTTGATTAATTTGGTGTATCTCCAACTAACCCTCAAGCCTCCTCTTATACTTTTCCTATTGATGAATCAACGACCGTGATCTAATCTCTAATCAACGGCTAAGATTAAAACAGGGTTGATCCTCGTCACTTAGAACCTTCTCACCCATATTTTTATTAATACACATTAATATTTTTATTTTCCTAAGTTTAGACTTAGGAACCCATTAAAAATATTAATTATTTTAATAACTCCTCATCTGGGTGGAATTTCTCCAAACAATTTCTGGGTTCTGGAGATCTCATGTGTTCCAGCCCCTCCACCAAAATTTCGGAGCTAGAGCACATTCGATGCTACCCAAAATCAACACTCCCTCTTAGCGAAGAATGTGCTCTAGTAACACTTCTCAACAGAAGTACTACACTGATCCACTGCATCGGTCCTTTGTGTTGCTGATGCTCGACCTGGTGCCCTTCATCCACTACACTGCTGCTTCATGTACTGTTGCCCATGACTCTGCCACTACCATTGCTACATCTATACTGCATCTCCCTCTCAAAATGTTGCATCATGCTGCCCATAGCACTGCCACTGCTAACTGTTGCACTGCAACTCAGTTACTGAGAAGTAACTGAAACTTCAACCAAAAAATGACATGCTGGTCAGTATGGATACCTCGTGATGTTGAAGCTACCTCTGCTGCTAATCTGTGCTGACCCTCTACTGCTGCAATCTGCTCTGTGCCTCTCGCACTGCTACAACATCCACTGCGTTGCTTCAGACTTTGGCACTCTAGCTCTGTCATTGTTGCTCCATCACACCTCGCACCAACTGACACGCATCATTTTGCTACTATCGTTAAGGGCTCCCGAAGCCGTATGTAATCCAAGAGTTGGGGCACCTCAAGGATCCTGCCCTTTGTGTAGTCCTCCCGACTACAGCGCTATGTCTCCCCACCTCTTCTCCAGAGGCGCATGAGCACTCATGGCACAATTGTTATCCTCCCCTTCCTTGTCCGCTTTCGCTGGAGCAACCTTCGATTCAAAAGCCTCCCCCTTGCCCTTCTTCTGGGGACACTGAGTGGCATAATGTCTCAGTTCCCCACAATTGAAGCATCTGACCTTGGTGATGTCCTTTTTCTTCCTCTTCTGCTACCCCTGTTGTCCCACTGATGCAAGAGCTGCATCCTCCTCCTCCTCTTTCTTGATCTGAGCTCCCTTGTCGCTACTCCCTGCCTTGGTCAACCTCCTGAGCTCTTTTTGTCGAAGAGCTACCCACATCTCCTCCAAACAGGGGAGAGTCGCTCTGCCCAAAATACTTTGAACAAATGTCTCCCAGTCCCCGGTGACTGCATTCAGGGCAGTCTTGACCATGAACTCAGGATCTGGTGTAGACCACACGGAAGTCAACTGGTCATGAATCCCTTGCAACCTGAGAAGGAAAGGATCTATCTCCTCTCATTTTTGCATCTAGTACTGTCGCAGCTGATTTTCTAATAGCATCTTTTGTTGCACGGAAGTGCCCTGGTACAAGTTGGTCAGGGTCTCCCACATCTCCCTTGTTGTTTCCTTCTCAGCAATATGTGGTACTACATGATCTTTGACCCCGTCTAGGATCATGCACTTTGCCTTCGCCTGGGCCTCCTCATACTTCTTTGCTGCATCAACAGCAACCACTTTTAACGCATAGTCCTTGATGCGATGTTTGTCTAGGATTGCCAGGATCTTGACCTTCTAGACGACAAAATTGGATGCTTCGACCAATCTGTCTTGATCCCTCAACCCATCCATTGCCATCTCTGCTCAAAAAAATAGGATTGGTTCTCTTCTCCCTCTCCTGCCGTCAATCTAGTAGGACTTGGATCTGGATTCCTTGGGTGCAAGAAACCCTCTAAGGAACAAGCTCCTCTCTAGACTCCCTCTGAGTCCTGATTTCCCTCTCGGAAATCCTCTAGCCAACTGTCGAATCGCTCCTCTCCAATCCTCCTTTGCTGCTGCAACCTGGATCTAGATTTCTTGGCTAGAAATCTGTCAAGGCAGTGATTCCCTCTACCTTGGTTCAGTCTCCTTAGACATTGTTCTGCACCAATAGAAACAGCGTCCCACCAGCTCCTCAAACCGAAAATCTGCTCAGCTTCCTTAGCCCCGGCAACTTGAAGAATCTGAGCCCTTCAGGCTTTGCGCAACCACTGCGTGGGCTAGATCAGCTCCTCCTGGCCAACTACGTCAATCCTTCCTGGCTCAAAAAGATGACATGGCTCTGCGTGAGCCTGATCTTCCCCCTCTGCCTCTGCGCTAGCCTTGACGGCTGACACAGCTACTGCATGGGCTCCTCACAGCTACCGTGTCACCTCCACCTGGCTTAGAGTGCTGACGTAGGCACTACGTGAGCCTCTGTGTCACTTTCTCTGCACTGCGTCACTCCTACGTCTCTGGCTCTGGAACAGCGCTGTCACTTGAGACAGCTGCTTTTCTACTGCAAATTCTCTAGATTTCTTGGCTAGTGTCTTCAGTCGCCTATGATCTGCAATCGCTCTGATACCATGTGAAAATTTCTGAATCTACACATCAGAAACCCCTACTACAATTACTAGTTTAACATCTCCTACTTGTTCTTTGCATTAACAAGTTATTTAATTACATAAATATCGATGTAAAACACTATTGCAGTGTACACATACATATAGATCATAAACCAAAATACACTTAGACAATCACACAAGGGACACCGTTATTTTTGGACAATCTTCCCGAAAAAACGCAATTCGGGAAAACCGGTGCAACATATAGAGGGTTTGTATTATTAAGCAGATTCTTGAATACAACTAGGGTGCCAGATATGGCTCACCCAACAGAGAAAAATCCTAGCAGAAGTACCTCTATCCGAAGACAGATATTCCGGAAAATTCAGCAACTGGATGATCAAACCCCACAAATGACCCGGTTGTTCCCAGTGCTGGGTAGCGATGGCTGCTCCAAGCTTTGCGCTGGAACTGCGTCACCTCCTCTAGGAGCTGTGTCACCCCCACAGTGAGCCTCCCTTGCTCAAAAAGTCGATTTGTTGAACTGCTCCCTCTCTGCCCCACAGAATCTCCTCAGCGCTGCCTCTAAGGGCCTGCGTCGGCCCCTATGGCTTCTGTGTCAGCACCTACGGCCTCCGCGTCACCCTCTCTAGGGCTGTGTTGTCTCTCCCGGTGCTGCTCTGCCTCTCTTCTATGTGTTCTTCGGCCTCAGACTGAAGTTCCCTTACCAAATTGCCCCTCACTGCAACTCAAATCACTAGCTCGATTTTCTCAGCAAACCTCACCCCAGAAAAATCAAACTCTTTGATTAATTCGGTGTCTCTCCAACTAACCGTCAAGCCTCCTCTTATACTTTTCCTGTTGATGAATGAACGACCATGATCTAATCTCTAATCAACGGCTAAGATTAAAACAGGCTTGATCCTCGTCACTTAGAACCTTCTCACCCATATTTTTATTAATACACATTAATATTTTTATTTTCCTAAGTTTAGACTTAGGAACCGATTAAAAATATTAGTTATTTTAATAACTCCTCATCTGGGTGGAAATTCTCCAAACGATTTCTGGGTTCTGGAGATCTCATGTGTTCCAGCCCCTCCACCAAATTTCGGTGCTACCTAAAATCAACATAATCAAGCAAAAGAGCTTACAGGTCATGGAATCAATGGGGCACTTCATGTTGGCATGCCCTTCCATAGTGGGTTTTGGCATGTGTGTGAAAATTTCTAGATAGAAATCCAACTGCAGTGATTGATATTATTTCTTCTACTTATTAATTCATAAATAAGTTATTCACAGTGTTTCTACGGCAAATATCGAAATAAATTCTACTGCAGCCTTCACAATTAAAATACTGTGGAAAGTAAATGCAAGGAAAAATACTAGCACAAGTATAATCACAATGACAGTTATTTTTGGACAATTGTCCCTGAAAAAACCCAATGCGAGAAAACCGGTGCAGCAGATGAGGGTTTCTTTATTAATCTTCAACAAAAATCTCATGTACAAGATACAACCAGCAGAATAGAAGAGAAATCTCTGTGAGAAATTTACTGACAGTTCTCTCACACTTCCTAGCAAGATTTTGATCCAGGAGAGGACCTGTTGCCCCCTCTACATCTCACTGCGTCAGCTTCTGCGTGAGGACTACACAGTCCCAGCATCAGCCTCTGTGTTGTCCCTCTGCATCAAAACCCCTGCATTGTCTCTTCCTTGCTTTGTGTCTTCTGCCCTTGCACTCTCGAATGATGTTGCTACCCTCCCTCTCCTCCTCACTTGCAACTCTCCCTCTGAATCGATTTCCTCTTGCCGAACTTCGACTAGAGAGAAAATCGATTTTACTCGGGTAACTGAATATCTGCCTGGTGTGTTTTCCAAATGCCCATCGAAGTCCTTCTCATAATCCTCCAATTGAGAATCAACGGCCCAAATTAGATTGTAATCAATGGCTCAGATCATTTGGTCCCATTAAAAATAATTAATTATTTTAATAAAATTGTCTCCAGGTGGAATTTCCCAAAACAATTTTTGGGTATTGGAGGATGCATGTGTCTAAGCCTCCCTGCAAATTTTGAGACTTAGAACACATCCGATGCTACCAGAAATCAACACTCCCTCTTAACGAGGAATGTGCTTTAGCAATGCAACTTGCTGAAGCATCACCCTATGTAACATCTCTCTCTGCGCTGCTGATGTCTAACATCATTTCCCACCAACTACTGAGCAAATGCTGCATCCGTACTGCTGATGACCCAAACACTGCCAACACTGCAACTTTCTGCTACCGCAACTGAGAAACCATCTATTTCTACTATTGAAACGGATTCTCTACCATACCCACATGCTCTCTAAACTAGATGAACTTAGCTCTTCCTAGAGATTTTGTGAGTACGTCTCCTACCTAATTTCCTATGGAGACATACTGCAACTGTATTGCCCCACCTGAACACAGTCTCTGATAGAGTGACATTTGATATCAAAGTGTTTCGACCGATCATGAAATATTGGATTCTCAGAGAGCTTAATACAACTCTGATTATTGCAGAAAATACTGGTCACCTCCATCTTTTTCTTGAACAAACTCACAAGCAGTTTTCTAGGCCATATAGCTTCGCACGTAGCTGCGTTGGCCGCCATATATTCTCCTTCTACTAAGCTTAGAGCTACTGACTTCTGCTTCCTGCTGCACCAAGAGATCATTCTTGATCCAACACTGAAGCAATACCCGGAGGTACTTTTCCGGTCTACTGAACTACCTGCCCAATTTGCATCTATGAATCCATTCAATCTGAGATCATCTTCTCGGGTGTATTTCAACCCATATCTGACTGTTCCAAGCACATATCTAAGAATGTGCCTTGCTGCTGCCCAATGCACCCTTTTTGGTTTCACCATGAACTGACTAAGGGTGTTGAAAGAAAAGTAAATTTATGGCCTAGTGTTGACCAGATACATGAGCGACCTAATGAATTGTCTATACAAGTTGGGCTCTACCTCCTTGTCTCCAGATGCATTTATTTTCTTCCAGTTGGTGATCATGGCCATGGCCATGGGCCGACAATCCTGCATTCTGAATCTCTTCAAAATATCTGTAGCATATCTTCCTTGTCCAAGGAAGATCTCCCCATCCTTCTGCCACACTTCCAACCCTAGAAAATAATGCATCAACCCCATATCCTTCATGTCGAATTCTGCTTCAAGATTCTTCTTGCAGTCCTTTATGAGCCTAGATGACCCTGTTAGAAACAAATCATCCACATATAATACCAGAATAAGTGGCTCATTCTCCACCATCAGATAGTAGAGATTTGGATCAGCATCACTCTTAACGAATCCCAACTGCTGCAAGTAACTATCAATCCGACCATACCATGCTCTGGGTGCCTTCTTGAGCCCATACAGGGCTTTCTTTAACCTACATACATGAGTTCTCTTCTCATGAGTTTCAAAGCCTTCACGTTGTTCTATATACACCTCTTCTTCTATCACCTCGTTCAAGAATGTTGTCTTGACATCCATCTAGTGAATCTCCCATCCCATTTGAGCTAATAGGGATATAATGGATCTGATAGAGGTATATTTGGCTACTGGGGCGAAGGTCTCTTCATAGTCTATTCCTTCTTTTTGTGCGTACCCCTTTGCTACGAACCTAGCCTTGTACTTCTCTATACTACCATCTACAACATACTTGATCTTGTAGATCCATCTTGATCCTACAACTAATTTATCCTTTGGCCTAGGTACAACTTCCCAGAGATCATTCATCATGATAGAAATATACTCCTCTACCATGGCATCCATCCATACTTGGTGTTGTACGGCTCCCTGAAAGCTAGAGGGTTCTTCAACCTGTGCTACCAAGGCTTGGTACATGTCAAGTTGTCTATGTTGCCTCTTCTCGGTTCTAGGAGCTTCGACAAACTCCTTTGCGTCCCTCAATGTCTGTCGTACTTCTCTACTAGTTCTGCCACTGGTGGTGGGAGGCTCGATCAAATCCCCCTCTTGTTCTTGTCGTTCCACCTATTGAGAACTACTTGGATTTCCTTCTTCTGAGGAAATACTGGTATTGGTCACTGTGCTAGTTCCAGGTGTCTCTCCTCCTGCTTGTCCTCCTTACTGCCCCTGCTGCTACTGGACTAAAGGAATATCTATTGACTGATCTTCTGCTAGCATCTCTTGAGATTTCTTGAAAGCTTTATCCTCCATGAACTTCGCATCTCATCTTACTACAATCTTCCTACTACTAGGAATGTAGAGTCTTTATGCCTTCGAGGTCTCACTATATCCTACGAGGTACCCCTTTTCTGCAGTCTAATCCAGTTTACTACGCTTCTCGTCTGGAATGTGACAATATGCCACACTTCCGAATATTCTAAGATGACTGACTTCCGGCTTCTTCCCTGTGAAGACACCTTCGGGCGTTTTATTCCCCAGAGCTTTGTGAGGGGTTCTATTCTAGTCTCTAGATATACACCATTGTGTTGCAAGCTTCTACCCATAAAAATCTAGGCAAATCCTGATCATACAACATAGCCTTTGCCACCCCAACAATAGTTCTATTCTTATGCTCTGCTACTCCATTCTTCTCTGGATTATATGGAGTTGTCCATTCTCTTTTGATGCCCTCTTTTGCGCAGAAATCTGTGAAGTCTTTGTCCGTATATTCTCCACCATTATTTGAACGCAATACCTTTATCTTTTTCCCTGTCATGTTCTCAATGAGAGCCTTAAACTCTCTGAACTGATCAAAGACCTCATCCTTGGTCTTTAAGAAATAGATCTAGGTTTTTCTAGAGTGATCATCAATAAAGGTGACGAAGTATTCGCCACCATTAAGAGCTCTTGTGGACATTGGATCACAGATATCTGAGAGTAATAATCCCAATACACCCTTTGCTCTGTTTTTACTTCTGTAAAAAATTGCTTTAGCGTACTTCCCTAGTACGCATCCTTTTCATATATCATCATGCTCAATACTAAGAACTGGAACTCCTATAACAGTCTCTCTAAGCATCCTCGGTGCTCCATGGTGTAAGTGTCCCATTCGTTTGTGCCATAGCTCATTTAGTTCCTTTTCACCATTAAGATTGTTGCCTATTAGTGCCATTGGAGACTCAAGCTACAACCTATACAGTTTGTTGCTTCGAGCTCCAATTTGTCTCCTTCTTTCAACTTGGATGTTTGACATATACTTTCTTTCCAATGAAGTATACATCGTATCCCTTGTCCTGTAACTGGGACACTGAAATTAGATTCATTCCTAATCCAGACACATGCAAAACATTAGTGGCTCGGATGCTGATTCTCACTTCCGCTTGAAATGTTATGGTGCCTCTCTCTACTGGAGTACATTTCGTTCTGTTTCCCATAGTAATCTGGAAGTCCATTTGCTCTTCTTGATAGCTCGAGAAATATTCACGTACGCCAGTCATATGGGCTGAAGCCCCACTATCAATGTACCAAACATCTGTTGATGCTGAACTTGCCAAGCATGCGAATTCTTCTTCTAATCTAAAAGATAATCCATGGACATATTGGTTTTCCATCCTTCTTTGTGTTATTTTCCTATCGATTTCTGATGCTTTTCTGCCCCAGCAACTACTGAAAAAATCTGCGTCCGAGCTGAAGATCTGCTCTGCAAGGAAAAATACGCTACTCCCTTCTGCCTCTGGTAAGCTTCAATCTGGAGATCGAATTTCTCTGTCGACTCACTCAGAGAAATCGATTTCTCCTCAAAACTCTTGGCCTTAAAACTGCGCTACCTCTAGGGTTTCGAATTGCTTCCTTTGCAGTAATTTCAAAATCCTTTTCCTCTCTACTTCTAAGCTCTTCTGCTTATGATTTGCGCTCTGATACCATGTGAAAATTTCTAGATAGAAATCCAATTGTAGTGACTGATATTATTTCTTCTACTTATTAATTCAGAAATAAGTTATTCATAGTGTTTCTATGGCAAATATCAAAATAAATTCTACCACAACCTTCACAATTAAAATACTGTGGAAAGTAAATGCAAGGAAAAATACTAGCACAAGTATAATCACAATGACAGTTATTTTTGGACAATTGTCAACAGAAAAACCCAATGCGGGAAAATCGTGCAGCAGATGAGGGTTTCTTTATTAATCTTCAACAAAAATATCATGTACAAGTTACAACCAGCAGAATAGAGGAGAAATATCTGTGAGAAATTTACTGACAATTCTCTCACACTTCCTGGCGAGATTCTGATCCAGGAGAGGACCTGCTGCCCCCTCTGTGTCTCAATGCGTCAGCCTCTGCATTGTTCCTCTGCGTTGTCTCTTCTCTGCTCTGCGTCTTTTGCCCTTGCACTCCCGACTGATGTTTCTACCCTCTCTCTCCACCGCACCTGCAACTCTCCCTCTGAATCGATTTCCTCTTGCCGAACTTTGACCAGTGAGAAAATCGATTTTACTTGGGTAACTGAGTATATGCCTAGTGTGTTTTCCAAATGCCCATCTAAGTCCTCCTTAAAATCCTCCAGTTGAGAATCAATAGCCCAGATTAGATTGTAATCAATGGCTCAGATCATTTGGACACGATCTTCGTCTTCTTCTAGAAGTTTCACCCACAGTTAGATTAATACCCTTTAATTATTTTAATTTCCAAAGTTTAGACTTAGGGTGCCATTATGAATAATTAGTTATTTTAATAAAACTGTCTCCAGGTGGAATTTCCCAAAATGATTTCTGGGTATTGGAGAATGCATGCGTCTAAGCCTCCCTGCAAATTTTGAGACTTAGAGAACATCCTATGCTACTAGAAATCAACAATGCACAGGTGTCTCCAAGCTCAATAAGGGGCTAATCAAGGACCCTATTAGGCGGTTTCAACCTTTAAAGCGGGTGACATGTCCATGGTACACCCCTCAAGTGGTAGGTGGCAAATGATATAATAATGGAACGGAATGTGGATCAGGGGATTCATCCAGACCACATGTCATGGTACAAGGGCAGCTATAATAAGAGAAGTTCACACCTGGGTATGTGAGTGTAGGAGGGAGCAAATTGTGGTACATGAGTTACCTCGACCTTTGGTTTTCCACTCTTCTTCATATGCCTTTTGCCTCTGATTGATTTTTCTTCATAACTGCTCGGGGCTCCAAGGGATGAGAGCATGATGTGTAGTATATGACAATGGATACCCCCTTAAGGTGGGGCAGTTCATTGCCTACCAAGGGTTGGGACAATCATGGGTTCCTTGATGATGGAGGGGGCTCATATAGGACCCATAGGAACCAGGGTGATGACCATGGATAAGGGGTAGAGCTCATGTTTGACTTTTTCCCACGTGCTAAATTTGTATGTCCCAGCCATCTTTTACATTTTGTGGTACATTTCCTTTTGAGAGTGGACAAATTATGTTTTTTCTTTTCTTTTTAGCTACATCAACCTCTGGGTATCATTCCAGGCCTGACCCAAGGTGTGGACAAGGGGAGGGGGAGGCTAACTCTATGTGGACCTAGATAGAAAAGAAATGAATAGGGCTAAAATGGGTGGAAGGGGGTGATGTATGTGGTATCGGGAAGCGGGACCACACAACAAAAGTCAAGATTTTCCAAGTAGTGCCAACCCTAAAGCTAGTGGCCAGTAAAGGAGATCCAACGGAACTAGGATACAAGGGTAACCACAAAATCAGGCAGTGGAGACAAGTGTACAGACCTAGCCCACTCTTTCCACTGAATCCCCCCACCAATCCATGCCCAAAAGTGCCCATGACAAGTAAGGAAAATTACTCAACTACACAACGAAAAGTTGGTATACCTTCGGGGTCAAGAGGCTCACCTTCAAACATACAATCATAACAAGTGGGCAAGGGACCACATGGCTGGCTCAAATGGTAGAGATAATGGCATATCAAGCTATCTGGTGGCTACAAGGGGCTTGCTGGCTGTCGGCTGAGAACTGTTGAAATTTCTAAGTCTATCCGTTAGAAATTTAATCTGTATTCTTCTAGTTTATTTCTCCTACTTTTTAATTACAAACAAGTTATTTAAACATATAAACATCAAAATAAACACAATACAGTCTCAACCATCTACAGATCAACAACTGAGAGAAATAGCAAACACACAAGTGACATCGTTATTTTTGGACAACCCGTCCCTGGAAAAACCCAACTTGGGAAAACCGGTGCAGCAATTCTGAGGGTTATTTATTATGCAATATATCCTTGAATACAACTAGGTGCCAAACTGGCTCACCCGAGAGAGAAAAATAACTGGCAGTAATACCTCTCTATTCGGAAGCAGGTATTCAAAAAACCTGCCCCATGAAACCCTCTCCAGCAACACTGAAGCACTGCGTCAGCCCTCCTAGCCTCTGCGTCAACCCTTTGAGGCACTGCGTAGCCTCTGGGACCCTCTGCATCACTCCTGCTGCCCTCTGCGTGGATGACGTAGGCCCTCTGGCCTCTGCACTGGTCTCTCGGCACTATCTCTGCCTCTTTTTCCAGTACTCACTACTGATCACTGATTCGACTTTACTTAGCAACCCTACTCTAGTAAATCGAATCATTGATCACTCTGGTGTATTCTCCAACTGACCCTTAAGCCTCCTCTTATACTTTTCCTGTTGGTCCTTCAACGGCCGAGATTACATCTCTAATCAACGGCTAAGATCAGATTTGTCTTGATCTATGACTTTTGGAACCTTCTAACCCAGTTTTATATTAATACCCATTAGTATTTTATTTTTCCTAAGTTTAGACTTAGGAACTCCATTAAAAATATTAATTATTTTAATATCTCGCAAACAGGGTACAATTTGCCGAAACAATTTATGGGTCTTGGATATCTCATATGCTTTAGCCTCTCCACCAATTTTCATGGCTAGAGCACATCCAATGATACCCCAAATCAACACTCCCTCTTAGCGAGGGCTGTGCTCTAGTAATACTCCATTACTCTTATTATATGGCACCGTACCTATGCTGATGCTAGGCTTCCCCGCCCAACATCCTCCGCACTGTTGCATCCTGTACTGCTGCCCATGGCCCTGCCACTGCCACTGCTGCATCCGTATTGCTGTTGGTCCTTTCTCTCAACACTGCTTCTGCACTGCAACCCCCTCTCATCATGTTGCATCGTGCTACTGCACTGCAACTCAGTTACTAAGAAGTAAGTAAATGATCTACCCAACTACTGACATCCCTGTCAAGCTAGAAACACTCTCGATGTTGAAGCTCCCTCTGCTGCTATCAAGTGCTCCCTCTACGGCCTCTGTGTTGCTGCAACAACTCCCTGCATCTCGCACTGCTACAAACCTCTTTGTGCCATCTTGCACTGTTGCAACACTCTTCGTGCCTCTCGCATTGCTGCAGCCTGCTAGCCTTGCGCTGCCCAAGGACTCCTGCATTGTAGCACTCTCCGTCGCTTCATCCGCATCCGTCTCTACCGACATCCGCCAATCCTGCTACTCTCTCTTCGGGGCTCCCGTAGCAAGGTATAATCCAAGAGGTTGGATACCTCAAGGATCCTGCCCCTCATCACCTGTAGTCTTCCTGACTACAGCTCGATGTCTCCCCACCTCTTCTCTAGAGATACATGAGCACTCATGGCACAATCGTCATCCTCCTCTACCTCCTTTTCCACCTTCATTGGCGCTGCCTTGGAGTCAGACGCCTCTCCCTTAGTCTTCTTCCTCGGACATTGGTTCGCATAATGACCCAGTTCCCCACAGTTGAAGCACTTAACCTTGGAGAGGTCCTTTTTCTTCCTCTTCTCTTGCTTCCCCGCAGATGCCAGAGTTGCATCCTCTTCCTCTTCCTTCTTGATCCGGACTCCTTTGTTGTTACTTCCCGTCTTGCTCAGTGGTCTGATCTCTTCTTGGCGAAGATCCGCCCACAATTCTTCCCAATCTAGAAGATTCGCCATGCCCAGTATGCTCTATACAAATGTATCCCACTCTTCGGAGACTACGTTTAGTGTGGTCCTCACCATCAACTCATGATCCGGCGTGGCCCCTATGGAAGTCAGTTGGTCTCGAATTTCCTTCAACCGACCGAGGAAGTGATCTATCTGCTCCCACTTCTGCATCTGGTATGACCTCAGCTGATTCTCAAGTAACATCTTCCTCTGCACGGAAGTATGCTGGTACAACGTCTTCAAGGTGTCCCACATTTCCTTTGTCGTATCCTTCTCAGCAATATGTTGGACCACATGATCCTTGACCCCATCAAGGATGATGCATTTCGCCTTGGCCATTGCCTCCTCGTACTTCTCATTATCAGCCAGATCAACTAGGATAGCCATTGTTCTCAAGGTGAAGGCCTTGATGCGATGTCTATCTAGAATGGACAGAATCCTGGCCTTCCAGACAACAAAATTGGACGCCTTGTCTAGCCTGTCCTGATCCCTCAGCCCATTCATGGCCATCTTTTTACTCTTCTAATCGACTCCTCCAAGTCTCTCTACTTCCCTCGGGAAGTTCTCTCTTCGACTCCTGCTGAGTCTCTCTACTTCCCACCTAGAAGTTCTCTGCTAGACTCTCTCTGAGTCATGATTTCCCTTCTATAAATCCTTCTGCCAATCGTCAAGTCGCACCTCTCCGATCTTTTATGCACTTGCAACACTGATCCGGATTCCTTGGCTTGAAATTCGCCTCGGTAGCGACTCCCTCTACCTTGGTTTTGCCATGTTAAGTATTGTTCTGCCCACAATACCCCACCAGCTTCACTCCCGCAAACTGCCCACAACTTCCTATGCCCCAGCAACTGAAGGATTGAGCCTCTAGGCTCTACGCAATCCCGGCACTAGCAAAAAAGCTCCCTCGGCCAACTGCATCAACCCTCCTGGTCTCTACGTGAGCCTCTTTCTGCCCTCCTCAGCCTCTACACTGGCCTTTCTCTGGCCCAAACTGATGACGCAACCCCTCTGCGTCAACCCTTCTTCTATCGTTTTTTGCAAGGATCAGCTTCTATCACTCGGGACAACTGATTCTGCTGCAAATGCTCTGCTTCAGCTGATGCCTTCAGCTCTCCTGTGATCTGCAACCACGCTCTGATACCATGTTGAAATTTCTAAGTCTAACCATTAGAAATTTAATCTATATTCTTCTGGTTTATTTCTCCTACTTGTTAATTACAAATAAGTTATTTAAACATATAAACATCGAAATAAACACAATACAGTGTCAACCATCTACAGATCAACAGCTAAAAGAAATAGCAAACACATAAGTGACACCGTTATTTTTGGACAACTCGTCCCTGGAAAAACCCAGCTTGGGAAATCTGGTGCAGCAATTCTGAGGATTATTTATTATGAAGTATATCCTTGAGTACAACTAGGTGCCAAACTAGCTCACCCGAGAGAGAAAAATAACTGGCAGTAATACATCTCTGTTCAGAAGCAGGTATTCAGAAAACTTGCCCCACGAAACCCTCTCCAGCAACACTGAAGCACTGCGTCAGCCCTCCTGGCCTCTACGTCAGCCTCAAAACCCTCTGCGTCAGCCCTCTGAGGCACTGCGCAGCCTCTGGGACCCTCTGTGTCACTCTTGCTGCCCTCTGCGTGGATGACGCAAGCCCTCTAGCCTCTGCACTGTCTCTGCTGGGCTCTGCGTGGCATGCTCTGGCTTCTGCATCTGCCTCTTTGCCTCTGTGCTGGTCTCTCGGCACTACCTCTGCCTCTCTCTCCAGTACTCACTGCCCTTCATTGTTGATCACTGATTCGACTTTACTTAGCAACCCCGCTCTAGTAAATCAAATAACTGATCACTCTGGTGTATTCTCCAACCGACCCTCAAGCGTCCTCTTATACTTTTCCTTTTGGTCCTTCAACGGCCGAGATTACATCTCTAATCAACGGCTAAGATTAGATTTGGCTTGATCTATGACTTTTGGAACCTTCTAACCCAGTTTTATATTAATACCCATTAATATTTTATTTTTCCTAAGTTTAGACTTAAGAACTCCATTAAAAATATTAATTATTTTAATATCTCTCAAACCGGGTACAATCTGCCCAAACCATTTCTGAGTCATGGAGATCTCATGTGCTTTATCCTCTCCACCAATTTTCATGGCTAGAGCACATCCGATGCTACCCCAAATCAACAAGGACCATCTAGGAGAAAATTTTCCTATATACACTACCCACAATTGGTGGGTAACAGGGACAATGGGGCAAATTACACTATCTGAGTCAGAAGAAAAAGACAAGACCTGCAGGAAGCAAGCCTACTATTGCTTCAAATGTTGGATTGTGTAAGTCTATTGGGCAGTAGGTAGAAGGAATTATTGCCTTAGATTACTTATACCTCTGTAATGGAGTTGCAAGTAGAAGGCTGCAACTCCCTTGTATGTTTGTAACATTCTTCATAACAAAATTAAAGCATCAACCTTGGATACCAGCTATACATGTGCTGTAGTCTCTTTACTTGAATGAATGTTATGCTCCTTGCAATGTATTGTGTTGGCTAAGTATAAGTATGTTAGGATGTTTTAAAAGCCACGTGTGCCTACTGTTGAATGAACTTGGTTGAGTAGGACTTAGTTGCATTTTATAAATTGTAGCTTAAGGTGAAGATATGGGCAGACTTTGAGTGAAAAGTGTACTCCAACTGTAGTAATTGCAGGCTGGCCAAGCCCTTGCAGCCGAGTCAAGGCAGTGCCACATGACCTCGAGTGCCGAAACAGACTTGGGAGAAACTCAAAACCCAAGTTTGCAAAGAAAAATTCAGGCAGACTGTAGGTCCATGACATAATCCTAGAAGCAAATGAACATCAGAAGGAGACAAGGAAACCATGACTTCAGTACTCATAACAGAAGTTCCATTAAAGCTGAAGCATAGATTAAACTTAATTTATAGCTAATATATGAGTAGAATTGCAACTCCATCCAAGAGCATATATTTTAGCCAAAAAAAAAGTCTCATAAAGTAATAACAATAGAAGATGTAGCTCTGAAATTCAGACTTTTCACAAGGTTTTAATTTCAGCCTGCATTTCTTCCTGTGTATAAAGATAACAGCAACTTAATTATATATAACTATTAAATTAATGAGCTTTTCATGGCTTGAAAATCTCCCCATCAGGTTTCTGGATTATAGCTACAGATAGTTTTTACAAACTTTATGCATTTCAAGTACAACCAGTTACACATGATGAAGGAGCAAAAAGCATATAGCAGATTTAACCTTTTTCAAACAATGCAGAGATCATTCATTTCTTCCTGTTCACTAGATAAGATAATCTTATTAATGTCCAACAGATGGGCACAAAAGAAAGGCCAATGGGGTAGCCCCTTCAGTTTATCCTAATGTCTATTCCTGTTGACTAAGTCAATTTCTCGTCTATTTATCTTCTCTCCATCTTTCCTCATCCATTCTATTACATGTTTTTTTCTGCTGATGATGTGTATCAGTTGTACCCTGTTTACACTCAAACCTACACTGCATTAGTCAGTGGAGATTCAGTGCAACCCTAGACACAATGCGCATTGTCACCTCAGCATTTATGCCTCACTTCAGGTCAGTTCATGCCAACACCAAGAGGGTATCCCTATCTCTGCCTTTGACCTATAGATTGAGTCAAAGGACATATGAAATACACAAAGGAAAAACTAGCAATTGGAGGAATCCAGAAGACTAATGCCTGTCATGGGTCAGGCAGTCAAATTTGGAACAAGAGCATGTGTCCATGTTGTACTGAAAATTACCAGTGAGGCATATCCAAAGGATGAATCTCACTAGAATAATATGACTGAAACCAAAGACAGTCCTATCCCAGTTGCCCAGTTGCAATCAAGAGAAAAAGTCTTTGCCCTACCAGCCCTCAGGGTTTGAAACTGCTCAGATTTGCAACAGCTTCATTATATCAGGCAAGAAACATCCACAAAATCTCATAAAATTGACACAATTACATAAAGCAAGAGAGTTGCAAGAATTAATTAAAGAATCCAAAACACAGGATAACAGAAAGTTTGTGGACCAAGCGCTCAAGTTTTTGTGATCTCTTCTCCCTTGAAATCTGTGCCATAAGTCTTAGAATACATGTGCATTCTACCCAGAACAGCCATGAAGTGCACTTCCCAGGTTCAGTTCACCCTGCATGCCTGGGTAGTCAATCCAGAAAATAGAAATCTTACTTGCTGAATCAGTCACTAATCTGCTAAGCCACCATTATCTGCTGCACTTGAACCTGTCAACTGCTAAAAACTGTGGGTGATTCTTTTATTTTCTAGATCTCTGCTCCCTTGAAATCTGTGCAATATATTCCAGAGAGCATGTGCATGCCACCCAGAACAGCCATGAAGCACCTCCCAGGTTCAGTGCACCCCGCATGCTGTGTAATCAATCCAGAAAACCAAAATCTTACTCGCTGAATCACTCACCAACCCAATACACCACCATAATCTGCTACACATGAACATGTCAAGTGCTGAAAACTGTAGGTGCAAGTAGATTTGTGGATAATATCAAAAGTTACTAGGTTAAAAGTGCCCAAAACAGCAATTGTAACGACCCATCTTTAATTGCACATATTATGTGCCCCTGTATAAAAAATAATAATACTAAAATATAATAATAAAGCAATAAAAATGATAATTATAAAATAGAATAAAGATTTAGTATTGTATCAATAATTAATTAATTAATCTAAAGTTTAAAAGTTATATTAAAACAAACATAAATAAACTTTATATATTAGAAAAAAATATATATATAAATAAAACAAAGTATATATATATAAGGTACATAACAATATAATCAAGTAATATAAAGTATGTCATATAACATAATAGTGTTAATATATATATGATGATCAAACGTTATAATACCTTCAATCTTATATATATAAACCATCGCATAAAAAGAACTAAACCTTAAGCAAAGCAGAAACGTCTGTACGGGAGGATGACTCACAGCTGGAGGAAGCTGTCACCGCGAGAGTAAGCGGTGGAGTCGTTGGTGTATAGGGCGGCCACCGCTTAGCCCTAACTATAAAATCACCGAGATAGGGCTGAGAAGGGGGAGAAAAATGGAGAGTGGAGGGTAGGAGAACCAGGAAATCAGGAGTTCAAACCAGAGGGAGCTTTACATTGATCTGAGGTTCTGGGCACGGGGGCAGTGAGCTTCGGTGAGAAGCTTACTGGATTGGCTGGGAGGAATTGGTTTCCCGGTAATTGGATCAGAATAACCGCGGCGTCATCAACTACATCGGAGCAGGCAGCAGTTCAGGTAGGTGTTCGAAACTCCTTACAGTTATTGTATTTCTGTTCTGCTTATCACCTTATTTCAGTTATGGTCTTTACACATGGTTTCAGTTATGGTCTTTACAGCAATTGAACTCCAAGTAAATTCAAACTCTTCTAGGATAGATGCTATCCTTCAAGACTACACTGCAGTGGCTGGTAAGGTGTGCACGAGCTAAAACTAAGGTCCAAATGACCTCTCACTTGCATGAGAAGACCAAACGCATATCCAAATGAAGCACTCCTTTCCTTGTTTAGTATATCCATATGCATAATGGAGAAGTGAACTAAAATTATTCACAGGCAGTGG
The DNA here is from genome assembly GCA_031772625.1 of Pinus tabuliformis. NCBI lineage: Eukaryota > Viridiplantae > Streptophyta > Pinopsida > Pinales > Pinaceae > Pinus > Pinus tabuliformis. Next base: position 696,019,131 of record CM062815.1, read on the forward strand.
TGCATCTCCATTACCTTAATCAGCACTCTGCATGGATGCCAGGCGAGAAGATAACTTAAGATATATGCAGAAATTTATATATAAATATTTATTAAAAAGATGAATTACAGATGATGATTGATTACAATGGGGTTCCTGGCTTATATACCGCCATGGACACCCTTTGGGAAAGGGCATGATCTTATGATCGTGCCCTTTCGTTTAATTAAAATTAAAATTAAATAATAACCTAAAATTAACTAGTTTTTTACATAACATTGCCTTCCTCTCGAAAGAATGCTTTGTCCTCAAAGCACATGTAACGACGGATGTTGTTGACAAAATGCTTCATTCTCCAAAGAAGCGTTTTCTTCAGGTAAGTTCTTCCACTTGATCAGATACTCCAAGATGATCAAAGTCACACACTTTAAAAGATCTTGGATTAATCTCTCAATTTCCGCTTTTTGGAGATGTGGATATCGGTATGGCTTGATGTCGACGGGGTCTGACCTTGCCTTGACTTCTGTTGTATGCTCAATTTCCTTATTAGGCGGCATCTTCATAGGTAGGTCTTGAAATAATTTTTCATGCTTCCGAATCATATCTTGTATCTCTGGTGACTCTTCTCTGGTCATATTTGTAGATAACATTTCTAACTGGTGACATTGTATTGCATAAGCAGGTGCTCTTCTTCGACTCAGCTTCATCATCTGAGATGATGATACAACTTGATTTTCGGGTGCTTGGAATCCGTGTAGTTTGTACTTCTGACCTCCCCATTTGAATTTTATAAATTGTACTTGATGGTTGGCAGCATAAGTACCTAAAGTTCGTAGCCATTGGATACCTAAGACTACATCTACTCCTCCTAACGGTACCGTGAAGAATGGAGACTCTAGATTAAAGTCTTGAATCTGCAAATTGACCTTATGGCATTTCCCTACCTTTTCAATCTTCTTACCATTAGCTACCATCACTTTCATGTTTGGTAAGGGAAATGAAAAAATATTGAGTCTCCTTGCCACGGTTGCATCTAAAAAATTGTGTGCGCTACCCGAGTCGATGAGAACCACTACGTTGTTCTTCTTTATGTGTCCTTTTAACTTTAAAGTCTGAGGTTGTGATATACCTGTCATAGCTGATAATGACACTTGCGGAATACTTCCGTCATCTAATTCTGGTGAGAATTCTGGGGCATCTTCTGTGTCTTCTATGTCATAATCTTCACTGTTTGAATCATTAGTCGCTTCACAATTATATAGGTTCTTTGGTTCTTTTCCTTTAGCACATCTATGTTTGGGGTCCCATTTCTCACCACAACGTTTACATTTACCCTCTTTTATCCTTTGCATTTCCACATTAGATTTTTCGTCTTCACAACGATGTGGTGGAACATATCTTGTATTATTTGAGTCCACATACTGGGGTATCCTTCGTCTTGCATAAGCTTTTTCTGCTTTTGACCAAAATATTGGTTCGGATTTCTTTTCGGCTGTTTTTGCTTTTCGTCTTGCTACTTCTATAGATGTAATGTCATGCATCTCAAGTTCTGCTTGTAAATGGGTTTTGAGTCCCGAGATGTATGACTGAATTAGACGAGATTCTGATATCCCAGGTACTCGTGTTACTAAGGTCTCCCATTCTTGAGTGTATTCATCCACACTTCCTTTTTGTCGTAATTTGATGAGTTTTGAAAAGAATTCTTCTTCCTTTACACTTTGGAATCTTTTGAAGAATGCATCTTTAAATTTTCTCCAGCTAATGACGTGTGTTGTCTTTTTCCACCACATATACCAGTTATATGCTTCTCTTTCCATTTTCATGGATGCATGCCTGAGCTTTTCGTCATCGTCATTGATGTCATATATCTCAAAGTATTCTTCTGCTTTATTTATCCATGCAACATTGCTTTTTTCGTTTCCATCGAATTTAGGCATCTCAACCTTTGCCCTCTTCTGGTATGTGGCTAATGGTTGAGCAAAAAAAGGGTGTTGATTAGTAAGGGTATCCCAAAGTTGCTTGTTTGTAAAGGCCGTGTTACTTGCTTCTTGGTGGGGTGTCGCTGATTTTCTTGGGGATTCAACCTTTTCATGAGAATTTGTTGACTTTGTTGAATCTGATGAGAGGTGTTCTTGATTCTCTTCACTTTCTTTTAATAGCTCTTCGGGTGTACAATTCGACCTTTTACACAGAAGTCTCAGCATTGTTAAGGCATCTCTGATGTTTACTTCTGTTTGGACATGTTGACTTTCCATCTTTATCTCTATTCGATTTGTCATATCTTGAAGATTTTTGATTTTGTCTGCTTGCTCCCCAAGCTTGCTCTCGAATTCATTTAATCTTTTATTGACCTCATCGTGGTTGCTATTTATCTTATGCTCTGCATCCAACAATTTTTTTTGGAAATCCGCCATTGTCATTGTCGACATTGAGCGGGTTTGCGGAGACGTGTATTTATTTGCCAGCTAAAATATTTTTGAAATAATTAAATTAATTAATTTAATTATTTGACACAAGTTAGTTATTTTTTTTTAAATTAATTAAAATAAATTTAATTAATTAAATTATGTATATAATATATAATATGATTATGTATATATGTTATATATATTATATACTTCACGTTATATATATATAAATAAATGTTATATATATATTTGAACATATATAACTTTTTAATTAATTAAATTAATTTTAATTAATTAAATTATACGTATTATATATAATATATAATATAATTATATATATGTTATATATTATATATAAATTAACGTGTATATGTTTCACGTTATATATATATACAAATAAATGTTATACGCTGTATGTATATTTGATAGTTTCCCTGACCGTCACGTTCGCTGGTGGGGTCACCTCCTTAGAGCAGAAACCCTTTGAGCAGATAACACTTCGAACGGAATAAAAAAAGATTGGCAACTGGTCAACAGAGCGAATAGTTGCCTATATTTTTCTAGTCGTCGATGTTGGAGGCGGAGAAAACCGCTACAGGTGGGGGCGTCGGCAATAGAAAATGTGGTTGATTGACAAACTGACAGCGTCAATAGTGCTGAACAGCCCGCTACACAGTGGTTGGAACAATGACGGCTCTTTGGCAAGCGCGCGGTCGGAGCAGGCAACACTGTCAGGAGAGGAGGGATACGTTGACTGTCGAGGTGTGGACGGTGTGCAGATGCGGCGGACAGTGGACGGCAGAACGGAACTGGACGGAGCCGAGAATACGCACGGGGTTGCAGCTGTAAGTGCAGTGGACAGGTTAGCACAGAGGACAACAGATGGTGGGGAATGCGGGTGGCTTGGATGGGGGCCGTATGGGAGTATGGAGTGATAGAGATGGTCAGCGGACGGGGGTAGCAGAGGCCGCAATCTCTTGGGCAGACGGAGACAGCGAAGGGATGGGTAGAAAAACTACGGTGGACTGTGGGCAAAAGCGGCAGCGAATACGCAGCTCGAGGTTGGTTAGTAATGCTGGTCAACTGCGTTGGCAGTGAAAACAGAGGTGGCGGAGGTGGATTGGGAGGGGTGCTGATGGATGATGCCACAGGATGGATGACGCCACAGAATGAAGAGTGCTGATTGCCAGGCGAGAAGATCGTTTGCTCCGATACCAATGAAGCAGAGAACTTAAGATATATGCAGAAATTTATATATAAATATTTATTAAAAAAATGAATTACAGATGATGATTGATTACAATGGGGTTCCTGGCTTATATACCGCCATGGACACCCTTTGGGAAAGGGCATGATCTTATGATCGTGCCCTTTCGTATAATTAAAATTAAAATTAAATAATAACCTAAAATTAACTAGTTTTTTACATAACAATCACTCACCAACCCAATACACCACCATAATCTGCTACACATGAACATGTCAAGTGCTGAAAACTGTAGGTGCAAGTAGATTTGTGGATAATATCAAAAGTTACTAGGTTAAAAGTGCCCAAAATAGCAATTGAACTCCAAGTAAATTCAAACTCTTCTAGGATAGATGCTATCCTTCAAGACTACACTGCAGTGGCTGGTAAGGTGTGCACGAGCTAAAACTAAGGTCCAAATGACCCCTCATTTGCATGAGAAGACCAAACGCATATCCAAATGAAGCACTCCTTTCCTTGTTTATTATATCCATATGCATAATGGAGAAGTGAACTAAAATTATTCACAGGCAGTGGTGCATCTCCATTACCTTAATCAGCACTCTGCATGGATGCCATTCTGGAACTCCAACTTTCCATTCTTGATGCACCCCTCTTCCTTACCTTAATTAGAAGACCTTCCAGGACATGAATGCATGGAGATATAATTATTAGAACCTGCCTAACACAGCGTTCAGCCTTCAGTTCTTACATGCCTCAATTCACTAGAACAGAGATGAAGTCATTTTGGGAGTGCAAGAGATTCTCCAACAGAGAACAACAGGTACTTCTCAAGGAAACGCCTATCCTCTTGTCAAAAATAGCAAATAGCTTGTGCAAACTTGACCTAGACTAAACATACCCACCGTAATTTTGTGATTCATGCAAAAGATGGTGATTTCAATCAGTTTGGCAGATAAGATAAGTACATGTATAGACACATGCATTCACTTCAATCAATGCACCCTTTCCTTCCATGACCATGAATTAGATAAGCATTGTTACCCACCAAAAGTGGGTAACCCATAGGAGAATAATTTTCTCCTCATTTGACAGCCAGCCAGCCAGCCAACAGCGCTATGATGGTCAGCACATAGCATTATGCCAGAGTTTTCCACCCATTTCTCCAGTCAAATCTCTCTCCCATCTGTTGATTTGGGGTAGCATCGAATGTGCTCTAGCCACGAAATTTCGTGGAGAGATTAGGGCACATGAGATCTCCAATACCCAGAAAGGGTTTGGGCAGATTCTAAACAGTTAGGGAGATATTAAAATAATTAATATTTTTAATGGAGTCCCTAAGTCTAAACTTAGGAAAATTAAAATATTAATGTGAATTAATATAAAACTGTGTTAGAATGGTCCAAAAGACATGGATCAAGCCATATCTAATCTTAGCCGTCGATTAGGGACTTAATCTTGGCCGTTGATTTGTCAACGAGAAAAGTATAAGAGGAGGCTTGAGGGTCACTTGGAGAAGACACTAGAGTTATCAGTCATTCTATTCTCTAGAGCGGGGTTTGCTAAGAGAGATAGAATCAGTGATCAGTTGCAGCGAGGGGCAGTGAGTACGAGACAAAGAGGCAGGGACAGTGCCGAGGGACCAGCGCAAAAGCAAAGAGAGGTAGATGCAGAGCCAGAGGAAGCCACGCAGAAGCAGCAGAGACTGCGCAGAGCCAGAAGGGCCTGTGTCATCCACGCAAAGGCTGCAAGAGTGACGCAGAGAGCCAGAGAGGCTGCGGAGAGCCTCAGTAGGCTGATGCAGAGGGTTTCAGGCTGACGCAGAGGCTAGCGAGGCTAACGCTGAGCTTCAAATTGTGCTGGAGAGGGATTTCATGGAGCAGGCTCTCCGAATACCTATTTCCGAAGAGAGGTATTGTTGCCAAATTTTTTATCTCTGTCGGGTTAGCCAGTTTGCCACCCAGTGTACTCAGAAAAGAGTTGCTTAATAATAAAACCCTCAGACCACTGCACCAGTTTTCCTGCATTGGGTTTTTCCAGGGACATTAGTCCAAAAATAATGGTGTCACTTGTGTGCTTGTTTCTATTTCCTTCAGTTGATGATCTGTAATGTGTTGAGCATGTACTTATATTTATTTCCAGTATTTACATGGTAAATAACCTGTTAATTAATAGAACAAGTAGGTAGGAATAAATCAGTAAAGTGCATGAAGGGTTTCTAACATGTCAGAGTTAGAAATTCCAACATGGTATCAGAGAGTGGCTGCAGATCACAGGAGAACTGAGGACATCAACCGAGCAAGAGTAGCAACAGCAGAAAACAGTTGTCCCAAGTGACAGACATTGTTCCTAGCAGAGTAGCAGCAAGGAAGGGGTGATGCAGTGCCTGCGTCATCAAGATTGAGTCAAGAAGAGGCTGCGCAGAGGCAAAGACAGGCTCACGTAGAGGCCAAGAGGGTTGATGCAGTTGGCTGAGAAAGCCGATTTGCTGGTGCCGGGATTGCGCAAAGCCTAGGAGCTCTAACCTTCAGTTTGTTGGGGTTTAGGAAGCTATGGGTAAGTTGCAGAGTGGAGCTGGTGGGGTACTGTAGTAGAACAGTACCTAACAGGGCAAGGCCAAGGTAGAGGGAGTTGTTGCCGAGGTGGATTTCTAGCCAAGGAATCCGGATCAGTGTTGTTGTTGCACAGACGATTGAAGAGGGGCAACTTGACGTTGGCAGAAGGATTTCCATGTGGGAAATCGGGACTTAGAGAGAGTCCAGAAGAGAACTTCCAGACAGGAAGTAGAGAGACTCAGCAGGAGTCGAACCGAGAACTTCCAAACGGGAAGTAGAGAGACTCAACAAGAGTCGAACCGAGAACTTCCAGACGGGAAGTGGAGAGACTCAACAAGAGTCGAACCGAGAACTTCCAGACGGGAAGTGGAGAGACTCAGCAGGAGTGTAACAGAGAACTTCCAGACAGGAAGTAGACTCAGCAGGAGTCAAACAGAGAACTTCCAAACGGGAAGTAGACTCAGCAAGAGTCGAACAAAGAACTTCCAGGCGAGAAGTAGTGATCCAGGTGGATATTGGTGGCCACCTACCAAGTCCACCTGGACCCCCACCATTGTCTTCCTCAGCAATTTCAGTTTCCTTAATTGTAGCACAACTTACTATTTTTAGCAGTTTTTCGGGTCCTGAACTTCTGGAGCCGTTTTGAGGCCCTAAACGACGTTTTTTGGGAAATCTGGGGGCAACATGGGTCCATGGACCAATGTTGCCCTTCCCAAAGTGGTAGTGCTCGGATAGATCTTTCTAACGAGCTATTGTACGCGTCAAACGGAGATCGTATGCCAAAGTTACGACCCTGGGAAGTTGATGTACCAATTTACCCAAACGGGGCCCACAGTTTGGCGTTTCATCTCCTAGGGTTAGGTTTTGGAATGTTAAGGGTTTTCCATTGTTTCTCAACAATAAATAGGCCTTCGAGCCTCATTGTAACACAGTTCAGAGGCATGTAGCCATCACATCTCTTCTCAGAGATAAGCTACCATCGCCCTAGCTAGTTTATTTCCATTTCTGTTTGTAAGCATATTTCAGTATTTTCCATTAATGAAATGAAGTATTATTTCCGCTGCATCTTTATGTATATGGTTATCTCTGTAATTTGTTGCGTTCCTGTTTAAATCCGGATCAGTGGTATCAGAGCGGTCTGCTTTTTCTCTGTTTTTCTTTGCATGTCCCCAACAAGGTCGGGATATAAGGAGTTAGGGCTTGAACTGGTTGAACCTTTGCAAGACCAGCCTCGCAAATCCCGACGGCCTCCCATGGCGGACGAGAAGAAAGACGAGGGGGCAGGAGATCCCATCAAAATCTTGCTCGAAGAAGCACTCGAGCGACAACGGAACGCGATGATGGACAGCTTTGCGCAGATCCTTCAGCGGCTACCCAGAAGCGGCGCATCGGCTTCCAGCAGCTCCTATGGAAACGCCACACCCTTTAAGGTACAAGTTAATTTTGAAATCCCCATATTCGAGGGTCAGATAGACGCCGATGCCGTAGATAAATGGTTAAATCTGCTAGAGGGTTATTTTTCTGTTCATGAATTTTCGAGTCGGGAAAAGATTGTTTTTGCTCTTCTCAAAGCAGCCCCCCACGTCAAGGACTGGTGGGAAACCTACTGCGAGCAGAAGGATGAAAGTACTGGCTCACTATTTTCAGCCGCACCCACCTGGGATTCGTTCCGGGATGCCATCAAGGAGCAGTACTACCCTGTCGGAAGCTATGAGGATGAATACATAAAGTGGACCACGCTGCGGCAGGGAAGGGACCAAGACGTGCCGGAGTTCACCAATCTTTTCCATACCCTTCGCACAAAGTTGGGTATCAAGGATTCGGAGCAACATTTGATACTCAAATATCGTGGCTGCCTACACAAGTACATCCAGGAAGAAATACAGTTCCTAAACATCCCCTCGCTCGGCGCAGCATACCGGTATGCCGTCAAGGTCGAGCAGAAGTTTAAACAAAAGAAGCGAGACTTTGGATCTGCGAATCCAAAGCAGGGGAAAGGTGCCCCTAAACCACAGAACAAAGGACAAAGCCAAGGCGGGACAACCCAAGACAACCAGCCGAAGCTGCAAGCAAAGAGCAACGCCGCGAAGCCGAGAAAGGACACTGGAAAATGGTGCGAGTTCCATAAGAGCTCCACTCACAACACAAGTGAGTGTCGGGCCAAGCAGTCACTGGTGGCTGAGCTAAAGGTTTCAGAATCAGATGCATGTTCCGACTCTGAGTCAGAACTCGATAAGGGGTATGAAAAAGGGAAGCAGATCATTGATGCGGATCCCAGCGCCACTGTTGCTACCGCAAAGATCCAGAAAAATGAACCCGAAGATCCAGAGGAGGAGGAGCGTCTCTTCCACTCCCAGATGTGGGTAAAGGGCTCCCCGATACAGTTCATTGTTGATAGCGGGAGTCAAAAGAACCTCATTTCGGCAGAGGTCGTGAAGCGGTTGGGCTTACCGACCACAGCACATCCACAACCATACACCATTGGGTGGCTTCACCAAGGGCGAGATCTTCGTGTGAGCCAGCAGTGTCGCCTTCCATACAACATCAAGCCCTTCACGGATGAGGTATTGTGTGACATTGCTCCCCTTGAAGTTTGTGATGTATTACTAGGACAACCATACTTGTGGAAGCGACATGCTGTGTATGAATCAAGGCCCCGTGCTGTTATTATTACTTTGGGAAATAAGTTGTTCAGGATACCAGAGGTAGCACCACCTGCCGCCATCTCTTTGATTACTGCAAAACAATGCAGTAAGATCATTTCCAAAACCAGGAAATTTGTTTTCCTGATGATACGCCCTCAAGGGAAGAAGAAGACAGTGGCCGCGGCCTCCAAACGGGGTCCCTCTGCACGGCAGCTACAGATGGACAAGATTGTGGAGGAGTACGAAGACATCTTCACCTCCCCGGCAGGGGTTCCTCTGCACTGTCAAGTCAAGCACTCCATCGATCTGACCCCAGGTGCGCCGCTACCCAATGGACCAATTTATCGGCGCTCCGTTCTGGAGAACAATGAAATCAAGAGGCAGATTCAGGAGCTCCTGCAGAAAGGTCACATCCGTCCGAGTTCTTCGCCCTGTGGGAGCCCGATAGTGTTGGTACAGAAGAAGGATGGGACGTGGAGACTCTGTATTGACTATCGGGCGCTGAACAAGATCACTGTCCGTAATAGGTACCCGATCCCGCGGATTGATGACCTCCTAGACCAACTAAAGGGGGCGAAATATTTCAGCAAGATCGATCTGAAGTCAGGATATCACCAGGTACCAATTGAACCCTCAGATGTGTGGAAGACTGCCTTCAAATCCAAGGAGGGCCTCTTCGAATGGTTGGTCATGCCTTTCGGATTGACGAATGCTCCTGCAACCTTTATGAGGCTAATGGATGACATCTTGCGGCCATTCACCAACTCCTTTGTAGTAGTATACTTGGATGACATTCTGATCTTTAGCCAGAGTTGGGAAGAGCACCTCCACCACATCCGACAGGTTCTCCAAACACTGCGGCAACACAAGCTATGTGCCAATTTGGAGAAATGCACTTTTGGCATGACCGAGGTTCAGTATCTGGGATACATCATTGATGAACAGGGGGTGCATGTCGATCCAGCCAAGGTCCAAGTCATTCGGGATTGGCCCTCTCCAACCACTCTAACAGAGCTCCGCAGCTTTCTAGGTCTTGCCAACTTCTACCGCAGGTTTGTGTTGGGATTTTCTCATATTTCTTGGCCCTTGAGTCAAGTCACCAAGGGCGGGGCGAAAGCAAAATTCTTTTGGTCTGAATCTCAACAGAAGGCATTCAGGGAGTTGAAGGATCGCCTCTGCACGGCACCAGTGCTCGCGTTACCAGATTTACAACAACCATTTGAGGTCGAGACAGATGCCTCTGACTATGCTATTGGGGCAGTCCTTACTCAACATGGACATCCAGTGGCATATCACAGTGAAACACTTTCAGACACAGTCCGGAAGTACCCCACTTATGATAAAGAGATGTATTCCATTGTACAGGCCTGCCGACAATGGAAGCATTACATTTTGGGGAAGGAAACGGTCATCCACACAGACCACCGACCTCTGCAGTTCATACAGACCCAAGGGAAATTGCAGAATGATCGCCATCAGAAGTGGTCTACATACCTGCAACAGTTTCACTTGAATATCAAGTATAAAAAGGGCAGCACCAATAATGTTGCAGATTGCCTCAGTCGACCACCGATCATGGCGCTAACCACCGTGCTCAACTCTTGCGGGCACGAGACTTCTGATTGGCCACTTCTCTACAAAAGCGACCCAGAATTCGGCCACACATACCAGACACTCTTGGAGGGTCGGCAGGTTGCAGATTTTCACCTCCAGGATGCCCTATTATGCCACCTCGGTCACCTTTGTGTTCCTTCAAGCGAGCGTGCCAAGATGATTTGGGAAGCACACTACAGTCGGGCTGCTGGGCATTTCGGGGTCGAGAAAACAGTGGCAGTACTGCAAAACTATTTCTATTGGCCGAATCTTCGACAGGATGTTGGGAAGTACATCCGATCATGTACTGCCTGTGCCATTGCCAAACCGACCATTAAGAAGCAAGGCCTCTATACCCCGTTGCCTACCCCTAGTCGACCTTGGGAATCCATCTCCATGGATTACATGTCAGGCCTTCCTTCCACTAAGCATGGAAATGACTGTGTTTTTGTGGTCGTCGACAGGTTCTCAAAGATGGCCATTATGATGGCCTGCAAGAAGAATATCACAGCAGAAGCCACTGCTAAACTCTTCTTTGAACGAGTGTGGGTGCACTTTGGGATCCCACAGTCTATCATCTCAGATCGGGACAGTCGGTTTCTCAGCACCTTTTGGTCCAGTCTCTGGTCAATGCTGGACACCAAACTCACGAAGTCCACAGCCTTCCATCCTCAAACTGATGGCCAGACAGAGGTTGTCAATAGGATGATTGTGCACATTCTGCGCATGTATAACTCAAAGCATCCACGCACATGGGACGAGAGCCTCCCCTACGTTCAGCACAGCTACAACCGAGCTCTTCACAGCTCCACTGGCCATAGCCCTTTTCAGGTGGGTTTGGGATTCCAGCCACTATGCCCCATTGATGTGGCCATGCCACTTGCAGCTACTCACATGAATTCAGCTCATGTCCAGTCCGAAACAGATAAGGCCACCAGCTTCATTGAGCGCATCCAACATATTCGCCAGCAGGTCCATGACATTCTTGAGAAATCAAATGCCAAGTACAAGCAGCGACATGATCAACATCGGGTGCCACACAAGTTTCAGGTGGGCGACAAAGTCTGGTTGCATTTGCAAAAGGAACGCCTTACTGGAGCCTATCGAAAATTGAGACCACTCCGATATGGTCCTTACACCATTACTAAGGCTATGGGAGACAATGCATTTGAGCTCAGCATTCCCCCATTCCTTGGCCTGCACCCAGTATTTAATGTGGACCGCCTTCGGCCATACTTTCCACCATTGCTAGACACATCCGACATTGCAGAACAGCTCAAACCCACAGAATTAAATCCAGATTGCATGGAACAAGCTGCAACTGATCGGATCATGGACACACAGATCAAGAACACTCGCCAACAGAATATCCAACTGTATCGAGTTGTCAAAGCGGGCCAACTCCTTCAGCAGGGCAAGTGGCTCACCAGGGAACAAGTTCAGCAGAAGTTTCCTCATCTCATGGAGGAGCTCAACGCAATGGGGACCATTGCTTCCTAAGGGGGGAGGAATGATCCAGGTGGATATTGGTGGCCACCTGCCAAGTCCACCTGGACCCCCACCATTGTCTTTCTCAGCATTTTCAGTTTCCTTAATTGTAGCACAACTTACTATTTTTAGCAGTTTTTCGGGTCCTGAACTTCTGGAGCCGTTTTGAGGCCCTAAACGACGTTTTTTGGGAAATCTGGGGGCAACATGGGTCCATGGACCAATGTTGCCCTTCCCAAAGTGGTAGTGCTCGGATAGATCTTTCTAACGAGCTATTGTACGCGTCAAACGGAGATCGTATGCCAAAGTTACGACCCTGGGAAGTTGATGTACCAATTTACCCAAACGGGGCCCACAGTTTGGCGTTTCATCTCCTAGGGTTAGGTTTTGGAATGTTAAGGGTTTTCCATTGTTTCTCAACAATAAATAGGCCTTCGAGCCTCATTGTAACACAGTTCAGAGGCATGTAGCCATCACATCTCTTCTCAGAGATAAGCTACCATCGCCCTAGCTAGTTTATTTCCATTTCTGTTTGTAAGCATATTTCAGTATTTTCCATTAATGAAATGAAGTATTATTTCCGCTGCATCTTTATGTATATGGTTATCTCTGTAATTTGTTGCGTTCCTGTTTAAATCCGGATCAAGTAGAGAGACTCGAAGGAGTCAACAAGAAGAGCAAAGAGATGGCCATGAATGGGCTGAGGGATCAGGACAGGTTGGATGAGGCATCCAAATTTGGCATTTGGAAGGTCGGGATCCTTTTTGTTCTGTGTGCCATGAGTGCACACACACCACTTGAGAAGAAGTGGGGAGACATTGAGCTGTAGTCAAGCGGACTATAGGCAATGAGGGGTAGAATCCTCGAGGTACCCAGCCTCTTGGATTAGACCTTGCTACAGGAGCCCCGAAGAGGAGTAGCAGGACTGGCGGATGTGGGTAGAGACGGATGCGGATGAAGCGACAGAGAGAGCTATAGTGCAGAATTCCCAGGACAGCGCGAGGCTAGCAAGCTGCAACAATGCGAGAGGCACGGGAGTGTTGCACCAGTGCAGGATGGCACAGAGAGGTGTGCAACAGTGCGAGATGCAGGGAGTTGTTGCAGCAGCGTAGAGGTCAGAGAGGGAGCACTTGTCAGCAGCAGAGGGAGCTTCAGCATCAGGAGTACTCTAGCCTGACAGAGAGGTCAGAGTTGGGAGATCAGTTACTTACTTCTCAGTAACTGAGTTGCAGTGCAGCAGTTAGTAGTGGTAGTGCTATGGGCAGCACGATGCAGCATGATGAGAGGAGATGCAGTGCAGACGCAGCAGTGGCAGTGGCAGGGCCATGGGCAGCAGCACAGATGCAGAGGGAGCTGTCGTACAGATGCAGCAATGGCAGTGGCAGAGCTATGGGCAGCAGTACAGGATGCAGCAGTGCAGAGGATGATGGGCAACAGGCCTAGCATCAGCACAGGGACCGATGCCAGATGATCAAGGTGATACTTAGTAAGGAGTATTGCTAAAGCATAGTCCTCGCTAAGAGGGAGTGTTGATTTGGGGTAGCATCAGATGTGCTCTAGCCATGAAATTTGGTGGAGAGGTTAGGGCACATGAGATTTCCAATGCCCAGAAAGGGTTTGCGTAGATTCTAAGCAATTAGGGAGATATTAAAATAATTAATATTTTTAATGGAGTCCCTAAGTTTAAGTCTAAACTTAGGGAAATTAAAATATTAATGTGAATTAATATAAAACTGTGTTAGAATGGTCCAAAATACATGGATCAAGCCAGATCTAATCTTAGCCATCGATTAGGGACTTAATCTCAGCCATTGATTTGTCAACGAGAAAAGTATAAGAGGAGGCTTGAGGGTCACTTGGAGAATACACCAGAGTGATCAGTGATTCTATTCTCTAGAGCGGGGTTTGCTAAGAGAGATAGAATCAGTGATCAGTTGCAGCGAGGGGCAGTGAGTACGAGGCAGAGAGGTAGGGACAGTGCCGAGAGACCAGCGCAGAAGCAGAGAGAGGCAGATGCAGAGCCAGAGGGAGCCACGCAGAAGCAGCAGAGACTGCGCAGAGCCAGAAGGGCATGCGTCATCCACGCAGAGGCTGCAGGAGTGATGCAGAGAGCCAGAGAGGTTGCGCAGAGCCTCAGTAGGCTGATGCAGAGGGTTTCAGGCTGACGCAGAGGCCAACAGGGCTGACGCTGAGCTTTAGATTGTGTTGGAGAGGGATTTCGTGGAGCAGGCTTTCCGAATCCCTGTTTTTGAAGAGAGGTATTGCTGCCAAATTTTTTATCTCTGTCGGGTTCGCCAGTTTGCCACCCAGTGTACTCAGAAAAGAGCTGCTTAATAATAAAACCCTCAGATAGTTGCACTGGTTTTCCCGCATTGGGTTTTTCCAGAGACATTAGTCCAAAAATAACGGTGTCACTTGTGTGCTTGTTTCTATTTCCTTCAGTTGATGATCTGTAATGTGTTGAGCATGTACTTGTATTTATTTCCAGTATTTGCATGGTAAATAACTTGTTAATTAACAGAACAAGTAGGTAGGAATAAATCAGTAAAGTTCATGAAGGGTTTCTAACGTGTCAGACTTAGAAATTCCAACACCATCTAGGTTATCTCTTAGAACATACTCTAGTTGTTCTAGCAATCATGTATTTTAATTTAATATTATGGGCATATTAATATGGATCACGAAGTAAATGGATGATTGATCGATCTCGATTGTATTTTTGTTCCCACACTTCACTTGGGAGGTTAGTCTTTGACTCTAGTCCAGTGGGACCTCCTTTGAGACCTTAGGGTTTGTTGTCGCAAAATCTAGTAGGCCTTGGAGAGGGGTACCTCACAAGGCTATTACTAGACCAAGAGACAACAATGGGGTAGTGGCCCATTGTCACCACAGCCAAAACCACCTGCTCTTTATGGATTTTCACTGATGGGAGGAATCCCAGTATGAGGTCAACTATGAGGGATATTCAAAGTATAAAGGTATTTGACGACCAATAGGATTTAAGGGAAAAGCTCAACTTAAGTACAAGGTTCCAATCACCAAATGGAGGCAAATCACTTTTCCAAGAGAGGCCGAATTTATGAGGCACGAGACCTAGGGCTTGATTAGTAGGTTGAGTGTTGGGATGGCCAAAGGTCAAGGCAAGGAGAAAGAGTTTCCAACAATGATTTTCAACAAGACATAAGCACATGAAACCCTCAAGAAGCCCCCAAGTTGAAGCTAAATCTAAACTAGGGATTTACCCGGGCAAACAAGTAGAGCAAAGGAATTTATAGACAAGATTGAAGTGGATGCCCACCAAAAGGAGAGATTTTGTGGCAAATACTATCCTCTTGATGTTTAGGCTCTCCAATCTCGAGAATGCTTCCTCCCTAGAAATTCGCACCAAACCCTGGCTTGGACGCTTGACCTTAAAGGGGTCGAATTAGGTCAAGAGGAAAAAGTGAGAGAATTTATGGATGAAAAGTGATTTGATCATCAATAAAGGATGGCCAGTGCCTAACTCCTTGGGAGGATGGAGTCTATGAGTTGATTAGATAGCTAAAAGTTGCTAAGGAGGAAGGGTAATTTATGCCCTAGCACAAAAAACCCTAATGATTACCCATGCAATGGATCAAGAAGTTTCTTGGCAAAGTAATCAAAGTTCATCGCTAGGATTATCATTCACATGTTATTCATCAGTAATGCATGCAATAATAATATCTTGATTCTATCCAATAAATTAGGGCACAATAGGAAACCCTAGATTCAATTATATTCCATACATTAGACATAGAGAAAAGATTTATCTAACAAAATGCTCACTTACAAGAAAACATGCATAAAATTCCATCCATTGATCCAAGACAATATCTCCAAAGATAAGTCAATAGCTCCAAATATCAAAATGCATTCATAGATTTGATTTCCTCCACAACAGAAAGAGGTCGAAATTCTCCTACGAGAGGCCGAAATATCCAAGTCCAAGTGATGATCAGAAAAAAATGGTTCCTCTCCTCTATTTATATGAGGATTAATGTCCTTTTTAGCCTAAAACCCCCTAAAACAACAAAATTGTCACAATGATTAGTTAGGTAACAAGCCGACCTACTAGCTTAGACAAAAACATAAGAATTTGCCCACACATGTCTGTAGGGAAATAATTGATGGCGTCATCCATGCGTTAGCCATTGTAGGGCATGCATTGGTGCTTTTGGGTGCCTAACTTGGTGTGGAAGCTCTCTAAAATCACCCTTTGAGGGTTGGCCGTTAGAGTTTTATCAATATCCCTCTATGGACCCCAAAATTCATCTTGGGGCAACAAAGGTGGTCTCATAGGTCTCCAAATGGCCATAGTGCCTATCTCTGCTCAACATTGACGGCTTCCAAGGCGACACTAGCCCTCCCATGTCTCAAGGGGTAAGACCATCATCATCTAAGCCCTAGATCAACTGCCATCCCTCACAAAGTGATAAGGTCAGCTAGGGCATGCTGGGTCTAGGGACGTCACCCCAAAAAGTCATCAAATGTGGGGAAAAGTTGCCAAAACATTGCGGGTTCTGGAGGTGCCCAAGGGTGTGTATGAAGCTCTGTTATTGCTTGTAGTCCCATGCCTCTCAACGCTTCACCTGTGGGTGTCAATATGCTTCTTTGAAATCCCAGTCCCAGTTAAGGTGGCAAGGTCCCAATTGTAGTGTTGATTTTCTCCGCGACACTTAAGAATCAAGTTTGAGTCTAAGATCACAATCACAAACACACTCAAATGCCACAACATAAGCACTTTGCACAGCATAAAACATATAGCAGTGAATCAATCTCGTGCACATGACAATTTTTAACCCAAAACGTGTTATATTACATATCTTAATACGACAAACGTAGGGCTCCTGTACCAGGGATCATGGCCCTTACATACAGCTCTGATACAAGGAAATCTAGGGTTTGGAGTCAACAACCTATGACCAATTTGTCCCTGAACAAAGTACACTTGACTTGCTGATGTAGCGCTTCAACAACCCTTTCAATCCACGTACCTTGAACACATCTGGCAGGTCCTTTGCCATCTCTTTTGTTGATCATTGCAACTTCTGCAGCTTCAAAAGGCTTGCATCTCCAGTCGTCCAATCTGCCACCATCAATTTTCCTGGCTACTCGAAGATGACTGAACATAGGCTCAACAAACTGCTCTCTTGCTCCTCCAAGAAAACCAACTCATAGGGTCTTCACCAAAGTTTCCCTCTAGCACTGATATGGCTACTGCAACATCATTGCTCTTAGGGACTTTCAGATCTGCCCTCTTATCAGTGATTTGCACCATCAAATCATTGAACTAGGGCATCACCAAATCTGCCTCCTAAAATTCCATTAGCTCCTCCAATGAACATTGTACATAAGGTCTTATTTTACTATCTTCATATAATCAAATATGCCCTCTTATCAGTCCACAAATGATTGATCTAGGGCTTCTAGAACAACCCTCTTATAACCCCTCTACAACACAACGATAGTTGGTCTAGGGCACACAAAAAATTGTCCACTTAATTGATTTTGGCTCCTCCAAGAATATCGTCCCTCTCCACGTGAATAGAAATCAGAGCTAGTTATATTAGAACTCTTGGACAGTGTTGAAAAGTGTAACTAGGTTTGGTCTTCATAATGACGTGTAATTGTGATGTTTATAAATGATGTACAGAAGAAAAATAAAGTTATTATTGTGCTTGCTTCATGGGTTTCATAAGCAAGAGATTTTATTTTTAGATGGTTCAAATTGAGAGCCTTAGGATTTGTCATTAAAGTCAAAGAGTCAATGTCATGTATGGAAAGCCCTTCATGGGCATGTTACAAATGTATACTAGTCTATAGATTTGTCAAATAGCCCTCCAACGACAGGCACAAGTCCTCACTTCAAGTCGGCCTCCCAATGAAGTAAATGTCGGCTCACCAAAATTAGAGACACATCCCTTCGTTGAGGTCATGTCGGCTTATATATACGAACAAACTACTATATATAGGGACCTCGGCCCATTCCACAGTCAGAGAATTTCGGATACATCTTTGAGTTTTTCAGATGGACTGTTTAAGGGACAAGTGCAGATCTCTTTGGGATTTCGGGTGGCCTAATGCAGAAGCAAGCTCGAATATCAGTGCAATGAAAGAAGCTCGGATAGGGTACAAAACTATAGAGATCAGTTCGGTGTCATCTTGTTGTCAAGAAGTGCAGTCTACCTCTGAAAATTCGGGTGACAATTACAGTGACAGTTCGGTACAACTCGGTGTTCAAAGGAGACTACAATTTGGTGAAGTATCAAAGGTGAAACTCTGTCTCGGTACAGCAAGGAGAAACTTGATGAGATTACATTGATCAAGTAATAAAGGCTCGGTGCAGTGTTATCAAGGACTCACAAAAGTAAGGTCTCAGTTATATGACAGCAAGGAGATCTCACAGTAAAGGAGATCTTAGTGTGAAGACAGTAATAAGATCTCAGTGATGCTAAGAAGGTCGAAGTGGAAGAGGAGACAAGAAGAAGAGTGATTGTCAAGAGAACTTGTGTCTTGGTCTTGGAGTGGCAAATAGGTCAAGGGTCTTGGTCTTGGTATTCGTCAATTGGAATCTCTATAAGAAGAATTTGTGTGGGTTTTCCTCTCAAAGAGTGAGAGGTTTTGGCCCTGGCTGATAGCCTACATTCTGTGTCTCTTGTCTATTTATGTTCATGCATTGGTTACTGTTTGATGAAGAAGAACACTAATAATCTAAAAAGAAGAAGATTCTAATCTAAAGAAGGAAAAAGCATTCACAAGCAATTACTAATTGAAGAGAAATCACCTAATGCTAATCCCCGATATTTTTCAACATATTGAACATCAGTTGGTTTTCATGCTTACAAAGAGCCCTAATCTAGGGCATGAACCACAACAAATTACCCTCAAACATGCGTAGAAAAGCAGACTTACATGAGGCCGAAATTACAAAGATTCTTCTCCTTCACTCCTGTGCAAACTCAGGCTTCTCAACATACCTTCTAGCACACATTTCGACCTCCTAAACTTCGCATTTGTGAAAATTCTATCACTGCAACTACTGATTTATTTTACCTACTTATTTTGCAATAAGTTATTTACGAAAACCCTTCAGTAAACATTAAAAGAAATTTTGCTGCAGATATCACACCATAATATAGAAACAAATACATGCACAAGAATCAAACACATGAACACAGATATTTTGGACAATTGTCCCGGGAAAAACCCATTGCAGGAAAACCAGTGCAGCAGAGGAGGATTTTATTAATCAGTGATTCTTGAGTACAACTGGGTGCCAAACTGGCTTACCCAACAAAGATAAATTCTCCAGCACCTCTTCTAGACTCAGCGTCAGACTTGTTGGCCTTTGCGCAGCTCCCAGACCCTCTGCGTCAGCTCCTGCCTCTTTGTGTCAGCATTGGGCCTCTCTGCGTCACCCACGCAGGCCCTCCAGTGACTGCGCAGTCCTACTGCCTCTGCGTCTGCCTCTCTAATCTTTGCGTTGATCTTCTGGTATTGTTCCTGACTCTCTGTTCCGCACTCGCTACCTCTTGCTACAATCCAGACCTCTAGTTCGAATTTCTCAACAAACCCCGCTCCAGAAATCGAATTGACTGGTCTCCCTCAGTATATCTCCAACTGACCCTCAAGTCCCCTTTTATACTTTTCCTGTTGATGAATCAACGGCCGAGATTAAGTCCCTAATCAACGGCTAAGATTAAAATAGACTTGATCCTTATCTTTTGGAAGCTTCTCATCCTTATCTTTATTAATACCCATTAATATTTTTATTTCCCTAAGTTTAGACTTAGGAACTCATTAAAAATATTAATTATTTTAATAACTCTTCATCCGGATGGATTTTTCCAAAACGATTTATGGGTTTTGGAGATCTCATGTGCTTTAGCCTCTCCACCAATTTTCATGGCTAGAGCACATCCGATGCTACCCCAAATCAACACTCCCTCTTAGCGAGGACTGTGCTCTAGTAATACTCCACACTGAGCATCACTCTGATTATACGGCACTGGTACCTGTGCTGATGCTAGGCCTCCCCGCCCAACATCCTCTGCACTGCTGCATCCTGTACTGCTACCCATGGCTCTATCACTGCCACTAATACATCTGTACTACAGCTCCCTCTGCATCCGTGTTGTTGCTAGTCCTTCTTCCCAACACTGCAACTCCCTCTGCATCCGTGCTGCTGCTGGTCCTTCTTCCCAACACTGCAACCCCTTCTCATCATGTTGCATCGTGCTACTGCTAACTGCTACTGCACTGCAACATCATACCCATTTCTGCTACTAAAATGGATTCTTTATCATCCCCATCTTCTCCCTGAAATAATCAAAATTGGTTCTTCCAAGGGCCTTGGTAAGGATGTCTGCCACCTGTTCTCCTGTAGGAATGTAACTCAACTGTACAGCGCCTCGTTGGACACAGTGTTTAACAAAGTGACACCGAATATCAAGATGCTTTGACTGATCGTGAAATACTGGATTCTCAGAGAGCTTGATGCAACTCTGATTATCACAAATGATCCTGGTCGCCTCCATCTTTCTTCTAAATAGGTTCACAAGCAGTTTTCTAAGCCATATGGCTTCGCACGAAGCTATGCTTGCAGCCATATATTCTGCTTCAGTTGAGCTCAGAGCTACGAATTTTTGTTTCCTACTTCACCAGGAGGTCATTCCAGATCCAATGTTGAAACGGTACCCAGAGGTACTTTTCTGATCCACTGAACTTCCAGCCCAATCTGCATCAGTAAATCCACTCAATCTGATATCCTTACTCCTGGTGTACAAGAGTCCATAATCGACTGTTCCCTGTATATATCTAAGAACATGTTTGGTTGTTGCCCAGAGTGCTCTCTTCGGTTCCACCATGAACTGACTGAGGGTGTTGACAGCGTAACAAATGTCTGGCCTAGTATTGACCAGATACATCAGGGACCCTATGAGCTGCCTGTATAAGGTGGGATCAACATCCTTGTCCTCTGACGCACCAATTTTCTTCCAGTTGGTGATCATTGGAGTAGCCATGGGTCTACAATCATGCGTCCTGAATCTCTTCAGAATTTTTGTAGCATATCTCCCTTGCCCAAGGAATATCTCCCCCTTTTGCTGCCAAACTTCCAAACCCAGGAAATAATGCATTTGTCCCAAATCCTTCATGTCAAACTCTGTGGCTAGATTCTTCTTGCAATCTCCAATAAGCTTGGACGATCCTGTCAGGAAGAGATCATCCACATATAATACTAGAATTAGAGGCTCATTCTCTACAACCAGATAGTAGAGATTTGGATCTACGTCACTCTTGACAAATCCCATCTTCTGCAAGTAGCCATCAATTCGACCATACCATGCTCTAGGTGCCTGTTTCAGTCCATACAAGACTTTCTTCAATCTGCATACATGAGACTTCTTCTCATGTGTCTCGAAGCCTTCTGGTTGTTCAATGTATACCTCCTCTTCTATCACCTTGTTCAGGAATGTCATTTTGACATCCATCTGATGAATCTCCCATCCCATCTGTGCTGCAAGAGATATCACGGTTCTAATAGATGTATACCTAGCTACTAGGGCGAAGGTCTCTTCATAGTCAATTCCTTCCTTCTGAGCATACCCCTTAGCCACAAACCTGGCTTTGTATTTTTCCACATTGTCGTCTGCAGCGTATTTAATCTTGTAGATCCATCTCGAACCTACCACCGATCTGTCTTGAGGCCTCGGCACTACCTCCCAGACATCGTTCACCATTATGGAGTTGTATTCCTCTACCATCGCATCCAACCAAACCTGATGTTGAGCAGCCTCCTGAAAACTGGCAGGCTCCCCATCCTGAGCTACTAATGCTTGATATCTATCTAGTTGTTTTCGCTCCCTTTTATTGTTTCTTGGTGCACCGATGAAATCCTTTGCATCTCGCAAAATCTGACGAAGTTCCCTGCTCGTTCTTCCTCTGGTAGTAGGTGCTTCTGTTAGCTCCTCCTCTTGTGATTCTTCCTGATTCGAGGAAGAATTCTTTACTTTCGTTGGTTGAAGTGGTTTGACCAACGGCTCATCTTTTGACTGCTCCTCGAAAGGCATTTCTTGAGATTTTCTTAAGGCCCTGTCCTCCATGAACTTCATATCTCATCGAACTACTACCTTCCTGCTCCCTGAAAGATAGATTCTGTATGCCTTAGCATTCTCACTATATCCCACTAGATATCCTTTCTTTGCAATTTGATCCAGCTTCTTCCTCTTTTCCTCGGGTATGCGGCAATATGGTAAGCTCCCAAATATCCTGAAATGACTGACTTCAGGTGTCTTCCCTGTGAAGACTTTCTCTATTCTGAACAAAGACTGTCGTGTTGCATGCTTCTGTCCACAAGAAGTTTGGCACATCCTGATCATACATCATGGCCCTAGCTGCTTCTATGATAGTCCTGTTCTTTCTTTCTGCTACTCCATTCTGCTCCGGATTGTAAGGAGTTGTCCACTCTCTTCTGATGCCCTCCTTAGCGCAAAAATCAGTGAAGTCTTTATTGACATACTCTCCACCATTATCTGAGCGCAAAACTTTTATTTTCTTCCCTATCAAATTCTCCACCAAAGCCTTGAACTCTTTGAATCGACCCTCCTTGGTTTTCAGAGAATAAATCCAAGTTTTCCTTGAGTGGTCATCAATGAAGGTGACGAAGTATTCAGCACCACTAAGAGCTTTAGTGGACATAGGTCCGCAGATATCTGAGTGTACCAATCTTAGTACACTCTTGGCCTTGTTTTTACTTCTAGGAAATGTCGCTTTAGCATACTTTCCCAGAGCACATCCTCTGCATACATCATCTCGTTCTGTAATAAGATCCGGAACTCCTATTAAGTTATCCTGAGAATTCTCAGAGCCCCATGGTGTAAATGTCCCATTCTTCTGTGCCATAGTTCATTCAAATCCTTGTCTCCATGACTGCATATCAATGCCATTGGTGATTCTAGTTGTAATTTGTACAACCTGCTACTTTTGATCCTGATCTACACTTTCTTTTTCCAGCTCGGTGTTTGACATATACTTTCTCCTTGATGAAGAAAAAGTCATAGCCCTTGCCTTGAAGATGCGATACGGAAAGTAAGTTCATCCCCAGTCCTGGTACATGCAGCACATTGGTAGCACAAAACGCTCTCCCGTTTCTGTTTGAAAAACTATGGTACCCTTCCCTATTGGAGTACACTTTGCCTTATTCCCCGTGGTTATCTGAAAATTCATCCTTTCCTCCTGATAATCTGAGAAACATTCCTGGATTCCCGTCATATGCCAGGAGGCTCCATTGTCTATATACCATACCTCTGATGATGCAGAGCTAGTCACACAAGCAACTTCTTCTTCCAATCTGGAAGCCAACATAGAGAAATCGAAATTACTGTCTCTTGTGCAATTTTCTGAAAATCTGTGCGAGTCTCCTGACGTAGATGCCTCTGCATCATGGTCTCGACCCATAATTGATTTTCCCTTCTTGTCTCTAATTACTTGCTCTGATACCATGTGAAAATTCTATCACTGCAACAACTGATTTATTTTACCTACTTATTTTCCAATAAGTTATTTATGAAAACCCTTCAGTAAACATTAAAATAAATTTTGCTGCAGATATCACACCATAATATAGAAACAAATACATGCACAAGAATCAAACACATCAACACAAATATTTTGGACAATTGTCCCCGGAAAAACCCAATGCGGGAAAACTGGTGCAGTAGAGGAGGATTTTATTAATCAGCTATTCTTGAGTACAACTGGGTGCCAAACTGGCTTACCCAACAGAGATAAATTCTCTAGCACCTCTTCCAGACTCGGCATCAGACTTGCTGGCCTCTGTGCAGCTCCCAGACTTAGCATCAGACTTGCTGGCCTCTGCGCAGCTCCCAGACCCTCTGCGTCAACTCCTACCTCTCTGCGTCAACATTGGCCCTCTCTACGTCACCCACGCAGGCCCTCCAGTGACTACAGAGTCCTGCTGCCACTGCGTTTGCCTCTCTAATCTCTGCGCTTATCTTTTGGTACTATTCCTGACTCTCTGTTCCGCACTCGCTACCTCTTGCTGCAATCCAGACCTCTAGTTCGAATTTCTCAGCAAACCCCGCTCCAAAAATCGAACTGACTGGTCTCCCTCAATATATCTCCAACTGACCCTCAAGTCCCCTTTTATACTTTTCATGTTGATGAATCAACGGCCGAGATTAAGTCCCTAATCAACAGCTAAGATTAAAATAGACTAGATCCTTATCTTTTGGAAGCTTCTCATCCTTATCTTTATTAATACCCATTAATATTTTTATTTCCCTAAGTTTAGACTTAGGAACTCATTAAAAATATTAATTATTTTAATAACTCTTCATCTGAATGGATTTTTCCAAAACGATTTCTAGGTTTTGGAGATCTCATGTGCTTTAGCCTCTCCACCAATTTTCATGGCTAGAGCACATTTGATGCTACCCCAAATCAACAGCATCCACCTAAGGTAATCCACACTTGTTCTTGACAGATCACATGAGAGAATGCTACTTGGATGGTGCTTCAAATGGTCTCTTCTCTTGCCTTCCAATAGTATTCTATGAGGGAGACGACTAGCCCTCGAGGGGCACCACTCAAGCCTAGCCAACATGACTTTCTTTGGAAAAACCCCAACATAAGAAAAGAGGTTTCTTTCATTTGATCTTGCCACATCATCAAACCCTTAGGTGCCCCTTGGCCCTTCAAGGGTGCCTCGCTTGATTTTGATGATTAAACAAATATTTCTCCACTTGGTTTCGTGCCCACAACTTTGGGTGCAAAGCCCACAACTTGGGTACACTGCCCACAAAACCCATGTGGGTCAAACTTCTCCCAAACCCAGTACCCTAGGGTTGTGGGAGTACCTACCAAGCTACACAAATCAACACTCCCTCTTAGCAAGGGAGGTGCTTCCACCACTCGGAAGTATCTCATCATCATCGTCACTAGCAACACTAGCCAGACTTCTGGCGTTCACCATTGCAGCATACCCTGTAGAATGAACCACACTCGTCTCGGTTATGTCTCTGCCACCAAAAGCTTCCTGCTTCTTCCTTTCTCGATAGGCCTTCATTCCATCCCACGGTTCCTTCTTGCCACAGTTGTAGAAGTCTCGTTATTCCCCACTAACCATGCACTCTTCTTAGGTTGTGGATTCTCCCTTTGAACCTACATACTCCCGCCCAAACTCAACTACCTCTAAGTCTCAAGAACCTCCTGCTTCTACTCATGATATATAGGCTTTCCCATCAACCGATATAGACCATGCTCCATAACTCCAATGACAGCTCCAGTGGAGTTAGAACTTTTGGGCCTGAGTCTCGCTTTCCCATCCTGGAAAATCATCTCAAACCCCTTCGCCTCAATCACTAAGATAGACAACACGTTGTATTTGAGCTCTAGTACCCACAGTACATCTTGAACTAGCAACAACCGACTTGACTCCATCCTGAATGGCACGACACCTGGTCCTCTTATCGCCTTCTGAATCTTGTCGCCAACCACCATGTGCAACTTCCAATCCCATTCAAATAGAGTCTCAAAAACATCACGCGAACCTGTCATATGGTTTGACGCACCACTATCCACGTACCATGCAGTCTCATTGATGGTACCCTCAGGGAAATGAGAAACTAGAACAAAATCTTTGTCCTCCAACCTTCTCGAGAGGTCATCCAACTCAAAGGATGTAATAGCACCAACTATCTCCTTGCCCTTCTTCTTCTCATTATCCCCTTTCTTCTTCCGCGAACACTTGCTCGAATAATGACCATATTCACCACAATTATAACACTTTAGCTTACTCAAGTCCTTTACCTTGCCCTTCATCCTCCCTGCAAGAGCCAAATTATCATCAAAAGTCTTCTTTTTATGATGGTCCTTGTCCCACAGTTCCTCCTTGATGAAGTCATCCCACAAACTGTTCCAATCTGGCAACTTCTCTCCAACAAAAATCCCTTTGATGAAGGGCTTACATTCCTTGGTAAACCCTTTCAAAGCAGTCCTTACCAGCTCATAATATGAAACAGTTTCACCAATGGCAGCAAGCTCATATTGAACCTAAGAAAGTCTCATCAGATACGGGGCCACTTCTTCACCATCCAACATCTTGGTGCTCTTCAACTTATCTCTCAATACCAACAGTCAATTCTCGTTCTTATTCTGGAACAGATCCTGAAGAGCTTTCCACATCTCATGGGCAATGTTCTTCCCGGACAGATGAGGTATCAAGTGATCTTTGACACCATCTAGGATGATAAGCTTTGCCTTCGTATCCAACTCCTTAGGGTCAGTTAGTTTCTTGATCTCCTTGTTGGCAAACTCCCAGATCTTGTTCACCATCAAGACCAGCTTGATCCTTTCCTTCCAAGGACTATAGTTGGACAACCCATCCAACCTATCCTCATATCGTAGACCAACCGACAATTTTTCCATTGTTATTAGTGCTTCAACAACAATGGAACTAACTCCCTCTTGAGTTGTACATTGTGCACACTGTGATCCATTGGCCCTTCAAAGTAGCTCTAATACCATGTTGATTTTTTCCATAACACTTAAGAATCAGGTTTGAGCCTAAGATCGTGATCTCAAACACACTCAAATGCCACAACACAAGCACTTTGCACAATGGAAAATATATAGCAGTGAATCAATCTCATGCACATGACAATTTTTAACCCAAAACTTGTTATATTACAAATCTTAATACAACAAACGTAGGGCTCCCTACCAGGGATCATGGCCCTTACATATAGCCCTGATACAAGGAAAACTAGGGCTTGGAGTCAACAACCTATGACTACCAATCTGTCCCTAAACAAGTACACTTGATTTACTTGTTGATGTAGCACTTCCACAACCCTTTCAGTCCACGTACCTTGAACACATTTGGTAGGTCCTTTTCCACCTCTTTTGTTGATCACTGCAACTTCAGAATGCTTGCATCTCCAGTTGTCCAATTTGCCACTATCAATCTTCCTGGCTGCTCCAAGATGACTAAACATAGGCTCAACAAACTGCCATCTAGCTACTCTCCTGCTCCTCCAAGACAGCCAACTCATAGGGTCTTCACCAACGCTGCCTTCTAACACTGATATGGCTCCTGCAACATCACTGCTCTTCGAGACATTCAAATCTGCCCTCTTATCAATGATTTGCACCATCAAATCACTGAACTAGGGCATCACCAAATCTTCCTCCTAATAGTCCATTAGCTCCTCCAATGAACACCATACATAAGGTCTTCTTTTACTGCCTTCATACAATCAATTATGCCCTCTTATCAATCCACAAATGATTGATCTAGGGCTTCTGGAACAACCCTCTTACAACCCCTCTACAAGACAAGGATAGCTGGTCTACAGCACACATAAAACTGCCCACTTAACTGATTTTGGCTCCTCCAAGAATATCAGTCCCATTGAACAATGGATTCTCTCACAATACCACTGTAACATAGGGCCACTAAACTATTGTTCGAGACTCGTTCTTGAACAGCCTTTACACCATTAACTTCTTCACTCCAAGACAATGCACACAACCACACTTATGCACTATCTCCACATGGTTGTCCAACATAGAATATGCCCTAACTAGGGCACGTAAAAGTTCAGTCCTAAACCCTTAAGACAGACCCTCCACTTCAGCACTTTCTCTCCTCGATTCTGCTCTTACTCCTTCACACCATGAAATCCCTACTCACCATCTCTTTCTTCGTCCTTTTGTCCACACACCAAATGTATTATGACCCACTTTTAGGAAGATACATCACCTAGAATTCATGCATAGAGGTGCCCAGAACTACGACCTCTTGACACAGTACTATCCCACGGTTTGTCTCACCTCCTAAAGGGTCTTGGCCCTCTCCACGTGAACAGAAATCAGAGCGAGTTATATTACAACTCCTTAACAGAACTTCGATTGGTTTTCATGCTTAGAAAGAGCCCTAATATAGGGCATGAACCACAACAAATTACCCTCAAATATGCGCAGAATAACATACTTACATGAGGCTGAAACTATAAAGATTCTTCTCCTTCACACCTGTGCAAACTCAGGGTTCTCAATAGACCACCTAGCACACATTTCGACCTCCTTACGCTCTCCGTCCACCTGAGGTAATCCACACTTGTTCTTGAGCAGATGACATGAGAGAACTCTACTTGGATGATGCTTCAAATGGTCTCTCTTGCCTTCTTATAGTCTTCAACGAGGGCAACGACCAGCCTTCAACGAGCACCACCCAAGCCTAGCCGACTTGACTTTCTTCGGAAAAACCTCAACTAACATAAGAAAAAAGGTTTCTTTCATTTGATCTCACCACATCATCAAACCCTTAGGTGCCCCTTGGCCCTTCAAGGGTGCCCCACTTGATTTTGATGATTAAACAAATATTTCTCCACATAGTTTCGCACCCACAACTTTGGGTGCAAATCCCACAACTTGCGTACACTGCCCACAAAGCCCATGCGGGTCAAACTCTCCCAAACTCAGTACCCTAGGGTTGTGGAAGTACCTCCCAAGCTACACAAGTCAACATGTGGAACCACCTAATGATCACATCACAAAGTCTAGTGAAAATAACAAATCATCGGATACAATAATCATTTTTGCATCTAAGTGGACCAAGCTTGAAAGTAATGGGCTATTGAACACTTCAAACAAGACTTTATTTCTAAAATTAGGGCTTTGAACTCACAATGGTGTTACCTCCCTAGCTAGGAGTGGCTAAGGGACAACCCTATTAGGTGTTTCCAACCCCCAAGGGGAAGTGAGATTTCCTCAGTCCACCCTTCAATCAATAGGTGTTATGTGAACAATGATGGCAACCGAAGGGAGAAGACTTCATGGCCAAATGCCATGGTCAAAGGGACTAGCAAGATCGGGATCCACATCTTGTGTATAGATGTGAGGAGGCAGTAATCGTGGATGCATGAGTTACCAACTCAACCTTTGTTTTTCCACCCCTCTTGTGCGCCTTTTACTTTTTCTTGATTTTTTTCTGTTTTACTGCTTATAGTTCAAAGCCAAAGCTTGCTTTGTATGATGTATGGCAGTTGTATTACCCCTCAATGATGAGGCAATTCATTGCCCATCGGGGTTAGGACATGCAAGGGTTCCTTTCATGATGTAAGGAGCAATATGGTGCTCAGGAACTAGGTGATGGCCATAAGGGGTGAGGTAGAGCTCAGGCTAGGCTTTCGCCGACATGCTAATGTGTATGTCATGGCCATCATTTGCATTTTAATATTCTTCTTTTATTTTGCTTATGGCCAATATATTCTTTTTCCTTTTCCCTTTGCTGCATCAACCTCTCGGGGCCAAGTTTCGGGCCCTACCCCGTTATGAGGATGTATGAGTGCCAAATCCCAAAGAACTAATGGTCAATTGAACCCAAAGTATGGCGGTGGAATATAGGGCTTGTGATATAAGATGGAAAGTGGCAAGTATGGAATCGGGGCAAATGGAACACGCTATCTCAATCAAGGCTTCCCAAGTAGTGACCCTCCTATACCCATTAGGCCATTATGGGAGGTCCCACTAGACTGAGGTCGAAGATTAACCCCCCATTTAAGGTGAGGGAACAAGATCATGGTCAAAACCCCGCCTCTTTATAGGTGTTATTTTTTTGGTGAAATTCCACCCGGATTGTATTTTATTAAAATAATTAATATCTTTAATGGGGTCCCTAAGTCTAAACTTAGGGAAATTAAAATATTAATGGGTATTAATCAAAATATGGGTGAGAATGATCTAGAAGGCCGATCAAGTCATGTTTTAATCTTAGTCGTTGATTAGAGACTTAATCTTGGTCGTTGAAGACTCAACAGGAAAAGTATAAAATGGAGGCTTGGGATTCATTTGGAAACACTCACAAAGAGAGAGAGAGAATTGATCTGGAGTTCGATTTTTGGGGCTAAGAAGCTGAGAAATTCGAACTAAGTGATCATTCTGCAGCAGAGAGGCAGTGAGAATCTAGGAGAAGGACTTTCCAGAGAATACTAATTGAGAGGCGGAGAAAGCTTGCAGAGAGGTAGCATAGTAGCCGAAAGAGTTGACGTTGGGCCAGTTTAGGCCCACGCAGTCCTGACGCAGAGCCAGAAGGGCCACCGCAGAGCAGAAAAGTTGCCTGTCACGCAGAATCTAGAACTGTCGGAACTACCGGGAACTATCGGAACTGCCGGAACTGTCGAAACAGCCAGGAGAGCTGAGGCAGAGGGTAGAGAAGGTGACGTAGGGCTGACGCAGAGCCAGCGCAAAAATAGTCGGGGTTAGCCAGTCTTGTGCCAGATCAGCCGGAATTCTGCCAGATGAAGTGAGGTAAAACTCACTCAGATTTTTCGCCAGTATTTTCTCTGTCAAGGATTGCTAGATGAGCATCCTAGATTTGTATTCAGATATTTCTCCTGCATAATAATAACCCTCAGAACTGCTGCACCGGTTTTCTCGCATTGGGTTTTTCCGGGGACTATTGCGTCCAAAAACAAGTGTGTCCTATGTATCTTGTTCTTTGCTCTATTTTTTGTTTCATGAGATCAAATATTAAATTAGTGTAGGTTGCAGAAGTAATTTGCTTTAGTATTCAGAAGAATAACTTGATGAATGTAATTTAAAAAAATCAAGTAGGTGAAGTAGATTCAGATTTGCTGCAGTAGGGGTTCCTACAGAGTGTAGGAATTTTCACATGGTATCAAAGGATTGATTTTGAAATAGGAAGAGCAGATCCAGTGTTGAGCAGTGAGGCCGAAAGCTGCACTTGGAAGCAATTCAAATCCCCTTGAAGAGATTGCGCAGTCCTTGTCGGAAGCAGATCCGAGGAAATCTCTCTCTGAGTGAGACAAAAGAGAGAGGTACGATTTCCAGTTCAGGAGTTTGCAGAGGCAGAGGGAGTGATGCAGAGCCTCAGCGCAGTGCTTGAAGGGTGCAGTTTCTGCCGGGGCAGAAATCCGCTGGAAAAGAACGAAGACACATAGAAGGGGAATTTTCTCCTCAAAGAACTTTCCGCCAGAAAGTTCGAATTTCTCACTTGCTGAGCAATTGAGCAGTGCTAAGCAGTGACTAGAGGAGTCAGTTCAACAGTTGGGTAAGATGGCATCGCATGGGCTCAGAGATCAGGACAGGTTGGAAGGAGCTTCCAACTATGTCATATGGAAGACCAGAATCATAGTTGTTCTGGAGGAACATGATCTCGAGACCTACGTTAATAGTGTTGTAGTTGTTCTTGCTGACAATGATCAAAAGAAGAAATACAAGGCCGAGCAAGGGAAGGCAAAGAGGCTCATTCTCGATGGAGTTCGAGATCATGTGGTCTCACACTTGCAGGGCAAGGATACAGCCCGGGAGATGTGGGATATCTTGTCTTCTCTATATGAAGGCTCTTCCGAACAGCAGAAGATGTATCTAGAGCAGAAGTTGCAGCGGACTTTGATGCAGAAAGAAGAAGGGGTGGACCTCTATCTTCAACGTCTTCAAGACACTAGAGACCAACTTGCTGCAGTGAGGTCCACTCCTCAGCCATCCGCGATGATGAGGATAGCCCTGAATGGAGTCTCGGATGAATGGCAAGTTTTCGTCCAAAGCATATTGGGCAAAGAAAAGCTACCTTCATGGGAGGAGATGTGGGCGACTCTTCAACAGGAGGAGTTAAGGAGGGACCTAGTGAAGAACAACGTTCTTCTCCTCCTCTGGCATCGAAGGGATAGCAGAAGCCGAAGCGAATGGACATTTCGAAGGTGAAATTTTTCAGTTGTGGCGAGATGGGCCACTATGCGTCCCAGTGTCCTTTGAAGAAAAAGGACAAGGATGAGAAACATGATCCTAAGGCCGCTTCAGCAAAGATTGACGAGAATGAGTTTGCCATGAGTGCCCACACATCTCCAAGAGGGAGATAGGGCGATATTGAGTTGTAGTCGGGAGGACTACATGTGGGCAGGATCCTTGAGGAGTCCACCTCTTGGATCAATTCCTTGCTACGGGAGCCCAAGATTCAGCAATAGCAAGATGGACTTAGTGTCAGATGATGCAGTGGAGTGTTTGGAGGACAGATGCAATAGCTGGGACCAGAGACTGATCAGCGCAGAGCAAGGTTGGCAGCAGTGCAGTTGGCACAGTGCAGGAGTCAGTAGCAGTGCAGAAGATTCAGAGGGTCAAAATCAGCAGCAATTAGATTCCAACATCCATTGTATTATGCTGAACACAGTTAACTTCAGCTAATTTTGAATGTTTTTGAGTTGCTTCTCTCAGCAACTAAATTGCAGTAGGGATGCAGTGTTAGAAGTGGCAGTGCTAGCAGCATAGCAGATGCAGCGTTTGAGAGGGAGTTGTAGTATAGATGCAGCAGTGGCAGTGGCAGTGCTAGCAGCATAGCAAATGCAACGTTTGAGAGGGAGCTGTAGTATAGATGCAACAGTGGCAGTGGCAGTGTCATGGGCAGCAGTACAATAGCAGCAGTAGCACAGTGTTGGTGGCAGCAACAGTGCAGAAAGGAGGTGCTTCAGAAACAGAGCAGCATGCAAGTGGACATTGTTGCTAGAGCACTTTCCTCACTAAGAGGGAGTGTTAGTTTTTGGTAGCATCGGAAGTGCTCTAGCCTTGAAAATTGGTGGAGAGGCTAAGGCACATGAGTTCTAAAGAACCCAGAAACCGTTTGGTGAAATTCCACACGAATTGTATTTTATTAAAATAATTAAAATTTTTAATGGGGTGTCTATGTCTAAACTTAGGGAAATTAAAATATTAATGGGTATTAATCAAAATATGGGTGAGAATGATCTAGAAGGCGGATCAAGTCATGTTTTAATCTTAGTCGTTGATTAGAGACTTAATCTCGGTCGTTGAAGACTCAACAGGAAAAGTATAAAATGGAGGCTTGGGGTTCATTTGGAAACACACACAAAGAGAGAGAATTGATCTGGAGTTCGATTTCTGGGGCTAGGAAGCTAAGAAATTCGAACTAAGTGATCATTCTGCAGCAGAGGGGCAGTGAGAATCTGGGAGAAGGACTTTCCGGAGAATACTGACAGAGAGGTGGAGAGAGCTTGCAGAGAGGCAGCGCAGTAGCCGAGAGAGCTGACGTTGGGCCAGTTTGGGCCCACGCAGTCCTGACGCAAAGCCAGAAAGGCCAGCGCAGAGCAGAAAAGTTGGTTGTCACGCAAAATCCAAAACTACCGAAACAGTCGGAACTGCCAGGAATTGTCGAAATTGTCAGGAGAGTTGACGCAGAGGGCAGAGAAGGTGACGCAGAGCCAGCGCAGAAATAGCCGGGGTTAGCCAGTCTTGTGCCGGATCAGCCAAAATTCTGCCGAGTGAAGTGAGGTAAAACTCACTCAGATTTTCTACCAATATTTTCTCTGTAAAGGATTGCTAGATGGGCATCCTAGATTTGTATTCAGATATTTCTACTGTTAAATAATAACCCTCAAAACTGTTGCACCAATTTTCCCGTATTGGATTTTTCCGGGGACTATTGTGTCCAAAAATAAGTGTGTCCTATGTATCTTGTTCTTTGCTCTGTTTTCTGTTTCATGAGATCAAATATTAAATTAGAGTAGGTTGCAGAAATAATTTGCTTTAGTATTCAGAAGAATAACTTGATGAATGTCATTTAAAAAAATCAAGTAGGTGAAGTAGATTCAGATTTGCTGCATAGGGGTTCCTTCAGGGTGTAGGAATTTTCACATTAGGTCACCCCATAATCCATGTCAAATGCCCAAATACAAACAAGCATAAACACCTGATTGCAAAATGAATGAAGTAGTTTTTGATCGAAAGCCCACCATCGTTTATGTGCTCCTGCGAGATGGGTGAGAAAACATATGACTGAGGTAGGTGGCAGATATATGAATGGCACATCGTCTTCGGCTAGTGGTGGTTATCAAGGGCAACGAGTTGGTCAGCTGGATGTAAATGAATGGGAGAAAAAATTTCTGCTATAGGGTTACTCGTGTTGGTGGGTAACAGGGTTTAGGAAGGGCACTACTGGGGAGGCACGTATTGATATAGTGCATCCAAGCCAATCCATACTTATCACTTTCCATCTCTCCCAATTATCCATCTCCATTTTTCAAGTTGATAGTGATTGGTCATTGGGATTGACACCCTATATCCATATCCTTAAGTCAGCGCTGAAAATTTGGGCCTAGAGGTTGATGCAACTAAAAAAATGATAAAAGCATATAAAACCACAATGAAAGAAAATGTAAACTACGAAAAATGGTTGGGACATATTTAGTGTGTGGGAAAAATCCTAGCATGAGCTCTACCCCCCTCATTAGCCATCACCCAGTTCCTCGAGCATTCATTACTTCGTCCAAATAAAGGAACTCTTGAATGTACCAACCCTGATAAGAAAGAAATTGCTACACCTTAGAGGGTATTGGAAAAATATAAAGCAAGCTTGGGCTCCTAAGCTATAAACCAAATAAAGATGAGGGTTTTATTATTATCTTCAGTAAATTCAAGAGTACAATTATCCGCTTCCCAAACTGGCAAGACTCGGCAATCTCTATTGGCAATATATATTGGAGACACTATGTCTCCCTTTGTAATCAACTCGACCTCCTCCTAGCCAGTCACACCTCCTCCTGGAATTCGACTTCCTGCTGGAATGTGCAGATCTGGCTAAGGAAAAATTCGTACAGCCCTGGAATCACCTCCAAGCAAGTCATCCTACCTCCCTCTACCTCTGAAACCCACTTGCTTTGCCTCCGAGACACTGATCTGGCAGCAATTGAAACGTGGCTCCTCCGGAAACTCGCACTGAGAAATTTGGCTAACTCACACTATTGTCTTCAGCCTCCTCTTTACTGTCTCCTGAACACTGGAAAATACTGAGGAAAATTCCTTCGGACTCCTGCTCTCAAAGCTCTACTGAAACCCTTGCTCTTATGTGTTGATTTGTGGTAGCATCGAATGTGCTCTAGCCATGAAAATTGGTGGAGAGGCTAAGGCACATAAGATCTCCAAGACTCAGAAATGGTTTGGGGAAATTCCACCCGGTTAGAGAGATATTAAAATAATTAATATTTTTAATGGGGTTCCTAAGTCTAAACTTAGGAAAAATAAAATATTAATGGGTATTAATATAGAATTGGGTGAGAATGTTCTAAATGACATGAGCCAAATCTAATCTTAGCTGTTAATTAGGGACTTAATCTCGGTCGTTGAAGACTCAATAGGAAAAGTATAAGAGAAGGCTTGAGGGTCAGTTGGAGATACACCAAATTTATCAGTCAGTGCCATTTTCTGGAGCAAGGTTTGCTAAGAGAATCAAGCTAGTGATCTGTTGCAGCGAGGGGCAGTTCAGCACGATGCCGAGAATACATAGCAGAGAGGCAAAGATAGTACCAGAGACAGCGCTGGCCCTGGAGAGGCTGACGCAGAGGCAGTTGGGAGCTACACAGAGGCTGAAGAGGCCAGCGTGGGTGATGCAGAGGGTCTGAGGGCTGATGCAGAGGCTTTAGTAGCTGCGCAAAGGCTAGAAGAGCTTACGCAGGGTGATTTTCATGGGGCAAACTGAGTGTTGGTGAGCTGAGAGGGTGACGCAGTCCCTATCAGAGTGACGCAGAGCAGTGGAAGCTGCCATAGTTGCTGTGGGGTCGTTCATCCGGTGATTGATCAACCAAAATATCTGTCTCCTAGGAGAAGTACTACTGCCGAGGGCATTCTCTGTTGGGTGAGCCATTTCTGGCACCCTAGTTGGATTCAGAAACTGCATAATAATAAAACCGTCATATCTGTTGCACCGGTTTTCCCGCATTAGGTTTTTTCGGGGATGATTGTCCAAAAATAACGATGTCCCTTGTGTGTTTGTCTCAGTTATTTCAGTTGTTGCTCTGTATATGAGTTAAGGTTCCATTTGTGTTTATTTCAGTATTGATATTTATAAATAACTTGTTAATGGAATGACCAAGTAGGAGAAATTAAACCAGATAACGCAGTAGAGATTTCTAACGTGTCAGACTTAGAAATTTCAACATGGTATCAGAGCATTGCAGATCACGGGAGAACTGAAGGCACCAGCAATAATCTAGAGAATTTGCAGCAGTAGCAGCTCTCCCGAGAGACAGCGTTGTTCCAGAATAGAAGCAGCAGAGAAGAAGTGACGCAGAGGGCCTGCATCATCATTTCGAGCCAGGAGGAGGGTCAGCGCAAAGACAGAGAGGGGCAGATTAGAGCTACGCAGTGCCTGGTCATCTTTCTCAGCCAGGAAGGATTGACGTTGTGGCCAGGAGGAGCAGATTCTTCCATTGCCGAGATTGCCCAGAGCTTGAAAGGCTCAGTTTCTTCAGTTGCTGGGGCTTGGGAGCTGTGGGCAGATTGTGATTGAGAAGTTGGTGGGGTGTTGTTTCTGTTAGTGCAGAACAATACCTAAGGGGACATAACCAAGGTAGAGGGAGTCGCTACCTTGACGGATATCTAACCAAGAAATCCATATCCGAGTTGCAGTTGCAAGGAGGATTGGAGAGGAGCGGTTCGACATTTGGCAGGAGAATTTACAGCAGGGAAATCAAGACTTAGAGGGAGATTTTTAGGAGGTAAGTCGAAACTCAGAGGGAGTCCAAAAGAGGAGCAGAAATGGTAGTGAACAGACTGAGGGATCAGGACAGATTGGACAGGGCTTCCAACTTTGTCATCTGGAAGGTCAGGATCTTGGTAGTCCTGGATCGACATCGCATCAAGGACTTTGCCTTGAGAACCGTGGCTATCCCGGTCGACCGAGCTGAAAATGAGAAGTATGAGGATGCAATGGCGAGGGCGAAGTGAAGATCCTAGACGAGGTCAAAAGATCATGTCATACCACATATTGCTAAAAAGAACACAGCAAAGGAGATGTGGGATACTTTGACAACCTTGTATCAGGGCACTTCCATGCAGCGGAAGATGCTATTGGAGAATCAGTTGCGGTCATATCAGATGCAGATGGAGAGAAGATAGATCCGTTCCTCCTCAAATTGCAGGAGATTCGTGACCAACTTACTTCCGTGGGTTCTACACCGAATCCGGAGTTCATGGTGAGGATCGCCCTGAATGCAGTCTCCGAGGAGTGGAAGACATTTGTCCAAAGTATTTTGGGCAAGGCTATTCTTCCAAGATGGGAGGAGATGTGGGCAGCTCTTCGCCAAGAAGAGATCAGGAGGTTGACCAAGGCGGGGAGTAGTGGCAAGGGAAGTCGAATCAAGAAAGAGGTTGAGACTGATGATGACTGTGCCATGAGTGTTCATGCACCTATAGAGAAGAGGTGGGGAGACATCGAGTTGTAGTCAGGAGGACTACAAACTAGGGGCAGGATCCTTGAGGTGCCCAAACTCTTGGATCATATCCGGTTACGGGAGCCCTTAACGACAATAGCATGATGACAGATGTCGGGTGGAGCAAAGTGTAGTGGAGCAACAAGGTTGTGCTTGGGTACAGAAATTTGAGGCAGTGCAGTGCAGGGTGCAGCAGTGCGAGAGACACAGAGTTGTATGCAGCAGCGCAGTGGCAGCAGAGGGAGCACAGGTTAGCAGCAGAGGCAACTTTAGTTTCACGTGGCTTCCAGACTTACTGGGATGTCAATATTTGGGAGAAGTCAGTTACCTACTTCTCGGTAACTGAGTTGCAGTGTAGCAATTAGCAATGGCAGTGCTAGGGGCAGCATGGGCAGCGTGTTGAGAGGGAGTTGCAGTACAAATGTAGCAGTGGCAGTGGCAGTGTCATGGGCAACAGTACAGGAAGCAGCAGTGTAGATAATGTAAGGCAACAAGCCAAGCATCAACACAAGTACTGGTGCAGAGGATCCATGTGATGTTTGCATGGTGAAGCATTACTAGAGCACATTCCTCGCTAAGAGGGAGTGTTGATTTGTGGTAGCATCGGATGTGCTCTAGCCATGAAAATTGGTGGAGAGGCTAAGGCACATAAGATCTCCAAGACCCAGAAATGGTTTGGGTTGGAGAGAGATTAAAATAATTAATATTTTTGATGGGGTTCCTAAGTCTAAACTTAGGAAAATTAAAATATTAATGGGTATTAATATAAAATTGGGTGAGAATGTTCTAAATGACATGGATCAAGCCAAATCTATTCTTAGTCATTGATTAGGGACTTAATCTCAGCCGTTGAAGACTCAACAGGAAAAGTATAAGAGGAGGCTTGAGGCTCAGTTGGAGATACACTGAATTGATCAGTTAGTTCGATTTTCTGGAGCGGGGTTTGCTGAGAGAATCGAGCTAGAGATCTGTTGCAGCGAAGGGCAACTCAACACGAGGCCAAGAATACATAGTAGAGAGGAAGAGATAGTACCAGAGAGACAGTGCAGAGCCTAGAGAGGCTAACGCAGAGGCATTTGGGAGCTACGCAGAGGCTGAAGTGGCCAGCATGGATGACGCAGAGGGTCTGAGGGCTAACGCAGAGAGCCAAGGGGCTGATGCAAAGGCTTCAGTAGCTGCACAGAGGCTAGAAGAGCTGACGCATGGCCTAGAGGCAGTGTTGGGTGATTTTCGTGGGGCAAACTGAGTGCTGGTGAGCTGAGAGGGTGGCGCAGTCCCTATCAGAGTGACGCATGTGGGATTGTTCATCCAGTGATTGACCTGCCAGAATATCTATCTCCGAGGAGAGGTACTACTGCCAAGGGCATTCTGTTGGGTGAGCCATTTCTAGTACCCCAGTTGTATTCAGAAACTGCATAATAATAAAACCCTCATATCTGCTGCACCGGTTTTCCCTCATTGGGTTTTACCGACGACAATTGTCCAAAAATAATGGTGTCCCTTTGTGTTTGTCTCAGTTATTTCAATTGTTGATTTGTATATGAGTTAAGGTTGCATTTGTGTTTATTTCAGTATTTATATTTATAAATAACTTGTTAATGGAATGAACAAGTAGGAGAAATTAAACCAGATAATGCAGTAGAGATTTCTAACGTGTCAGACTTAGAAATTTCAACATTATGTTTTCCCTAGCTTCAACTGCACCCTTGTTGAATACCTGCAATTGGGTAATCGAACTGCTCAACACATACACTGTGTCTTCTCCAATCCCTTCGACCTACTCTTATAATCTCTCGTTGGAGTCTCAACGGCCACGATTAGATCTTAATCGATAGCTAAGATCAATTTGACTTCATCAATAGAAGCCTCTAGAGAAAAAAATCGAACTTCCCTAATTAATTCCCTTTAATTAACCACTTTTCCTAAATTAGACTTGGGAAATATTTTAATTATCGCTAATTAATTTAATTAAGGTGTCTCCAAGTCTTTTCTCGCGAAACCTTTTACGGGTTTTGGAGATCTCGTGTTCCTTAGCCTCTTACACAATCTAAGACTAAAACACCTGTCCACTACTACCATATCCAAAAACTAACACTCCCTCTTAGCAAGGAAGTTGTTCTCCTCCATACCCACATGTTCTCTAAAATAGACAAACTTTGCCCTCCCCAGGGCCTTCATGAGTATATCAGCTACCTATTGGCATGTAGGAACATGTTGTAGCCGAACTAATCCACGCTACAAGTGTCTGACATCTGTGATACCTCCTTCCTTCACATCTTCAAGTTGATCTGACCTCCTATCACTGGAAACCATTGTGAAGAAAATGCACAAGTCGTCGCTATCCACCATGCTACTATGCATACTCTAACATCACACTGTTGATGCCTCTTTGTTGGAGTCCCTTTGGCTGGAACTGCACCTTGCTCACTGCAACTGGGCAATTCGCACTACCTCCAACCTGTCTTTGCGTTGTTGCCATCACTGTACCTATGTGTATTAATCTCTCAAAACCTAAAGATCAAGCTTCCATAGGGTTTCTCCCTCTGAAGCTATACCCCCTCTAAGTCTCAAACTCTCACTGATCTATTGTGTCGCTGCAACTGTCCCTCGCGTCTCTGACTGTGCCTCCCTGACTCTACATTGTCTCTCAAGTATTTTATCGCGCCTTGCTGACACTTCAATCCTACTACTACTTTATCTCTTGGCCTCTTGTAGCATAGGTGATGATCCAACTGAGAACTCACAACAACTGGATCTAAGCTATTGTCTTTGGCTAGATCTAGACCTCCTGATGTTGCTCCTCCCTCGGACCCTACTCGATCTGGCATACTAGAGTATCATACTTCTCCTCCATCTAAGGATAATGTTGCGAACATAGCGAACTCAGCCTCCATCATGGCAGAGAAGTCATCAATCTCTGCCAAAGTTGTTGTCTACTTCCCCTTCTTGTCCTTCTTCCTCTTCGGACACTAGGTGACGTCATAATTTTAAAAACCGGCCTAGCTAACCGGTTACCGGTCTAACTGGCCGGTTAGCAGGCCCACTGGTTGGAACCAGTGAAAAAACCCGGTTTAATAGGCTGTGTGGCGGAAAATTTGACCTAACCGGTCCTAAACCGGTCCTAACCGGCCGGTTACCTGCCATGCCCACCGAGGACCCACAGTGCGGCTTTTCCAAGGTAGTTTAGGGGTTTTAGAGGGAAATTAAGGGTGCTTTCCCTCCAAAAACACCCTCTCCAAGCCTTTAAGGAACAAAAACGGTTAAATGATCTTGTTTTTGTGCAATACAACCTTCGACTGAGGAGGAACCAAATGATGAACAAAGCACCTGATCTAGATCCCATTGTGTTGGACGATATTGATCCAACATTAGAATGGGTGGAGGAGACTGAAGATCCTGTGTTTGAGGCTGATTTTGATATCGACATGGCTTTAGCGGGGGATGAAGCAGATTTTGTGGTGGCATCAGAACCAGGATCAATAGCGGCATCAAGGAAAGGCAAAGAACCAATGGAAGGCACTAGTCATGTAGGTCGAAAAACTCGTGCTTCCATTAGGTCCACTTCTATTGTTATTGGTGGCATTGCTACTGAGGTTGCAAATCAGGCTGAGGCATCCTCAGACTTTGAACCAGATGATGTCTATGTAGCTCCTGATGATGATCCTGTGGCTAGTAGTGGTGATGAACTTGATGATTGATCATGTGTACACTGTAGACTTGTAGTAGGCCAATGGCCTCATAGCTTGCAGCATTGTTTTTGGACTTTATAGGCCATTTAGAGCCTCATTGCTTATGTATTTTGCTATTTTGTCAATGATATGTATTGCACTGGGTGCCATTTCGATATATTCACCTTTACATGGTATATAAATGAGCAAACTTTGCATATTTTGTCTCTATTGGCTTGGAATCATGGTTTTAAATCTTAAAAATAGTTTTGTTTCATTAAAAATTAACTATTTAATGTATTTTTCTAAAACCGGTTCGTTTAGACCAAATCAGTCCCGGTTAGACCGGT
Organism: Pinus tabuliformis; assembly: GCA_031772625.1. Classification (NCBI taxonomy): domain Eukaryota; kingdom Viridiplantae; phylum Streptophyta; class Pinopsida; order Pinales; family Pinaceae; genus Pinus; species Pinus tabuliformis. Next base: position 696,060,304 of record CM062815.1, read on the forward strand.
TCCGGTCGGTAAACCGGTTCATTAGGTGGACCGGTCCGGTCACCGGTTCCGGTTTTAAAAACATTGGACGTAGAGATCAAACTCACCACAACCAAAGCACTCGACCTTTGACAAAGCCGCCTTCTTATTTTCTCTTTTAGAGTCTTGTCCCTGGCTGGGACCCTTCTTTGCTTTTCCTTTCCCTACAAGAGCGGCATTTTCTTCTTCCTTCTCAACCTTCGGTCCCTTGCCACTACAGTTGGTAGTACCATCGACAAGACTGGGCCTCAACTCCTCCAGAGTGAAGTCAATCCACAAGCATTCCCAATCTGGTAGCTTATCTCGTCCAATAATCACCTGAACGAAGTTTGCCACTCCTTAGTAAGCCCATTTAGAGTTGTACGCACCAACTCATCCTTTGTTGGCTTCTCTACAACCGCTGCAAGTTCATCTTTGACACCCTGAATCCTGGTGAGATAGGACGTTATGTTCTCGCCCTTCTGCATTTTGACCATCCTCTGCTTCTCCTCAAGTATTCTCTTCTGACTCTCAAACGAATCCGAGTACAACTTGTTGATGCCATCCCACATCTCCTTTGCAGTTCCCTTCTCTGCAACATGCGGGACAATATGATCCCAAACTCCATCTAGGACCATCCTCTTAGCCTTGGCCATGTCCTTGTAATCATGTAACAAGATAGGATCTGCTGGTACAACTACAACTGCTATCACAAACTCCTTCAGACCATGCTCATCCAATAGGAATAGCATCCTGGCCTTCCAGATGCCAAAGTTGGAGGCTCCGTCCAACCTATCCTGATCTCTAAGTCCTATTGCGGCCATCTCTGCGAAACTCAAAAACTGGAGAACTAATAAACTGGGAAATCTCCTTCTCCTAGCAAATTAACTGGCCTTTCTCTGCAACTCGCACTCCTTACTTGACTGCGAGTTCTGCTCTAGGTAATTCGCACTTGCCTCTTAAATCTTTTCCCGGAACTTGCACTACTTGCTACTCCTCTAGAGTCTAAACAACTCACTCTACCACTGGAACCTATTCCGGGACCGGCACACGCACTGCTAACCTTGAAGCATGCACTAGCTAAACTGGCAAGCTCACAATGGAAAATTGCTTTACCTGCTATGGCCTTCTTTTGCTATAAATTACGGCCTCCTTTCCTGATGCTGGAATGTTGGAGAACTTTCTAAGAATTTTTGGAAATTCCCTCTCTATGCGCTATCTCTTCCTTGCCCAACGTCGATCTGCTGCTACAAAACCCTCGCTGCAAAATCATTGCGCCAGATCTACTCTACGAAATATCTGATCTACTCACCGGAAACCCTTTCCAGCAATCCTCATTGCTTGCTACTACTTCTTTGAGACACATTGAACTTTTCCCCCAGACTGGATTGGAAATCGAGTTGTTGCCTTCCTACGATTTGCACTGCCTAGATAGGCCTACGCAAATCTGGAATTTTGTGCTTTAGATCTCCCTCTGAACTGCACAAATCTCACTTCTAGAGCCTCTAATCCAATCTTTATTGCTTTGATACCATTTGAAACTTCCTTGAATGCAATAAAATGGAGATTTATCTTCTAATTACTTCAGTTTATTTGTCTTTTGCAATTAACTTTACGACAAATAACGATAAATTCACTATTGCAATCTTCACAATTAAAAAACGTTGAGGAATATAAAACTAGAACTGAGAAATATGCACACACACAAAATAATGACATCATTGTTTTTAGGCAATTGTCCCTGGAAAAACCCCGAAGGAAAACGAGTGCAGCAAATGAGGGTTTTATTATTATCTTCAGCAAATTCAAGAGTACAATGGTTTGCTTGCCAATTTAGCAAGGATCCGACAATCTCTACTGGAAAAACATATTGGAGAAACTTTGCCTCCCTCTGTAATCAACTCGGCCTCCTCCTAGCCACTCGCACCTCCTCCTGGAATTCACACTTCTTACTAGAATGCGAAGATTTAGCTGAGGAAAAATCCGTACAACCCTGGAATCACTGCCTCTGAGACACTGATCCGGCAACTGGAAACTAAAATGTGGCTCCTCCAACAACTCGCACTGGGAAATCTAGCTAACTTGCACTGTTGTATTCGGCCTCCTCTTTCCTGTCTCTCGGACATTGGAAAATACTGAGGAAAATTCCTCCAGACTACTGCTCTCAAATCTCTACTGAAACTCTTGCTCCGATGCTTTCCCTAGCTTCAACTGTGTCTTTGTTGAACTGAGCAGTGGAACTACTCAACTCATACACTGTGTCTTCTCCAATCCCTTAGACCTACTCTTATAATCTCTCGTTGGAGTATCAACGGCCACAATTACATCTCAACTAATGGTTAAGATCAATTTGACTTCATTAATAGAATCCTTTAGAGAAAAATCGAACTTCCTTAATTAATTCCCTTTAATTAACCACTTTTCCTAAGTTAGACTTAGGAAATATTTTAATTATCGCTAATTAATTTAATTAAGGCGTTTCCAAGTCTTTTCTAGCTAAACCTTTTCTAGGTTTTGGAGATCTCGTGCTCCTTAGCCTCTTACAAACAATCTAAGACTAGAACACCTATTTGTTGCTACCATATCCAAAAACTAACACTTCTCTCTCTATAGAAGTGTGAACTAGCTCTTGTCTTTTATTCTACTTGGCCGCAATGTGATTCTATGGTGCAAGTTTGTCTTGGAGAAAGGTTTTTGGATGAGGAAGGTTTTTTTGGATATATTGAAGAGATTCTTGTAGAAATTTTGTAAGTTTATTGTCTATCTTTATATTTTGCATGCTATCTTATGTGAATTAGGGTTTTTATATGTGCCATGTATGAAATTGCAATATTTATCTTGAAATATTGATACCTTATGTTATGCAAAGTCATTTTCCTTGAATCCTTCAAGAGAACTCAGAATTGTACATCTCTAGATGCATCATCCTCATCCAAAAGGTGGAACACGAGCAATCACTGAATGGTGTTGGGGATTCATGAAGTACTCTCTGCTATGGTGGAGGCCCATGGCTCTCAACGCTCACCCTACAAGTGCCAATGTGGCCCTCTGGAGGGCTTGGACCCCATATAAGAAGATTAAACCCCAAATGGAGACCCACCTGCAATCTTTCATAAGATCCAGTGCGTCCCCTTGCCCTCCAATACAACAAATAATTAGAATAATCAAGTAAAAGAGCTTACAAATCATGGAATCAATGGGGCACTTCATGGTAGCATGCCGTTCCATAGTGGGCTTTGGCATGTGTAAGTGTCTCCAAGCTTAATAAGGGGGTTAACCAAAGACCTTATTGGGTGGTTTCAACCTTTAAAGGGGGTGACATGTCCATGGTACATCCATCAATGGGTAGGTGGCATGGAGTGGGAATTAGGGAAAGGCTCCAAGCCACATGTCAAGGTACAAGGGTAGCTATGATGAGCGAAGCCCACACTTGGGTATATGAGTGTAGGAGGGAGAAAATCGTGGTACATGAGTTACCCCGGCCTTTTTTTTCCACCCTTCTTCATATGCCTTTTTCCTTTGATTAACTTTTCTTCATAACTACTCGGGGCTCTAGGGGATGAGAGCATTATGTGTAGAATATAGCAGTGGATACCCCCTTTTAAGGTGGGGCATTTCATTTCCCACCAGGGGTTGGGACAATCATGGTTTCCTTAATGTGGAGGAGGCTCATTAGGGCCCATAGGGACTGTTGAAATTTCTAAGTCTAACCAGTTAGAAATTTTCTTGCATTATCTGGTTTATTTCTCCTACTTGTTTAATTACTAAACAAGTTATTTAAACATATAAATACTGAAATAAACACAATGCGGTCTCAACCATCTACAGATCATCAACTGAAAGAAATAGACAAACACACAAGGGACACCGTTATTTTTGGACAATCGTCCCCGAAAAAACCCAACTTGGGAAAATCGATGCAACAGTTTTGAGGGTTTTATTATTAAGCAGATTTTCTTGAGTACAACTGGGTGCCAAACTAGCTCACCCGACAGAGAAATCTATCTGGCAGTAATACCTCTCTTCGAAAGCAGATATTCTGAAAATCTGCTCCACGAAACTCTCTCCAACGCCTCTCTGAGGCTCTGTGTTAGCCCTCTAATGCTCTGCGCAGCCTTTCTGGCCCTCTGCATCACATCTGCAGCGTTTGCATCACTCATGCAGGGCCACTAGCCCTCTGCGCAGCAACTCTGGCCTCTGCGTGACTCCTACTAGCTCTGCGTTTGCCTCTGCGCTGGTCTTCCGACACTAACTCTGCCTCTCTGCTATGCACTCACTGCCCCTCGCTGCAACTCTAATCACTGGTTCGATTTCTCTTAGCAAACCCTGCTCTAGAAAATCGAACTAACTGATCAATCTAGTGTATTTCCAACTGACCCTCAAGCCTCCTCTTATACTTTTTCTGTTGAGTCTTCAACGGCCGAGATTAAATCTCTAATCAACGGCCAAGATTAGATTTGGATTGATCCATGTCATTTATAACCTTCTCACCCATTTTTATATTAATACCCATTAATATTTTTATTTTCCTAAGTTTAGACTTAGGAACCCATTAAAAATATTAATTATTTTAATATCTCTCTAACCGGGTGGAATTTCCCCAAACCATTTCTAGGTCTTGGAGATCTCATTTGCTTTAGCCTCTCCACCAATTTTCATGGCTAGAGCACATCCGATGCTACCCCAAATCAACAAAGGTGATGGCCATAAATAAGGGGTAGAGCTCATGTTTGCCTTTTGCCCACGTGTTAAATTTGTATGTCCCGACCATCTTTTGCATTTTGTGGTACATTTCCTGTTGAGAGTGGCCAAATTATGCTTTTTCTTTTCTTTTTAGTTGCATCAACCTCCAAGGCATTGTTCCAGGCCCGACCCAAGGTGTGGACAAGGGGAGGGGAAGGCTAACCCTATTTGGACCTAGTGGACACATGTCGACCCGAATAGGAAAAGAGATGAATCGGGTTAAAATGAGAGGAGGGGAGTAATGTATATGGTATCAAAAAGTGGGACCATGCAACCAAAATAGGGATTTCCCATGTAGGTGCAACCCTAAAGCTAACGGTCAGTAAAAGAGATCCCACAAGACTAGGATACAAGGCTAACCACCCAATTAGGCAAAGGAGACAAGAGTACAGACCCAAACCACTCTTTCCGTCGAATCACCCCACCAATCCATGCCCAAAAGTGTCCATGATAAGTAAAGAAATTTACTCAACTATACTAATGAAAAACCATATCTTCGGGGTCAAGAGGCCCACCTTCAAACATGCGATCATAACAAATGGGCGAGGGACCACATGGCTGGTTTAAGTGGCGAAGATAATGGCACATCGAGCAATCTGGTGGCTGCAAGGGGTTGTTGGCTGCCGGTTGAGGACCATCTAAGAGAAAAAAATTCTCCTAAGTATACTACCCATAGGTGGTGGGTAACAGGGCCCAATAAAGACACTCTCCAACAGAGAACTGTTGATTTGGGGTAGCATCGGATGTGCTCTAGGCCTCAAAATTTGCAGGAAGGCTTAGACATATGCATTCTACAATACCCATAAATCGTTTTGGGAAATTCCACCCGGAAACAGTTTTATTAAAATAATTATTTATTTTTAATGGGACCCTAAGTCTAAACTTAGGAAATTAAAAAAATTAATCGGTATTAATCTAAACTGTGGATGGAACTTCTAGAAGAAGGCAGAGATCAAGTCAAATGATCCTAACCATTGATTAGAATCTAATCTGGGTCATTGAATGATCAACAAGAGGATTATAAGAAGAGACTTGATGGGCACTTGGAGAACACACCAGAGGCAGATACTCAGTTACCCGAGTAAGATCGATTTTCTCACTGGTCGAAGTTCGGCAAGAGAAAATCGAATCAGAGGGAGAGTTGCAGGTGAGAAAGAGAGTGAGGGCATCAACACATTCAGAGAGTGCAAGGCAGCAAGACGCAGAGCAGGAACGGGATGACGCAGAAAGAGGCAGCAGAAAGGCAGTTTGACGTAGAGCCTGCGTGGGCAGCTTGACGCTGAGCATGGGAGAGAAGTTTGACGCAAAGAGGATTGGAAGGATTCTGGGGAAGAAGAAGTGTTTCACCTGGGGTAGAACTTGGTCAATAAGTGTCTATAAAATTTTTCATTCCTATTTTGTTGGTTGTAATTTGTACAAGAGAATTTGCTAAAGAATAATAAAAACCCTCATCTGCTGCACCGGTATTCCCACATTGGGTTTTTCTGGGGACAATTGTCCAAAAATAACTGTCTCATTGCGGTTGTATTTGTGCTAGTATATTTCCTTACATTTACTTTCTGCAATGTTTTAATTGTGAAGGCTGCAGTAGAATATATTTCGATATTTACCATAAGAATACTATGGATAACTTATTTCTGAGGTAAGAAGTAGAAGAAATAATATTAATCACTGCAGTATGATTTCTGTTTAGAAATTTTCACAAGGACAAGAGGTACTTCTCAAGGGAATACCTATCCTCTTGTCAAAAATAGCAAATCCATCTTATCCCCAGCTCACGAAAACTTGATTTAGACTAAACATACCAACTGTGATTCTGTGATTCATGCAAAGGATAGTGGTTTCAATCAGTTTGGCAGATAACATAAGTACATCTATAGACACATGCATTCAGTTCTATCAATGTACCCTTCTCTTCCATCACCATGAAATAGATAAGCACCATCCAATACGCTTCATTCCTAAAGGCAATCTGCTGATATAAATTGAAATCATGCCCCAATTTCTGTGTGAACATATTTGCACTGTGTTTTATGCTTCACACTGCATGCTGTCATCTAACAGGCCCAATAATATCTCCAGGAGTGCATCCTACTGCTGTCATACTTCTGAAACGTGCTTCTCACCAAATCCTCACAGTTATATCCTTTTAATGGCTGAAAGTGATCTTCTGCTGGCTGTTTTAAAGGCTGGTAAAACTTCTTTAAGGCTGTTGTTTTGTATATTGCTGTTCATGCTTCCAACTCTTGCTGTTCTGTTTGCTTTTACAGTAGCAAGATGCCTTTGGGTAAAGGAGATGCAAAAGTGGACACTGACCATACTTGCAACATGCCAATTCCTTACAACCTTTGGCTAACTCACAAAAGATAAACTTAGAAACAAACCTAACGTCATCAACAAAATAGAGATTGTCTATGAGGGTCACACAACCATATTCATCATAAGCAATCCTTCATACTGGTACCATCATTGCATATTTTCAACTCAATCTTTGTTAGAAATCCATGCACCCCACGTCTGATCTATGCTCTTAGCTAGAAAACATAAACACATCGAAAATCCCTAACTTTACAAATAACTTTTACACAACGGAAATATACCAGCAATCAGATCAATGATAGTACACAATAGTATATGCCCAAACTTGTTTCTTACAATTCCATTAATAAGAAAACCCTTATGACTCCCGTACCAGGGATAATGGCCCTTTATATCCCTATCCAAATGCCAAATACAAAGTCTATCCCTTGACCAAAACCCTAGGGCTAAGGCTTTGTCCTCTAAGCCCTCACAGCCCAAATAAATACACCTACAGCATCCAAATCACACAGCTGTAACAACTAGGGCATAGCCATCCCTTATTAAATTCACTCAAACACTGATCTGATTACCTGGCAGGTTAATATCACTTTGTTGTAGCCTTCAGCCAGTCCTTTAGTGCACACAGCATCTTTTCTGACTGTGGAAACCTCCACAACAGGCCTCAGTCCTCTTGTTGTATCTCTGTCAGCTTTCCTGTAGCCCTCAACTGCTTCTTTCAGCTGCTACAGGCCTTCCTTTTAGCCCTCAGACTGCTCCTTTAGCCTTCCTATCCTTTGCGGTCTCCTTTACCAGCCCTAACACAGGCCTGCTCCTTAGCACGTCAATCTACAGCCTTCTGCCAGCCTTTTTTAGGTTTACTACAGGCCAGCAAGTGCCCTAACAGGCCTGCGGCCTAATTCTTCTTGGTTGCGGCCACACTTTAAGTCCTCGGCCCTGTGGCCCGATTCTTCAGCTGTCCAAGACAGGCCTACTCAACCACAGAAATCAGCATATTTCCTCCTTGCCTGTGGCCTCCTTTGGCTTGCACAAAACACTGAAAACTTGGCCTCTTAGCTGTCCTTTGCTCCTGCAGCTTTCTTCCTTCCTTAGGGCTGCAACTAGGTCACTTTTAGCTCCTCACACAAGCAGACTAATCCTTATGCTTCTTTTCCTAAGCCTCTCCATTGGCTCATTTATTTATACTTGTCCTTAGGTTACCTTAGGAAGCCCTTATGTCCTTCAAGAAACCTCCAACACAACCTTTAATATTAAAATAAAATTTATTTGGGTTCCAAGCCCACTCCTTTGGGTCCAAAACCCCAAACTCGGGTGCAAAGCCCACACACTCATTGTGTGGCCGTCTCTCTCTCACAAGCCTAGCACCAAGGGCATGTGAGAGTACCTCCTGATGCTACCCAATTTCAACAATTTTCTCTCCACTCTCAGAAGTTGTACCACCAGAATAATAAAAGTTGTAAGATGCCATAGTCCTGGAGCACGAAATCATTAGATTTGCTCTCCTTGATCGTGATTCTTCAATAGAGATGCTAGGAATCATCTCTTGCATGCATGTTAGGACTACTATGACCAAGCTGATCTTTATCTTCCCTTCTCAAACTTCTGATTTTACTGTGTTAGACTATCATGATAATATAAATAAACCCTATTTGAAGGCTGATCATAATGATCTAGCTTGCTACTTTCCTTGGGAAGATACAGATTCCTTTGAGATTTTCCATTCCAGCATGAGCTTCAACAGAATGCCTCCCAGAATCATTTTAAGTTTGATTTATGTTTCCTTCTCATCCTCAGACCACTCTGCTCATCCTCATTTGAGCTTGAATCAAACAATGCATCATATGATGTTGAAACCTTTCCTAGACATTGTGAAACCTTTCCTAGCGGGCTCTTTTCAATCGAAAGGAAGGAGAACAGGATTTAGAAGTCTTGAATACTGCCATGTTCTTCTACAAAATAATTTGTCTTCACTACAGAAACATACTCAGTATATTGTGGAATCCCTTTAACATCTGAAGGTTCCCCATGGGGCAAGTCAGCAAACTGAGGAGTGCCATTAACTTCATTTATACAATTCCCATTGCACTTTATTTTGATCTCCTCACTACTATATTTATTGCTCCTATAAACCATGCAATTGGGCTTCATCACAACATTCATGAACAGACTTCTTACTACAATTAGTAACCCTAAAACCAAAGAAGTCTAGTCATCAATGCACTTCAAGAAATCTTTCAACAGAATACGCACCTCAGCAGTGTTGCCCTTTCAATGTAACTACCTTATAGACAGACTCTTTTGGGTGTGATGTTGCTACATTGATGAGGCTCTTGTTCCATCTTCTTAGCTCCAAGCTTGATTCTCTCCTACAGTCCATCATACACCTGTGCTCTTCAGATTGATCCTGCAGTGGGATATCAGCTCCTGTGCCCTTTACACTTCACTTCATGTGTGCTAATAGATATTACTCCATGATTACTTGCTTTAGTTGGGATGATTCCATGTGTTGTTTTCTACTTGTTGATAGTTCTGACTTGCTAAGTGTGCTACAACATTAGATATGAACTTCTATAATTTGTAACTAAGTAAAGATGTTATCTTTTTACCTCGATTAACAATGGGGGAACATGACTGTTTTTGGATAAGTGCATCTTAGCCTACGCCAATAAGTACTTCTAGGAATTAAGATAAATAGCATAAACATAACATATCCACACTTTAAATTTTCCATAAATTCCCATATATTTCATCTCATCCATATAAAAATTGCATTCCCTACTTGTGAAAAACCTATCAAATGCCATAGCCCCCTGGAGGCAGCTCAATTGGCAAAGGCCATGATATGAAGTCTTATAGAAAGGAAGTTGTTCAAGGTTCAAATCCTCCCAATTTACCATGTGGACCGTGCATGGGGGCACGTATGGGTTCACCTAGAGGTTATAGTGGTAGCAGTCAGAATTGACCCTGTGTCATGCAACTACAAGCCCAGCCCAGTTGATGATTCCTCTAGATACAAGCATAAAAAGGAAATTAGATACATAAAGCAATAAATAAATAAATAAAATTAGAAATAGAAGATTAAATAAATAAATAAAATAAAACCTATCAAATGTCGCCAGAAAGTTCTTATGAAGAACTTATAAAAGAAACCAAAGTAAACCTAAGGATAAAAAATCCAAAGGAAAAGATTGGAAGGTAAAGAGCAATGAAAAAAAGTTGTACTATTGCAATTAAAAGGCCCAGCCCCTAAAGGCGTAGAGTTGAATGCCTATCTAAAAAAAGGACTAGAAATTAAAGAAAATGACAAAAAAAAGGTGTTGAAGTAGAAATTAAATAAAATAACAAAAAATGGGAAAAAAAGGGTGTTGAAATAGCAAAATCAAACAAAAGGCTCTCCATCTCAAAGGTTTGCAACAACTAAAATTGAAGACTCCTAGCCAAAAAAGAGCTAATTGGACCAAAGATAGACCTAGCACATCATTTTCTGACTTTGAAAGTCATTTCATAAGTTTCCCCTTGTCCCTTTCCATAAATGACATCACCTTTACCGATTTCTAACCAAGAAACTTAGGAAATACCTTATGTCCTAGGTGAAAGACACATGTAGAAAGGATAAAGTTGTACTACCATAGTTTACTTAGCTAATTTGGTAAAATTAACTTATGTTATTTATGTTAAATGGGATAATCTATGTTTTGGTGCCTAACAACTTGTAGGAGTCCTGATTCATTATAATAGGTTGGAGCACTACACATTGGAGTTCGTGCAGCGTGCCTTGAGATCCATGACAACATGGGTACCACATTTTTATTAATGTGTCCACATCAGCACATCACACACTTGTTAGCATATGGAGCATGCATAAGCTACTTGGAGGAATATTCTCACGTGTGGATGGTTAGAGGTGGTTAGAGCACATTTTTTTAGGACAACCAGCTTCCAGGCCAATTATCTTTTGACAAAGTTCCTAGATTTCCACTAGAACAACACCATTGAATGCAAATTGGACACAAGAATTTTGATATGGGGTCATGATAGAAAATCAAGTAAAAATTGACCTAGTTACGACGCTGCAGAAATCGCTGCACGAAAATTATCAAGCTTTTGACCACGTGGCATCCACACGTAGAATTTGCTTACTTTAAGGAGGTTTCTCCTTTGACTAAGAGTTTGTTGTAATTGTTACCCACCAAAATCGGGTAACATGTAGGATAAAACTTTTCTCCTTTGTGATTAGCCAACCAGACAGTAGCACTATGATGATCCACAGATAGCTTTTCTTTAGAGCTCTCCATCCATGTTCCAGACAGTTCTCTCCCATCTAGCATGCGACTTGAAGGAAGGTGGGTCATATATCAAAAGGTACACTAACCATTTTTGTAAGCACGTGCTTTCATTTAATGTTAAGGGCATTCTAATATGGATCACAAGGAAAACAGGATGATTGACCACTCTTGATTGTGCCCTTGATCCTACACACATCACCTGGGAGCTTATCCTTTGCCCCAAGTCTATTATGACCTCCCCTGAGGCCTTTTATTTCCATTGTTCAAGAGATTAATGTGAAATTTTCCTTGAAATGCAGCAATTAGAATTAATTCTTCTAACTAATTAAATTATGCAATTTATTTTGTTACGACAAAATAACGAATTAATCACATTGCAATTTCTTCACAAAAAAAAAAACGCTACGGAAAATAAAATGCTAGAAACTGAGAAATATAGAGCACACACACAAAAAATATGACACCGTTATTTTTGGACAATTATACCCAAAAAAACCCAATGCAAGAAAATCGGTGCAGCAGATGAGGGTATTATTATTATGCAGCAGTGAAATTCAGAGGATAATTTGAATGCACAAAACTAGAAATCCTCTACAAGATAAACTAGCCACAAAAATTAGTGAGATAAATCTTGCCTCACTCGACACTGATCCAGCACCAACTCTGGCAGAAACTGGGCTACTCGAAACCCCTGCGTCAGCCTCTATGCAGTCACTCACACGCACTACCTAGAAGCTGCTTTGATCAAGCCGTCCAACCCAACTCAACCTTTGAGAATGACTCGCTAGCCCTTCCAAAATTTATCCCGACCTCCAGCAATTGAATCGACCCTCACTCCAACGGAATCGAACTCCTCCTTTGAAGTTGCTTACGCAATCCCTGCACAGAATCATTGAGGAAAACTTAGCGCTTCTGTAACTGACTCTCTAAAACTAGAAACTCCTCCAAAATCACTGTCTTTGCCCCTCACTGACTCTGCGTCCCCTCTCTGGCTCGAATTCTTCTCTGTTAAATAACTGCAACTGGGAAGCTCGATTTCTGCCAAGTAACTCGACCTCAAGTGTGTTTCGCTCCAACCCCATCGACCTCCTATTATAATCTCTCGTTGGCTCACCAATGGCCATGATTAAGTCATCAACGGCTACGATCATTTCTGAGTTGATCCATGTGAGATTCTAGAGAAATGTCACCTTTCTCAACTAATTCTTGTTAATTAATCATTTTCCCTAAGTTAGACTTAGGAAAAATTTAATTACTGACTAATTAACTTAATTGACGCATCTTTAGGTATTTTCTCCTGAAACTTTTTTTGGGTTCTCGAGTTCTTGTGTTTTTAAGCCTCTCTGACCAAAGTTGAGACTAGAACACTTGCCTAATGCTACCCAACCATAAAAAACTAACACTCCCTCTTAACGAGGAAGTGTTCTATACGATCTTATAACATCCTCCTATACACACTATTGATGTCTGACAACTATGACAACTGCCACTGCCCACCAACTATTGCACAACTCTGATTCATCTGCCACTCTGAGTTGAACCAACCTTCATCTGCGCTGCTACTGACACTACACTGTACCACCTATAATGCTGCCAACACTGCTCAACGCTACAACTATCTCATGCTATTGTTGTTGTTGCAACTACTGCAACTAAGAACAAAAAGACTTTGGATCAACTCCCTTATGAACTGCAATTGTCTCCCAAGTCATTGACTGCTTACCAGTCTCTGCATTGTCCATTGAGTTTGTCTGCACTGCAACTGCATTGTGCTACTCTGCATCTGACTGCAACTAGTGTTGCAACTATCCCTCAAGAACTGACTTTGCCATCTAACATTGGTCCATCTGCTACTGAATACTGTGGGTGGTAATGATCCAAGAGGAAACATCTGATTGATGCTCTCCTCGAAGGATCCTACCCATCTCTACGCAACTTTAGAGTTTAGAGCTCAATGTCTCCCCACCTCTCTCCTGGAGGTATAGTGCATACAAAGCGAAATCTTCCTCCAACGTAGAGGACAACTAATCAATCTTTGTCGAAGTTGTTGCCTACTCCTGCTTCTCCTTCTTGTCCTTCTTCCTCTCAGAACACTGAGTGTTGTAGTGACCAAACTCACCACACCTGAAGCACATCGGAAGGATTCTAGTATAGTGCTACAAGAGCATCCCACATCACTTTGGCCATATTCTTTGTCGCTATTTGTGAGACTACATGATCCCTCACTTTATCGAGGATCAACTGCTTCGCCTTGGCCATCTCCTTATTGAAGCTCTCTAGTTATTGCGGGTTTGTCGGTACTGCAACAACTCTCTCTACATATGCCCTCAGACCATGCTCATCTAGTAGGAAAGATATTATGGCTTTCCAGATACAATAATTCGAGGCTCCATCTAGCTCATCCTGATCTCGAAGTCCTGTTTAGGCCATTTTCTGCAAAACTCACAACTGGGAAAATAAACAAGAATCTCCTCCTTCCTGCTTGGCTACTTGCTTTGCAATTCGCACTCCTTTTTGGAATGCACAGTCCTTCCTACTGGTTCTGCGTCTGCAACTGGAAATTTCGGATTTCCTTTAAGACTGAAATTGAAACCCTCCGAGAAAAATTGCTTGGTGTGTGTAATTTCTCTTCCACCCGGCGTTGATTCTACTATTGCAAAAACGCTGCTAATCAACTGCACCCAGATCTGCCCTGCGAATTCACTGATATGCTTCACCGAAACTACTTCCAGGTTTCACCACCGCCTACTAGAACTGTTACTCGGCTTTGCGAATCTTCCGGCCAGTGTTGATTTGGGGTAGCATCGGATGTGCTCTAGCCACGAAATTTGGTGGAGAGGTTGGGGCACATGAGATCGCCAATACCCAAAAAGGGTTTGGGAAAATTCTAAACAGTTCATGAGATATTAAAATAATTAATCTTTTTAATGGAGTCCCTAAGTCTAAACTTAGGGAAAATAAAATATTAATGTGTATTAATATGAAACTGTGTTAGAATGGTCCAAAAGACATGGATCAAGCCAGATCTAATCTTAGCCATTGATTAGGAACTTAATCTCGGCTGTTGATATGTCAACAGGAAAAGTATAAGAGGAGGCTTGAGGGTCACTTGGAGAATACACCAGAGTGATCAGTCATTCTATTCTCTAGAGCGGGGTTTGCTAAGAGAGATAGAATTAGTGATCGGGAGTTGCAGCTGAGGGGCATTGAGTACAGAGAGGCAAAGAGGCAGAGATAGTGCTGGGAGAGTAGCACAGTAGCTGGGGAGAGTGACGCAGAGGCAGCCGGGAGCTGCGCAGAGCCTCAAAGAGGCTAGCATTGCTGACGCAGAGGGCTGACGCAGGGCCTCCTAAGGCTGACGCAAACCCATCCAGGGTGACGCAGGGCCAGCACTGGGCAGAGAGGGGCTGACACAGTCCAGAAAAGGCTGACGCTGGGGTTTCTGGGGCAGATTGGTGCTGAGGAGCTGCAGGAAGGATTATCCGAGGTTTCAGCCAGGAGATTTGTCTCAAACTGAGAGGTATCACTGCCAAGGAAATTCTCTGTTGGATATGCCAGTTTTGGCACCCAGATTGTACTCTGATATTGCTTAATAAGAAAACCCTCAAATAGCTGCACCGGTTTTCCCACATTGGGTTTTTCCAGGGACATTGGTCCAAAAATAATGGTGTCATATGGTGTGATTGTTTCTGTTTCTTTCGGTTGTTGACCTGTAATATGTTGAGCATGCACTAGTGTTTATTTTCAGTATTTACATTGTAAATAACTTGTTAAGTAACGGAACAAGTAGGTAGGAATAAATCAGATAAAATGCATGGAGGGTTTCTAACTAAGTAGACTTAGAAACTTCAACAGCCACCTGCACTAGAAAATCGACTCGTCTGCCCAGCAGTTCGAACTGTCTGGCTTGGCTCTGCGCAAATCTGGAGAAATTGTGTTGCTGCTCCCTCTGAACTGTAAATTTCTCCCTCTTCGTCTTTCAGTCACTGATCTGTCAAACTTACTCTGATACGATGTGAAATTTTCCTTGAAATGCAGCAACTGGACTTAATTCTTGTAACTGATTAAATTATGCAGTTTCTTTTGTTACGACAAAATAACGAATTAATCACACTGCAATTTCCTCACAAAAAACGTTGTAGAAAATAAAATGCTAGAAACTAAGATATATAGAGCACACACCAAAAAAATGATACTGTTATTTTTGGACAATTGTCCCGGGAAAAACTCAATGTGGGAAAACCGGTGCAGCAAATGAGTGTTTTATTATTATGCAGCAGTGAAATTTTGAGTACAATCTAGATGCCCAAAACTAGCGATCCTCTACAAGATAAACTGGCCATAAAAATTAGTGAGACAAATCTTGCCTTACCCGACACTAATCCAACACCAAATTTGGCACAAACTAGGCTGCTCGAAACCCCTACATCAGCCTCTGCGCATATGTTGCATAGTCCCTCACACGCACTGCGTGGAAGCTACTCTGATCAAGTTGTCCAACCCAACTCAGCCTCTAAGAAGGACTCACTAGGCCTTTCGTGTTGATTTTTGGTAGCATCGGATGTGCTCTAGCCTTGAAATTTGGAGAGGCTAAGGCACATGAGATCTCCAAGACCCAGAAATCGTTTTGAGAAATTCCATCCGGATGAGGAGTTATTAAAATAATTAATATTTTTAATGGGTTCCTAAGTCTAAACTTAGGAAAATAAAAATATTAATGGGTATTAATAAAGATAAGGATGAGAAGCTTCTAAGAGACAAGGATCAAGTCTGTTTTAATCTTAGCCATTGATTAGGGACTTAATCTCGGTCGTTGATTCATCAACAGGAAAAGTATAAGAGAAGACTTGAGGGTCATTTGGAGACACACCGGCAGATACTCAGTATCTCAAGGAAATTCGATTCTCAAGGAAGAGGAGATCGATTTCAGAGGGAGTTGTTGGGTGGAGGAAGAGGAGGGCTTCAACAACAGGCAGTGATCGAGGAGGAGGTGATGCAGGGGCAGTGGAAGACAGCGCATATAGAGAGACACAGTCCAGAGGAGAGACGCAGGGCCTACGCAAGCTCACGCAGAGGGATGCAGAGCCACGTTAAGTCAATCAGAGTGACTTAGGGGTGACGTAGAAGTGGGAGCAAGGTCTCCAAAGTGTTAGATGGTCTCAGAGGGAAAGTCTCAGGTGTTTTCCTTCAGTTTCTCTGTAAAATCATTCCTTGTAAAAGCAATTGTTGCTGAAGATTAATAAAGCCCTCATCTGCTGCATCGGTTTCCCTGTATTGGGTTTTTCCGGGGACAATTGTCCAAAAATAATTGTGTCAATGTGATTGATTCTTGTGCATGTATTTTTCTCTGGGTAATTGTGTGATAACTGCAGTAGAATTTATTTTAATATTTGCTGAAGGAATTTCGTATATAACTTATTGAGAATAATAAGTAGGTGAAATAAATCAGTTGCTACAGAGGCATCCACTCAAGAGGACTCACGCAGATTTCCAGAAGAATGCACAAGGGACGAATATTCGATGTTAGCTTCCAGATTGGAAGAAGAAGTCGCTTGCCTTGCAAGCTCTGCCTCCTCGAAGGTTTGGTATATAGACAGTGGAGCTTCCTGGCATATGACAGGAATCCGAGAATGTTTTTCAGATTATCAGGAAGAAAGAATGAATTTTCAGATCACCATGGGGAATAAGGCAAAGTGTACTCCAGTAGGAAGAGGTACCATAGTTTTTCAAACCAAAGCAGGAGAGCAACTTCAGGCAACCAATGTGCTGCATGTGCCAGGATTGGGGATGAACTTACTTTCCGTATCTCAACTTCAAAACAAGGGCTATGACGTTTTCTTCATTAAGGAGAAAGTATATGTCAAACACCCAAGTTGGAAAAAGAAGGCTCAAATTGGAATCAAAAGTAACAGGTTGTACAGGTTATAGCTAGAATCACCAATGGCACTGATAGGCAGTAATGGAGACAAAGACTTGAATGAGCTATGGCACAGGAGGATGGGACACTTACACCATGGGGCTCTGAGAATTCTCAGGAAAACAGTATCAAGAGTTCCAAAACTAAGTATTGAACGGGATGATGTATGCAGAGGGTGCGCTCTAGGCAAGTATGCCAAAGCTGTGTTTTCTAGAAGTAACAATAGGGTGAAGAGTGTGCTAGGATTGATACCCTCAGACATATGCAGACCGATGTCGACAAAAGCTCTTAGTGGTGCCGAACACTTCGTCACCTTCATCAATGACCATTCCAAGAAGGCTTGGATCTACTTTCTGAAAACCAAGCATGAGGTTTTCGGTCGATTCAAAGAGTTCAAAGCTCTAGTGGAGAATCTAACAGGAAAGAAGATAAAAGTGTCGAGCTCGAACAATGGTAGAGAGTATGTTGACAAGGACTTCACCGATTTTTGCGCTAAGGAAGGCATCAGAAGAGAGTGGACAGCTCCCTACAATCTGGAGCAGAATGGAGTAGCAGAAAGGAAAAACAGGACTATTGTGGAAGCAACTAGGGCAATGTTGTATGATCAGGATATGCCTAAATTCCTGTGGGCAGAAGCATGCAGCACGAAAGTTTATGTTCAGAACAGGACTCCTCACAAGGCATTGGGCAAAATCACTCCGGAGAAGGTCTTCACTGGGAAGACACCTGAAGTCAATAATTTCAGGATATTTGGAAGTTTAGCATATCGTCGTATACCTGAAGAGAAGAGAAAGAAATTAGATCAAACTGTTGAGAAAGGATATCTTGTGGGATATAACGAAAATGCTAAGGCATATAGAGTCTATCTTCAAGGGAGTAGGAAGGTAGTAGTTTGGCGGGATGTAAAGTTCATGGAGGATAGAGCTTTCAGAAAATCCCGAGAAATGTCTTCCGAGGAGTAGTCGAAAGACAAGCCATTGGTCAAACCACTTCAACCCGCGTAAACTGGTACCAGAAATCCTCCTAAAGACAAGGCTTTAGAACAAGAGGAATCTCATAAAGAAGAGGAGTTGATAGATGTACCTACTACCAATGGAAGAACGAGCCGGGAACTCCGACAGATTCTACGGGATGCAGAAGACTTCATTGGTGCACCCCAAAATCGTAAAAGGGAGTGAAGACATCTAGACAGATACCAGGCCATAGTAGCTCAGGTTGGGGAACCTTCTAGTTTTCAAGAGGCCATTCAGCATCAAGTATGGGTAGATGCTATGGAGGAATACAGCTCTATAATGGTCAATATGTCTGGGAAGTGGTACTAGGCCTCAGGACAGATCAATGGTAGGTTTGAGATGGATCTACAAGGTCAAATATGTTGCAGACGGCAGTGTGGAGAAATACAAAGCCAGGTTCGTGGCTAAGGGGTATGCTCAGAAGGAAGGGATAGACTACGAAGAAACCTTCGCCCCAGTAGCCAGGTATATTTCTATTAGGACCGTGATATATATTGCAGCGCAAATGGGGTGGGAGATTCATCAGATGGATGTCAAGACGACATTCTTGAACGGGGTAATAGAAGAGGAAGTATACATCGAACAACCAAAAGGTTTTGAGACACATGAGAAGAAATCTCATGTATGCAGATTAAAAAAAGCCTTGTATGGGCTGAAACAGGCACCTAGGGCATGGTACAGTCGAATTGATGGCTACTTGCAGAAGATGGGGTTCGTCAAGAGTGACGCAGACCCTAATCTCTACTATCTTGTTGTAGAGAATGAGCCTCTAATTCTAGTGTTATATGTGGATGATCTCTTCCTGACAGGATCACCGAGGCTCATCAAAGATTGCAAGAAGAACCTAGCCACAGAATTCAACATGAAGGATTTGGGACAGATGCATTATTTTCTGAGGTTGGAAGTTTGGCAGCAGAAGGGTGAGATCTTCCTAGGACAAGGGAGATATGCTACAGAAATCTTGAAGAGATTCAGGATGTAGGACTGTAGACCTATGGCTACTCCAATGATCACCAACTGGAAGAAGATTGATGCATCAGAAGATAAAGATGTTGATCCCACCTTGTACAGGCAGCTCATAGGGTCCCTGATGTATCTAGTCAATACCAGGCCAGACATTTGTTACGTTGTCAACACCCTCAGTCAGTTCATGGTAGAACCTAAGAGGGCACACTAGGCAGCAGCCAAACATGTTCTCAGGTATATACAAGGAACAGTTGAGCATGGAATATTGTACACCAGAGGCAATGACATCAGGCTGAGCGGGTTCACTGACGCAGATTGGGTTGGAAGTTCAGTACATCAGAAAAGTACAACTGGGTATTGTTTCAACATTGGATCAGGAATGGCCTCCTGGTGCAGTAGGAAACAAAAATCTGTGGCTCTGAGCTCAGCTGAAGCAGAATATATGGCAACTAGCATAGCTTCGTGCGAAGCCATGTGGCTTAGGAAATTGCTTGTGAATCTATTCAGGAGAAGGATGGAAATGACTAGGATCATGTGTGATAATCAAAGTTGCATCAAGCTCTCTGAGAATCTAGTATTTCATGATCGGTCGAAGCATATTGATATCAAGTGGCACTTTGTCAGAGACTGTCCAACGAGGGGAAATACAATTGAGGTACACTCATACAGGAGAACAAGTGGCAGACATCCTCACCAAGGCTCTAGGAAGAACAAAGTTTGTTTATTTCAGGGAGAAGATGGGGATGGTAAAGAATCCATTTCAATAATGGATAAGTATCAGAAGTTGCAGTGCAACAGTTAGCAATGGCAGTGCTATGGGCAACATGATGCAGCAAGTTGAGAGGGAGCTGCAGTACAGGAGCAGTAGTGTCATGGGCAGCAGTACAGGAAGCAGCAGTGCAGGGGATGTGAGGCAGCAAGCCAAGCATCATCACAGGTACTGATGTGGAAGATCAATGTGATGTTTCTATAGTGAAACATTGCTAGAGCACATTCCTCGCTAAGAGGGAGTATCAATTTTTGGTAGCATCAGATGTGCTCTAGCCTTGAAATTTGGAGGAGAGGCTACGGCACATGAGATCTCCAAGACCCAGAAATCGTTTTGAGAAATTCCATCTAGAAGAGGAGTTATTAAAATAATTAATATTTTTAATGGGTTCCTAAGTCTAAACTTAGGAAAATAAAAATATTAATGGGTATTAATAAAGATAAGGATGAGAAGCTTCTAAGAGATGAGGATCAAGTCTGTTTTAATCTTAACTGTTGATTAGGGACTTAATCGCGGTCGTTGATTTATCGACAAGAAAAGTATAAGAGAAGACTTGAAGGTCATTTGGAGACACCAACAGATACTCACTATCTCAAGGAAATTCGATTCTCAAGGAAGAGGAGATCGATTTCAGAGGGAGTTGCAAGGTGGAGGAAGAGGAGGGCTTCAGCAGCAAGCAGTGATCGAGGAGGAGGTGATGCAAGGGCAGTGGAAGACAGCGCAGAAAGAGAGACGCAGTCCAGAGGAGAGACGCAGGGCCTACGCAAGCTGGTGTAGAGGAACGTAGAGCCACTCAGAGCCACGCTAGGTTAATCAGAGTGACGCAGGGGTGACGCAGAAGTGGGAGCAGGGTCTCCAAATTGTTAGATGGTCTCAGAGGGAAAGTCTCAGGTGTTTTCCTTTAGTTCCTCTGTAAAATCATTCCTTGTAAAAGCATTTGTTGCTGAAGATTAACAAAGCCCTCATCTGCTGCACCGGTTTTCCAACATTGGGTTTTTCTGGGGAAAATTGTCCAAAAATAAATGTGTCGATGTGATTGATTCTTGTGCATGTATTTTTCTCTGGGTAATTGTGTGATAACTGCAGTAGAATTTATTTTAATATTTGCTAAAGGAATTTCGTAAATAACTTATTGAGAATAATAAGTACGTGAAATAAATCAGTTGCGAATTTTAGCTTAGAAATTTTCACATTTCGAAATCTCTCCCGAATCCCAACAACTGAATCGACCCTCACTACAGTTGAATCGAACTCCTCTGAATTTGCCTGCGCATTCCCTACACAACCTCACTGAGGAAAACTCGACCCTCCTGTAACTAACTCTCCGGAACTGGAATCTCCTCCAGAATCACTGTCTCTACCCCTCACTAACCCTACATCCCCTCTCTGGCTCAAATTCTTCTCTGTTGAATCACTGCAACTGGGAAGCTCGATTTTTGCCAAGGAACTCGACCTCATGTGTGTTTCACTCCAACCCCGTCGACCTCCTCCTATAATCTCTCATTGGCTCACCAATGGCCATTATTAAGTCCTCATCAATGGCTAAGATCATTTATTAGTTGATCCATGTGAGTTTCTAGAGAAATCTCACCTTTCTCAATTAATTATTGTTAATTAATCATTTTCCCTCAGTTAGACTTAGGAAAAATTTAATTACTGACTAATTAACTTAATTGAGGCATCTCTAGGTGTTCTCCTGAAACATTTTTTGGGCTCTGGAATTCTTGTGTTTCTAAGCCTCTTTGACCAAAGTTGAGGCTATAACACCTGCCCAATGCTACCCAACTATCAAAAACTATCAAGGACCACTAATTGATATAACATGCCCAAGGTAATACATACTTGTCATTTTCCATCTATCCTTGATATTCATTTCCATTCTTTGGGTTGATATCATTTATCATTGGTACTAGCACCATATATCCACATCTCTTAGTCAGAGTCCAGAAACTTTGCCCTAAGAGGTTGATGCAATAAAAAGGAAGATAAAAGTTTATATGGTCACAACTAAAACAAAATGAAAAATGAAAAATATGGTTGGCACTAATGATAAACACATGGGGGTTGAGCTAGGAAAACGGGCCTTTTCGCTAGATCTGGGAGCGTCTACATGGATCCTGTTATCCACTACTTGTGGGTAGTATGCATAGGAGAAAAAAATTCTCCTAGATTGTCCTCAGTCGACAACCAACAGCTCCTTGCAGCCCCCAGATAGCTAGATGCGCCATTTTCTCCGCCACCTGAGCCAGCCATGTGGTCCCTCACCCATCTGTAATGAATGTATGTTTGAAGGTGGGCCTCCCGACCCCAAAGGTATGACTTTTCATTACTTTGGTTGAGTAATTTTGTTTACATTTCATGGGCATTTTTGGGCATGGATTGGTGGGGGGATTCAGAAAAAAGAGTGAGTTAGGTTTGTACTCTTGTCTCCACTGCCCGATTTCGTGGTTAGCCTTGTATCCTAGTTCTGTGGGATCTCCTTTACTAACCATTAGCTTTAGGGTTGACACTACACCGGAATTCTCGGTTTTGGTTGTGTGGCCCCGCTTCCCGACGCCATATAAATCACCCCTTCCACTCATTTTAACCCCACTCATCTCTTTTCCCATCTGGGTCCACATAAGGTTAGCCTCCCCCTCCCCTTGTCCAAACATTGGGTTGGGCCTAGATCGATACCCAGAGGTTGATGCAGCTAAAAAGAAAAGAAAAAACTAAGCCACTCTCAACAGGAAATGTACCACAAAATGCAAAAGATGGTCGAGACATCCAAATTTAGCACGTGGCAAAAGCCAAACATGAGCTCTACCCCTTATCCATGGTCATCACCCTGGTTCCTATGGGCCCTAAATGAGCCCCCTCCATCATTAAGGAACCCATGATTGTCCCAACCCCTGGTGGGTGATGGACTGCCCCACCTAAATGTCGTATCCACTACTATATATCACACAACATGCTCTCATTCCCTGAAGCCCCGAGCAGTTATGAAGAAAAATCAATCAAAGGCAAAACGCATATGAAGAAGGGAGTAAAAACAAAGGTCGGGGTAATTCATGTACCACGATTTGCTCCCTCCTACACTCATATACCCAAGTGTGGGCTTCCCTTATTATAACTACACTTGTACCATGACATGTGGTCTGGATGAACCCCCTAATCTCCACTCTGTTCCATTACTATATCATCTGCCACCTACCACTTGAGGGATGTACCATGGACATGTGACCCCCTTTAAAGGTTGAAACCACCTAATAGGGTCCTTGATTAACCCCTTATTGAACTTGGAGACACTTGTACATGCCAAAGCCCACTATGGAAGGGCATGCCACCATGAAGAGCCCCACTAATTCCATGAATTATAAGCTCTTTTACTTGATTATTCTAATGATATGTTGTATTGGAGGGCAAGGGGACGCATTGGATCTTATGCAAGATTGCAAGTGGGTCTCCATTTTTGGCTTGGTCACCCTATACGGGGTCCTAGCCCTCTAGAGGGCCACATTGATACTTGTAGGGTGAGCGTTGAGAGCCATGGGCCTCCACCATAGCAAGGAGTACTTCATGGATCCCCAGCATCACTCATCGATTTCTCTTGTTCCACCTTTTGGATGAGGATGATGCACCTGGTTCACCATGCCCAGTCGGCTCCACACATGCACCATACACTTGGCAGATGTTCCAGGGTCCAGAGGATGTCTCTGCTGCAGAGGGAGGGCTTATGTCATCATCCTAGCCCTTACAGATGGTCTACAAGCATTTTCGATCCACTTGGAGACCCATGAGGATGTCCTTGTGCCCCCACACCCACTTGGGAGCACCACAGGTTCTTGCTTGGAAAACAAGGGGCCAACCCCTTTTCCACTATGTTTGAAGTCCAATTTTACATCATGGCACCCCTAGGACTTTATTAGGCCTCCTCGAAGTTCCAACGACTCACTATATTGATCATTTTTCCCTCTTGAGAGGCTTATTCTTGTTTTATTGAGCTATTTTGGTGGGCTTGTCACCAAAAGTATTGTTATTATGCACATTATTTTATTTTAGGGGCATTATTAGTCCAAATTAGGCCATTCGAATCCCTTAGAGGATTGTATAAATAGAAGTGAGATGATTCATTTTCATCATCATCACTTGGATTGGATTAGTGTCTCTTGAGAGATTTTCGCACTTTTTGCTGGGTGAACATTTTGGAGCTTTCTTGATGCACTATGATGTTTGGATTTTCGCTATTATCTTTGGAGCTTCTTTCTAATGCAAAGTTGATGAATGGATATACTCTCTCTCTCATGTAAGTCGAATTTTGATGCTATTCTTGTTATTTTACTAGTTTACTGCATGTTATTGTTATCATTATTCATGTATGGGTTAAAGTAAATGTGAAATTATTCTGGGAAACTTGAATAAGTGATTTAATGCATGTGTGGTACTTGAAGAGAGTGGGTGAATGTTCCTAGAGGCACCTAATATGTTTTAAGCCTCGAAACTTCATCTCTTTGGCAAATTTGAAGTATAAATCCCTATTGACCTAGTTACTGCCCTTAGAGAGGCTAGCAAAGATCCATTAGGGCTCCTTAGCTCACAAAAAATCTCGATCTATGTGTATCTTGACTCCATTAAGCCCAAGCAATAAGGCACTGATCCTTGTATCCCTTTGGTGGTCAAATTTTCCTCTCTTTTCTTCACTTTTCCAAATTCTAGGCCTAACCCTAGAGGGTCACCTAGGGCATCAAGCGAAATTTTTTGTAGCCATCCAAACACCTTGAAAATTGGTCCACAACTGCGTTGGGGTCTTCTCAAGGGGTCCTCCAGATTTGAGCACAACCGTGGAATCCCGAGATATCACAAACCTTAGCTAGAGGACCATCTCTCTCCCTGACATGATTTGGGTTAGTGTCCCCATTTGGATCATTGCATTCAAATTTCAAAAGAAGATTAGCCCTTTGATCCTATTTTCTCCCCTAACTAGGTCAAGCCCCTACTTGGTTGATCAACTCCATACCCGTGACCTAGTCTAAGTCCACTTGATTTCTTTATGGCCTCGGAACTCTACAACTCAAATCCCACGAGGATTACATAGAATCCATTTCTCCATGAGGATCCTTAGGTATAGGAAGCCCCTTGTCAAGGCATATCCTCCAAACCTAGGCTCAAGTGTCCTCTTAGCCCTTCCTAGAAAGCCTATCGCCTTACTTCTCAAGCAAGTTACTTAATTGAATCTCTCTTGTGAATAGGCTTTAGGAATCACTCCATATCTTATCATTGACCCATCTATTCCTGTGATTCCTCTCATACCGAGACTCCTCCCATCGCTAAAATTCCGTAAAGAGAAGGGAGCCTTAGGTGAGGTGACAATGGGCTATCACTCCATTGTTGCCCCTTGACCTAGTAGTTACTCTATAGGATCCCCTCCTAGGACCCCTGTTAGTTTGAGCGGTAACATTTTTGGCATCATTGTCGGGGACACGAGATGTGTGTCTTGTTTCCTTTATGACACCATTGATATATCATTCTTGGTGACTCCATTGGAAGAATGAAGCCCTAGTTCTTCATTGTACTTTAAGGTCGATGCTTGTAGGGTGAAGCAAACATTTTTCTAAGCATCTTTCGATTCACCCTGGCAACTCCTACATAACTTACATGTATATCTCAATAGGATGTATTTCTTTGATGATTTTCCTACTTCGGACATCACTAGCATCCCTAGGCATCCTAATCATGTCACAAGAAGGATGGTATGTGGGGTGCCCATATTTGATGGTGATCCGCTCTCCGCAATTGATCATGTGGAAAGATTTATTGCACATACATCAAAGGAGAAAGTAGTCCACCAAGAAGTCCTTATACCATTGTTCATGAGTTCTCTCCATGGTCATAACTCATGGTTGCATAATCACGAACCTAGGAGCATCACATCTATTGAGGAGTTTGTTGATGGCTTTCTTAGTCATTTTTAAGTATGCCCCGCATTAAGCATTCAAGAGGAAGCCTTCATCAAGCATCATCAAAATCTTGAAAATCTAAGTGATGAGCAGGAAGACAAGTCCTCCTTGGGTCCACATGATGAAAACGATGATTTTGAGAACACATGTGTTGGGGAGGATGATTCTATGGAAAGTCAGGTTGACTTTAACTTTCTCAAAGATACTACTCCTGATGACTCTTCTTTTGAGAACCTTGGGGAAGGTAATCCCATTAGCCCCTTGGACGTTGATATTGGAGATTATTTTCATATTGAAAAGGAGAAATGGGAAATTGTTGGTCCTCAATTCGATTGTGCTCCCATTTACGACACTGATAGGGAGGATGAGGTTGGGATTAGTCTTCCCTTTATTTATAATGACATATCCATCGATACCCTTGGGAAGGAGGATCATTATTTTCCCTTGCATGAAAGAGGGCAATTGAAAATAATATTGATTCTCCTTTTTGGGAAAACCCTACCTTTGATGCTAATGATGAAGCCCTTACTCATACATGCCTCCCTTGTGATTCTGGTAGTGTATCCAAATCACCTAAGACTTTAAAATACCATTTTTAGGAAAGGAGCCCCATTGAATACAATACCTCATCTTCCCCATTGCCTTTCCTTCTTGTTCATCATTTTGGGTCATCCACAAGTGATTCTCTCACCCCTTGTCATATGATCTCAAGTGACCATGAGCCCTTTCCCCCTTTTGAGTATAGTGTCAAGGAAGAGCCCCTCATTGAATATACTTTATCTCCTTGGACACACCCTCAAGATTATGATCACTCCATGACCTCCCCTCTCCAATGTGACTATCACCTTGAGCAACCTATTTGTTGCACTCCTTCCTTCCCTCACCCTTTGTTCCCCTCCCATCATGACCTTGTGGCGTTCACAAAGCATAATATTATGAGCAATGATTACAATAGGGAGTTCTTGAGAATGATCATTCATTCCACTATTGTGTAGTTAGAGGAAAAGCCTCGCACTTCTAGATTGACTTATTTTCCTAGGGCTTCCTGTTACCTCGAATGGAGATCATATTTTCCCACCTCCCACTCACTTCATCCTCTCTGTGATTGTGTCAACATTCGCTTTGGGATTTGCTACATGAGTAATTATATTGGCAGGCATATGTATATTGATATGATGATATGTTGGTTGCACTGGCTTTATGATTTCACTTAGTATTAACATTGTATTATATGCATGTTAGGGTAGGATGCATTGCATACATATTTTGTCATTAGAACTAACATCATATGATATTCTCAGGATAGATTAGTTGCATTTAGATTAAATTTGCACTTTAATTTCTTGTTGATTTGTACAGCCTAATACTAGACATGGGTGATCATAAGACACCACAAAAACATGCTTCCCCGTGTGCTTGGTCTTTGATATGTGCAGATAACAGGGCTACGGTATGAAGAGATTGTTGGTGTTCTCATGACCTCCCATTCGAGCAACTTTGCACATCGTTCCAAGAGCTCATGTCCCAGTTGGAGCCTGATGTTACCCACCACCTATGGGTAGTATGCATAGGAGAAAAAATTTCTCCAAGATGGTCCTCAGCCGGCAGCCAGCAACCCCTTAGAGCCCCTAGATAGCTCGATGTGCCATTTTCTCCGCCACCTGAGCCAGCCATGTGGTCCCTCACCCATCTGTTATAAATGTATGTTTGAAGCCGGGCCTCTAGACCCCAAGGGTATCACTTTTCATTGGTTTGGTTGAGTAATTTTGTTTACTTTTCATGGGCACTTTTGGGGATAGATTGGTGGGGGATTCAACGGAAAGAGTGCGTTAGGCCTCTACTCGTGTTTCCACTGCCCAATTTCGTGGTTAGCCTTATATCCTAGTCCCATGGGACCTCCTCTACTGCCCATTAGCTTTAGGGTTGACACTACACGAGAAATTCCGATTTTGGTTGTGTTGTCACTTCCCGACACCATATAAATCACCCCCTCCCACTCATTTTAATCCCAGTCATCTCTTTTCCTATCCGGGTCCACATAGGGTTAACCTCCCCCTCCCCTTGTCCACACCTTGGGTCGGGCCTAGAACGATGCCCAGAGGTTGATGCAGGTAAAAAGAAAAAAAAAAGGCATAATTTGGCCATTCACAACAGGAAATGTACCACAAAATGTAAAAGATGGTCGAGACATACAAATTTAGCACATGGGCAAAAGCCAAACATGAGCTCTACCCCTTATCCATGGCCATCACCCTGGTTCCTATGGGCCTTAAATGGGCCCCCTCCATCATTAAGGAACCCATGATTGTCCCAACCCCTGGTGGGTGATGAACTGCCCACCTAAAGGGGCTATCCACTACTATATATCACACAACATGCTCTCATTCCCTGGAGCCCGGAGCAGTTATGAAGAAAAATCAAACAAAGTCAAAAGGCATATGAAAAAGGGTGGAAAAACAAAGGTTGGGGTAACTCATGTACCACGATTTGCTCCCACCTACACTCATATACCCAGATGTGCGCTTCCCTTATTATAGCTACCCTTGTACCATGACATGTGGTCTGGATGAACCCTCTCATCCCCACTCCGTTCCATTACTATATCATTTTCCACCTACCACTTGAGGGATGTACCATGGACATGCGACTCCCTTTAAAGGTTGAAACCACCTAATAGGCTCCTTGATTAACCCTTTATTGAGCTTGGAGACACTTGTACATGCCAAAGCCCA
The DNA here is from genome assembly GCA_031772625.1 of Pinus tabuliformis. Taxonomy (NCBI): domain Eukaryota; kingdom Viridiplantae; phylum Streptophyta; class Pinopsida; order Pinales; family Pinaceae; genus Pinus; species Pinus tabuliformis. Next base: position 696,088,982 of record CM062815.1, read on the forward strand.
CTATGGAAGGGCATTCCACCATGAAGAGCCCCACTGATTCCATGAATTGTAAGCTCTTTTACTTGATTATTCTAATGATTTGTTATATTGGAGGGAAAGGGGATGCATTGGATCTTATGCAAGATTGCAGGTGAGTCTCCATTCTGGGCTTGGTCACCCTATACGGGGTCCTAGCCCTCCAAAGGGCCACATTGGCACTTATAGGGTGCGCGTTGAGAGCCATGGGCCTCCACCACAGCAGAGAGTACTTCATGGATCCCCAGCACCACTCGTTGATTACTCATGTTCCACCACCTTTTAGATGAGGATCATGCACTTGGTTCACCATGCACAACCGGCTCCACACATGCACCATACATTTGGCAGATGTTCTAGGGTCCAGAGGATGTCTTCGCTGCAATGGGAGGACTTATGTCATCATCCTAACCCTTATAGATGGTCTACAAGCATTTCCGATCCACTTGGAGACCCGTGAGGATGTCCTTGTGCCCCCATACCCACTTGGGAGCACCACAGGTTCTTGCTTGGAAAACAAGGGACCAAGCCCTTTTCCACTATGTTTGGAGTCGAGTTTTACATCATGGCACCCCTAGGACTTCATTAGGCCTCCTCAAAGGCCCAATGGCTCACTATATTGATCATTCTGCCCTCTTGAGATGCTTATTCTTGTTTTATTGAGCTATTTTTGTGGGCTTGTCACCAAAAGTATTGTTATTATGCACATTATTTTATTTTAGGGGCATTATTGGTCCAAATTACGCCATTCGAATCCCTTGAGGATTGTATAGATAGAAGTGAGATGATTCATTTTCATCATCATCACTTGGATTGGATTAGTATCTCTTGAGACATTTTTGTACTTTTTGCTGGGTGAACTTTTTGGAGCTTTCTTGATGCACTATGATGTTTGGATTTTCACTATTGTCTTTGGAGCTTCTTTCTAATGCAAAGTTCATGAATGGATATACTCTCTCCCGAGTAAGTCGAATTTTGATGCTATTCTTGTTATTTTACTGGTTTACTGCATGTTATTGTTATCATTATTCATGTATGGTTTAAAGTAAATGCAAAATTCTTTTGGGAAAATTGAATAAGTGATTTAATGCATGTGTGGTACTTGAAGAGAGTGGGTGAATGTTCCTAGAGGCACATAATTGGTTCTAAGCCTTGAAACTTCATCTCTTTGGAAAATTTGAAGTATAAATCCCTATTGACCTAGTTGTTGCCCTTAGAGAGGCTAGCAAAGATCAATTAGGGCTCCTTAGCTCACCAAAAATCTTGATCTATGTGTATCTTGACTCCATTAAGCCCAAGCAATAAGGCTTTGATCCTCATATCCCTTTGGTGGTCAAATTTTCCTCTCTTTTCTTCACTTTTGTAAATTCTAGGACTAACCCTAGAGGGTCACCCAGGGCATCAAGTGAAAATTTTTGTAGCCATCCAAACACCTTGAAAATTGGTCCACAACTGCGCTAGGGTCTTCTCAAGGGGTCCTCCAAATTTGAGCACAATCCGACAGTGTAATCCCGAGATATCGCAAACCCTAGCTCGAGGACCATTTCTCTCCCTAGGCTAATTTGGGTTAGTGCCCTCATTTGGATCATTGCATTCAAATTTCAAAAAAAGATTATCCCTTTGATCTTATTCCCTCCCCTAACTAGGTCAAACCCCTCCTTGGTTGATCAACTCCATACCCGTGACCTAGTCTGGGTCCACTTAGGTTCTTTGTGGTCTCGCAACTCTACAACTCAAATCCCACAAGGATTACATAGAATCCATTTCTCCACAAGAATTCTTAAGTCTAGGAAGCCCCTTGTCAAGGCATATCCTCCAAACCTAGGCTCGTGTTTCCTCTTAACCCTTCCTAGAAACCCTATCACCTTGCTTCTCAAGCAAGTAAGCTATTTAATTGAGTCTCTCTTGTGAATAGGGTTTAGGAATCACTCCATATCTTATCATTGACCCATCTATTCCTGTGATTCCTCTCATACTGGGACTCCGCCCAACGGTGAAATTCCATAAAGAGCAGGGAGCCTTAACTGAGGTGATAGTGGGTTATAGCTCCATTGTTGCCCATTGACCTAGTAGTTGCTCTATAGAATCCCCTCCTAGGACCCCTTCTAGTTTGAGCGATAACAAATCCCACCCAAATCTTTGAAGTTGTGGAATATTTCAAAAAAAAAAAAGGGAAATGATAGCAGTTCACTGGATCCGATAGTGAAAAATCCAGATCTGGTCGTTGGAGAAGACCTTCAAACTTTTGTCAAAACCCTAGCTGGAAAATCAGTGATAATAAAAGTTAGGGCTCGAGATCTGGTGTAAGATCTTAAGCATTAGATTCAAGCTAAGATGGGTGTTGTCGCGCAAATTGACACGACAACGCTCAGACCGGGGGCTGTCACTTTGATCCCCGATCCCTCCGTTTAAGCCTGCCTCCCGTGGCTAAGGGGGGTAGACCCTGCGAGATGATGAAGACCAACTGTCGACCAGCTGGTTGGGAGACACGATACGATAAGCACCAAATGGATTTTAGCAGTTAAAAGACCAGTGCCTTGTGGAGTTAATGTTTAAATGATTAAGTACCAGATGCTGCAAGAATATGATCTCATTAGGAGCAATCATTTATCATTAACTTTTATCAAGTGAGAAAAATGCTTAACAACTTAGTGATACTCCAGCAAATTAAGATTTTCGAAAGATAAAGTGTTTTGCATGACCATGTAAAATAACAACAGGAGGCCACATTCATGCAATTAATCATCAGCTGAAAATTGAATCAAATTAAACACTAATTCCCACGTTAAAAAATTTCAATCTCAACATAAAAGATGAAACACAGGTAATTTCCGAGTCAAGACTGAAAAAAAAATTTATGCTTTTCAAATTTTTTTTTTTTTTTTTTTAAAAGAAAATAAATCTAAACATAAAATTAAATTAAACAAAGCCTGACATTAAAATCTAAAGAAACCTAGCTCTAAACCAAAACACTAACTAACATATATATATATATATATATATATATATATTTTTTTATTAATTAAATTTTAAAGAAAACCAAAACTAATAGAAATTAAACTACGCTAACATTTAAATTACAATCTAAAGTCAAAATAAAAAAAAAAAAGGAGATTTAATATGTATGAACAAAATTGCATTTTCATTTTTTATTTTCATATATAAATTTAAAATGAAATCTAAAAACCTAACTCTAAACTATGCTAAACCTTATCTAAATATATTTAAAATACAAAAAAAAAATCTAAAGTAAATAAAACGAAAGAAGTGGTAATCTAAGACATAAACGCTATGACAAAATCGAAACAGTCGACGGCAACGCAGACATATATAAAAAATTTACCTGAGCCGACGGATGATTTACGAATACCTGATAATCTTGAAGTTCGCCCAACCTATAACCTGATACGCAAATGCATTAACGTTTGAGAAACTTCAACCTGAGCCGCAGATTACCTGACTTCATCAAATCGAGACCTGGGCGTGACCGAATCCGAGCCACCCAGCCGATGGCTTCGACGCCTCACGCACGATGACATCGATCAGACATTTTGCAGGTTCCGGCGATCACATTGATCATACCCAAGATGATTGACGGCATGAGCTTTTTCAATGGCAGAGTTTTGCAATGTATAGATGGAGATTTTACGACGACTTAGCACGCAGATCTGTTTCAAACCTTTGCATTGCTATGATAGATATGGATTGGATCCGGCGAATAATGAAATGTAATGGCAGCGTGGAGGAGATGCGTACACAGGTCGACCGGATGAAAATTTATGCTCAGCAAAACTCATAAATCATGTATTTTCTTGCTCACGCCATTTTCACCTCACGCTGTTACAGCCCGAACCCAAACCCGTAACGTATGTAGAGAGAGTTTCGAGTGCTCTGTTTGTGCTTGCAAGTGCAGGTTCTCGATGAGCTGAGTGCGAAATGACTCAGGAATGGCAGCGTTCTGTCTGCTGGCTCATGTCACTGTTTGATATGTGAAATTACGCTGTATACATAAAAATTTATTGCATTCAGATTTAACAATGAAGCCTGCATCAAAAATTTTGAAGAAATTGCCTGTGGGCCGATCCGGGGGCAACTGCAATTAAAAGAAAATAAAACCCTAATTATAGAGCAAAAAAAAAATTTAAAACCCCAAAACAGCTGATTAATGTACAGATTTTAGGCCCCTTAACAGCCAGATTAAGCAATAAGAACAGAAATATTTTAAAGAACAGAAATTTCAGATTGTCACTGTGAAGAACTTCAGAAAATCTCTCATGCAAATTAGAAAAATAAACCGAATCAAATCCAACTGGGCTCAGCAAAAAAAATGCTTGTGGGAGTTGGCTGGTTCAGCCGAGAACTTCCCCAAACGCCCACCAAGTCTTCTTCAATAAGGGTTTTCTGCACACCTCAAAACAACCATCAGTAAAGAGGGCAAAAATGCTGCTAGATCTCAAAAAGTAATGGAGATACCTGTCATTACTTCAGAAACCCTAACAGCACTCAAACCCTAGCAAGTGAACAAGATACCTGTGCTCACAATACTCTACAATTAACTGTTATTAATGGCTGAAAATGAAATATGTAGAAAATTAAACAATCTCACAGCATTTCAAGAGAGTAACACCAGCAAGATATGGACCCCAAAGTCTTCTTTTATTAACCAGAAACAGATTTACAAGAGATCTTCTTCAGCACCAGACTCACAGATCGAATTCCAATGATCTGAAATGACCCCTAGCACCCTATATAAAGGAAATGATCCCAACGGCTAGTTCGAGTGATCCATGTCGAAATGATCTCAACCGTCGATGGAGATCAAGACATCTCTTAATCTCATCCGTCGAATTATTAAAAAATAATATTCTGCATGCATTCACTTAAAATATTATTATTTTATTATTTTAGGGTTTTTGCTCTATTTTATGATTTTTTATTATTTTATTATTTTTTAATTTTTTTAATTTTTTAATTTTTTTTTATATTTTTTAATTTTATTATTTTATTAAATGGATCATCGAACTAAGCCTTCGAAAACATCACCTAGGACCTAGGACTTAGGACTCGTGAGGGGATTTAAAACATTTTCAACCCTCAAGACACATTTCATGATGACTTTTTACAATTTACATATCAAGGGGACAAACCCACTTAATACAGACCCTCACAAATCACCTAGTTTCTACGACACACTTATAATCTAGCAGATCAACACACTAGGATTCTCCTAAAATTCTAATGACAAAATCCATCTCGGCTTTGGGGTCAGGTTTGAAGGAAAACTCTGCCGATCATGGATCGGTGAGACGAAAAACCTTCCGGGACGTAGATTACCATCAGAAAGTTAGGTCCACCTAGGCAATTTACATACATGACTCATGTCTGCTAAGATTATTTACAATTCATATATGCAGACTGGGTTTACAATCAAAATGATTAAGCTGCTGATGACTGCAGGATGGCACGGACACGCTGATCAGGTGCTACCCCTTTTTTGCAAAGAAAAAAGGGGGTGTACTGCATGGGGAGTTGACCGGTAGTGGTCAACATCTGGCTCTACTTGGGGACACGTTGCTGCTTGCAGGAATGTGAGAATCCAGAATCTGCATCCATACAACACAAAAATAAGTAGCGTCCATCCAAAAATCATCATATAACATTAAGCACAGGAAAGATAAAAGCTCTTCATTTATTGACTATCTAAAGCATAAATAAAAATGCGGAAAAAACAAGGAGTAGGGTTAGAAATACGATACAAAAGATGCCCCATGGCATCACATGTGTTCAATAAAGTGCATACTGAGCATTTGCCTGCTCTCAGGCAAATCTGTCAGTTGCTTGTCGGATGTGCCATGTCCAATTTTGCATATGGTAGGACTTTTTCCTATCCGAAAATCAAGCTACTCGCGGCCATCTGATACGTCAAATATTCTTCTAATTTTCTTTCTCTTGCGCTTTTTCTTTCTGGCTGGTTGTATGACTGATGACACGGAACTTTCTGTTTCAAAACTATCAGATGAAGTATGTAAGATATGCGTGCTATGTCTTTCTTCATCTTGTATCTGATCTTTATCATTTTTAAGTCTATCTGGATCTCCTTCAATTAACCATCTTTCAATCGAATCAATAACCTTCTCATAATAAGATGGAACTTGTTGTAACAAATGAGAAGGCTCTGGATCTGTTGATGTTCCCTGGTTTCTCTTATCTTCCAATTGCTGAAACCTTTGAACCTGTATTTTAATGGCATCCATCTGACTAGAGTGTTCAACCTTTATAGCACTGATTTGTCTGGCATGATGTTCTTCCATGTCTTTTATTACTTTATCGTTCTTTTCCTTCATGTTCATCAAGCAATGCTGCATGGAATTTATTTCTTATCTATGATTTGCTTGCATGTTAGCCAACTGATTATTATGATTGAACGTCATGATAGTCATTTCTTTATCCATAGCTAATAACTTGTTTTGCATGGAATCAATTTCCCTATCATGATCAGCTTTCATGGTCATCATATTTCCTTCTAAGCCTGACATCTTGCTTTGCATGCTTCTAATTTCTGTTTCATATTTAGTTTTTATGGCCTCAATTTCTTTAGCATGCTGATTTTGCATGACCTCCATCTCCCTATTACGTTTCTCCAGATGGGTGCATAAAGTTCTTACATCATTGATATAACTAGTTTGATTGCTTTCCATATTTTTCACTAGCATCATTAGATCTCGTATAATTTGCTTTTGTTCTTCCTTTTCATTGTCATTTATCCCTGATTTTTCACTATCATGAACTTGATCTACAATATTTCCGGTGGATGACACATTCTGACATGAAGAATCGTCTTGGGATCTTTCAGCTGGACCTCTTATCAAATTCTGTTGCACAATTTTAGAGGCAGAAGGCAAGCTGTCCGGAGAACCATATCTATCTTCAAAAGCATTGATAATGTCTTCCAAAGAAGTGAAAGAATCCTTAGGAAAATTATTAAACCAATTCAAAGCATCATCTTCCAAAGAAAGGAAAAATAGACGCATTTCGATATCTTCATGATTAAACTGAGGGGGTCTGCAATATATGATCATGATGCGAATAAACAAGTCTATATGCCTTTTAACAGCGATTGGATCACCACCTGAAAAAATAGGTAATTCAGGAATGGCCTCCTCTGGAAAATCATGGAGACGGTGAGTAAAACGACATGGTTTAAATGAATAATCCATGATGAACAATAAGGGATTAGATGGATGATAGAACTAGATCTCTGCTCAAGAAAATCAAAAAATGAAAGAAATGGAGTCACCACTTGAACAATGAATCTGATTTTAAGATCCCAAAAGGTACCAACAAGCAGATATGAGGAAGGCTTCTTGTCTGGGAAAAATGAGAAAATGGAGTCGCCACCCAAACAAGAAACAAACCAAAGAGATACTGCTGATATGACGAAAAATAAGGCAATAAAAGACCCAAATGATAACCCAAAAGTTGAATATGCCAGCCCGAATGAGAGATGAGAAAGATGAGAAGATGAATGTCGATGAAACTCCAGGAACAGAAAACTCTGTCCCCGGCAACGGCGCCAAAAAATGTTGGCGCTGCCGGGCCAGATGAAAAGATAAAAATGAGAAGGAAGATTGTCGTTGAAACGCCGAGAAAACAATTTCCCCGGCAACGGCGCCAAAAAATGTTGTCGCGCAGATTGACACGACAACGCTCAGACCGGGGGCTGTCACTCTGATCCCCGATCCCTCCGTTTAAGCCTGCCTCCCGCGGCTAAGGGGGGTAGACCCTGCGAGATGATGAAGACCAACTGTCGACCAGCTGGTTGGGAGACACGATACGATAAGCACCAAATGGATTTTAGAAGTTAAAAGACCAGTGCCTTGTGGAGTTAATGTTTAAATGATTAAGTACTAGATGCTGCAGGAATATGATATCATTAGGAGCAATCATTTATCATTAACTTTTATCAAGTGAGAAAAATGCTTAACGACTTAGTGATACTCCAGCAAATTAAGATTTTCGAAAGATAAAGTGTTTTGCATGACCATGTAAAATAACAACAGGAGGCCACATTCATGCAATTAATCATCAGTTGAAAATTGAATCAAATTAAACACTAATTCCCACGTTAAAAAATTTCAATCTCAACATAAAAGATGAAACACAGGTACTTTCCGAGTCAAGACTGAAAAAAAAATTTATGCTTTTCAAATTTTTTTTTTTTTTTTTAAAGAAAATAAATCTAAACATAAAATTAAATTAAACAAAGCCTGACATTAAAATCTAAAGAAACCTAGCTCTAAACCAAAACACTAACAAACATATATATATATATATATATATTTTTATTAATTAAATTTTAAAGAAAACCAAAACTAATAGAAATTAAACTACGCTAACATTTAAATTACAATCTAAAGTCAAAATAAAAAAAAGGAGATTTAATATGTATGAACAAAATTGCATTTTCATTTTTTTATTTTCATATATAAATTTAAAATGAAATCGAAAAACCTAACTCTAAACTATGCTAAACCTTATCTAAATATATTTAAAATACAAAAAAAAAATCTAAAGTAAATAAAACGAAAGAAGTGGTAATCTAAGACATAAACGCTATGACAAAATCGAATCAGTCGACGGCAACGCAGACATATAAAAAATTTACCTGAGCCGACGGATGATTTACGAATACCTGATAATCTTGAAGTTCACCCAACCTATAACCTGATACGCAAATGCATTAACGTTTGAGAAACTTCAACCTGAGCCGCAGATTACCTGACTTCATCAAATCGAGACCTGGGCGTGACCGAATTCGAGCCACCCAGCCGATGGCTTCGACGACTCACGCACGATGACATCGATCAGACATTTTGCAGGTTCCGGCGATCACATTGATCACACCCAAGATGATTGACGGCATGAGCTTTTTCAATGGCAGAGTTTTGCAATGTATATATGGAGATTTTACGACGACTTAGCACGCAGATCTGTTTCAAACCTTTGCATTGCTATGACAGATATGGATTGGATCCGGCGAATAATGAAATGTAATGGCAGCGTGGAGGAGATGCGTACGCAGGTCGACCGGATGAAAATTTATGCTCAGCAAAACTCATAAATCATGTATTTTCTTGCTCATGCCATTTTCACCTCACGCTGTTACAGCCCGAACCCAAACCCGTAACGTATGTAGAGAGAGTTTCGAGTGCTCTGTTTGTGCTTGCAAGTGCAGGTTCTCGATGAGCTGAGCGCGAAATGACTCAGGAATGGCAGCGTTCTGTCTGTTGGCTCATGTCACTGTTTGATATGTGAAATTACGCTGTATACATAAAAATTTATTGCATTCAGATTTAACAATGAAGCCTGCATCAAAAATTTTGAAGAAACTGCCTGTGGGCCGATCCGGGGGCAACTGCAATTAAAAGAAAATAAAACCCTAATTATAGAGCAAAAAAAAAATTTAAAACCCCAAAACAGCTGATTAATGTACAGAATTTAGGCCCCTTAACAGCCAGATTAAGCAATAAGAACAGAAATATTTTAAAGAACAGAAATTTCAGATTGTCACTGTGAAGAACTTCAGAAAATCTCTCATGCAAATTAGAAAAATAAACCGAATGATAGACCCAGGATCAAATCCAACTGGGCTCAACAAAAAAAATGCTTGTGGGAGTTGGCTGGTTCAGCCGAAAACTTCCCCAAACGCCCACCAAGTCTTCTTCAATAAGGGTTTTTTGCACACCTCAAAACAACCATCAGTAAAGAGGGCAAAAATGCTGCTAGATCTCAAAAAGTAATGGAGATACCTGCCTTACTTCAGAAACCCTAACAGCACTCAAACCCTAGCAAGTGAACAAGATACCTGTGTTCACAATACTCTACAATTAGCTATTATTAATGGCTGAAAATGAAATATGTAGAAAATTAAACAATCTCACAGCGTTTCAAGAGAGTAACACCAGCAAGATATGGACCCCAAAGTCTTCTTTTATTAACCAGAAACAGATTTACAAGAGAGCTTCTTCAGCGCCAGACTCACAGATCGAATTCCAATGATCTGAAATGACCCCTAGCACCCTATATAAAGGAAATGATCCCAACGGCTAGTTCGAGTGATCCATGTCGAAATGATCTCGACCGTCGATGGAGATCAAGACATCTCTTAATCTCATCCGTCGAATTATTAAAAAATAATATTCTGCATGCATTCACTTAAAATATTATTATTTTATTATTTTAGGGTTTTTGTTCTATTTTATGATTTTTTATTATTTTATTATTTTTTTTTTTGATTTTTTATTTTTTTTTATTTTTTTTTATTTTATTATTTTATTAAATGGATCATCGAACTAAGCCTTCGGAAACATCACCTAGGACCTAGGACTTAGGACTCGTGAGGGGATTTAAAACATTTTCAACCCTCAAGACACATTTCATGATGACTTTTTACAATTTACATCTCAAGGGGACAAACCCACTTAATACAGACCCTCACAAATCACCCAGTTTCTGCGACACACTTATAATCTAGCAGATCAACACACTAGGATTCTCCTAAAATTCTAATGACAAAATCCATCCTGGCTTTGGGGTCAGGTTTGAAGGAAAACTCTGCCGATCATGGATCGGTGAGACGAAAAACCTTCCGGGACGTAGATTACCATCAGAAAGTTAGGTCCACCTAGGCAATTTACATACATGACTCATGTCTGCTAAGATTATTTACAATTCATATATGCAGACTGGGTTTACAATCAAAATGATTAAGCTGCTGATGACTGCAGGATGGCACAGACACGCTGATCAGGTGCTGCCCCTTTTTTGCAAAGAAAAAAGGGGGTGTACTGCATGGGGAGTTGACCGGTAGTGGTCAACAATGGGTATTCCAAATTTCCAGCTTACCTCCAAAGTTTAATTTGCGCAGAGAAATCAATGAAAGATGATTCCAATCTACATGATAATGGCATTATAGGTGATTCATCCATTATTTTAAATCTGAGGTTACAAGGAGGTTGTCCGAGATCTAGTACCACAAAAGGTCCAACTTCTTTCAAGGATGTGGTAAAAGGAAGAGTTGAATCAAATATCAAATCTGATCAAACCTCCACTTTTCTCGGTCCCTATATTGTGTAACAAATGAATCAGGCATCAGCTTTGACAGTAAACCTGCCAAAGGTTAATGAACTCTACTATGATTTCCATTCAAGAGCAATCATATGCAGATTGAATAGTTTCTGGCCCAAGACAGAGGACCTATATAAATGGATCTTCTCCACTTGGACTGAAAACTACGATATTCATCTATTTTCGAGGGGATTTTTTATAGTAAAATTTGATACAGCAAAAGATTTAGATTATGTTTTAAATGAAGTACCATGGTTCTAGAGCAGTGCGGACCTTTTTATGATGCCATGGTTCCTAGATTTCGATGCTAATACCATGGTGGTTTCCAAAATGCCGGTATGAGTCAAATTACATAATCTCCCTTTGCATTTTTGGCATCACAAAATGTTAGAAGGAATCGACAATTCTTTGGGTAAGTTCCTAAAGGTCGACTCGAATAGAGTCACCAAAGGAATTTTTACCTTTTCCAGGATATGTGCATAAGTAGACCTCAGTAAAGGTTTACTGAATCGTATTATTCTTATTCATGATAATATGCAGTGGTCCCAGCTTCTAGATTTTGAAAATGCGGCATTTAGATGTTGTATTTGTCTTCAAACTGGACATTTAAAAAGCTCATGTCCTCAGGCCAAAAAAGGTCCCGAAAGAAAAAAGAGACGGACCCAAAAACCTGAAGGATGGCAATTCTCAGATTCCCAGGATGTTGAAACAGAGGAGGAAGAAACCCCAGTGAATGCTACAAATATAGTTGATCAAAACTCTCAAGAAATCATAGAGAAGACGAGGGAGGAGCAAGTAGTTTCAATGGATCAAACATCTAAAGTAACATTAGAATCATATCTCCAATAGCATATCGAAAAGACTTCTTCTGAAAGAGAGGCAAGCGGCACTAAAAGAATTCATGCATCAAAGAGTTCGGACTCTGATAAAGAAATCCCTATAAATGTAATAGAAAATCAAATGGCTATTGTATCAACCACTCCCAACTCAGGTGGTTGGTGAAAAGTGGAGAAAAAGAAGGGTAGGAAAGAGTAGTGCTCTTTCTTCTTTTTGTTTTTTCTATGTTCATTCTGGGTACCAAGTAAAGTTGGTCTGATCGAATGCATTTGAAGGATATGCAACATGTAATTTTGTTATTTTGAATAAAATTGTGATCTTTCCTTGGGGAAAAAATGATAAGCACATGGGAAAAATCCTAGCTTGAGCTCGACCCCCTTCATTAGCCATCACCCAATTCCTAAGCATCTCATACTCTATCTAAATCAAAGGAAATTATAATGTCCCAACCCCGATGAGCAAATTGGTGTTGGAAAAGGCTAAAGCATAAAACAAATTGGTCACCCAAGCTATGCAAGAAGGAAAGAAAAAATATTGAAATAAAAGGCATACCAAAGAGGTGGAAAAAGTGTTGGAAAATGTAACTCGGTTCAGTCTTCATTATTGTACTTGAGTCAAATGTAATATATTTGTCAAAAGAAAGTGAAAAGAATTTTATTATTATTATATTTGACTTGTTAAAGCATGGGCTTCATGCTTGGGTCAAATGTATAGGTCAAGCCTCCATTGTAGGCTTTAGGATTATTTATATGGGTCAAAGTCAATTTGTTTATTGGTCAAAGACTCCTCCATCAAGTCTCCTTCTATTGGCTTCAATAAGATCATCATCAAGTCGGCTACATCTAACTGAACTCAAGTCGGCCTCATCATAAATGTAGACACAGTTGTTCATGAAGTAATGTCGGCTCTTTTATTATGGACAAACTACTATATATACTAGCCTATACTTCGCCCCACAACCCAGAAAGAAGCTCGCATCTATCTCAGAAGAAGTTCAGACATCTCTGAAAGAAGGCTCGGTGTATCTCTAAAAGGAAGCTCGGATATCTCAGAAAATGAAGCGAAGATTATCTCATGTTCAGTGCTACTACTATAATCTTGTTTCGGTACCATAGTAGTGAGGAGAGTCAATGTTAAGGATATATTTAAAGTAATGATGGTTTGGTCTAAAGGGTATATCTACAGTGATAAGGCTCGGTGTTACAATAGAGAAGATCTCGATCCCAATGTAATTACAGTAATGAGAGTTTACAACAGTGAAAAGGATTCGGTCTCTTCACAGTAAGAAGGAATGATGTCTAGATACGAATTGAGCGGCAAACTTAGTGACAAGAATTCAGTGACATGAAAGAAGGATGACTTGATGGAGGTAGTCTCGAGTCTATGTTGTAAGGGTCTTGGTCATCTCATCTTGAATCTACTGAAGGAAGAATTTTGTGACCGGGATTTCCCCTCAAGGGGGGTTTTGCCCTGGCAGCGTGCCTATATCTTGTGTTCTATTTTATTTGTTGCTTGGCATTAATCTTGATCATAATAAAAGATAATTAAGAGATCAAATACTAATAATGAAAATATCACAAGTTAATGTCATTAAGAGGAAAATCATTTAAACTGCCATCGCTATGGATTTTCCAACAAAAAGCAGGTCAAGGAAAGGGGTAACTCGGGCCTCTACGATTGCTCCTTCTTATCATCACTATAGTAAAGATGTTGGACCTCCTTCATCTAGAACCATGGTTATGGCATCTCCCTATAAGCCTTTCCCACTCCATGACCACATTTATCACATGCACCTATGGAGTTATGGACCTGCCTAGGAACTATCTCTCCCCTTTGGGCTTGAAACACCAAATAGAGCTAATCGCATAATCATCCCTAACATAAGTGTGGTAACTTGCTTACAAATCATCAACTAGAAAGACATTTGAAGGCAAGGTTTGTGTGAAGTATTTTTGTGCCCCTAGCATTGAATATGGTCCACTATGATACTTTAATGGTTTCTTTACCTAATGATGTTGATCTCACTTGATCTTGAGGGTATGTTTCAAATGGTTCTCACAGATACATTGGATGTCCCTTGAGGGATGGCTTGACACCTTTCCAACACATTGAAGACAACGTCTAGCCCAACTATGAGAGCATTTATGACATTGCAGCCCCAACTTTGCCCCTCTAGAGATTAGCGTTGGGCCTTAAGGAGCCTTCGAATGGATCTATGGCCCCTTCTACACCTCTAGATGCTAAAAACATTGAGACAAGAAATCAGGGTGTTAGCTTGATTGATGATGTGCCCTAGAAGACCCAAGATGCCCCCAGGCTAGCCTTATACCTACTTGATGGACATTTCCTTGTTCCTAAACCCAAATGATGATGGAGATCACTTGAGACACCTTGGGAGACATGGCATAGTCCCTTTCGATGTTAACACCATGTTCTAGGTTTGCCACGTCACTCATGCAAACCCTAGAGAGGGGATGTAGGGCTTCTTAATGATGATGTATTGGATGAGTAGATGTGTTGGGAGCTGCACCCATTCACTTTGACGAGGTATCTTAGACTAAGAAGCACTCTTGGACCTATTTTGTCACCTACTTAATGGAGCTGCTCATTTATGGAGGATGACATTATGTTGGAGAGATAATTCTCCCACACGTGGGAAATTTATGGCATTTTATTATGATTATCTTTTTGTAAAGTTATATTTAGGTTGGCTTGTGACCTATTAGCCTCGTTGAATGCTTATAGCAAACTTTTAGGGCTTTTAATTGTCAATTAGAGAAAATTGACTTGGTTACCCTCATATAAATAGAGGGGAGCCAATTTCCTTTGTATCATTGTTATACACACTCATCATTCTTCTCTTAAAGGAGTGTGCACTAGTGTTTCTTCTCTTTCTCTTGGACGTAATGGCCAAGTAGAATGTGAATTGTCATAGGGAGGATATGTTTTGCATGAAGAGGCTTTCTTATGGATTTATGAAGTGATTCTTGCTTGACTAGTGTAAGTTTAATACTATTTTTCTTCCATTTTGCATGAAATTTTTGAAATTGGGATTTGTCATATGCAACATTAAAAGTGCAATATTTTTTATGAACTCTTGTTTCTATGTATTTATGCAAAATTTATCATCAAGGATCCATCAAAGGAACTAGTTTTCTTGCATTCTTTGACCTTAGATTTCTTAAGAAGAAAGTCACTAGGGTTTGTAAAGTGAAGTGAATTGTCTTTCACCACCTCTCTCCAAAGTCCTCCTATCTTGACCTTGCCCTTTGACTTCATTACCCAATTGACTAAAGGCACTAGTCTTGGTGTGTCAATCAACTTAAATTTTCCTCTTTTTTTATTTTATGGTAGTGGGGGTTAGGGTTTGGTCTAAATATGCATTTTAAAAGCATTTTTGCACCTATATGTTGTTTTCCTTTAAGTAGGGTTTGCAATCATTAATGTTTAAAGGGAAAATTCTATAAAAAAATTTCATATTTTACCACTGAAAATAAGGTCGACGTCTATGTATTTTCACTATTATTTTGTGCATTTACAACCATTAAAAATTACTTGTTTACCTATCCCTTTCTCACCATCTTCGATAGCCTAAGTCCTTTATTGATTAACATCCTTTAAAGGCTATTTTCTTCTTGTTATATGCAATTGCATGTTGTAAATTTGCATATCATTTAAACCCTAACTTACAACAGCCTTCTTTAGTTTATTGGAGTTGGTGGAAAGTGTATTTGAATATCTGTAAATCTTATCTTGGCCTTCAAGGCTTTGCCAGTACCATTACACTCCTATCATCCCTAAGCCTTCCTCTATTGAACATATTTCTAGATGATTCTATCTGCAAGATTTTTAGAGAGTCATTAGGCTTGGAAACCCTACATCATTTAACCTCTAAGTCTTGCTAGGGAAGCCTCCCTTGTGGGGATAACATTTGACCATAGAAAAACAACCATTGACGTGACAATGGTGGCTGGTCTCTTTGTTGCCACAAGACCTAGGTAGCCTAGTGAGGCTTTGCACTAAGATGCTAGATTTTGCAGTAACATTTTTTACATCGTTGTTGAGGAGAAATTAAGTCCTCGAAATCCAAAGTTTATATTTCAGTGACTTTTGATGAGAAGGTTTTGAATCCAAAGGTAGATAAAATTCATCTAGCGACTCCTAAGGTCTTATTCCAAGCCAAGGTCTTCTTGTGGCAGGCCAAGCGAAAGAGTCATTCCTCCTGTTGTCACACAAAGTGTCTAAGCACTATGACAACGCTTAGAGTAAGGGTTGTCACTCTAATCCTTCCTCACTCCGTTTAGGCCCTCTCCTAGACAAGCCAAGGGGGGTAGTCCCTAGGGTGAATGAATGAGAATAGTCTGTGGAACACAGGCTCTAGGAGACTTAAGGATGAAGAACTTGACGAATGTAAAACAAGTCCTGGTTAACCGAGATGGATAGATCTAACAATTAAGACAAATAAGATACAACCACAAGATAGAAATGATTTTCAAACCAGTGCCTTAATATTCAGTTAACCATAAACCAAATGAAAACAAGTTATTCAAAGAAATTTGTAGATGTAATAGAAGTGATGATCATGAACAATTAGATCAAACCCTTAGCATGCAAAAATATTCTAGCAATTAAATTTCGAAATGTTGATTTTGGGTAGCATCGGATGTGTTCTAGCTCCAAAATTTTGTGGAGGGGATAGAACACATGAGATCTCCAAGACCCAGAAATTGTTTGGAGAAATTCCACCCGGATGAAGAGTTATTAAAATAATTAATATTTTTAATGGGTTCCTAAGTCTAAACTTAAGAAAATCAAAATATTAATGGGTATATAATAAAGATATGGGTGAGAAGCTTCTAAGAGACGAGGATCAAATATGTTTTAATCTTAGCTGTTGATTAGAGACTTAATCTCGGTCATTAATTCATCAATAGGAAAAGTATAAGAGAAGACTTGAGAGTCATTTGGAGATACACCGGGCAAATACTCAGTATCCCAACGGAAATCGATTCTCAAGGAGAAAGATTTCGATTTCAGAGGGAGAGTTGTAGGGTGAGAGAAGAGGAGGGTTTCAGCATCAGTCAGGGATCGCAGTGTCGCAGTGACGCAGTAGAGGCTAAGGGGTCTAAGTGACGCAATGACACGGTGTCGCAGTGATGCAGTGATGCAATGGAGGCTAAGGGGTCTCAAGGGTGTCAGAATCTCTCCTAGCTGAGGAGGAAAATTATCTCAGGTGTTTTCTTGAAGGTTTCTCTATGTACTGCAAAATTATTGCTTGTAAAGAGATTGTTGTTGAAGAGTAATAGTAAACCCTCATCTGTTGCACCGATTTTCCCGCATTGGGTTTTTCCGGGGACAATTGTCCAAAAATAACTGTGTTGATGTGATTGATTCTTATGCTTGTATATCACTGTTATTTTTCTCTATGCTATTATGTGATAACTACAATAGAATTTACTTTAATATTTGTTGAAGGGTTTCGTAAACAACTTATTGTGAGAAATAAGTAGGAGAAATAAATCAGTTACTGCAGTAGAATTTCATGTTAGAAATTTTCACACGAAAAATTTAAATACCATAAAGAACCATGAAATTCAAATGCTAAGCAATTCACAATCCTAGAATTAAAATAATTTTCTTTAATGACCCAGATCTAAAAAATAATTGTCGTTCTCCTATAGTCAAATCTTAGATATGATTTTAAGTGTGTTTGACTATAGTGAAATGAAAATGTCAATACCACAAAATTTTCCTTTTAAATTTTTAAAGTCCGGAAAAACCCTTAACACAAATAAAAACCCAAGAATGAACTTTACATTAAAAATTTAATTATCCCTTAGGTAATTTTTTAATGTGCTAAATTCATTAAAATAATTAATGTGGTAAATGAAGAAATTTTTAAATTTTTTGTTTTTTGTTTTTATAAAAATGTCATAAAAAAAATTCGAAGCAAAAGGAAAAACAAAATTTAAATAACAAAAAAAAGCTCGAAACAAAAAATCAAAAGAAATTTAAATTCAAACAAAATAAAAAATATATATATAAATGAAAAAGGTCAAAACAAAAATTAAAAAACGAAAATAAAAAAAATCGAAATCATTTGTGAAAACCCAACTCTAACCTAAACGAAATTTTAAAGCATATGTTACACACAAAGGAAACAAATAAAATTTGTTTGGGTTTTGCAGGTTGATGGTGACGGTAGTGCAGGAGCACGATGATGATGAAACTTCGAGCTTCGATAGGCAGCGTATGGAAAGGAAATGAGAGGATATGCAGGCAGATTGAGATTATGAAACAACAGAGGATGGAAGAGGATGGAGGCAGACAGGGTTTTAAAAAAAATCGATTTTTTCTAGAGAATGATTAAAAAAAATGAACTCAGCAGAAAATGGTAGCCAAAAAACCTTAAAAGTTTTCCCTGAAATTTTGATTAAAATGATATATTCTTTTGTTTCAGATTTGTCCTCAAAAATCTGTAGATCTAAATTTTTAAAACCTTCGAACTGTAAAAAACTTGAATAATGCCCCTGCAAAATAATTTTGAGGCCAGATCTTACCCTCCAGGGCCTAGATCTGGCTTCAAATAAAAATTCTCCTTCAGATCTACAGCTACACGACAACAAGAAAACACCCAAACGATATATACAATGATAAAATCGGAAAAAACCTCAAAAACTCAGTTAGATAATTACAATAATTACAAACTGAAGGCTCTAATTAGCTAGATCTATCATTATGCTGCACAGAAATTAAAAAAAAAAATTAAAAGGAGGTGCTAGCTCGAAACCCTCATGCATCACAAAACGAAAATCTTATGATAAGCCCGGAGCTTATTTAGCTGGGCTCTTTAGGAAATATAGATCGGGAGTTGGTTGGTCCAACTGAAAACTATCCCCTAATGCCCGATAATCTATCTCAAGATTTCCCTACAAAACTCGATCCAGCCATTAAAAATAGAGCGAGAAAATAATAATTAAATTTAGACAAATAGAGATACCTGCTATTACGTTCAAAATTAAAATTATTATTCAAACCCCAGCAAACTAAACAAGATACATGTGCTCAGATCACTCTTTAGAAGTTATCATCAATGGCTTTAGAAAAAATTATGCATGAAATAAAACATCTTACAACATTCCCATGAAGAGTAACACCAACAGAATTTAACCCCAAAGTCTTTCTTTATTATCCAGAAAAAGATTACACCAGAGCTTCTTGCTAAGCACACGACTCAGAGATCAAATAGATCGACTGACAAATGACCTCCTATTTAAAGATAAATCCTCCAATGGCTAGTTCGAGTGATCCTTATCAAAGTAATCTCGACCGTTGATGAAAATCAAAATTTCTTTTAATTTCATCCGTTGAAATATTTTATTTTTGAGGAAAATCAAATTTTTCATTTAAATACATTTTAATTAACTCAAAAATTCTATTTTTGAGTTAATTTCCCCAAAAATTTGACTTTGACTTAACCCCCAAGGATCAAAGGTTTAAAATTTATCAAAATAATTAATTTACCTTAGTCTCGGGACCTCTTAAAATTTAATTTTTTAGGACCGATGAATTTTGTCTTTGGAGAATTTAGATTTACTTAGGACTTAGAATTAATTAAATTTATGGCTTAGGATTTTAATTAATTTTGGGCCAGAAAATTTAATTAATTAACCTATGAGAGGATCAATTATTTTTCCAACCCTTCAATGTTTAGCCATGGTTTTCTAATTATGAGGGATCATGCACTAGACATTTTACATCATGATATACATATTTTTTACATCGCAAGGGGGAAAACCCATTTGTAATAGACCCTCACAGACTACTCAGTGCTACGACACAAGAATAATCCAGTAGACCAAGTGATTTGTAATAAAATAATCTAACCAAATAGCTAAGATTATTTCCAAATCACTTTTACATACACTCCATCTAAAACACTAGGACTTGCCTAAGATCCTAGCGACAAAATCCATTCCAGCTTTGGGATAAGACTAGAAGGAAAAACTCTGTCGATTATTCGAAAATGAATCGGTGAGACGAAAAACCTCCTAGAATGGAGATCGTCACTAGAAAGGTAGGTTTGCCCTGGTCGTTACATACATGACACGGGTCTGCTGAGATTATTTACATTATACAAATGCATAACAGGTTTACATAACATCTTGGAAGTCAAGTTGATGATGATCGCTGGATGACACGGACACATCGATCAGGTGCTATCCCTTTTGCGAAAAAAGGGGGTGTACTGCTATGGGTCGTTGACACATAGTAGTCAACACCTCCTAAAAGGAAGACTATCCCAAAGACTCTTGTAACTCAAGGCCCTCCTATAGCAAAATCCCTCTTTTGGAGTCCTACTTCAGCCACAATGGCAAAGCCATGGCTCACTAATGCCTACAATCCCCTTGACATGAGTGTCATTCAAGGATATCCCCATAAATTGCCTAATAAGTATGAAGAATGGTTGCCCAAGTTCACTGGAAATGATGTAGTTTTCGCTGAGCAACATATCGATCTCTTTTACTGGCGTGTAGGCAGAAGAAATATCCAATATGAGGATGTAGTCATGAGACTCTTTGTCCTTTATCTAGAAGATAACACTAGATCTTGGTACCCAGATTTACTCTCGGGAGGAATTAAAACTTGGGACCTGCTGCCACAAAATCTAGCAATCCTAGTGCAAAGCCCCACTAGGCAAAACCAAACCTTATGGCAACAAGAGAAAGAATTGCCACTATCATCTCAGCAACCTTTCCCCTGCTCTTTAGTGGTATCTGACCACAAGGGAGGCTTCCCTAAATCACCTAAGGGATATTCAATTACTAGGGCCCAAGGTGATGTATAAGAGGTCTATAAGATGGAACGTGGTATTGGCGAAGCCTAGAAGGCCTACATGTTCTATGCCAAAGTACAAGAACTCTATTCCTAGGCCAAATAGAGGATTGTTATAAGTTAGGGTTTTGTTGATCTGCAACAATACAGCATACAATGTCCATATAACAGTATAAAAAAAGGCCTCTTAATGGATAATCAACAAAAGGAAGTAAGACCTTCCAATAGACACCAAGGGTTGGGGTTTATTAATGGAGTTTTATGGCTAAAAACATGCATAACAACAAATAAGGATGGCGCCTGCCCTAAAGAGAAGGATCTTACCATGAAACAATGCTAGATTTTGCATTTACATAATTTTTATGCAATTCCTACTTTACGAACCATAAACATCAAACCTAGATTCAATTTCATGCAATTCTCCACATACAAACCCTAGTTGCTAACCCTAGACATCTAGGGAAAAGGCAATGGAGAAGAATCTGATTTATTTAGAGGATAATCAACACAACTTACAGTTAGTGCCTTATCCTAAATGGGCTTAATGGGGTCTTCTAGGGCTAAATTCACTAAGAACAGTTTTAATGAAGTAAGGGGGGACGACTAGGGCATCCACTTTTAAAACCCAAGTATTTTACTTGTGAGGGGAGAATTTAACTATAAGGAATGCAGAATCAAAATTTCCTTATAGGTTTAAAAGAAAACAATTTTTCATGCTATAATCAAGCAAGATTTCAACATAGATTTAGCATTTAGTCATGGCATAAAATAGAAACCCTATTTCACAAATACAATATGCAAAATATAGAAGATAAAGAATGAAACTTAACAAAATTCTCCAAAGAAACACTTCATTCAATCCCAAGAAAACATCCCCAAACAAGATTCCATCTCCAAGAGAATTTGCCCAAATATTGAAAAAGGCTAACTTGCACTCTTGTACAAGAGGAGAGTGATAAAAGCCCCCTCAGGAGAGCTCACTTGGCAACCCTGTGAAAATGTAAAGAACTATGAGTACACCATGTTCGAATCCCCCTATTGCTTACTCATGGCCACATACTAGGGGGTGGCACAGTTCATCTAAGGGTTATAGTGGTAGTAGTTGGAATAGACCCTGTGTCATGCAAGTATGAGACCATCCCAGTCGTCGATTCTTCTAAACATAAAGAAAAAATAATATTAATAAAAAAGAGAGAGAGGAGTGATAAAATGTGTGATGATGAAAATGGAATAAGGGGAGCCTCTATTTATATCGCAGGCTTAACAGTGCTTATTTCCACAAATTTACACGTAAAAGCCCTCACACAAGTTTGTTCGAGTGTTTAACAAGTGATGCTACAAGCCAATCCCATAATAGCTTAAAATATAAGAAATAATACCAAAATAGCCCACATGTGTGGGAAAAGAGGCTCCTCCACTATGATGTCATCCATAAGTGCTCAAAATGCCACAAAGAAGTGACAAATAGGTCATAAGTGCTCCATAATCCAAGAAATAGCTCAAAGTCCATGCATATACCTCCAAAACTATGACATCATCACCAAGGTGCCCTACATCTCCCTTTTAAGGGCCAGAGGGGTAATGTGGCACCATTATGCTGAAGTATTGGGGTCCATTAGTGATGTGCAAGTTGTGGAATTTATATCTATTGCACCGACTAGAAATTATTCTTCTAACTGAAAATTTAATTATGCAGTTTATTTGCTACGACAAACAACGAATAAAATCACAACTGCAATTTTCACCATAAAAATATTGCGGAAAATAAAATATTGGAAACTGAGAAATTGTAGCACACACACACAAGAATTTTGATAGTTATTTTTGGACAATTGTCACCGAAAAAACCCAATGCAGGAAAATTGGTGCAACAGATGAGGGTTTTATTATTATTCTTCAGCAGCAATTCTGAGTACAATTATTTAGATGCCCAACTGGCGATCTAATCTGAGAAAAATACTGACAAAATCTAGTGAGGAATTTTCTCTCACCCCATAGCTATTTTCTACCTCCGAAATTACTGCCTCCTGCATCACCCCCTGCGCAAAGCTCACGCTGGCCCTTGAGAATTTCGGCCTTCCTTCCTTTGCCTCTTTCAGAGATTGGAAACCTTCCTCCCAGAATATTGTTGCCCTCCTCTTCCACCTGCTACTCACCCTCTGGATCTATCTTCTCTGTTGAGCTACTGCTACTGAGAAAATTGAACTACCTAGGCAACTAAGTATCTGCACTGGTGTGTTCTCCATCACCACATCGATCTCCTCTTATAATCCACTGTTGGAGCACCAACGGCCAAGATTAAAACTTAATCAATGGCTAGGATCATCTTTGGATCGATCCGTGTGAGTTTCTAGATGATTCTCACCTTATCTCAATTAACACTGATTAATTAACCATATTCCCTAAGTTTAGACTTAGGAAATATTTAAAAATCAATTAATAATCTAATTGAGACACTTTTAGGCGAAATTTCCAGAAACGATTTATGGGTTTTGGATATCTCATGTATTCTAGCCTCTCCACCAAATTTCGTGGCTAGAACATACCCGATGCTACAAAAACTAACACTCCCTCTTAGCAAGGAATGTGTTCTAGTGCTACTGCACACCCTGTCTCTGCTTCATCTCCTGTGATGCTGCTGATGTCTGGCTGTTGCTACGCAGCTCTGATATACATTGCATTTGTGCTGATGCTGACACTGACATATTGCTACCAACACTACAACTCCCTCTCATTTGTTGTTGTTACAACTAAGAAACATCCAAGGTAATCTGCCTCTGCTACTGAAACAGGTTCTCCACCATACCCATCTGTTCTTTGCAATAGACGAACTTAGCTCTTCCTAGAGCTTTCATGAGTATATCTGCAACCAGAACTTCTGTGGGAACATACTATAGCTGGACTGCTCCACGTTGTACACAATCTCTAATGAAATGACATCGAATATCTATGTGTTTTGACTTGTCATGAAACACTGGATTCTCAGAGAGCTTTATGCAACTCTGATTATCATAGTAGACACTGGTCACCTCCATCTTTTGCCTAAACAAGCTCACTAGCAGCTTCCAAAGCCATATAGCTTCACACGTAGTTGTGCTTGCTGCCATATACTCTGCTTCTGCAAAGCTCAGTGCTACTAACTTTTGCTTCTTGCTACACCAAGAAACCATTCCTGATCCAACACTGAAGCAATACCCAGAGGTACTTTTCCTATCCACTGAACTGCCTGCCCAATCTGCATCTGTAAATCCACATAATCTGACATCATCTCCTCGGGTATATCTTAACCCATACTCAACTGTGCCACACACATACCTCAGAATGTGCCTTGTTGTTGCCCAATGTACCCTCTTCGGTTCTACCATGAACTGACTAAGGGTGTTGACTGCGAAGCAAATATCTAGCCTTGTATTGACTAGATCCTACATTCTAAACCTCTTCAAAACATCTATAGCATACCTTCCTTGTCTAAGGAATATCCCCCCATTCTTCTACCATACTTCCAATCCTAGGAAATAGTGCATCAACCCCAAATCCTTCATGTCGAACTCTGTTGCCAAGTTCCTTTTGCGGTCCTCTATGAGCCCTAATGATCCTGTCAAAAAGAGATCATCCACATACAAAACTAGAATGAGTGGCTTTACCATCAAATAGTAAAGGTTGGGATCTGCGTCACTCTTGACGAAACCCATCTACTACAAGTAGTTGTCAATCCTACCATACCATGCCCTGGGAGCCTGCTTGAGTTCGTATAAATCTTTCTTCAGTTTGCACACATGAGTGTGCCTCTCATGTGTTTCGAAGCCCTCTGGTTGTTCTATGTACACTTCTTCCTCTATCACTCCGTTCAAGAAGGTTGTCTTGACATCCATCTGGTGAATCTGTCATCCCATCTGAGCCGCTAGGGATATAACTAACCAAATAGAAGTGTATCTGGGAACTGGGGCGAAGGTCTCCTCATAATCTATCCATTCTTTCTGTGCATACCCCTTTGCCAGGAACCTAGCCTTGTATTTCTCCACACTGTCGTCTGCAGCATATTTGATCTTCTAGATCCATCTAGAAACTACAATTGATCTGTCTTTCGGCCTTGGCACTACCTCCCAAACATCATTCGTCATGATAGAACTATACTCTTCTACCATGGCATCTACCCATACCTGATGTTGTGTGGCCTCCTAAAATATGGAAGGTTTTGCAACCTAAGCTACCAATGCTTGGTACCTGTCAGGTTGTATGCATTGTCTTTTGTTCGTTCTAGGAGTTCCACTAAACTCCTTTGCATCTCTCAAAGTCTGACGAACCTCTCTGCTAGCTCGACCATTAGTCGTGAGAGGTTCAGCCATCTCCTCCTCATCCTGCCTTTGCTACTCCATCTGCTGGGAACTCCCCAGATTTCCTACACCTGAGGAAATATTGGTACTGGTTACAGTACTTGATCCTTGTGACTGTCCTCCTGCCTGTCCCACTCGCTGGCCTTGTGGTTGCCCCTGCTACTGGACCAAAGGAGCTTCTGCTAACTGATTCTGATGACCTACAGGCATCTCACAAGATCTCATTAAGGGATCTCATGAAGGATCGGTCCTCCCATGAACTTCATGTCTCGCCTTACTACAATCTTCCTATTGCTAGGAGTGTAGGTTTTGTATTCCTTTGAGGTTTCGTTGTACCCAACGAAGAACCCCTTCTCTACAAGTTGATCCAGTTTGGTACGTTTATCATCTATCACGTGGCAATAAGCAACGCTACCAAAAATTCTAAGGTGGCTAACTTCTGGTTTCTTCCCTATGAAGACTCCTTCTGGTGTTTTCTTCCCCAATGCTCTATGAGGAGTCCTGTTTTGGATATATATTGTCATGTTACATGCCTCTGCCCATAGAAATCTGGGTAGATCCTGGTCATATAACATAGCCTTTGCAACTCCAACAATGGTTCTGTTTTTTCGCTCCACTACACCATTCTGTTGTGGATTATATGGAGTTGTCCATTCTCTCTTGATGCCTTCCTTTGCACAGAAATCTGTGAATTCTTTATCAATATATTCTCCACCATTATCTGAGCGAAGCACCTTGATCTTCTTCCTCGTCACATTCTCCACAAGAGCTTTAAACTCTCTGAAATGATCAAAGACCTCATCTTTGGTCTTCAAGAAGTAGATCTACATTTTCTTGGAATGGTCATCAATAAAGGTGATGAAATATTTGGCTCTGTTGAGAGCTCAAGTGGACATCGGGCCGCAAATATCTAAATGTATAAGTCTTAACATGCCATCAACTCTGTTGTCACTTCTCGGAAATGTTGCCTTGACATACTTCCCAAGTACGCATCCTCTGCACACATCATCGTGTTTCGTGCTAAGTTCTGGAACCCCTGTTATTGTTTCCCTAAGCAGCTTGAGTGCTCCATGGTGAAGATGTCCAATTCTCCTATGCCATAACTCATTCAACTCCTTCCCACTCCTACTGTCACTGCCTATTAGTGCCATTGGAGAATTGATCTATAACCAATACAATCTGTTGCTTCGAACTCCAATCTTTCTTACCTTTTTCCAGCTCGGGTGTTTGACATACACTTTCTTCTCTACGAAGTGAATATCATACCCCTTATCCTGTAACTGGAATACTGAAATCAAGTTCATACCCAATCCTGGCACATGCAATACCTCTGTAGCGTTGGTGCTTGCTCCTGACTCCCTCTGAAAATCTATGGTACCTCTCCCTATTGGAAGTCCATCTGCTCCTCCTTGTAGCTAGAGAAGTATTCTCTCACCCCTGTCATGTGAGTTGATGCCCCACTGTCTATATACTAGACACCTTGTGAATCTGATCCTAATAAGCAAGCAAATTCATCCTCCAATCTGGAAGACAAATCTGAAGTCACCTGAATGTTAGTTATATCCATGGCTATGCTGAAGAATTTATAGCATGTTATTCCTCTTTTCCACCCAACGTTGGCTCTACTCTAGCAAACTGCTACAAAAACCCTCTGAGTCCAACTAGAGATCCGCTCAACGAGAATATCTTAGTTGCTCCCTCTGCCTCTAGAATCACTTGCTCTGGAAGGATCAAATTTTTCTACCCCTCTCAAAAAAATCGGTCTTCCTCAAGCAATTCAGCCTCCTGGCAAAAAGATTGCGCTGCCCCTTGGGAATTTCGGCCTGTTGCCCACACTGAGTAGCGAAATTCCTTCTTTTCGCTTCTGAGCTCTCTGGCTGATCAATTGTGCTCTGATACCATGTGAAATTTTTATCTATTGCAACTACTGGAAATTATTCTTCTAACTGAAAATTTAATTATGCAGTTTATTTGCTACGGCAAACAACGAATAAAATCACAACTACAATTTTCACCATAAAAATATTGCGGAAAATAAAATACTGAAAACTGAGAAATTCTAGCACACACACAAGAATTTTGACACAGTTATTTTTGGACAATTGTCCCCGGAAAAACCCAATGCGAGAAACCAGTGTAGCAGATGAGGGTTTTATTATTATTCTTCAGCAGCAATTCTAAGTACAATTATTTAGATGCCCAATTAGCGATCTAATCTGAGGAAAACACTGATAAAATCTAGTGAGGAATATTTTCTCACCCCACAACTATTTTCTGCCTCTGAAATTACCTCCCCAACCTCTGCGCTGAGCCTCCTGCATCACCCCCCGCGCAAAGCTCACACTGGCCCTTGAGAATTTCGGCCTTCCTTCCGTTACCTCTTCCGGAGACTGGAAACCTTCCTCATGGAATATTGTTGCCCTCCTCTTCCACCTACTACTCACCCTCTAACTCTATCTTCTTTGTTCTCTGTTGAGCTACTACTACTAAAAAAATTGAACTGCCTGGGCAACTGAGTATCTAAACTTGTGTGTTCTCCATCACCACATCATTCTCCTCTTATAATCCACTGTTGGAGCACCAACAGCGAATATTAAAACTTACTCAATGGCTAGGATCATCTCTGGATCGATCTGTGTGAGTTTCTAGATGATTCTCACCTTATCTCAATTAATATTGATTAATTAACCATATTCCCTAAGTTTAGACTTATGATATATTTAAAAATCGGTTAATAATCTAATTGAGACACTTCTAGGCGGAATTTCCAGAAACGGTTTCTGGGTTTTGGAGATCTCATGTATTCTAGCCTCTCCACCAAATTTCATAGCTAGAACACATCCGATGCTACAAAAACTAACACAAGCCCTCCCATATCATCTCGAGGATAACCATCATCATCCAAGCTATGAAACAAGCAGCACCCATCAAACAGTGCCAAGGCCAACCTAGCAACATCCTAGGTCCATCCAGGAACATCATTAATAAATCCAATACCAAGCCTTATTGGTTGAATGTTTCAAATTTTGGGGGTACTCAAATGAGTCAATTACCATGTGGAACCAACTCATAGCCCAATGCCCTACTCTGGAGGGGCAATGTTGCATCGTCAAGGTCATAAAATCTCTATAGACTAAGTAAAACGACCTTTGGAATGTTGTTGAATAGGATGAGAATCATTTCTCACGAGGCCTTTGTTGTTGTGATAACAACACCTGACAAAACCTTACCCAAAATCAAAAGAAACACCAATCATTATTAGACAATAACCATAAATGCATCATAGTCACAAGAATACTTTTCACAAAGCTCACCTTCAAATGTCTAACTAGATAAAGTCTCGTAAATAAATTACCTCCTTGTATTAGGGGCAGTTAGGTCAATAATCCTATTACGTGTTTCCAACTGCCAAGGGGAAGTGACATGTCCCAGGTTAGCCCATCAATTTGTAGGTGTGTGTGAAAATGATGGTTGCTGAGTGGGAAGGACTTAAGAGCAAGGCGCCATATCCATATGACCAGCTAATGGGGGTCCAACATCTTGCGTGTTTAGATGTAAGGATGACGCATTCATCGAGGCATGAGTTACCCCTTTCCTCGGCCTACTTTTTCCACCCCTCTAGTGCACCTTTTACTTTTTATGAATTATCTTTATTTAGGTGCATAGCTCCTGAGCCCAAGCTTACTTTTGAGATTTTCCATTACCCCTTTAGGATAAGTTAGTTTATCGCTCACGAGAGTTGGAACAATATAGCAGTTCCTTTTTTATGGATGAAACATCTTGTGCTTAAGGAACTTGATGATGGCTAATGAGGGGGGTCGAGCTCATGCTAGGCTTTTCTCCACGTGCTAAACAAATGTCCCAGCGATCTTTTGCATTTTATATGTTTTTTTCATTGTGGTCTTTTTATGTTTTTTATCTTTCTTTTAGCTACATCGACCTCTAGGGATAAGTTTTCTAGGCCCAAACTTGGATGAGGATGAAGATGTGAATCCTAATGACCAATGACCATCGACCCAAAGAATGGAAATGAACAAGGGGAAAGACGGAAAGTGGTAAGTATGGAATACATTAGACACACTACTTCATTCAAAGCCTCCCTAGTAGTGTCTTTCCTAGAATCCTAATGCCTCAAAAAAGGTCCCATTGGACTAGAGTCAAAAAAGGTCCCATTGGACTAGAGTCAAAGACTAACCTCCCAAGTGAAGTGAGAGAAAAAGAATACAGTCAAGATCAATCAATTATCCAATTTGCTCCTCGATCCATATTAGTATGTGCATAACATTAAGTGAACGTGCATGATTGCAAAAATGGTTGAAGTGTCTGCAAATGGCTGACCCACCTTCCTTCAAGAAGGAATGCTAGATGGGAGAGAGGAATTTCACTAGAGCAAGAAGTGGAGGATCTTGGCATCATGTCAAGTGTTGATCATATAAGGTTGTTGGCTAGCTAGTTGTCCAAGGAGGAGAAAAATTTTCTCCTATGGGTTATCCACCTTTTAGTTGGTAACAAAACGAATTTCATAATGTCGTCAACTACAGATGGGCAATTGACAAAGACGGGATGCAATTACTAGCCAAATTCCAAGAGGCTGAGAAAATGGAGAATAAGAGTGTCAAGATTTCACTCAAAGGTTTGATCAATTACTTAAGCAAGTACTCAAAATCCATAAGCCTATTAATGAAACTATCTTGGATCCCTATGTTGATGCCTTCCATGGGCATTTCTCCTATGCCTTAAAGGGCAAGGAAACTAGATATATTGAGCAAGCCAAGGCATATGTTATAACTATTGAACACAACTCAACCACATCCAAAGTTGACTTTCTATCCTATCCTAGAGCCAAAGCAGAAGTCAAAACTAATTCCTCAACACAAGTTGATCCTACTTTGCAAGCATTTGCCCAAAAATTTGATAAAGTGACCAATGAGCTTACGTAGGGACAGCTTGTGATGATGAATAAGATGACTCTTTTGGATAAGGAAAGGGATTCCCATCCAAATTATCCTCCAAAGCCTCAATACAACAATGATAGGACCCCAAGAAGGAATCCAAACGCAGATGGCGACAAGAGTTTCCCTCAACAAAGTGAACCTAACACCCTTGCCCCTAGAGTGACTTCCTTGGTGTCAGATTTGCAATTATTTCCATACTAAAGAAGAGTGCCCTCACAATTATGATAAAGAGGACCAAAGCCAAGAGCATTTAAATTTAAGAAATGACTACAATCCTTTGATTTCTTTTCCAAATAGAACTTTTCCTATAATTGAATAGCAACATGAAGAAATGACCAGGGGATATGTAAAGAATAATGAAGAACATGTAAATGTTGTTGAAGGAGGAGGTAGATTCAAAGGGTTACATTATACTAGAAGAAACAAAGAAATTGAAAACCCTGAAGCAAGCAATAGTTATGCCCCATCAAAAAATTGGACCAAGGCACATTTGCCCTTTAGTAATTAATGGTAATCCCAAACCCACACCACCCCAAAGGAGTAATCATTCTTCTTTAGATTGTGATTTGGAAAATGTGTTATCTAAAGAAAATGTGTATGTCCCTTTCTTAGAACTGGCCAAACTTGATTCACGAAAAGGTAAAGTGAAAAATATCCTTAACATTGATAGGGACTCGAAGATCCTCCAATAATCCTACAAAATACGTACTATGATAAAAAAATGGAGGACACACACTTTAACTATTATCATTAGTGGTTAATAATTTGATTCTACACAATTGTATTCTTGACTTTGCAGCCTCTACAAATGTAATGCCTTTGAGAGTCATGAATTAATTGGAATTGCAAATTAGTAGACCCTATAGGAGTGTGTGTTAATTTGACTCAAAGCCTAGTCCTATCCATGATTTATTTAAAGATGTCTAAGTCACCTTAGCTACTAACCCTAATATATCTATGCTTATGGACATAGATGTTATTGATGTTCCCAATGCCTGGGGTATGCTCTTACCAAGAGAATGGTCGGCCACTGTGGGTGGCCATTGGCATGGATCTATCTTATGCTACCATACCCACCTAAGATGGAAAACATTCATCCTTTACAGAAAGCCACATATTGTCCATCATGTTAAAGACATCAAGGAACAAAACAACTTTGCTTCCAGTGTTGATAGAGGATTGATGGATGAAGATCCTACCAATCTGAGGATATCAGCAACTAGTGATTCCTCTCCCTTTCCTTTTGTTGTCACCTGAATCCACACCTGGGATTATCGTGGAGAAAATTTTTAATTCCACTTGATGTGGCCTTGGGGGCGAGTCTCGAGTTGAATTATTGTCACTCAAATCTCAACACCTCCGTCTAGGCTAAATCCTAGTTAGTTTTTGTAGCATTGGATGTGTTCTAGCCTTGAAAGTTTGTGTAGAGGCTAAAATACAGGTGATCTCCAAAACCCAGAAATCGTTTCTGGAAATTCCACCTAGAAATGACTTAATTAGATTATTAGCCAGTTTTTAAATATTTCCTAAGTCTAAACTTAGGGAATATGGTTAATTAATCAAAATTAATTAAGTCAAGGCGTGAATGATCTAGAAACTCACACGGATCGACTTCAAGTTAATCCTAGCCATCGATTAAGATTTAATCTTGGTCGTTGGAGTCCCAACAGAGGATTATAAGAAGAAGTCGATGGGCACTTGGAGAAGACACTTGAGAGGTTCGATTTCATGAGCAGATCGATTTCCAGAGTAGCAGCAGTCAGTTGCCGGAGAGAGAGCCAGTGAGATCGAAGCAGTGAGAGAGGGGCAGAGACAGTGAAGTCGGAGGAAGGATTCCAGATCCGGTGAGTGCATTTGCAGAGAGGCAGAGGAGCCACAGAGAGGTTGACGCAAAGCAGCGCAGTAACCTCTAGAGGCAAAGTCGATTTGCTGGGGAAGATTGACGTTTTCAATTCCAGAGGTCAGGAAGGAGTCCCAGAGTGTCGGAGAAGCGTCTTTCTGGTCAGCAGAAGGCAGAACGACTTCATCAAAGTCCAGTCCAAGGCAAGTCTTCCAGCCAACTACGCAGAGCAGCATAGAGACTAAAGCAGAGCCTCAAAAGGCCGAAATTTTGAAGGCAAGTTGTTCCGAGAGATTTGCCTATGGAGTGAGGAGATTTCCTCACTAGATTTTTCTTGCCAGTATTTTTCTATAGGATTACCAATTTCGGCATCCAGTTGTACTCAGATTATTTCACTGCCGCTTAATATTAAAACCCTCAGTTGTTGCACCGGTTTTCCCAAGTTGGGTTTTTCCGGGGACTTTTGTACAAAAATAATTGTGTTATTTTATGTGTGTTTGCTGGCATTTCTTCCAGCATTTATTCTTCCACAGTTTTAACTGTGTAGATTGCAGTGTGATTAATTCAGTATCTGCTGTAATAAACAGTAAATAAATTGTTAAATTAAATTAAAAATTAGGAGAATAATTTCCAATTGCTGCAATAGGATTCCGGGTTTCAGAATTTTCACATGGTATCGGAGCGCAGTTGATCAACCAAAGAGCTCGGTAGCGAAGACAGAAGGAGTTTTGTTGTTCAGTGTGAGCAGCAGATCGAAACCCCAAAGGCAGTGCAATCACTTTGCCGAGAGGCCGAGTTACTTGAGGAGATTCAATTTTTTTGAGTGAGGGACAAAAAAATTCGATCTCTCCAGATCGAGTGATTCTAGAGGCAAAGGGAGTAGCCCAGTATTTTCGTAGAGCAGATCTCTAGTTGGATGCAGTAGTTTTGCAACAGTTTGCTAGAGCAGAGCTAGCGTCGGGTGGAAGGAAGAAGAGCACACACTGAGGGAAAATTTTCCTCAGGGAACTTCTAGTCTCAAGAAGTTCGATTTTCCTTGCAGATCAGTAATCATTGTGAGCAGATTTTCTCACTCCAGAAGGGAGTGCGAATAGCTGAGCAGTAGCTAAGCAGAAGGAAAGAGGAGATTTTCGACATTTGTTGAGATGGCCACTGCTGGGCTTCGAGATCAGGACAGGTTGGATGGAGCTTCCAACTATGTCATCTGGAAGGCAAGGATGTCCTTCCTTCTAGATGAATATGGCCTGAAGCCATATATTGATGCAGTGGTAGCAGTACCCCAGGATGCAGATCAGCTGAAGGAGTACAGAAAGGAGATGGCACAAGCAAAGAGGTTGATCCTAGACGGAGTCAAGTATCATGTTGTATCACACATAGCGGCCAAGGGAACGACCAAAGAGATGTGGGATACACTTTCCATGATGTACCAGGGAACTTCAAAGCAGCGGAAGATGTACTTAGAGGAGAAGTTGAGGCTCATCCGAATGCAGAAGGGGGAAGGCATAAACTCTTTCCTCACCAAGATTCAGGAGGTCCGAGACCAGTTGTCAGTTGTTGGGGCAGCGCCTCAACCCACAGAGCTAGTGTGATTGGCACTAAACAGTGTCTCTGAGGAGTGTCAGGTATTTGTCCAAAGTATTTTGGGCAGAGATACGTTGCCAAGATGGGACACGATGTGGGCCGACTTGCAACAGGAGGAGTTGAGACGAGTTCTATTAAAGAGCTCCATCAGTGGCAGCAGCAATGGATCGAAAATGGTGAAGGAGGAGGAGAATGTGGCCCTCGCATCTAAGGGTCCCAGTCAGGGACAGGGGGGGCAGAGAAAGAAGAAGGACTTGTCTAAGGTCAAGTGCTTCAGGTGTGGCAAGTTTGGCCACTACAGTACTCAGTTTCCTCTCAGAAAGAAGTACAAAGAGGAGAAGCAAGACCAGACAGCAGCACATGCTGAGATAGATAGGCTTTCCTCCAGGCTAGAAGAAGACTTCACCATGTTTGCAGACATAACTTTAAAAGTGAGATGGGGAGATTTCGTGTTGTAGCCCTAGAGTGCTAAAGATGGGCAGGATCCTTGAGGATTCCATCTCCTGGAGCAGTACCTTGTTACAGGGGCCCACAGTATTCAGTAGTAGGATGGATCAATGGTAGTAGATGCAGTCAAAGGCCGAGTGACAGTTGCAGTCTAGCAGTGGTCAGATGCTGGAGAGCACAGTGCAAAGTTGGCAGCAGTGCAGAGTCAACAGCAGGGCAGAGTCTTCAGTAGACAGTGCAGTAGCTAGTGGCAATTAGGACTCGGGAGACAGATGCATCATGTTGATCACAGTTGATTCAGTATTTAGGATGTTTTTCAGTTGCAGTTGCAGCAACAACAGATGAGAGGGATTTGCAGTGCAGATGCAGTGTTGGCAGCAGTTTAGCAGGGTCAACAGCAGCACAGATGCAACGTATATTAGAGTTGCACAGTGGTTGGTGGGCTGCATGGCTAGACACCAGCAACGTGACAGGAGATGATGCAGAGACAGGGTGTTCCTACAGGATGTGCAGTAGAGCACTACAACACATTCCTTGCTAAGAGGAAGTGTTAGTTTTTGTAGCATCGGATGTGTTCTAGCCTTGAAATTTTGTGGAGAGGCTAGAATACAGGTGATCTTCAAACCCAGAAATCATTTCTGGAAATTCCACCTAGAAATCACTTAATTAGATTATTAACCAGTTTTTAAATATTTTCTAAGTCTAAACTTAGAGAATATGGTTAATTAATCAAAATTAATTAAGTCAAGGCGTGAATGATCTAGAAACTCACACAAATTGACTTCAAGTTAATCCTAGCCATCGATTAAGATTTAATCTTGGTCCATGGTCTCGATGGGCACTTGGACAAGACACCTGAGAAGTTCGATTTCATAAGCAGATCGATTTCCAGAGTAGCAGCAGTTAGTTTCCAGAAAGAGAGCCAGTGAGATCAAAGTAGTGAGAGAGGGGAGAAACAGTGAAGCCGGAGGAAGGATTCTAGATCCGATGAGTGGATTTGCAGTGGCAGAGGAGCCACAGAGAGGCTGACGCAGAGGAACACAGTAGCCTCTAGAAGCAAAGTCAAATTACTGGGGAAGATTGATGTTTTCAGTTCCAGAGGTCGGGAAGCAATCCCAGAGTGTCGGAGAAGCATTTTTTCTAGTCAGCAGAAGGCAGAAAGACTTCATCAGAGTTCAGTCCGAGGCAATCTGTCCAGCCAGCTATGCAAAGCAGTGCAAAGGCTGACGCAGAACCTTAGAAGGCCAAAATTCTAAAGACAAGTTGTGCTAGGAGATTTGCCTATGGAGTGAGGAGATTTCCTCACTAGATTTTTCTTATGAGTATTTCTATGTAGGATTGCCAGTTTCAACATCTAGTTGTACTCAGATTATTTCCCTGTTGCTTAATATTAAAAGCCTCAATCGCTGCACCGGTTTTCCCAAGTTGGGTTTTTCCGGGGACTTTTGTCCAAAAATAATTGCGTTATTTTATGTGTGTGTGCTAGCATTTCTTCCAGTGTTTATTCTTCCGCAGTTTTATTTGTGTAGATTGCAGTGTGATTTATTAAGTATTTGTTGTAGTAAACAGTAAATAAATTGTTAAATTAAATTAACAATTAGGAGAATAATTTCCAGTTGTTGCAATAGGATTCCAAGTTTCGGATTTTTACACTAGCGAAGCCAAGGGGGGTGGACCCTACAAAAATAACTAAGGCTCAACTATTCTAAAGCTAGATAAGTTAAGTTCTAAGAATTAAAATTTAATGATCAAAGATGCATCCAAATTAGATTGATAATTAAATTGCAACAAATGAATTCAAAGCATCATAATAACAATAACCATCCACAAGTTAAGATATTGCATAAATGAAGAAGATGGAGCAGAAGTAGACCAGTGCCAAATATAAAGTAAATATTCCAAGTGAAGAAGATGGCTTGAAAATAAATGTTAAAAAAGTATGACAATGCTATAAAGTAATGTTTTGAAAGTAAAAGCTTGGAACAAGATGCATTGTTAAAAAAAATGTATATACTTGAAGAAATTGACAATTGCTTAAAAAAATAGACAAGCTTTATACTTAGAAAGCAAATGAGATGAAACTCCAAGTACCAATGTTGCAAGGTGAATGTATTGGAATGTAATCTTTGTTTATTTTAAATAAAGTTAGTGTTAATTAGTTAGTTGCAAATTGAACAAGATTCAATTGAACTCTTTCCCCATGCCTTGCTACCCCCCACCAGTGGGTGACCCCATAGGAGAATATTTCTCCTAGATTTGTCTTCAGCACACAGCCAGTAGCCCCTAACAGCGACCAGTGTAGTCGATGTTGTGTCAGATGTCTCTACTCCCTAAGTCAGTCATATGTCCCCTCGCCCATCTATCGAGATCACATGTTTGAAGGTGGGCCATCCAATCCTAAAGGTATGATTTTTCATTATGTAATTGGGTGTTTATGCTTGTTTTTCTTGGGCACACATGGGTATGGATTATTGGGTGACTTGGAAAGAGGGTTTTCACTGTAGTCTTGTTCCCTTACCTTAACTGGGCGGTTAATCCTCAACCTTAGTCCTATGGAATCTCCCTTACTAGCTTACAGTTTTAGGATGGGAACTACTTAGGAAACCCTGATTTTGGTAGCGTGGTCGCTGTTGAAGAATGTAACTAGTGTCGGTCTTCATAATTGTATTTGAGTTATGATGTAATGTATTGGTCAAAAGAAAATAGAAATATTATAAAAGATAAAAAAAAAAATAGGATGGTTTCATGCTTCTAAGTCAAGCCTCCACTGAAGCCTTCTAGGCTTATGTCATTTTCATTATTTTATAAAACCTTCTTGGGCTCATTATGTCATAGAAAGAAACATATTATGTCAAAAATAGGTCTTGCTTCTCCTCCATCAAATCGGCGCTGTCCCTCATCAAGTCGGCCTATTCAAACTGTTCAAGTCAGCCTAATTAAAGACAAAAACAACTATTTATAGCCCATGAACTCGACCCAGTTTGAAGTGAAAACAAGCAATTTGATCTGCAACATTACAGTGAGAAAGAAGGATGCGAAGCAGCCCAAAGAAGAAGAAAAATGATGCCGAAATATGTATCTCTCTGTCACCCCTGCAAGAGGAACAACTTACTACAGAGATCTGATGTATTGCAGAAGTCGAGGGTATAGAGAAGAGACAAAGGACCAAGAAATTGCAGAACCGAAGTTAGCCAAAATTGTTGCAGGACTAAAGTTATTCCAGACTGAAGTTTGTCAAGGAGGATTGCAGGACCGAGATTTTTCTAGCATAATGACAGAGAGGGCTGAATAATGTCTTAAAGAACTATTTGATGTTGAATCATTAAGAAATGAACCACAAGTCTATTTGGAAAGCTGACTTGATGGAGAAAAGTCTTAGGGTCTTGGATGTGTCTCATCTTGATTTGATTCTATTGAAGAAGTTTGACATGGTTTTCCCCACAAAGAGGGGTTTTGCCCTGGTTGTGCACCTATTTCTGGTGTTTATGTGATCTTCTTGTTTGGCATTTGTCTTGATGATGTAAAAGAACGTAATAATAACAATGAAGAAGTAATATAATCACAAGAACTTGTCAAATCATAAGAGAAATATTGTTAGGAGTAATCAGATATATTTTGCCCTAGATTTCTCAACATGGAATCAAAGCGGGGTACACTTATATAAGGGCAGAAAGAAGGTCACATGAACTTCAAAATAGCAAGGAAGATAATCACTTAGAACCGAGCTCCTAGAGGGAAGAAATTCTGAATTTTGGGCACATCTACTAGTCAATATCTCTGTGGTTAGGGCCACAAACCTGAGCAACAGAAGCGAAGGATTTAAGGAAGAAAGAAGCATCATTTGCAGATCTGAGAGGCTAGATGAATAGCCCTTTCAAGACAGAATTCCTTGATGAAAGGATTGGAGCCCTAGGCATAAATTGAAATCTCTCCAGACGTCTGAAATTCTCTAACCTCAGAAATCCAAAGTCTATCTTTAATAAAGTATCATTTGACGACTAGACAGCTAGCAAGAAAGGGGCATAGGCCGAGTGGTTTAGAAGCATTGATGGTTTATTTTGAAAGACCTGTTATAAAGGTACAAACACTTAAAATAATTGGAGACCGAACTGTTGGTAATGAAGCTACAGTCACTTGTAAAAAGAGGAGTCAAGTCTCCCTCGAAGTTATGAGCATGAAAATATTTTAAAGACCTGAATTGTAGCCTCCATCACTCACAAAAAGGAGTCGAAGACCTATATATCGTCATCACCTATATACAGTCATCAATAAAATTCGCAGTCCTGTATAATTCAGAAGCCGAGAAGGTGTGGTAAGAAGACATAGTCCTGAAATTCGAGCTTAAACTGTGAGGTAAGATGTCGACCTATGAAGCCTCAACAGTGATTGACAAAATCTCACACATATATTGGTCTCCTCTCCTACAGAATTTGTCATTTTAAAGCATTCTAAGCATTGATCCAATATACAACAGTATTTTGAGAAGCCCTATCCAAATGTGATAAGAAGAAGCAGTAACAAGTCCTATCTTGAAGACCTGTAACAAGGGAGTAGTAGCATATTGCATCTTGTTCCGGAAAGTGTCATTGGAAAAAGAGGCTCTAGGAAGCATCTACTGCTGTCAAGAAAATCACATCCAACATTTTAGAAATCAACTCAAAGTCTTCATTTAAATCAAGTATTGTTGCTGCTCTTCATGTTTTAGTCATCTCACAATGTGTATGCAGTTTGCAAGAAAAGGCATCAAGTCCTATGGAACATTAATCTTTCAATCAAATCCAAGGTATGTACAACATATTCATTGTCTAGTATGAAAAGCATTGGAATTCAGTAACTTCTAAGGGTTTGCAAGTTTTTCTATGTGAAGAAGATTGAACATATGAAAACCCTTACCCTAATATTCTTGTTCCTAATTCATGATATTTAGGGTTTGTAGATATGTGATAATCTTTTATGTAGATAGCGTTTATAGGTACTCAAAGGATTTGTACTTAAAATCCCTTGGAATTTATTCTCTAAGTGTTGAAATATGTAACTAGGTTCGGTCTTCATAATGACGTGTAATTATGATTTTATGTATTTAATGAAAAGAAAATAAATTTATTATTGCAAGTCTTGAGGCATGGGTTTCATGCTCAAGAAAATTTATTTTACAGGTCAAGCACCCATTGAGTGTTTCTAGGTTTGTTATAAAGTTATTAAGTCATTGTCATGTATGAATGACCCATTTGGGCATGTTACATATTGTAAAGGAAAAATTATTGAGTCATAATCAAGTCAAAAGGCCCTCCAAGACCTCGTCATGGCACAAAGTTCAAGTCGGCCTAAGGAAACTTCTAGTCAGCCTAAAGGAAGCAATTTGACCCTATGTGAAGCCTATATAAAGAAGACCTCAGCCTCATTTGGAAAACACCCTTACTCACACAAGTTCGATCATAGAGACGAAAAGAAGTGCGAAGAAGAGGAGATCAAAGGAAGGAGAAGAAGTCGAAGTTTTGGGTTTTGTTTTGGGCTACTTCTCTCCACACGTGCGAAGGAATTAGGGCACATTTTGTTGCAGTGAAGCCGAGTTACAGAATTGAAGTTAGGTCACCAAGAAGAGTTGTTTTGGAAGCCGAATTCTCTAGGAGAGAGAATCTACCTAAGCGAAGAAGAGAAGTTGCAGTTTCTAGGCAAAATCGAAGTTGCAGTTGCAATTTCTGGGCAAGTCGAAGTTGCAGTTTCTGGGCAAGTCGAAGGTGTAGTTGTAGGATAGGTCGAAGTTGCTGGAAAGAGGAGCTACTCAAAGAAGGAGCATTGACTTGGTCTTGGAAGGGTTCTTGGTCAAGGGTCTAGGTCTTGGAATTCGTCAATTGAAGATTCTATAAGAAGAAGAATTCGTTGGGTTTTCCTCTCAAGCTTGGAGAGGTTTTGGCCCTGGCTGATCGCCTACATCTTGTGTCCTTTGTCTCATTGTTCTTTATGGTTTGATAGTTGTTTGATGAAGAAGAACACATAATAATAATCAAGTACAAGAAGAACCTAATTAAGAAAAGTAAAAAGTCCTCACAAGCAGTTATCATTATAAGAGAAATCATCTAATTCCTAATGCCCTAGATTTCTCAACATGGTATCAGAGCTAAGGTAACAAGTCAAGGAAGGGAAACTCAATAAAGGACACTCAAGGATCAAAGTTTGAGAAAAGTATCAAGGACATCAAAGCATCAAAAGGATTCCCTCATCTCCAAGGCATTTCAAGGACAAGGATCACATCATCATCTTGAAGAAAGTCAAAACCCTAGTTCGATCAAAGGAGCATTCTTGGGATCCGCACTCAATCATCACCTCAAAGAAGGAGATCTCAAAGACCCTATCTCTACTCAAGAAAGGAAGGACTTGGATTTGAAGCATATTGAAGACTACTCATCCAAGGGTAGCTAAATCAAAGGTGTTGTCATCAATCTCCCTCTCTTTGAAGCAAAGGATTTCATCTCAAAACAAAATCATCATCCTTCAGAAGATCATCCAAGAAGCATCAAGAAGTCATCAATCATCATCAACAAAGGAATCAAGTTGAAGTGTTCATCTACATGAACCATGACAAACTCAATGAAGGGAGAAAACAAACTAGAAGGAGCCTCCAACTATAGGGTTTGGAAAGAGAGGATAGGCCTCATTCTTGAAAAAAACAAAGTTTTGGATCTCGTTAAAGGAAAGTTAAGAAACATATTGATGAATCAAGTGATGCAGAGAATACAAAGTTTAGAGAAATCGAAATCATGGCCATGAACCTAATAGTAGATGGAGTTGAGGATGACCTAATTCCATACATATCCAACATAAATTCCGCTCAAGAAATGTATGAGGCTCTCTCCAAGTTATTCACAATCAAGAACATTGGTCAAATAGCAAGCCTCAAGAATGAACTAAGAATTGTTAAGATGACAAATGATGATACTGTTTCATCATATTTTATAAGGATATCCAGAATCAAAGATGAACTCCAAGCAATAGATGAAGTTATCCCAGAAAAGGAACTCGTAATTACTGCCCTTCTAGGACTACCAAAATCTTGGAGTGCCTTTGCATCAGGACTTAACAGTTGGAAGGATACTCCAACATTTGAACAAATGTGGAATGCATGTAGTCAAGAAGAAGCCAGAATATCATTAGTAAACAACAAGAAGGAGGAAGAAGAAAACACCTTGAATGCCTATTCTGCTCATCACAAGAAGAAGGGAACCTTCAAGAAGTTCAAAGGACCAAAGAAGAAAGTGGACCTATCCAAGATTGAATGTTACAACTGTCACAAGATGGGTCACTACAAAAGCCATTGTCTAGAGAATCCAAGAAATAAGAAGAGAGAGAGGGAACATGCAAATGTTGTTGATGAAGATCCACCTAAGAAGAACAAGACCAAAGAATCAAAAGTCAAGGACTTATACTACTAAGTCCTCTCTCTCTCACATAGCCCTCTCAGTCTTTTATTTTTGTTTTGAATTGTTTTCCTTTATGTTTTGATTTCTAGAGTTTATGGGTCTAACATGTCTTGTTAGAACATTTTTCATTTTTATAAGGTTGTAGGTATCCCTCAAAAGGATTGGGTTAAGAGGGAGCCTCCACCATTTTACCAAAAGATAAGTATTTTATTCTTGGTTTCATCTTTTCATGTTTGGTTTCCTCCTTACATCAAGATTTGTTTGTATTGTATACTAATAACCTTTCTCTTTATATTTTCCTTAGATAGGAAAGCTTGTTGATTGCTCAAGGATTATGGAGGAGACTTCAAGTGATAGACTTGAAGCATGAAGTTCTATTGAAGCCCATCAAGAATTGATGTTCTACAAGGTTTGTTAAGGAACAACTCAAAGGTTTACCTTAGACTATAAACTTTGTTATAAAAAAATTAATAAAAGGTATGTTTATTCTATTTTAAATTTGCTTTACATTACTGGCATCGTTATGTTTAGTGTTTTGAATCACAAAGGTTCTTGTTAAGGTGATTAATCATTAGATTGAATCTACCCTCATTATATTGTCATTCTTGTGGAACCCTAAAAAGGTTCATTGCAAAACCCTAACCTAAGGGTATGTCGATGCTAATATTGAAACCCTAGTCTACTTAGGGTTGTTGATGAAATCTAGAATTCCTATTCTTTTGATGTTTTGGAATTGTTATAGAAACCCTAGTTCTTTAGGGTTTGTTGTTAATATCTAAGTCATGTATTGAAACTCTAGATCTTTAGGGTTTGGTAATTTATAATTTATGAACTAAACATGCGTAGTATCTATAGCAAGGTCCTACGAATGAATCTCTAGGTATTTGTTTGTATGTCTGATTGAAACCCTAGCCTGATCAAAATTGTTATATGTCTAACTCTGATGTATTGGTGGTTGTGTAGATATTGGTGTGAAATACTATTGCATGAAATCCTAGATATGTATTTGCAAGTATGTTGACCTAATTATTGATGCTCATAAATTGTCAATTCTAGGGTTTGTAACAAAGCCCTAGTAATTGATATTCTAGGATATGATAATATTGTTTTTCCGCTATGATTTAGTAATATCTAACCTCAAACGATCTGATTCAACTTTGGGCGAGTCAAACTCACGTTGATCGAGTTTGACTTGTGGTCAACATGAGTTTGACTTGCGATTCACCGATTAATTGCAATTTAGGCGACTGAGGCGATTTTCAGCCCTCAACTCGGCAAGCACAAGTTTTAACTTTTAGAGCTCCTGCATTTTTCGCTGCATGGTTTAGTTAGGTGAAAAATTAAACGTTAGTTTGTAACTGACTTCTCACTGCTCAGGTAATAGAGGCAACTCATATGTTGAGAAGATAATAGAGGCATGGTTTCAGTTTTAATTTACTCTGCGTAATAGACTCATAGTGTAATAGAGGCATAGTGTGTAGTGTGCTCCAGTGTAGCTTCAGCATGTGCTCTGTCAGAAATTTCAGTAGCAAACCATTATCATATCATTTCAGCAGCAATCAAGAGATTTCAGTTACTACTTTTTTACTGATTAATATGCAGTATTTTATAAACTTTTAGAAGCAGATGCTTCTGGTTCTATGTAGTCACTGGTTAGGAGTCAGGACTCAGTACTTTGGATCATGTTTGGACTCATAACATATATGAGATACTTATTCATTCATGATATTTTGGACATCTATTGATATTATGCATTGTTTGGACATGGCTTTATTGAATATCAATGAAAAATGTTTGTTTTTTAATTCAATATATGTGTATATCTTTATTTATTGAATTCACCGATTTTTTCCTGATTTTTCCCCGATCCAATTAAAACTCTTCGCCTTTTGCTTGGTCGATTTATTGTCGATTCCGACTCTAGTAACATTATCTAAAATTAATATTGAGGTCCTAGATAAATTTCTTGATTGAGTTACTTTATATTGTAGTCAAAGGGTTTATGACACTAACCCTAGCAAGAAGTATGTGTTTCTTGTTGATCATGAACCTAACTACGTGTTTAATGTCTAAATTCTAATTGCTTCCGTTATATTGACATGATTTTGATATAGTTATCTGCATGCTTTTGTATTTGGTTGTACTTGCTATTAAAGTTTTGCAGGTACATAATCTTCAAGATGAAGAAGATGTTCGATAAAAGAAGTTATATGAATGATGATGATCAAGATAAAATTTCTCCAATACTATGAAGTTGTTGATCTCCCTAAAAAGGGCATATCTCCCCAGTTGAGAGGGAGGGCACATTATGACAGTAAATACTTTGAATTAAGCGAAAAAACTACAGAGGAATGTTCGTGAAAAAGACTTGAGAAGTATTGTGGATGTTTTTGGTGTTGTTGAAGAAATAAAAAGAAGAAAGCTTCTGACAAATTGGTGTATGGATAACTTAATGATACAAGCAGCATCTAAATGAATGAGGACTCCGAAAGTTTAAGTTTGCTTGTATATATATTTGAAAGTTTATTGTTGATTGGGGTTTGTGTTTGTACAGGTAAATCTCTCCATAAAAAGGTTGAACACTCTGGAAGCATACTTGGACAAATGGATATATCTAGTTTGATAGGGAGAGTTGAAGCATCTAATGGTGGATGCTTGGGAGGACATTTGGCCAGCCTATGTGTGTTGATGTCTAGATCCTGAAGAGGGAGGGTGGCATTGGTCTTGGAGCTCTGACCTTGGATACGCACCTAGATCCCTGGGTTGATGGTTAGTTAGTAAGCCTGATGGTACTT
The DNA here is from genome assembly GCA_031772625.1 of Pinus tabuliformis. Lineage (NCBI taxonomy): Eukaryota > Viridiplantae > Streptophyta > Pinopsida > Pinales > Pinaceae > Pinus > Pinus tabuliformis. The sequence goes on from CM062815.1 coordinate 696,133,166, forward strand.
AGACTAGCTGAAAGCTTTAGTCCATCTTAGTCCCACCCAGAGAGATAACCATGGTCAGGCATCTAGTCCGAGGCACTGAGTGTGCCAAAGCTCTTCATAGTTCATTTTATAGATCTCCCATGTACCTCTATGGATATAGGTAATTATGAATACTTCCCTAGTTAAGGGGGAGTGTTGAAGAATGTAACTAGCATCTGTTGAGTTTGGGTAGCATCAGATGTGTTCCAGTTACAAAATTTTGTGGAGGGGCTAGAACACATGAGATCTCCAAGACCCAGAAATCGTTTGGAGAAATTCCACCCGAATGAGGAGTTATTAAAATAATTAATATTTTTAGTGGGTTCCTAAGTCTAAACTTAGGAAAATAAAAATATTAATGGGTATTAATAAGAATATGGGTGAGAAACTTCTAAGTGACGAAGATCAAGTCTGTTTTAATCTTAGTCGTTCATTAGGGACTTAACCTCGGCCGTTGATTCATCAATAGGAAAAGCATAAGAGGAGGCTTGAGGGTCAGTTGGAGAGACACCAAATGATCAATCAATTCGATTTTTCTAGGACGAGGTTTGCTGAGAAAATCGAATAGGTGATCTGAGTTGCAGTGAGAGGGGCAGTAGCAAAGAGTTGGATCGAAAGGGAATTCTGTGCCAACGAGCACCGGGCAGAGAGGCAGCAGTAGCATCAAAGAGGCAGCGCAGAGGCCTACGCAGACCAGGAAGGCGCTCACACAAGAGCTTACACGAGCTAAGAGGGTTCTTGCAGTGGCAGTGCGAGATAATCATCAGAAGTTCGAGATTTTGCTCGAAGTTCGATGTTCTGAGCTGGGAGGGTTGAAGTCGAAGCTCCTAAGAGCAAATTGATCTAGCAGAGAAGTGACAAAGTCTCCCAGAGGCAAGACGTTGGCCCACACAGAGCAGATTGTGTTGGGATTTTCGCAGTGATTTTAAAAACGAGGTAAACCATCGTATGTATTTCTTACTGTCGATATTTCTCTGAAAGGTTAAACGGTGTGAGAGGCAACTTCTTGTACTCAGATTCTGCTCGCTTAATAATACAAACCCTCTATATGCTACATTGGTTTTCCCACATTGGATTTTTTCGGGGACATTTATCCAAAAATAATGGTGTCCCTTGTGTGTTTTGTGAAAATTTCTGAATCTACACATCAGAAATCCTACTGCAATCACTGGTTTATCATCTCCTATGTGTTTTTACATTCAACAAGTTATTTAATTATTTAAATAGCAATGAAAACACTAATGTAGACTACACATACATATAGATCATGAATTGAAATAGAACGAGACAAATACACAAGGGACACCGTTATTTTTTGACAATCGTCCTCGGAAAAACCCAATGCAGGAAAACCGGTGCAGCATATAGAGGGTTTGTATTATTAAGCAGATTTCTGAATACAACTAGGGTGCCAAATCTGGCTCACCCAACAAAGAATAAACCTAGCCAACACCTGGATGAACAAACCCCACAGGTGATTGTGTTGTTCCCAGTGTTGGGCAGCGATGGTTGCTCCAAGCTCTGCGTTGGAACTGCGTCACCTCCTCTAGGAGTTGCTCACTACGTCACTGAGACCCCTTAGCCTCCACTGCGTCACTATGTCACTGCATCACTGCGTCACTGAGACCCGTTAGCCTCCACTGTGTCACTGTGTCACTGCATCACTGCGACACTACATCACTGTGTCACTACGACACTGCATCAGAGCTCTCCCTCTGCGTTGTCTCTCTTGGTGTTGCTCTGCCTCTCTGCTATGTATTCTCGGCCTTGGACTGAAGTCCCTCTACCGAACTGCCCCTCTCACTGCAACTCAGATCACCTATTCGATTTTCTCAGCAAACCACGCCCCAGAAAAATCGAACTAACTGATCTCACCAGTGTATCTCCAACTGACCCTCAAGCCTCCTCTTATACTTTTCCTGTTGATGAATCAACGGATGAGATTAAGTCCCTAATCAACGGCTAAGATTAAAACAGACTTGATCCTCATCACTTAGAAGTTTCTCACCCATATTCTTATTAATACCCATTAATATTTTTATTTTCGTAAGTTTAGACTTAGGAACCCATTAAAAATATTAATTATTTTAATAACTCCTCATACGAGGGGAATTTCTCCAAACGATTTCTAGGTCTTGGAGATCTCATGTGTTCTAGCCCATCCACAAAATTTCGGAGCTAGAGCAGATCTGATGCTACCCAAAATCAACATGTTTGTCTCATATCTATTTTAGTTTATGATATGTATGTCAGTGTAATCTGTAGTAGTGTTTTTCATCACTATTTAAATATTTAAATAACTTGTTGAATGTAAAAACAAGTAGGAGATGATAAACCAGTGATTTCAGTAGGATTTCTGATGTGAAAATTCACAAATTTTCATATGATATCAGAGCATTGCAGATCATAGAACACTGAAGACATCATCCGAGAGATCTAGTGAATTTGTTGCAGAGAAGCAATTGTCCCGAGTGACAGCGTTGTTTCAGAGGCAAAGGAGTAGCTAAAGGAGTGACGCTGAGCCAGAGAAGTGACACAGAGGCTCGCGCAGTGCTTGCGTCAGCATTTTGAGCCTGTAGAGGGTGACGCAATACCCGAGAGGATCTCAGGGTGAATGCGTCAGATCTCTGAGCCAACGCAGAGCCTGAGAGGCTCAAATCAGTGAGTTGTTGAGGCTGGAGGCGCAAAGCTGATTCAATCAGTGAAGCTGGTGGGACATTGTTGCTGTTGGTGCAGAACAGTGTCTGTGGAGACAAAGTCGAGATAGAGGGAGTCATTGCCTCGACATATTTCTAGCCAAAGAAATCTAGATCCAGGTTGCAGCAGCAAAGGAGGATTGGAGAGAGAGTGATTCGACATTTGGCCGGAGGATTTTCGTGAAGAAATCAGTACTCAGAGGGAGTCTAGAGGAGCTTGTTCCTTAGAGGGTTTCTTGCGTGAAAGAAATCCAAATTCGAGTCTTGCTGGATTAGCAGCAAGAGAGTGAGAAGAGAACTAGTCCTATATTTTTTAAGCAGAGATGGCAGTCAATGGACTGAGGGATTATGACAGATTGGATGGAGCATCCAATTTTGTCATCTGGAAGGCCAAGATCTTGGCAATCCTAGACAAAAATCGCATCTAGGACTATGCCTTGAAGGTAGTTGTTGTTCCGATCGACGTTGATCCGTTGCAGAAGTACGAGGAGGCCCAAGCGAAGGCTAAATGCATGATTCTAGACGACGTCAAAGATCATGTGATCCCACACATTGCTGAGAAGGACACAGCAAGGGAGATGTGAGAAACATTGACCACCTTGTACTAGGGGACTTCCGTTCAACGGAAGATGCTATTGGAGAATCAATTGAAACAGTACCAGATGCAGAAGGGAGAAGAGATAGATCCCTTCCTTCTTAGGTTGTAAGGATTCAAGACCAGTTGACTTCCGTGGGGTCTACACCAGATCCTGAGTTCATGGTCAGAATTGCCCTGAATGCAGTCACCGAAGACTGGGAGACATTTGTCCAGAGTATCTTGGGCAGAGCTTCTCTCCCCAGTTGGGAGGAAATGTGGGCAGCTCTTCGACAAGAAGAGATCAGGAGGCTGACCAAGGCAGGAAGTAGCGGCAAAGGAGCCCGGGTCAAGAAGGAGGAGGAGGAGGATGCAGCTCTCGCATCATCGGGACAGTATGGGCAGTAGAAAAGGAAGAAAAAAGGATATAACCAAGGTTAGATGCTTCAAGTGTGACGAAGTAGGACATTTCACCACTCAGTGCCCCCGGAAGAAGGGCAAGGAAGAGGCTTCTGACTCGAAGGCTACTCCAGCGAAGGCTGACAAGGAGGATGATGATGAGGATTGTGCCATGAGTGCTCATGCACCTCTGGAGAAGAGGTGGGGCGACATAGAGCTGTAGTCAGAAGGACTACACACGGGTAGGATCCTTGAGGTGCCCAAACTCTTGGATCACATACGGCTATGGGAGCCCTTAACGACAATAGAAAAATGACGGATGTCGATTGGTGCGAGGTGTGATGGAGCAACAATGGCAGAGCTAGAGTGCCAAAGTCTGAAGCAGCAGTGGATGTTGTAGCAGTGCGAGAGGCACAGAACAATTTGCAGCAGCACAGCCACAGCAAAGGGTCAGCACAGATTAGCAGCAGAGGTAGCTTCAGCATCACGAGGTATCCAGACTGACCAGCATGTCAGTTTTGGGTGGTTATTCAGTTGCTTACTTCTCAGCAACTGAGTTGCAGTGCAGTAGTTAGCAGTGGCAGTGCTATGGGCAGCATGATGCAGCATTTTGAGAGGGAGTTGCAGTACAGATGTAGCAGTGATAGTGGCAGAGTCATGGGCAGCAATACAGAATGCAGCAGTGCAGTGGATGAAGGGCAGCAGGCCAAGCATTAGTAGCACAAAGGACCGATGCAATGGATCAGTGTGATGCTTCTAGTTGGAAGTATTGCCAGAGCACATTCCTCGCTAAGAGGGAGCGTTGATTTTGGGTAGCATCGAATGTGCTCTAGCTCCGAAATTTTGTGGAGGGGCTAGAACACATGAGATCTCCAAGACCCAGAAACCATTTGGAGAAATTCCACTTAGACGACGAGTTATTAAAATAATTAATATTTTTAATGGGTTCCTAAGTCTAAACTTAGGAAAATAAAAATATTAATGGGTATTAATAAGAATATGGGTGAGAAACTTCTAAGTGACGAGGATCAAGTCTATTTTAATCTTAGCCGTTGATTAGGGACTTAATCTTGGTCGTTGATTCAGCAACAAGAAAAGTATAAGAGGAGGCTTGAGGTTCATTTGGAGAGACACCAAGTGATCAATCAATTCGATTTTTTTGGGGCGAGGTTTGCTGAAAAAATCGAATAGGTGATCTGAGTTGTAGTGAGAGGGGCAATAGCAGAGAGTTGAATCGGAAGGGAGTTCCGAGCCAACTAGTACCACGCGGAGAGGCAGCAGTAGCATCAACGAGGCAGCGCAGAGGCCTACGCAGCACAGAAAGGGGCCCACATAGAGCTGACGCATGCCAAGAGGGTTCTTGCAGTGGCAGTGCGAGATAATTGTCGAAAGTTCGAGATTTTGCTTAGAGTTCGATGTTTTGAGCTGGGAGGGCTGAAGTCGAAGCTCCTAAGAGAAAATCGATCCAGCAGAGAAGTGACGCAGTCTCCCAGAGGCAAGACGCTGCCCCACACAGAGTAGATTGTGTTGGGATTTTTGCAATGCTTGCCGGAGTCATCCATTCAGTGGATCAGTTGTGACTTAGAGAACAAGGTAAACCCTCGTATGTATTTCTTGTTACCGATATTTCTTTGAAAGGTTAGTCAGTGTGAGAGGTAACCTGTTGTACTCAGATTTTGCTCGCTTAATAATACAAACCCTCTATATGTTGCACCGGTTTTCCCGCATTGGGTTTTTCCAGGGACGTTTGTCCAAAAATAACGGTGTCCCTTGTGTGTTTGTCTCATATCTATTTCAGTTTATGATCTGTATGTCAGTGTAGTCTGCAGTAGTGTTTTTCATCACTGTTTAAATATTTAAATAACTTGTTGAATGTAAAAACAAGTAGGAGATGATAAACCAGTGATTGCAGTAGGATTTCTGATGTGAAGATTAAGAAATTTTCACAGCATCTGTCTTCATAATTGTACTTGAGTCATGATGTAATATATTTATCAAAAGAAAAAAAAAGAAATTTATTATTAAATAAATTGACTTATTAAAGCATGGGTTTCATGCTTGGGTCAATTGTTTTTAGGTCATAGCCTCCATTGCAGCCTTCTAGGGTTTATGTCAAGTGTCCTTGTCCATGTCATATTGTAAAGAACCCTTCTTGGGATTTATTTGTCAAAGAAGAAATTTATTTTATTGTATTTTAGGTCTTCTAGGCCTCCTCCACCAAGTCAGCGTCAAGGACAAGTCAGCCTCAACAAGGGAATTCGACCTCACAAGAAGCCTATATATTGGAGCAACTCGACCTCATTTGTCACTCATCTCACACAAGTTCGAATTGCAATAGCTGGGAGCAAAAAAAGTGCGAAGTTCAAGAAGGAAGTTGGAATTGAAGTTTTTGGGTCTCTCTCTCTCTCTCATGTGCAACGAAATTCTGAAGTTGCATCGACGCTGTGAATTTGCATCGAAGTTGGGAAACTGCATCGAAGTTGTGAAGTTGCATCAAAGTTGGGAAACTGCATCGACGTTGTGAAGTTGCATCGAAGTTGTGAAGCTGCATCAAGGTCAAAGTTGTGAAGTTGCATCATGGTCGAAGGTGTGAAGCTGCTAAGCTGGAGCTACTGAAGTTGCTAGATCGAAATGGCGGTCCTAAAGCTGGGTCGAAGTTCTAAAGTTGGGGGTCAAAATTTTGGGTTGAAGTTGCATTTGAGAAGTTGGCACTTGGTAACTTTGGAAGGGATCATCTATCAGAAGGAAGAGCTGACTTGGTGGAGGAGGAAAGTCTTTTGGTCTAGGGTCTTGGTCTATCTCATCTCAAATTACTAAAGGAAGAGTTCTTGACTGGGTCTGCCCCTATATAAGGGTTTTAGCCCTGGTTTTCTGCCTACATCTGGTGTCCTTGATCTTCATGTTTTGTTTTGATAATTGCTTGATGAAACAAAGATAAAAGAAGAACATAAAAAAGTTAATAAGAACATAAGAGTATCACAAGTAATTATCAACATAAGAAAATATTTCTGCCTTTCTGATTTTCTAACAAGCCTCTCCACTAAGTTTCGAGACTAGAACACCTTCGATGCTACAGAAACTAACAACAGTAGCAGCAACAACAGATGAGAGGGAGTTGCAATACAGATGTAGAGTTGGTAGTAGTATAGCAATGCCGGCAACAACACAGATGCAGCGTCAGAGTTGCACAATGGTTGGTGAGTAGTGGCAGACAGTCAAAATGGCCAGACTTCAACAGCGTACAAAGGGTGATACAAAGACAGGGTGTTGTAACAGCAGTGCAGCACTAGAACACCTTCATCGCTAAGAGGGAGTGTTAGTTTTTGTAGCATTAGAGGTGTTCTAGTCTTGAAACTTTGTGGAGAGGCTAAAACACAAGAGTTCTCCATAACCCATAAATCATTTCTGGAAATTCCACCTAGAAGTGTCTCAATCGGATTATTAGCCTATTTTTAAATATTTCTTAAGTCTTAACTTACGAAAAGGGGTTAATTAATCAGTATTAATTGAGAAAGGTGTGAATCATCCAGAAATTCACACGTATCAATACAGAAATAATCTTAGTCATCGATTATGTTTTAATCTTGGTTGTTGGAGTCCCAACTGAAACTTATAAGAGGAGGTCGATGGGTAGATGGAGAACACACACTTGAGATCGATTTCCTTGGGTAGCTCAATTTTCCAGAGAGCAGCAATAGTTATCGGAAGAGTTTGAGCCAGAGAAGGGAAGCAGAGATAGAGAGGGGCAGGGACAGTGAATCCGGAGAAAGTCATCTAGATCCGGAGAGTCAGCAGCAGAAGGGTCGTATTTCCCAGAGAAGCTGCGTAGAGGCAACACAGATAGCTTCAGAGGGAGATCGATTTTGCTGAAGGGAAGAGAAATTCAGTTGTCGTTGGTACGAAAATTCTCCAAGAGTCCAAGCAAATTTCTCCTTAAGGCAGAGTTAGCCAAGACGTCATTTTTTCTTGCAATTCCGAGCTTAGCCAGTTGGGGTTTGCACAAGCACTGCGTAGAGTGGCTAGTTTGGTCAATTGTCGGAGCCGAATCAAGTGTGGTGTTGAGGTATTTGCCTCACAGATATTTCGGCCAGTTTATTTTGTTGATTGGATTGCTAGTTGGGCATCTATAGATTGTACTCTGAATTTCGCTGCTGCTTAATAATTAAAACCTTCAGTTGCTGCACCGGTTTTCCCAAGTTGGGTTTTTTCAGGGACATTTGTCCAAAAACAACTGTCATATTTTTATTGTGTGTGCTAGTATTTTCTCAGTTTCCAGCGCTTTTATTTTCGCGGAATTTATTTGTGAAGATTGCAGTGTCATTATTTCGTTGTTGTCGTAGCAATAAACTGTTAAATTAATTTACAGTTAGAAGAAATAATTCCAGTCGCTGCAATAGGATTTCAGTGGTGAAATTTCACACAGCTCTTTAAAGTAAACCAAGAATATTGATAGAATTTTCTGAGAAGGAAAGACAGGTGATGGATTCTTTGAAAAAACTTTGATAGCTTTTGAAAATCCTTTAGAATCCTTTGAAAGTCATTGATCCTGATGGAAATCATGCTTCAAAGATATGCTTGAAGGTGGCTGATCCAACCAAGGATTTCCCCAACTCCAAGCTTGAGCAACTTGTAAACACTTACAATCTTGCCAAGAAATTAGTAGACATAGGTGTAGTTTACACAATGAAATGAATCAACATGCTATTCAACCGAGAATCACATATGAATTTCAATTCTAGAATGTAAACTAACAAGAGGTTAACAAATAATTGCTAACCTTCTCCTTTGGACAACAATGTCACTATCAAGACCTAAGCTACAAACTCAAAGCAATAGCATGAAAACATAACAAGGTTACCATATGCTCCAAGCAAACCACACAAGATACTAGATCATGGGCCTTGTTACCACTCAAACTAGCAGGGGTCCTAGGAGGGGATCCTAAAGGGCAACTACTAGGTCAAGGGCAATAATGGAGTGATAGCACATTGTCACCTCAACTAAGGCTCCCTGCTCTTTACAAACTTTCACCGATGGGAGGAGACCCGGTATAAAGAGGAATCACTAGATGAATAGGTTAATAAGAGGATGAGGAGTGATTCCCAAGGCCTATTCACAAGAGAGACTCAATTGTATGGCTTTCTTGCTTAGGAAGCAAGGTGATAGGCTCTCTAGGAAGGGCTAGAAGGATTCTTAAGGCTAGGGTTTGGGAATGTATCTTGAAAAGATGATTCCTAAGCCTAGAAACCCTTATGGAGACTTGGTCTTTGTGTGATCTTTGTGGAGTTGGAGTTATAAAGTTGCGGGACCACACAGGACCAAGTGGACCCAAAATTAGGTCAAGGTGGAATTGATCACTCAAGGAGGGGCTTGACCTAATTGTGGAAGAGAAGAGGATAAATGGACAAATCTTCTTGTAATAGAATGCAATGATCCAAATGAGGTCACTAGCCAAGGGAAACCTAGGGCAAGAGGTGATTCTTGGGTTAGGGCTTGTAATACCTCGAGATCCCACCATCGGAATTTCGTGAAATTTGAAGAGCCTCTAGAGAAAAGCCTAGCGCAGTGGAGAACAAGAGATTGAAGTCTTTTGATGGCTCGAACGTGAGATAATTTATGCCCTAGGTGACCTATGGAGGTTAGGCCTAGAAAGAGAAGGAGAGGTGAGAGAAATAAGTTTTGAAAGTGACCCCCTGTGGAGGATTAGTGCCTTGTCCTTTGGGAGAGATGGAGTCAAGGTGATTTTAATGTTCGGAAACAACTCACCCTTTCAAGGAGGTCTTCAAGCAACTTCACATGGCATTAAGGCATGAGAGCAGCTACTTCAAGGACTTTATACTTCGATTTGCAATAATTGATGACTAATGGATATTTATTTAACACAAATTATCTCTAGGAACATTCACCCATTCATACATGGCCCATGACATGATGCAGCGCTATAAAAGATCAAAATTTGTGCCAATTCGTATAAGAAAGTTGTAAATTTCATACTTGTATAGCGAAAATCCTAGCAAAATTCATGTGACAAAGTAAATAACAAGAATAAGCATGAAAAGAGCACTTACATGTACAAAAGAGTATATCCAATCATCAAATTATGTCAATAATGAAGCTCCAAGACGAGAGAGATGGAAACATCAAAATTCATCCATATCATCCAAACTCGTCCTCCAAAAGGGATAGCGAAAATTTCACAAGAGCTAATAACCCAATCCAAGTGATGATGAGAGAGTGAATCACCTCTCATTTATTTATACAATATCTAATGAATTCGAATAGCCTAATTTGGACTAATAATGCCCCTAAAATAAAATAATGTGCATAATAACAATACTTTTGGGGACAAGCCCACCAAATAGCTCAATAACATAATGATGAGCCTCTCAAGAGGGCAAAATGATGGACATAATGAGTCGTTGGGCCTTTAAAGAGACCTAATGAAGTCTAAGGAGTGTCATGATGTGAAAATGGACTCCAAACATAGTGGACAAGAGGTTGGCCCCTTGTTTTCTAAGCAAGAACTTGTGGTGCTCTCAAGTGGGGGTGGGGCCACAATGACATCCTCTTGGGTCTCCAAGTGGATCGAAAATTCCTGTAAACCATCTGTAAGGGCTAGGATGACGACGTAAGCCCTCCCTCTACAACAGGAGACACCCTCTGGAGCCTGGAATATCTACAAAGTGTATGGTGCAAGTGTGAAGTCGATTGGGCATAGTGAACCAGGTGCATCATCCTCATCCAACACGGTGGAACACGAGCAATCAATGATCAGTGTTGGGGATCCATGGAGTAATCTCTGTTATGGTGGAGGCCCATGGCTCTCAACGCTCACCCTACCAATGCCAATGTGGCCCTCTGGAGGGATACAACCCCATATAGGGAGACCAAGCCCCAAATGGAGACCCACCTGCAATCCTGCATAAAATCCAATGCATCCCCTTGCCCTCCAATACAACAAATCATTAGAATAATCAAGTAAAAGAGCTTACAAGTCATGGAATCAATGGGGCACTTCATGGTGGCATGCCCTTCCATAGCGGGCTTTGGCATGTACAAGTGTCTCCAAGCTCAATAAGGGGGTTAACCAAGGATCCTATTAGGTGGTTTCATCCTTTAAAGGGGGTGACATGTCCATGGTACATCCCTCAAGTGGTAGGTGGCAAATGATAAAGTAATGGAACAGTGGGGATCAGGGGAATCATCCAAACCACATGTTATGGTACAAGGGTAGTTATAATGAGGGAAGCCCACACATGGGTATGAGTGTAGGAGGGAGCAAATCATGGTACATGAGTTAACCTGGCCTTTGTTTTTCCACCCTTCTTCATATGTCTTTTGTCTTTGATCGATTCTTCATCATAACTACTCGAGGCTCCAGTGGATGAGAGCATGATGTGCAATATATAGCAGTGGATACCCTCTTGAGGTGGGGCAGTTCATCGCCCACGAAGGGTTGGGAAAATCATGTGTTCCTTAATGATGGAGGGGGGATCATCTAAGGCCCATAGGAACCAGGGTGATGGCCATGGATAAGAGGTAGAGCTCATGTTTGGATTTTGCCCACATGCTAAATTTGTATGTCTCGGCCATCGTTTGCATTTTGTGGTACATTTTTTGTTGAGAGTGGCCAAATTATGCTTTTTTCTTTTCTTTTTAGCTGCATCAACCTCTAGGGTATCGTTCCAAGCCCGACCCAAGGTGTAGACAAGGGGAGGGGAATGCTAACCCTATGTGGACCCAGTGGACCCATGTGGGAGAAGAGATGAATGGGGCTAAATAAGGTGGAAAGGAGTTATGTGTATGGTGTCGGAAGCGGGACCACGCAACCAAAATTGGGATTTCCCACGTAGTGTCAACCCTAAAGCTAATGGCCAGTAAAGGAGATCCCACAAGACTAGGATACAAGGCTAACCACAAAATCGGGCAATGGAGACAAGAGTACAGACCTAGCCCACTCTTTCGTCGAATCTCCCCACCAATCCATTGCCCAAAAGTGCCCAGGACAAGGAAAATTACTCAACTATACCAATGAAAAGTCATACCTTCGAGGTCGGGAGGCCCACCTTCAAACATACAATCATAACAAGTGGGCGAGGGATCACATGGTTGGCTCAGGTGGCGGAGATAATGGCACATCGAGCTATTTGGTGGCTGCAAGGGGCTGCTGGCTGCCAGCTGAGGACTATCTAGGAGAAAAAATTTCTCCTATATACACTACCCACAGGTGGTGGGTGACGAGCCTCTAAAGTCTTTTTATTAACAAAAAATGAGACAAAATTACAATATAGTTTTCCCAAGCTCTTCAAGCTTCCATCCCCCTGTCAAATGAGGGCAAATGAGCAAAATTTATAGAGTTTGGAGAGGCCTCAAGAGGCCCAACGAATCCTTGATAGATGGTTGGGACTGCCTATCAAATGGCATCGAATTCCTTCAATTCTGCTGAGTATAGACAGTCCCCGATTAGGTTGAGCATATCCCATATTTGTGGTTGTATATGGTTGTCATTTGGGCAGCATATCAGCCCCTAAATCACTGTTGCATACGCGTTGATTTAATGTTGAGTATCACCTGTCATATGGGGCCTGCGTGCTCCTTAAAATTTGTTGTGTGGGGTTGTTGTGACAGGGCTATTAGCCCCTTATTTCTAGGCTTGCATGCTCCTCTTTTTTAGCTGTCATGACAGCCAATTAACTTGGCCTAGTGGAGCCACTTAATCAGCCCTTATGTCGCTGCCAAATCACCTTTGCTCTCAGCCTTAAACTTGACTTATGACCTTTTGCCTTGGAACGTAATTTTAATGTGTCTCCACATATTAAATTTTGCAATTTCCTTACCCTTTTTGTCCTCACCTTAGGAGAAAGTGGGTTTTCGTGGGGGAATAGTCATTTTTTTACCCCCAAAGTGAATCTTAAGAGAAAGTTGGTGTTATAAGCATGAATTTCGAGCTCCCACATGCCACCTACATCTCCTAATGCCACTTAATTACATATTTACATAGGAAATTAATTAAAAATCTCGTCTTGTGTGAATTTTTAATTATTTGAAAAAATTCCTAGAAAGACCTAGTCAAATTCCATAAGACTCTGGATATGACCTAGCATGGTAATATACATTCGACCCTAGGCACTAGGACACATTCAAGGCCCGACTATTAAGCCACACTCTAGTTTTGGAGGTATATGGGTGGAAAAACTCAACTAGTCATTTATCGCTAAAAAGCAAAAGTAATAAGTCTAGTGAAAAATACACCCTAGAGTGGGCTCACTTAGTAACCAAGTCCCAAATTGCCTCAACCTGTTACATAAGTTCATCATGCTAGCGTTCATGTATTACAATTACCCCATGGGGTAAAGAATTTGAGAGAAGAAAGTATAGAAGAGGAGAGAGAAGAAGTGGCAAAAATGCCCTGCTGGACTTCTAATCTTCAAAAAAAAAATCTAGGTGCCTCGTTCATCGAGCAATGGAATCTAGTTCCCTGGTAGGTACAAATTAGCAAGTAACACCTTTTTCATTTGAAGAATCCAGAGAAAGAGGATCTTGAGCCTTTGAACCTGCAAGTAGCCTAGAAACACTTTGGACCTGGCATCCTTGGAAGGCCTAAGGTTGATGAAGGAATTAGAGGGAATGTTTGTAAGTTAATAATGTGCCTTCCACCAAAGAAAGTAACTAAGAGATCAAAAACAAGAAGAGGCAATGGGTCAAGTACCAAAGCGATCATTTTTGTCCTTATAAAATCCATGGAAAGGTAAGGTCAGATTACTTCCATATAGCCAACCTTAATGGAATGCTCTTGCCATTACCATTGGATGGCAATCGCCTCACCTTTTATATTGGAACTTGATGCATATTATAGTAGGTAGTAAGTGTCGGATTGTGTGCGCTACAATATTGTCTTTGCCCTTTTCTTTGATTGTCTGTATGTTGAATTTCCTTGCATATTTAGATAGATTTTAAGTTTATTTTAGCAAACATTTTTATTATTATCTTCCTATATGGCATGGGCGACAATCAACACCCTACTCAGTTCCCATTAACAAGTTTCTTTGAGTGTACAGGTAATAGATCTATGATAACCAAGAATTATTGGGATTCTCATGCACTCCTTGTTTCGAGTACATGGATCATGCACTCTACAATGAACATGTCCCCAAGTTGGAGCCAAATGATGCCCACCAAAAGTGGGTAACCTATAGGAGAGAAAATTTCTCCTTTCTGATTAGCCAACTAGCCACCAACCCTATGAGGATCCACAAATAGCTTTACTTCAGAGCTCTCCACCCATGCTCCATCACAAGGAACATTTGCATGTCCCAACCCTGATGAGCAAGAAACTGACTCATCCTTAAGGGTTAAATAAATGTTATATCATTAAAAGCAAGTTTGGGCACCTAAGCTATGCTCCATATCAAAGCATTATCAAAAATAAGTAAAAGGCACACTAGAGGGTGGAAAATTCAAAAAGCCCATTGGGAAAAGGGGTATCTCATGCCTCCACGATCGCTCCTTCCATACCAAGGCCACTCAGAAGCGGGAACGAAAGTGGGAGTGAGAGGCATAATTTTTAAAAGCTTTCGGGTTGGGAGCGTTTCTTATATAATATATATTTTTATATATTTTGATGCATATATGTCAACAAAAGCATGTAGAATGATGAATTAGTTATAAAGAGCATAAAAACATGGATTAAGCCAATTAACATGAATCATCTAGTAGTTATAATCTTCATCAACCATAGGTCCACAACATCTTCATTCTCATCAACGTTAAAGTCTCTTAGTTTCAAATTTCAATATATAACATTTGTCATCACTGAAGTTTTACTTGTAACCATTACCAAACTATAACAAGGAATATCAAACATGAAATGAAACATTTCACAAAGCATCATATTCATAATTCATTACCAATGAGTTATAATTGCCAACTTCAAACTTCAAACTTAAATTGTCATATATTGTTTACAAAAAATACCATAATAAATATGAAAGAGTCAATAGTTATAAAAAGTACTAGAAACTAGAAAAGACAAGTAAATCTACTATCTACTAAAATTTCTTCTTGCCACAAGAAACTTCTAATTTCTTTTCTCGTGATCTATGAACAATGGGAGTCTCCTCTCACATAGTCTAACTCTGCAATGGTCGTGAACCACGTCCAAAACCAGAAGGCACATGACCTCCACGCAATGTTGCAGATGGAGGTGGCGGCAAAGTTGGTGCAACTTGAGCCCTGCTAGTGGATGGGGGTGGCATTGTTGTTGATGTTGTTGTTGTTGCTTGATGACTGTCATCCTCATCGTCCAAAAGTTTTGCTTCCAATTGTTCTAAATGTAAGGCTCCATCCTCCAAATTATCCTCCTCTAGGTTGTTGTCCCAAGTGATATATGCTCTATCAAATCGAGCCCACTCACAATAATGTGTCAACAACCTCAAGTTGTAGTGTACATAAACCAAGCTTTCTGCGGCCTGCCCAATTTTCATTGAGGTAGTTTCTTTTGACATTGTGGATGAAGCTATAGGTGCTCCAACACCTCTCTGCAAAAGAAGTATTAACCACCTATGAAAGCACTTTAACTGCCAATTTCACCAAAGGTCCCCCAGAGCCATACATGTTCCACCATTCAATAGGATCCAATCTATCTCTATCATCGATTGCATGCAAAGTACCAAACATTCCAGTTTGACTGAAGTATTTGCTTAATTCTCCATGCAATCTAGCACATTCCTCCCTGTCAAGGACCAACTTGTCTAATGCTAGCATGTACCCATTTTGTACCTTTGGATTTGTATGGGGTTTTCTCCTAACCCCACCCCCAAGTGCAGGTTTGGCCAACCAAGATGGAGAGTAGTATTTTGGCGTAAGGACATATGCCAAGGCATGGAGTGGAACATTAAGATTATCCCACCTTTTGACCACATGTTTGTGAATATGATCATACAAGATGGCATCTTTTGGCTAAACAATATCTTTGATTTGCCCTAGCATGTTATCCATCTGCTCATACACCTCCCCAATCACTAGCGCATTTGTATCTGCAAAACAAATCATGTTATAAATGGGCTTGGTGAACTGCAAAACATTCCTCACACTTGCCCAAAACTGACCATCAAGAACAATGTCCTCCACCTCTTGAAAATCTTCCCTGTTAGATGTGGTTGCAGCCTTGTCCTTTAATACCTGCCATGTTTCACTTAATACCATGCTAGCAAATGCCTCTCTTACCTTCAAAAAGCACTTGAAGGTGAGGTAATAGCTAGAAAATCTAGTCTTTGCAATCTTCAATAGCTCCAACCTTGAGTGATTGCGGAAAAGGCCATGGGCATTGCTATTATTGGTAATAAATTTTATCATGTACTTGCCTTACTTGTGCAATGAACGAATCCATTTGTATTCAGGCTCCTTTATCTTAATAATGTCATGCATCAAAAGGTTCATTGTGTGAACCAAACACCCAAACCAAAATATGATGGGATATCTATCCTCAATGATTGCTCTTGTTGCCTTACAATTAGGAGCATTATCAGTAATGACTTGGATGACATTGTATGCCCCAATAGTTTCAATTCTTTGAATTAATGGTTCTGCAGTGTTGATGTTGATCTTGAACTTACCTGAGTAGTCATAAGATGAAAGGAAGACTGCACCAGTAGCAGACACACCAAGAACACTTATCAATGGCTTGCCTTTTACATTTGTCCAACCATCAGATACAATGGATACCCCATATTCATTCCAAGCATTTATGAATTTACCCAGAGCATATTTTGTTTTGCCTTTTACCCGATCAAATCCCATGGTTCTAGCTTTGTCATGCCCAGGGCTCTTGTATCCTTTAAGGGCATCATTGATAGCAGTAACCATTTCATGCCCATAAGGTGAGCAAAGAATATTGAATGGTATGCCACATGCAAAGATAAACCAATAAACTTTTGCATCCACGTCATCCCTACAACCATGATCAAGGAGTTTTAATATTGTTTTATGCCTTAAAGGGATGTCTGTGACTATGGTGTGTATCCACTAACATGGGTGGATGTCGATGGAGTTCTTTCTCTATGTGTTCTAGTGGTCTCATGTTCAACCTTTGATCTTTTTAATTTGTATTATGTTGCCTCCTCTTCCCTTATATATTTGGCTCTCTGTTGTGTTGGCACATTTGCACAGGTTTTGATTCTTATTGGCTTATTTCCATCCCATGGCCTTTTCCCACATAAATGTTTTCTTGCACGAATATATGAACCTATGTAAGTAGATTTGCAATGGGGGCATATAAATTTAGTGGTTCCACCCCCTTTCCCTCCTCCAAGCCTTGTAACATATTTCCACAAGGGTGTTTGGTCTATTTTGGTTTTACTTTTCTTTCCATCATCATCTTCACTCCCATTATCCTCCTCCTCCTCTTCCTCTTTGTAATCCTCTCCATGGTATCCTAATCCACCACTACCCACTTCTTCATCATCTTCATCACTTCTTCTTCTTTTGTTTCCCAACACCATCATCATAGCCAAAAATGGAACCAACAAGATAAGGCTAAGCCATATACCCATCATGTTTGTTGAAGCTTGAGATTCTTGTCTGCAATAAAATGAGGGAGGAATGGGAAAGAGTAGAAGAAGAGAACATCAAAATTCTAGTAACTAGTTTCTACTTCTAGATTTGATAGATTCATTCAAAATATAACAAACACAAATGTTACATGGAAAAAAAAATGGGATTAGACCCTACCTCTTTAGCTCTCCAATGGTGGTGGCAGCGTTCAATCTTCCAAGCTCTCACAAATGGCAGTCTTCATCACCCTTGCAAGCTTCCACAATCTTATCTTCTCAATCCTCTCAAATCTTCTCCTCAAGGCTCAAACCCTCTCAATCTCTCTCACAAACTCATAAAATGATGGTAAGTGGGAGGGGAGGAGGCCTTTTTCTCCCTTTGGCTTTCCCATTTCCCTCCAAAAACAAATACAAAAATCCCATATTGAGCCACACGCGGGCAAAATGGGGCTTGAGCATTTTTTTTGCTTGGTGAGTGACGAGGAGGGTGCTCCCGGTGTTAGAAAATTAGAAAGGCAAAAAGATCCTCTTATATTGATAATTACTAGTGATATTCTTATTAACCTTTATTTATGTTCTTCTTGTATCTTCTTTTCATCAAGCAATCATCAAATCAAAACATGAAGATCAACGACACCAAATATAGGCACTCAGCCAAGGCTAAAACCCCACTTTAAGGGAAAACCTAGTCAAACTCTTCCATTAGCAGATTCAAATCAAGTTGAGACAAACCAAGACCTTAGACCTAACCAAAAGACCTTCCTCCACCAAGTCAACCTTCCAAGATGATTCTGCAAACTTCAGTAGTCTCCTCTTGCCTCCCAACTTCAACCTAGCAACAATACAAATTTTTCGGCCCCTAGCTTCCAAAATTTCGGCCCTACTGCAAATCTGAAATTTCCGCCTTCCCAACAGCTTCAAAATTTCGCAAGTGTGAGTCAAAGAGAGAGAAAAACAACTTCTTCTTGCTTGACAAATGTCTCCTTCTCCTTTGCTATGGTTTTCTCCTTCTTCTTCTGGTTTTCCCTCTCTTTTCTTCCTCCAGCTACTACAAATCAAACATGCTTGAGATGTGCTCCAAATGAGGTAGAGTTGTTGCCTTTATATAGTGGATTTTGCCTCTCAATTAGGCCGACTTGCCTTCCTTGAGGCCGACTTGGTGGAGGAGGGCTAAATGACCTAATTTATATCAAAATAAATTTCTTCTTTGATAGATAAAGCCCAAGAAGGTCTTTTACATGATGACAAGGACAAGGATTCTTGACATAAACCCTAGAAGCCTACAATGGAGGCTTTGACCTAAAAATCATTGACCCAAGCATGAAACCCATGCTTTAATAAGTCAATTTCTTTTACAATAAAATTTATTTTTCTTTCTTTTGACAAATACATTACATCATGACTCAAATACAATTATGAAGACCGATACTAGTTACATTTTTCAACACCCAAAGCACTCTCTGGAGCATTTTGGATGCTCCAAGAGCGATGTTCCCTTAGCGCTCCCAAAACCTCCAAGGAGCACTTTTTGGGCTGCAGGAGTGCGCTTCCGAAAAACGCTTCCATTCAAAGCGTGCTCTGGGAGCAGATGTGGGGAGGGACGCTCCCTCGCAACCCTGCTTCATACATTTATACACTTTGTATGTAGGCCTCCATCAGTTGGTCCTATGGCCATGGCACCTAGCCACGAAGTTTTTCCACTCCGTCGCCACCTATCACAAACACCTATGAATTAATGGTTTGACCTTGGACATGTCACCTCCCTTAGGAGTTGGAAGCACCTAATAGGGTTGATTCTCTAGCCACCTCTAACAAGGCAGGGAACACTTTTACAAGATTTGGTCTAGTTAGATATTTGAAGGATCTAGATTTGAAGTCTTATTATGCCCTTAACAATTAAGTATGGTCAACTATCATGATGCATTTCTAGTCATTATCTCTAATGAGTGGTTGCTTTCGCTTGAGTTTGAGATGGTTTTGACAAGTGGTCCTTCACGGAGCAGCAAAGACCTTACAGACACACTCATTCCATGCCTACTCCACATGATGCCCAGGCCATACTATACTTTTGAAGAGCAATGATATCCTTGCAGATGCAGCGGTTCCCTTCCACGACAGAGCATTGGTCATTTTGATGACTCCAACAGTTGATTAACACCTCAAAGCACCCTTAGATGCTAAAACACTAAGCTCACTTTGCTACGTGTTGGAGATTCTTGATGAGTACCCAACGAACCCAGCATGCCCCCATGTTGGCCTTGACACTGTTTGATGGGCATGCCTTGATCCGAATTCCAAATGATGATGATCATCCCCGAGATGATTAGGGAAGGGCTTGTACTACCTCATGGAGCCCCAAGGCTAGAGGGAGATTACACCATGTTGTCTTGATGACACACATGAAGATGAAGCAAGGCATCCAGAGTTGGCTTTTAGACACATGAAGATGTTTAAGGCTTGATTTGAGGGCCTACCCTCAAGTCCACGGTTGATTATGATGGTTGGAGATGCATTTGGCCCTTATCTCACATTTTTGGAGCTTTATTAACCCTAAAAGAGCATGTCATCATGCCTAGGAGGAGCTTCAACCCACATGTATGGGCTATTAATGGCATAGTTTATTGTATTGAGCTATTGGGTTGGGTTGTAACCCATTTTCTTCTTGTTCACTCAAAATTAAACTTGTCACAGGGCTCTTCGACAAATTAATGTAAGTGATTGACCTCATATAAATAGAGGATCAATCCATTGTATCTTTTCATCATCACTTGTGAATTTCAGCCTCCTATAGAGAGAATGACTTAACTGTTGAAAATTGATGACAAAAAAAGTTTCTTGCAATCCCAACTCGGTTTTAATTTCACCTTATCACTCCCATTCAATTAAATGCCCTTTCCCATAAACATACATTCAACATATACAATTCTGGAAATGAAATTTTCAGATTAAAACACATGGGACTGTCAACACATGCTGAAAATAAATATGGACATAAACAGACTAGCAACACACATAAAAAATACACGGATTCTTGGTCAACTTAGATCCAGGCAAAACCCCTTCAATCTTCTCCAAGGAAAACCTGTTAGATATCTCATCAAATTTATTTATTTTAAGTTCAGGAAAAATACATTTGCAGACAAAACAAAATAGCAAAATACAACTTATCTCTTCAGCCCAAAACTCCTTCAAAACCGTGCCCACTTTGCCTCGATTTCCGTGCCCACTTGACGCTGAAAATATGTACTATACATATACGACTATACGGACTATACTATACGTATTTCGTACGGACTGTACGGATTTTTTAATTTTTTTCTCAAAAACTTCTCTCGAACAATGTGCAACTCACAGCATTAAATGTTGTTCGTACTATACCTTTTGTTGTCTTCTATGCCTTGATTTTCGTGCCCAGCTTTGCCCAGAAATCACTCCTTCAGCTTGCTGCAACAAATTTCTCCTTCAGAACTTTTCTCCAACTCTCAGCCTCCTTTCTCCAATCTGCTCATGAATAATGAACGCAATCTCTCTTTTCTTTTCCACCTTTTGTTTCCCTAAATGACTTTTGGGTAACCCTAAGATCTAATGGCTCAAATTCATTTAGATCAAGGGATGAGAATAAATGTACATTTAATTCTCACTTTCTATTTTTTAACTCATCCATTAAATAAAGTACCCTCATTGTACTTTATGTCTAAAGTCACTTTTTACTTTATAATTTAACATTGACTTCACCACTTATAAAGTCACTTTCACTTTATAAAGTCACTTAGGAAAAGAATTATTTTGGACACTTTTCCCTAGGTAGAGACTAACCCATGGGAAACCACTTGTCCAAGCTACATTAAAAATCAACACTCCCTCTTACCGAGGAAAGTGTTTCTCACCACACCCATCTTGTCCCTAAAATGGACATGCTTGCCTCTTGGAAAGGACTTTGTGAGAACATCGGCCACCTGCTCATCTGTTGATATATACTCCAGCTTCACTGCTCCCTTCTGAACATAGTCCCTGATGAAATGATATCTGATGTCAATGTGTTTTGACCTGTCATGAAACACTGGATTCTCTGTGAGTTTAATGCAACTCTGATTATCACAGTGAATAACCATCGGTCTCAACTCCTAATCAAATAGGCCATACAACAACTTGTGAAGCCAAATGGCCTCACAACTAGCCTGGCTAGCAGCCATATACTCAGCCTCAGAAGAGCTCAAAGCAACTGACTTTTTCTTTTGACTGAACCACGACACAACTGTCGAACCCAATCTGAAGCAACACCCTGAAGTGTTTTTCCTGTCAGAAGCACAACCTGCCCAATCTGCATCTGTGTAACCTACCAACCTCACTCCATCTCCCCGCCTATAGTCCAGACCATAATCAACAATCCCCTGCACGTAGCGAAGAATGTGCTTTGCAGCTACCCAGTGCACCCTCCTGGGCTCAACCATGAACTGGCTAAGTGTGTTCACTGCAAAGCATATATCTGGCCTAGTGTTGACCAAATACATCAAGGACCCAATAAGCTGCCTATACAATGTGGGATCCACCAAACTAGAATCTGAAGCATGAAGCTTCTTCCAGTTGGTGATCATAGGTGTAGACATGGGTCTACAGTCTGCCATGTGAAATCTGCTCAACACATCCACAGCATACTGCCCCTACCCCAGAAAGATATGCCCCTCCTCCTGCCACACCTCAAGCCCCAAAAAGTAATGCATCAGCCCAATGTCCTTCATCTCGAACTCCATAGCAAGATCCTCCTTGCAACCACTAATTAGTCTCTTTGCCCCAATAATGAACAAGTCATCAACATACAGCACAAGAATGAGCGGATCATCCCCTACAACAGTATAGGTTTGGATCTGCATCACTCTTCGTGAAACCCATCTGCTGCAAGTAAGTATCAATCCTCGAATACCAAGCTCTCGGAGCTTGCTTAAGTCTGTAGAGTGCTCGCCTCAACCAGCATACATGGGTCTCCCGCCCAAGTACCTCAAAGCCCTATGGTTGCTCAACATACACCTCCTCCTCTATAACTCCGTTCAGAAATGCAGTCTTCACATCCATCTGATGGATCTGCCAACCTATTTCTGCAGCAATAGAAATAAGGGGACTGGATAGAAGTGTAACGAGCTACGGGAGCAAAGGTCTCATCATAGTCAACTCCCTCTATCTGTGAGAACCCTCTAGCCACAAACCTGGCCCTGAACTTCAAGCATGCTGCTATCCGCAACATGCTTGATCTTGTAGAGCCACTTGGAAGTCACAACTGACTTGCCCTTAGGCCTAGGCACCACTTCCCATACATTGTTCTTAATGATAGACACTGTTAATTTTAGGTATGTTCTATGCTTAGAGCAATTTATTTCAATTTTCACAGTTAGCTCAATATCTTTTCCAGATTAGCAATCACATCAGCATTAAAGGAAATTGCATATAGAACATAAACATAGATCGCAGAAGACAAGCCAAGACAAGAGGACACAAGATGTGGCGCTAGCCAGGGACAAACCCCAATGTGGGGAAACCCTTGATCAATTCTTCTTAAATGTTCTTCCATAGTTCAACAGAGAGAGAGAGAGAGAGATAGTACATTTACAACAAAATTCAACACTTTGACTTATCTAAATAAGTGCATAGATCATCTCTAAGAAGATGATACATGAGTTGGTTGAACTCAGTTGAAGACATGCAACTTCAACTAATTCTCCAAGGTGACTTCTTCACCTATCATTGTGCTACATCTCGTCATCATGTTGCACCTCACCGTGCTGCACCATGCTGCACCCATCATCACTATGCTGGACCTCATGACCATGCTGCACACATCATACTGCTGCACCTTATGCTGCCACTGTTGTCCCATGTGCCATTCTTGCACCATGCTACCACAATTGTTCCATGTGCCATTGTTGTCCCACTATTAGTGATATTGCCATTCCATGTTTGGCATATTGTTGTCCCATTTGCTATGCTCCAACAAGCACCATTGCCTAGCTATCCCATTTGGCATGATGTACCTTGTTGTTGTCCTAATGAGTTTGCAGCACTATACTATTGTTGTTGTCCCATTGTAGCCTTGCTGCACCATGTCATTGAGTTCTGTCCTATTGCTTTCTCCACCAAGTGACCATGTTGTCCCATGTATCTAGCTGCCAACACACCATACAAATGTTGCTCCAAATATGTTTGTATACTGTTGTTTGTGGCTGTTCTGGTTAGGGCACTAGGGCAGCCCTAAACTCCTCACACAGTCCTTGAACAACCCTCAGGAAAACTGTGGCACACCCTCATGAGACTCCTCCCCTAGCACGTTGTTGTTCTGGGCATGTTTGAGCCCTCAACCTCTCCACGTTGTCCCTGTTTTGAGGTGGTTAGGACTGCGGCCTACCACAGTCCCACACTGTCACCTACAGCCCACTCAAAACAAGCTTCCCTTACCTTTTCGCTGCCCCAAACAGACCTGTGATCACCCTTCTTCAACTCGGCCTCCAAGCTCAGCTCCTCGACCCTCTAACAGCAACTCGGTTAGCCTTGAACCAGACCTTAACTCCCTCGCTGCCTTGGCCTCTTCTTGTAGCATCATACGCTGCCCTTTCTTGCACCCAAGACACCTCAATAGACCTGCGTCTAGGGCTTGAACAGACCTGCGGTTAGGGCTGGGCAGACCTGCGGTTAGGGCAGATTTAGGACAGCATCTAGGGCTTGTTCCTACTAGATTTCTCTCACACTAAAACCCAAGACAAGTGGAGAGAAATCAAAAGAGAAGTGTGTGTGAAATGACTCTCAAGTCATCTCCTTTTATACTTAAACGTTGAGCACATGTGGGGGTTATTTGGTTGTTGGCCGACCTTGACGAATTGCCTTATAACACAAATAAATTCATAACTCCATGAATACTCATCGGAATCGGATCATCTTTAGATCAATCCTACACTTCTCGATGAAAGGTATCCAAGAAAAATATCAACTGCCATAAATAAGATGACCCACATGGAGTTTGGCCCTAGTTGCCAATTTTAACACTCCCTATCAACTAGGGAGAACTCCATCCGCTGATCCATCTGTCTGACTGTACTATCTCTGCCATCAGTGCCCCACACTGCGCTGCTCTACTAAACCATGAAGAAGAAGAATTGATCGAGAATGTCTCACACCATTCTCTACTGACCCGAAGTCAGTTCCATATGAAGAGAGTGTGTCATACCACTCTTACTGATCCCAGATCAGTTCCAATAGAGTGAGTCATATCACTCGTACTGACCCGAAGTCAGTTTCATTGATCCCAGATCAATATCACAAGAGAGTGTCTCAAACCACTCATACTAATCCCAGATCAATGGAGGACATCCTAGCATAGGGAGTACAGTAGATACAACGATGCGTCCATCGATAGTACTATGGTCCCTAACCCCATTTCCCTGCTCATTGGCCAAATGAGAGGTACTTCCCATGAGTCCCAGACTGCATGGGTAGGATGCCTCGACAGGAGAACCACTCATCCTGTCCCTAAGTCGCCACGGGGTATCACAGGGGAAGGCTGAACCATTCACCCTGTACACAGCGCACCATTAGGGGAGGGTGAGTCGCCCTATGGTCGCTTGTTGCTCCAAGAAGTACCCCAAGCCCCCCGAAGCTCCCAGAGCTCAATGCATGCATCATGCAGGACCCTCATAAGAGGGTCTCTCAACGACTCCAAGTCATTCGGGAAAGTCACAAATTTGACCTTTCCCCAGGGCTTCAACAGAATGTCTGCGACCTGTACATCAGTCTCAATGCGATGGAGCCTCCTCACTCATCGATGTACCATATCCCAGATAAGGTAGTATCTGATGTCTATATGCTGGAGCAATCATAGAATACGGGATTCCTCAACAATCGAATCCCCCCCTGGTTGACACAGAAGATCACGATGGTATCCATCATGTGTACAAACAGCGCACTGAAGAGCTTCCGCAACCAGGCAGCTTCACACGAGGTCATACTCGTAGCTATGTATTCGGTCTCAGCGGTGCTCAAAGCAACTGTCTTCTACTTCCTACTCATCCAAGATATCAAGCAAAACCCAAAGAGAATCAACACTCAGAAGTGCTCTTGAGATCCTCCACACTCCCTGCTCTGTCAGCATTCGAATAATCATGCAGCTTCACATTTCCAGCAGTGTATCTTAATCCATGAGAGATTGTGCCCTGAAGATATCTCAGAAGATTCTTGGCACCAATCCAGTGAGGCTCAACCAAATATGAGCCCAACATGCTAACTGCAAAACATATGTCCGGACAAAAGTTCACCAAGAACATCAATGCGAATGAGTTTATGAAACTCAGAGGCATTTCTCAAATCTGGTCCGGCATTACTACCACATAACTTCTGAAAGTTAAGTTCCGTCGAGGTAGTCACGGGCTTGCAGTTTATCGTTCCAAATCCGGAATCCAACTCCCTCTTACTTCTGTAAATGAGAGGGTTTGGACCTGTCAGAAAGAGGTCGTCCTCAAAAGGTGCCGGTATGAGAGGTCTATCATCCACAACCTTCAAGTAAAGGTTTGGATCGACTTCACTCCTAGTGAATCTCAGCTTCATCAGACAGCTATCAATCCTCTCATACTATGCCCGGGGTGTTTTGCTTCAAGCCATAGAGGGCTTTCTTCCACCTACATACATGAGATTCCCGATCATGAATCTCAAACCCCTCGAGTTGTTCCAAACCTGTGGACCTGCTACATGAGGGGAATGGTCCCCTTGTAAGATTTTCCTTCAGTACATCTCAGACATGTACCTTCATGCTCCTTTTGAATTCAAGCATCCCTATCACCATCTGACTCACATCAGGTAGGGC
Organism: Pinus tabuliformis; assembly: GCA_031772625.1. Lineage (NCBI taxonomy): Eukaryota > Viridiplantae > Streptophyta > Pinopsida > Pinales > Pinaceae > Pinus > Pinus tabuliformis. The sequence continues at coordinate 696,159,242 of CM062815.1, forward strand.
CCCATAATAAGTAGACCTCTGGTGCTATAGATGAGATGTGACAACTGACATGGTCCCCAATGGACCATCCTGCAACTTGATACAAACTGCCAACCCTGAACTCAAAAGCATCTTTGAAAATTCCATTTTCAAACACGTACCTTTCCATCGATGAATGCCACCTTGAAACCTTTGACTTCCATTGTCGAAATGGACACCAGGTTCTTCTTGCGATCAGGTACATAAAAGAGATTCTGTAAATGAATCGAGTTACCCTCATTCAATTGAGGGGTAACATTCCCTACACCCTTTCCAGGATAGGTGGCATCGACTCCAAGTATAATCCCACGATTGTTTCCATCTCTATCAAATTAGAGAAAGCACCCTTCTATCCATTGAAGTGCTTTGAAGCACTACAATCAATAAGCCAGATTCCCAAAGACTCTGAAGGAGAGGACCAATACAAGATAACGCTTCTTTATCTTATCAGAAACAACATTTGATTCTTCATACCTAGGGTTCCTTGCTTTCTTGAAGAATCGGTCGTTTCCTTGATGACCTACATTACCTGTCATTCCTCTGATCATTGAAGATGTCCCTGGAATGATTGTTATCATCATCAAGTGATGTGTTCCTACCATTCGGACACTCCTTTGCATAATGGTTGAACTTATTACAAACAAGGCATTTGCCTTTCCTTCCACCCTTAGATCCGGACTTCCCATTTAAGTGATCTTTAGGTAGGCCATCAGAAGCTTCCGCTGCGCCATCTCGATAATATTCTCTGCTTCGATTTCACCCTCAGTGAATTTGAAAAGGGATGAGGAATCCATTGATCCTTTTGTCCCTTCCCAACTGTCTTCAGTGATTGCTCTTTCACTCTTGCTTGGGCTTTGTCTTCACCTCACCTCTGATACCATGTTAATTTTAGGTATGTTCTATGCTTAGAGCAATTTATTTCAACTTTCACAACTAGCTCAATATCTTTTCCATATTAGCAATCACATCAGCATTAAAGTAAATTGCAGATAGAACATAAACATAGATCGCAAAAAACAAGCCAAGACAAGAGGACACAAGATGTGGCGCTAGCCAGGGACAAACCCCAATGTGGGGAAACCCTTGATTAATTCTTCTTATATGTTCTTTAATAGTTCAGCAAAGAGAGAGAAAGATAGTACATTTACAACAGAAGTCAACACTTTGACTTATTTAAATAAGAGCATAGATCATCTCTAAGAAGATGATATATGAGATGGCTGAACTCAGTTGAAGACATGTTGCTTCAACTGATTCTCCAAGGTGACTTCTTCACCTATCATTGTGCTACATCTCATCATCATGTTGCACCTCACCGTGCTGCACCATGTTGCACCCATCATCACTATGCTAGACCTCATGACCGTGCTGCACACATCATATTGTTGCACCTTATGCTGCCACTGTTGTCCCATGTGCCATTGTTGCACCATGCTACCACAGTTGTTCCATGTGCCATTGTTGTCCCACTGTTAGTGATATTGCCATTCCATGTTTGGCATACTGTTGTCCCATTTGCTATGCTCCAACAAGCACCATTGCCTAGCTGTCCCATTTGGCATGTTGTACCTTGCTGTTGTCCTAATGAGTTGGCAGCACTATACTATTGTTGTTGTCCCATTGTAGCCTTACTGCACCATGTCATTGATTTTTGTCCTATTGCTTTCTCCACCAAGTGACCTTGTTGTCCCATGTATCTAGCTGCCAACACACCATACAAATGTTGCTCCAAATATGTTTGTATACTGTTGTTCGTGGTTGTTCTGGTTAGGGCACTAGGGCAGCCCTAAACTCCTCACACAGTCCTTGAACAACCCTCAGGAAAACTGCGGCACACCCTCATGAGACTCCTCCCTTAGCATGCTGCTGTTCTGGGCGTGTTTGAGCCCTCAACCTCTCCACGTTGTCCCTGTTTTGAGGTGTTAGGACTGCGGCGTACCACAGTCCCACGTTGTTACCAACATCCCACTCAAAACAAGCTTCCCTTACCTTTTCGCTGCCATAAACAAACCTGTGATCACCCTTCTTCAACTCGGCCTCCAAGCTCAGCTCCTCGGCCCTCTAACAGCAGCTCGGTTAGCCTTGAACCAGACCTTAACTCCCTCGCTGCCTTGGCCTCTTCTTGTAGCATCATACGCTGCCCTTTCTTGCACCCAAGACACCTCAATAGACCTGCGTCTAGGGCTTGAACAGACCTACGGTTAGGGCTGGGTAGACCTACAATTAGGGCAGATTTAGGACAGCGTCTAGGGCTTGTGACCTGTGGTTAGGGCTGGGCAGACCTGCAGTTAGGGCAGAGTTAGGACAGCGTCTAGGGCTTGGTCTTCCTAGATTTCTCTCACACTAAAACCTAAGACAAGTGGAGAGAAATCAAGAGATAAGTGTGTGTGAAATGACTCTCAAGTCATCTCCTTTTATACTAAAACATTGAGCACATGTGGGGGTTATTTGGTTGCTAACCGACCTTGACGAATTGTCTTATAACACAAATAAATTCATAACTCCGTGAATACTTATTGGAATCGGATGATCTTTATATCAATCTTACACCTCTCGATGAGAGGGATCCAAGAAAAATATCAGTTGCCATAAATAAGATGACCCACATGGAGTTTGGCCCTTGTTGCCAATTTTAACAAAGGCATACTCCTCCACCATAGCCTCTCTCCATACCTCCTGGCTAACAACCTCCTCATAGCTAGTAGGCTCAGAAGTCAACAATGTTGGTAGCCTTGGCTACATAACTGCAAAACCGCTCAGGTGGCACACTCTCACTGTTCACCCTCTTCGAAGGACCAACGGACTCCCCTTCCTTCAAGGTGTCTTGAAGCCACTTGGGCCTCCTCTTCCCTAAAGAAGCTTCCCCATAGGAAACCTCATCCTCTGCCCCCCAGTCTGGTGAACCTGAAGGTCTGCCAACTGACCCTAGTGTGCCTGTACCAGCACCTATCCTCGAAGAACCTATACTGGCACCTGTGCCTGTGTCAGCTGAAGTGCCATGTGAACTTTGTACCAATGGACTCCCTAAAGAAGTGCTCGGTGAACTCGCCACTGGTGCCCCAGATGTCACTGACACTGAAGTACCTCCTGTACCAGTTGATCCAGAACCTTGAGGTCCTGCTCCCTGTACCTGACCTCCCTACTGAGGAGAAGTCTGTGACTCTCTCTCATCATACTCTCGTGATCTCTGATAGGCCCTCTTCTCCTCGAACTTCACATCCCTCCTAATCACCACTCTCCATTTAGAAGGAATGAAGATCTGATCGGCCTTCGAAGTCTCGTTGTAACCCATAAGGATACCCTTCTTTGCCATGGGTTCCAGCTTCGTCCTTTGCTCCTTGGGGATATAAGAATATGTGAGACATCCAAAGATACGAAGATGTCCCACATGAGGCTTCTCTCCAGTAAAAGCCTCCTCCAAAGTCATATTCCCCGATACTCTGTGAGGACTCCTGTTCTGAAGATAAACAATAGTATTGCAAGCCTCAACCCACAAAAATAAAGGCAACCCCTGATCATGAATCATCACTCTAGCAGCCCCAACAATAGCTATGTTCTTCCTTTCAGATACCCCATTCTGCTGGGGGTTGTAAGGAACCGTGAACTCTCTCCTAATGCCCTCCTGTATACAGAAGTCAAAAAACCCACCATCGGTGTACTCACCACCATTGTCTGACCTCAAAACCCAAATCTTCCTACCTGTCTGTTTTTCCACAAGAGCTTTGAACTCTTTAAAGTGACTGAAGACCTCACCCTTTGTTTCAGGAAATATATCCAAGTCCTCCTAAAGTAGTCATCAATGAATATAACATAATACTCATAACCACCCAAAGACACATTGAGACATACAACCACTAACATCAATATGAATCAAGTCTAGTATACTTGTAGATCTGCTGTCTCTCATTGGGAATGGTAACTTGGTGTACTTGCCCAAAGCACACACTCTGCATACCTCATAATGCTCGACACTGAAATCAGGAACTCCAGTAGTGATCTCCCTCAGTACTCTCAAAGCTCCATGATTCATATGCGCCATCCTTCGGTACCATAACTCGCACAAGTCTCTACTGCTGGTGGTACTAGTGTGAATGCTACCAAATGTGCTACTCACCAATGCTCCTGCCGACTGAAAACTGAACCTGTATAGTTTCCTAGAGCACACTCCAATCGCTTTGGCCGAAGTGATGGAAGCTCCTCTGAGATGTTCCAATACCTGCCCTCCTGAGAAAGTGACGTCAAACCCCTTCTCCTCCATAGCAGACACTGAAATCAAGTTCTTCTTCATCCCCGGAACATACATAACATCCATGAGGCAAAGACTCCCTCTCAAAGGTCACAATCCCCACACCAACAGCTCTCACAATGCGGTCATCTCCTAGTACAATCTCAATATCAAGTGCCCTCTCTGCAAGCTCTAAAAAGAACTCCCATGCACCTGTCATATGGCGGGAAGCCCCATTGTCTATGTACCACACATCGGATGATGTACTCCTACTAGATGTAGAAGTAATAAATGCAAAGTCCTGGTCAAACTGTGAAGCAAACTGCTCCACCTCTACTGAAGCTGCAGTACCCTTCTTCCCCTTGTTCTTCCTCTCAGGACACGTAGCAGCATAGTGTCCCATCTTCTGACATGCCCAACATTTGACTTTGGACATATCCATATCTTTCTTCTTCTTCTTCTCCTTTCCCTTAGCCCCATCTGATGAGGCCCCTTTCTTGGCCTTCCCTTTGTTCTTCCCCCTAGTTATCAAAGCTACATCCTCCTCATCTGCTATCTTCACCCCACCACTGCTAGTCTTCTGTATCTCATGTTGCATAATCATCCCAGAATCTGTCCCAATTAGGAAGATTCTCCCTAGAAGTAACAGCATCTCCAAAGACCTCCCAAGACTTAGGAAGTCCCGCTACAGCTATCCTCACTAACTCTATGGGTGCAATTGTCTCACCAATAGCAGTCAAATCATCACTTACCTGTTTGACCCTGCCAAGACACTGAACTACACTTTCAACCTTTGTCATCCTAATGTTCTTCAATTGTTCTTTGAGTACCATCTTCATGTTCTCATTGGTACTCTGATAGAGAGTGGTTAGAGTTGTCCACGTCTGATATGCATATGTGTTTCCTCTCACCTGAGGAACCCCATGATCCTTCAAACTGTCCATCAAAATCATTTTTGCCTTTGCATTATTTTTTGTGAATTCAGCAAGTTCATCTACAGCAAGGAGGTACAACCACTTGTCGCACTATGTCCCAAACTGTTGCCTCCTCAAACACTGTCTAAATTATGTCCTTCCAAACGACATAGTTGAATATCCCATCCAGTGTGTCCTCTATCCTTAAGAACATGGCCATGACTGTTGTCCAAAATTTACAAAACCAAGAAAATGGAAAAATGAACTTTCTAGCACACCTTGTTATCCCAAAAGTTCAGTCTGTGTGAAATTTTACCTTGCTGTCCCAAAATATCAGTTTGTTGTTCAAACTGAGTTTGCTGTTCAAAAATTCAGTTTGTTGTCCCAAACTATTGTCTGCTATTCAAACTACAATTTTCAGCCTGTAGCTCTGATACCATGTTGAAATTTGATGACAAAAAAAGTTTCCTGCAATCCCAACCCGGTTTTAATTTCACCTTATCACTCCCATTCAATTAAATGCCCTTTCCCATAAACATACATTCAACATATAGAATTCTGGAAATAAAATTTTCAGATTAAAACACATGGGACTGTCAACACACGCTGAAAATAAATATGGGCATAAACAAACTAGCAACACACACAAAAAATACACAGATTTTTTGTCAACTAAGACCCAGGCAAAACCCCTTCAATCTTCTCCAGGGAAAACCTATTAGAGATCTCTTCAAATTTATTTATCTTTCAAGTTCAAGAAAAACACATTTGCAGACAAAACAAAACAGCAAAATACAACTTATCTCTTCAGCCCAAAACTCCTTCAAAACCGTGCCCACTTTGCCTCTATTTCTGTGCCCACTTGAAGCTGAAAATATGTATTGTACATATACCACTGTACGGACTGTATTGTATGGATTCCATACGAACTGTACAGATTTTTTTCTCAAAAACGTCTCTCGAACAACGTGCAGCTCACAGCATTAAATGTTGTTCGTACTATACCTTTTGTTGTCTTCTATGCCTTGATTTTTATGCCCATCTTTGCTCAAAAATCACTCCTTCAGCTTGCTACAACAAATTTCTCCTTCATAACTTTTCTCTAGCTCTTAGCGTCCTTTCTCCAATCTGCTCATGAAGAATGAATGCAATCTCTCTTTTATTTTCCCCCTTTTGTTTCCCTAAATGACTTTTGGGGAACCTTAAGATCTAATGGCTTATAAATTCATTTAGATCAAGAGATGAGAATAAATGTGCATTTAATTCTCACTTTCTATTTTTTAACTCACCCATTAAATAAAGTACCCACATTGTACTTTATGTCTAAAGCTACTTTTCACTTTATAATTTGACATTGACTTCACCACTTATAAAGTCACTTTCACTTTATAAAGTCACACTTAGGAAAAGAATTATGTTGGACACTTTTCCCTAGGTAGAGACTAACCCATGGGAAACCACTTGTCCATAACTCGCTACTTGTATAGATGTGGTCATTTTGGAGCTATTGCTATTGGAGAATGATTTATGTCTTGGAGATGTCTTTTGGGTATTGAAAGAAGCTTATTTCTTGGAAGAATTGTGAGCGTAATTGCAGATTTTTACTAATTTTTCATGTAATAAAATTATGTTAGGGTTTTTCTCACTCCATGTCTAAATGCATATCTTTTATGGAAAATCTTGCTTGATTGTTGCATGTTAAACCTGTCTTCCTTGAACACCATACAAGACCTCCTAGTTAACTTCTCCCCTCATAAAAAGATAGTTAGGGTTTATCAAGTGAAAACTAGGGCTTCCCCCCTTACTCGATGCATAAATATAATTTCTCTTAAATTTAGCCCTAAAGACTCCATCACCCAAGTGGGAAAAGGCATTGGTAATCCTTGGGGTGGTTAAAAACCATTAAAAGCCTTTATCTTTTCTTCTCCCATCTTTTTATAAGTCTTTTAAGGCAAGCCACTAAGGCTAGGGCATAGGGAAAAATTCAACTAGGGAAACCTATTGGATGGATGTTGAAGCTTAAGTAGCTTAGGTTCATCTTCGTTGATCCTTGGCACTCAAAATATAGCACTTTTTTATGATTGAATTTGCCCTAATATGACTAACATCATCTACCCTAGGCAATTTGTGCCCTAGCAAAACCCTAACCTAAGTTAGGGCTTAAGTTGAAGGTTTCCCTTCTCCTTTTATTGATTATATCATTTGCAAACCTTTTCTTGGTGCTTCTATTCCTAGGACTTCTTTTGTTAATCTATATCTTGAAACCCTAGGTCACAAGTCTAGGGCTTTGTACATTGCTCCTACACAGAGAATTGTGCCCTTGTCCATTGAAAAAGTACCTCTTCTTAGCCTTTGATTCATATCACCTTGAGCCAGCTAACTTGGAATATCCTTTACGTGAAAACTAGGAAGCCTCCCATGTGGTGTAGTTCCACTAAAGAGCAGGAAGATTGCTAAGGTGACAGTGGCAATCCACCTCATTGTTGCAACAAGGATTGGCCTTTACCTTGTGAGGCCTCTCACGAGGCCCACCAAGATTTTCAAGCAACATTTAGGGCATTGTTGCCAAGGAGGAGTTGAATCAACCTCCTCGTAATCCGAAGTCCAAGCTTCATTTCCTTGGTTGAGCTTATCCCATTAACAAGGATAAATCTACTCATCTAGCGACTCCATTGGAAGAACAAAGCCCTAGTTCTTAATTGGGCTTCAAAGTTTAAATGCAAGCATCTCTTAAGGCATTTTAAATTCACCTTGGCGACTCCCCATTTGGTTGTCAAGCAAGATTCAAGGCAATGCCTCCATGGTATCTGCATGGAATGTACCCTGCTTTGGATGTTAAGGATATTCCTAGGTATCCAAATCATTGTGATACAAATGTTGTGATAAATCTTCTGAAATTTTATGGTGATCCTTCTTCAGCAATTAATCACATAGCAATATTCATTAGATATGCTTCAGAGGTCAAGGTGGTTCATGAGGATGCCCTCATGACGTTATTCATTAACTCTCTTGGGACTCTTTGGGTGCAACTATATCTAGACTTTTTCTCCTATACTGATAGAAATTTGTTTTGGATAAGTTAAGAACCACCGATCATATCATGGCTGGGAATAACTTGGAAAAAAGAAAAAGATGATGAAGAAGAAGAAATTTACTCCAGGAAGAAAATTTTGCAATATTTTCATTTAGAGAACTTATCTTCGAAACAGTATCCCAAATAAAGATAAACATAACAGAACAACAACCAAAATAAGACTTGAAATGGAAGAGATCCACTGCAAGGAACATGGCTTCACTGCAATCATTCTTCAACCAATGGTCGAACTATTGTAACAGATTCATTGAAGAGCAATCCATGGTACTGTAGTAACTTGTTGCACCCTTGTCGATTACCTTCTAGCAAAGGATTTTCAATTGAAGAAAAACGACCTCTGATGTAGTAAAAACATGTTAAGAACAGATATAAATTTGGGGGGACTTTGTTGTATAAAAATTAGGTGTCAAATGTGAAGTCTCTGATGTTGAAGATGTTGAATATGTTGTTGTTGCATGTCCCCTAAGCTGCTAATTTTGAGGTGGTGTTTGTGCTAATAGATGTCTTCCTAAGTTGTGTGCTTGTCAAATTTCACTTAAAGAGTGGACTATTTAGTAGTTGTCCCAGGAAAACATGCTCATGCTCAAGGAACCACAACACTGTGCCCTATATATATGCCATTTTTTGTTTATGCTTTTCAACAAATAAATCTGTGGAATTAGGCTCAACTATATACTTGATGAAATAAAACCAGCAAACCTTTTTTCCAATAACAAAATGTAATTTAGACCAGTTACAAAAAATGTTCTAGACCATTTATATGTTGAAAGTTTGAAACCCCCAGGACACCTCCAAGTATTCCCTCTTTCGTGTATCTAGATTTTTTCTTCAATAAGCACAGTTCTGATATACGTATAGACAAATAGATGTTACTGTGAACAGAATCTTATATCCTATTTTGTGTGTTATGCCTCGATGATGAGGACGCCTATTCCATCATGGATAAACTTTTGTTACCACATGGTTTTCTATTGGCAAGTAAAATCAATGGGACAGTAATTTGACAAATAGTAGAATGGCTTCCAATTGGTAAAACCACTTAGAACATCTTCACCTTATTTGTCCTTTAAAACTGCTGAGACATAATATCGATCTTTCACAAACTATCACTCAAGAAAATTCACAAGGCAGGCAGGTGACCCATCAGGTATGAAGCAAACAACTGATTTTTCACAGCTCAAAAATTGTCCTAAACAATTACAGTGGCAAACCCTCTTACCATGAGAACATGAAATGACTGACTTGAACAATCCATCTTATTTTTGGATCTAGAAAACACCAAGAAAAATCAAATCTCTTGAAGTGTAAATTTTTCAATCATTTAAAATGGATCTAGGCACACAGATTAAGAGAGGAATAACAATATTTCTATGTAAATACTAAATATCATATTTATAGTATTTCTATTTATGTTAAAATATCAATTTCTACGTTTATATCTTTGTACAGCAGTTTTAATAGTAGGTATACTTATCAAATCTCTCTCTCTTTTTAAGTGTGAGCAGTCTCTCGAGAATGAGAACATGTATATTCCTCATATGGAATAAACAGATTTTTTCATTGGAAAAAAAAAATTTATGTATATTCCTCATATGGAATAAACAGATTTTTTCATTGGAAAAAAAAAATTTATATATATATATATATATATACTGTTTGCGTTTGTCATTTCTCCACGGTGTCCAAATCCTGGCTTTTCAAAAAATTATTGGATCAGTAACCAGATCCAGAACCAAATCCAGATCCGAATCCTGGTAACTTAGCTCTTGGTGCAGATGAAGAAGGGGGTAACAATATTTCTATTTACTTTTATATCTATAATGTTTCTATTTTATGTGTAAATCTGGATCTCTATTGTTATTTCTCTAAATAACAGTTTTATATTAAGTGTGCATACTAAATTTCTCTTTCAAATAAAGAGAGAGATAAAAAAACATATTTTTTGCTTGCATATATGTTTGCCATTTTGTTACGATTATGTGTTATAAATATTATATTTTTTTAACCAAACATTTAACCATTAGCCATATGACATCATCTCTATCACACTGGGTGGTAGATGCACCTTGCTGCTCTTGATTTAATCATAACAATTCTAATATTTACTCCAATAAAAATCTGAAACGTGTATCAAAGACTTCAAGCACATCAACTCCAAACAAAAGGCACTGGTGGTGAATTAACAAAGTTAATTAGATCAAACAATCTTCATCCACACGATAGCCCTTTGAGAACCCAAAGGGGTAAACAAAGTCATTATTTTCAGAAAGATGTTAGTTTTCGGAGATGAGACTAAGAAACTAACCTTTTTCAGAAAAATGTTAGTTTCTGGAGATGAACCCAAGAAACAAGCCATGAACAAAAACAGTGACAATTTTCTCATTAAGTCATTCCTGCCAGTCAAAGCTATGTACAACTCTGCATATGTGTGTGTGCAGCCAACATTTGTAAAGCATTTACAAATGTGTTGCAGAATGAGTAATTGTGATGTGAAATGATAATCATAAGGCGTTTACAACAGTATAACCGAAACTTACAAACAGTATAAACAACAATTGCCTTGAAAATGGACAGTTGAGAATGAAAACAGACTTTTGAAAACAATCCATTATTGAAGCTTTTCAAAACAAGAAGCATTTGTGATTTCACTCTGTTTATAAGTTATCAATGTTTTCCTCCACTTCGACTGTTGTGCATCTCAACAAGCTGTTCCAATGATGCAATCACCCATCGATCCCGAGATTGTGCGAACACTTGCTGTTTCACAGAATCCAAATACACACTGACAGTTCCAAAACCATACACTTGAAGGCCATCATGTGTGCGTCCCACTTTAGGCAAAAATCGGATATCATGTTCTTGTGCATAAGCCTCAACAACTTCCTTCAAACTCAATTGTGATGCTCCCGTGGAATTATTTAAGTGCACCCCACTGCCAAAAGAAGTAGCAGCTTGCTGTTGAGCATATGTTGCTGCTTGTTGCTGCTGAAGTGCCTCAAATTGTCGTTGTTCTGTCACCCTGAGATAGCTTACATTTTCTCTAGCACCAGGTTGTTCAACAGTCATACCCTCTACAGCCTGATTCATCATTTCAAGGCCCACATTTAGCTGATTTCTAATTCTCTCGTTAGCAAGGAGCTCCGGGGGAAGAAGTCCTTTCCACCCTAAAAACCACTGTGTAACTTCATCAAAATCCGGATTTGAACACAACCAATGATACAGAACCTGCTGCCACTTTGGGAAAAACCCTGCCTCTAACATAGCAACCATATGATGTATAGGAATTGCTGATGCCCACCCCATGACCCAGTAGAATTGATCTAGTTGCTGATTAGCTGGGTTAATTTGAAACTCCTGTAACACAGCCATCAGTTTAGGTATAATAGAGCGGACAACCAGATGTTCCCAACTAGTCGAATCAAAAACAGTTTTCCAAGGAGATAGAATTGCATATGCAGATGCATCACTTGCATGCCAGGCATGAAGTACACTTTCCAACTTATACCGAATCGGGTGATACAAAGGCTCCATCCGCTGTCCCAACAATGGAAGCCAAGGGTGCAACCATGCATGAATTGGCACAGTTTCCCGGCGAGGATCCCAGGAATCTACTGCTGTTGTTAATTTAGGCATCACCATCTGTTCAAGAATGGTGTGGAGTGTGGAAGCTGGTAGCAATCTCTCCCAAGTTTCCAGAAAGCGTAACATAGGTTCAGGGTCCCTAGGTTCCCAGGAATTTATAGCAGCTATTCTCACTGCTGGAAGGACAACCTCTGAGAAGAGCTGAGTGTAAGGAGTCGATGAACTCACCTCTGCTTCTCGAAATATACTATAGTCACGGGGTTCATCCACTTGCAGAAGCCTATGCCACATAGACATAATCTCCAAACCATGAAAAGGATGCTGAAGCGGTTCCCAGCCCTGGAAAACACTTGTTAGCAACGGTAAAGCAAACGCAGATGCAATTGAGGACAAATTACAGAGCTTATAGTCCTCCCAATATTTAGACTGCAAATTCTCAAAAATGCCCGCAAGGGATTCCACCGTCATTGAACCTGCCGCAACACCCTCTCGAACTCTATCCAGTGCTGCCATGATATTCTCTATATTATCTAGCTGCTGCTTCTGTCGTTTGGCCTCTTTCTGAAGCCGTTCCTTTTCTTTCTGATATATTGCCACAGATTCCCTTTCACGCCTTAAATCTCGATCAAACTTCTGAATGTCTGCCTCTGCCATATCAACAATCAACTTCACATTGTGTTGCAGCTCTGGCATGGGCGTATTCTTCTCTATGGCCTTCTGCTCTGCATTTAGGTTTTCCAGGTTTGTCAGCACCCTCACTTGAGGACCTCTCATATCAAGCACTTTTTGCACTACCTCAACCCCCTGCTCCTCCTTTTGAACTAAAAGTTCTTCAGCTGTGATGTATTCCTTTTTCTTGCTCCGGTTATCCTTCGACCAAAGCTTCTCTCTTGGCCGAGGCTTCAGCTCCTTCATCTTTTCATCCTGCTCTTCGGTCCCAGGCAAAGAAGGCAAACCAGCAGATGTCTCTCTGAAATCATTGAAACCCATACCCATATTCTTTGGTCTCAACTTCGCCTCGATCGGAACTGCTATCCCCTGCTCATTCTTTCCTAGTCCTCCTCCCTTATAACCCATCTTCTCTAACAGTCTCATCCCAATGCCCTTGGTGTGCTTCTCAAACTCGCCCATATCGCCGCTCCCTACACCACTTCCGGCACTCGTCTTGGATTTCCCGGAAGAGGCCATAGACCTGTCCCTTTCCTTCTCTCTCCTCTCCACACCCTCCTTAATTTTCTTCCCAAACGCAGAAGGAAGAAAATCATCCTCCTGCTCTTGGGTAGCATTTTTCTCATTCCCCTTAAACCCTAACCCTAACCCAAACTCCGTCCGTGAATCTGAGGTGGTACCCAAGCCTGCTTTCTGCCCATCCTCCTCATTAGTTTCGTCGACCTTCTTATCAATTTCCTCGGAGGGCATAACCGTCCCAGTCGAAACAAAATTGACAGGCTTGCTTAAATCCCCCTTCTTAATCACGTCTCTTTTCCTCCTCTTGGATGACCCTTCTTCTGCATCAGAATCGCTGTCAAATACCCCATACAGCACCTCATCCTTCGTCTGATGCCGTTTCTCTTTCCGTTTACTGTAGTAAAACTCTCCTCCTATCCACTGTCCATCCACATAATCATTCTCCATTCCAAATCTCTCCATATGTTGTTGTTCGTCCATCGTTGGTTTTGCAGTTTTCCAGGAAACAAACAGTAGAACCAGGAAAAAAAATAACCCTAAAATAACCCCTCGCTGTCTCTGTTTATCTGCAACTATTATGGTCACTTACCTGTTGATCTGCGAATGCTGCTGACATCAATGGTGTAAAATGAAATACCGATGGATCGAGAAAACAGAAGTCTAATCTTGAAGCTTGACCATGAGATCTATGTTTGAAATGGCAGAAACCATGAAAAAGGTCCCAATGCTGCTGACATCAACGTTGAAAGAAATATCGATGGATCGAGGAAACAGAAGTGGAATCTTGAGCGTGACCATGAAATTTATCTTCGAACCGGAAGAAACTATTAGAAGGTCGGACATGGTTAAACCCGCAATTGCAATTTAATTTCGTGTTCTACTTATTTTCTTTTTGGATAAATTGTGTATATATTTTGTTGTACCGATATGTTTTCGGTGTGAGTTCATATTAAATCATTAAAATTAAAATTAAAATTAAATTAACAATATGAAATAATATAAAGGTAATTTAATTATAAAATAAAAATATATAAATAAATTAAAAATAAAAATATTTTTATATATATAAATAGTTATAAATGGAGCCGTCTAAATTATAGATGATAAATTTGGGAGAGATATTTAAAAACTTGAATTGAAGTTTTTTAATCTATAGAATTTGAGTGCAATAGGGTTTTTTAGGGTGTTGAATCTATTTATCCATTCAAAAATGTAATTTAAATAACAAAAAACCACATTCTTGTTTGAAATTGTATTGTGTGACTCTGGTGAGAAAGACTATTTTCTTAGTTATAAACTAAGATTTATCTTAAGATATAAATTAAAATGATAATTCATATTTTTGGCCCTTATATTTAAAATTTCATGTCTAAATTTAATTAATAAGTTTATAAAAACTTAAGGCTTACAATAATATTTTTTTCTAATTATAGAATGATATAATAAAATTATTATAAAACATGTCAAATGCATGTATTTATATATATTTATATATGAGAATAAGCATAGATTCATCTTAGCCCCTAGGATTAGCTTTATCGATCCAAGTCACGTTGTTAAGCACCTTGCTATTGGGAGGTCATGGGGTTAATTCTCCTCGACACCCTTAAGGTTAGGCTCTGATTAGTTTGACTAGCGGGATGTGATTTGTTTGGGTGGATCTGCAGAGATTTTCCTCCAGAGACAAATAAATAAAAAGGAATAGATTCATCTTAACTCTAAATCTATTAAGTAAGAAGAGGAATCAAAATCTCTAGATGTGCAAACGTTTCCTCAAGTATTTCATTGAAAAAGAGTTTTACATTCAAAAAGAGTTTTGCATTTTGAGAAATTTGATTCATCCGAATACTTGATAAATCACAAGTTCTTAGAAACTTGTGTTAAAATGGTGTTTATATTATTATTATTGACTAAATGTGATATTAAGGTTACATTGGTTTCTAACACTATTAAATAGTAAAAGATATATTGGTTTTTAAGGTTATATTGTTTTTTAAATTAGTATTATTAAATTCACTAATTTGAGTGCTTAAGTGTGTTCAACTTATCACAAGAGTTCTCTAGTGCAAATTCTTACATTAGTCATTTTATATGTGTTTGTGTAAATATAGAAGTGACATTCTTGTGGATAGGCGTAGCCTAGGGGTTCCTCCACCTTGTCTTTCTTTTATAGACAAGTTTGAATCTTAAGGAGTAGGGAACTCCATTTTTCATGCCATCTCCAAATGTTTTTGAAAGGGGAACCTTTGGGAATTCCAGGAGCATTTTTTTTGGAATTTGGAAAACTTTTTTAAGGGGGAACAAGGAAAATTGAATAGGTCCATTGAGCAACACTTTCCAAAGTTTGCAGGTGGTATCCAATTGGTCTATTCTACCTAGATATCCTCTTAGGTCCACATTAACAATTTTATGGGTTTCATGATTTGGGGTGGAGGGAGGGCTTGCTTTAGAAGCTTTTAAGGAAGGAGTATTAATTACAAGAGGAAGGAAGTCACACATATCCATAGCCTGATCACAAGCCAAGAGGAAAATACAACAAGGTGAGTCAAAAACATTGCCTCGAGATAGTAGTATACATTTACAAACCTTATGTGGTCCTAATCTAGAAAACTATGGGAGGTGATAATAAAATAAGAGGAGAGATTTTAAAATCATGAAGGGAGTGGGATTTAGTGTAAATCAAATCCTCTAGTAGGTTTGGAGACTTGGTAATGGGGCGGAGTACATCTTCAATGGATTCTATGGTGCTTACATCAGGTGTAGGAGTTGAATTTATATCTTTGGACCTACGCGGAACTTTTATAGTGGTTAAGGTCTATGGATCATGTGATGAGAGAGTGTTATTCTAGGATAGTCTCCTTGCACATGATATTTTAAAAAGGAGAATGTATTTTTTGGCATGGATTTTAATTTTATTATCAAATGAACCAAGACCTAGGGATCTACTCCAACTCTCTCTCAAAGAAAAATTGGTTTAAAACTTGAGGAGGTTGGTTTGATGGATATTGAGCCTACTGAGATTATGTTTACATAGAGGAACATGTGGGTAGGTGATGAGAGAGTGTTGTAACGCCTTAATATTTTTTTAATTTATAAATCCCTTATGAATGCTTGTACTTGAATCATATCTTGGCCAAGGGGAGATCTAGACAATATGGAAATCTTATTTCAAATTTCAAGGGAGGAACTTAAGCCTCCAAGTCATTCTACTTTTAATATTGCTTGGTTATAAGATTAAGACTTTATCAATAAATAAATAACAGAGAGAAGATGAAATATTCTTTGAGGAATTTATGAGGGTTTTCAGTCAGCAAACAAGGGGCAAACAGTCATCACCTACAACTTGCCTAGACGAGCTCAATCAAGCTTCCCAAATCGACCATAAATCAACCAAGGGGAAGGTACCCCATAAGTAGTTGGCAACTAAATCAGATCAGAAGCCTGCATCAGTAACAAGTGGAGTGAAAAAACTACATAGGTTCATGCCTGACACCGTTACTCTCTGAGAGTAAAAGTTCATCTTGAAACCCTCATCATGGTTAGTAGTTATTTTGGCCCTTAGTTTTCATAAATAGTTATGGTTATTAGAGCTCGTGAGGGCTCTTAGGCCAAGCACGTTTAGAGTCTTTCTAAACTCAAATTATGTGAATCATGTTGTTCCAGATCCCTCTATTGCCCTTGCCCATAATCGAGGGTCGGTAGGATTTGTAATTTTAGAGGGTGTTAGCTTACTTCTAAAGGAGGGTTCAAAGAAACCCTACCTCCCTCAAGATTTGGCAAAATATGGAAACTTTATTCTGTTATAGGGTTTTTCTTCCATCCAAGAGGAGGATATTAACCAAAATCTGGAGAATTGTATGGTCTTTGTGAGACCAATCTCAGGGGGTTCCTTCTGTCTGCAGGTCAAAGTTATGGATCTCATCTCTTCACTCACAGCCAAGATTTAAGATTGGATGAGAACCCCCTCCAATAGTATTCGGCTCCTTCGTGAAGGTAAGTAGCTTCAAGATCTAAAATCTCTTAGAGAGTATGACATAGCCAAGGATGCATCTATTGATTTAGTCTCAAGGCTAAGAGGTGGAGCCAAACACTCGGCTTCATCTTTCTCCAAACAACCCAAATCTTATAAGGATGTCCTAAAGTTAGCATGTTCAAATCCGAAGTTGTTGTCGCTGCTACAACACCCTCCAAAATTTCACTACATTTGAATTTTGGAGCCTACCTTATTGTCGTATCAAGTGTCACTTTGGTCGTTAATCGTACTTTGTGTTGTTTGATATGGTTATGTGTTCTTGAATGTTCTCAAGTGTCATCGCTTTGATTAGAACATCCCTATATGCATTTCATGGTCGTAACACCTTCATTGTTGTAAAATGACACTTTTGGGTCACAGTCACACACTTCACCATTTGTACTTAAGGAATGTGCATAAAGTGGCATTTTTATGTATATTCATTGTTGATAAAGTTGTCTAAGTTTTCTCGATGAGTTAGTATGTTTCGCACATGGTTTTGTGTCTAAAACTCATCTAGCTCACCCCTTGATCAATCATCTAGACTTAGACAAATTTCAGTTGCAAAACAAGCCCATTAAGGCCAATAGCACATAATCATACTTTGAAGCTTTGATAGGAGACCCTTCGTTGTTCAGAAGTGCACCCTGCGCCCTCTTGTAGAGTTAGGCGCACTCCAAAAGCATGAACCCCCTTCCCTGTTCCGAATTGCACCCTCCAAAATGACTAAATCTTCCTTAAGCGCACTCCAAATTGAAGAAGTGTGCCCTCCTTAAGCGCATTAACACATCTCAAAGACCTAAAGCTCAATCCTTCAACCTTCCCTTATGCACCCTCCTAAACTTCTTGAGCACATTGGTGCACCCCGAAGGCATGAAGCCCTGATCCAAAATGGATCTAGCATAAACCTCTAAGTCCAAGAAAAATATTCTTATAGAGGTAAAAGGTTAAAAGGTGCTAAAGTGGCACAAATGCATGTAAAATCCAATTTGGGTAAGCATAAGGGTCGAAAGCGAAGGATCATGGAGATGGACACTTTATACACAAACCTTAATAAAGGCACAATCGGCGATGCGTTAAAGGGGTTTGTCATATATATATATATATATATATATATATATATATATATATATATATATATATATATATATATATATATATATATATATATATATATATATATATATATATATATATATCGCATCACATCGCAATCATATAAAGGGCGGAGTGTGCAAGACCACAGCCCCGAGCGATTGTGATATGCGATCGCTGCGATATCGCATCGTGAAACACCATGGAACAGTGGTTGGACCCTGGGGCCATTACAAATGCGATATGCCGATGAGCGATATGCGATAAGCGCTGATCGGGCGATCGGGCGATCGGAGGAGCAGAGATACAGTCCATCGGGCCATTGCGATTACGATATGTGATGGCGCCGAGATCAGTAATAGCGCCGATGTGAGGGGGGCGATAGTGATACGCCGATGTGATGGGGCCAATAACGATATGCGATGCGCTGATATCAACAATCGACGATTGGTGGATCCCCAATATAAAGGGTCGTTGACATATGCGATTGCGATTTGCGATCAGGGCGCAGACCCAATAGGATTTTAAGCGCGATTACATATTATTTGAAGTCCGGTTAAACGGCTCATGATGTGTTTTTTGTGTGTTTCCTGTGTATTCTGTTATATTGCTATTTTCGAGATTATGGCAAGGGGAAGGCCAAACGATCGGGTTCCCGTGCCCGCCGATTCCTTTCTAATTGAAAACTGATTCTTTTGGGAAACAGTCGGGTTTCCAAGCATTAGAGGACTATAAACAAATGGTTACAAATACACAGAGAATAGAATTGATAGGGATTGGCACAGAGGCCGAGAGTACTGCCATGAAGACACAGAGAGAGAAGGCTGAGGCAGATTAATGCACAGAGGCAGCTCGGAGAAGCCCAGAGCTGTTTGAACGCTGAGGAATCCAAAGGGAAAGCTCAGTATATGCCAGGAGGGCAGTCTGTGGAGTGAGGAAGGCTCGCGTAGAGAAAAAGGCTCAGTGAATGCTCAAAGGGAAGCTCAGAGAGCCGCAGAGCCAGAGTGCTTGACAGAGGCATAACCACCAGAGGTTGGAGGCAGAGCCGTAGAGCCAGAGGGCTCAATGGACTTCTACAAGCCATGAAGTTGTAATGAAGTTCAGAACAACAAAGAGATCAAATGATCAAGCTGTTGCTGGTGTCTGAAGTGTGCTGAAGACAGAAGAAGGAATTCCAGAGACAGTAAAAGAATTCTGAGGGAGTTGGTGCAAGCCAGGAGCTCAAGATAGCCTAGAGCGCTGATTGAAGGAATCTAGTCTAGAGAAGCCTAGATATGTCTGCAGAGTATGGACAACCAGCAGGATAAGATGGTATTCTAAACCCATAGGTGCAGTTGTAAACCAATGGAGTTAAGTGTGGAACTTGTAAAAGAAGCATTACCATAATCCCAAAGAGCCTAGTCGAGTTGATTAGAGCTCAAGGAGACGTAGCCCAAGATATCAGGGTGAACTCCATATTACATTATTGTCTTTTGTGTTTGCTTATTTGCTGCATTATTTACTGTTGCATGTATTTAAATATTAGCAAGAACACAAAGCACATAAACAGTCTAAAAACAAACATAAGCATACACCTCTTTCAAGCACTTTTAATTCTGCAATTATCAATCATAAGCATAGATCTTGGGAATATATCTAAGCTTTGGAGTGGGAGAGGTTCTTGTAAGCATGACAAGAAGCTTTTAGGCCCCATTTTAGATCAGGTGGTATCAGAGCTGGTCATATCAGATCAGGTGGTTATATCAAAGCATCAGGTTGATTAACCCCACCTTCAAAGAAGGTTATATCAGAGTAAGTTATACCAAAGCAGGTTGTATCATGATGCAAGTGGTATCAGATCAGAATGCTTGATTGACAGAGCAATCTATATGCTTGTTTGACTTGAAAGGTGTTTAAGCAGTCAAGGGTTGATTGTTTAATGTTTGTAAACTGGCTATTGTTTGAGTTTGCAAAGGTGAAGGGAAAGTTGCTATTAGCTAAGTCTAAGAGAGGACAAGAAGGAAGAAGGGTTGAAGGCATTCTTCTTATCCCAAAGGACCTCAAAGCAATCCTTGAAGCACAAGAGGTTTGTTGCAAAAGGTTGCTTGAATAAGCTCTTTGTTAATCTTGTTTGAAGTTCTTTTGTTCATTCTGATAATGACAACTTCTACAAGTGAGTCCTAAAATTCTTCTTTCTTCACAAGAGTCTTTGATGAAGACAAGAAGCAAGACTTATTCACCATGATGGATATGGTGAGAGAAATGTATGAGGATGGAAGGAAGAGCATCATACTTAGAGAGCAATTGAATTCCATGAAGGAAGAGAAGCAGTTGCTTTCTAACAAATTGCAGGAAATGGAGAGGCAACTTCATATTGCAAATATGAACCTGAAAAGGATGCATGAGTTGGAGACACAACTCCTTGTTGCCAAAGAAGCCTTGGTCAAGTATCAGCTTCAAGAAGAGGTAAATAATTCCAGTTTGTCTTCAATTTCCTCTAAGAATGTTTATATTGGTTATTTTGAAAAACATACCAGAGGCATAGGTTCCAAGTTAATGTCCAAGATGGGCTATGAAGGAAAAGGCTTCAGAAAACATGCACCGGGTATTGTTGAGCCAATAATGGTTGAGGAAAGGCCTAAGTATTTTGGTCTTGGCTATGGACAAACTTATGGAGAAAGTTCCAAAGCTGCCATGAAGACAATTGAAACAGTTCCAAGAAGGAGTTTCATTTCAAGTCTTCTACCTCAAGAGTGTAAAGATTGTATTCATGGGGAATGCAATAGCTTGAAACATCATTTTCAGGAAGAAGGTGTTCATAAGCATACACTTGAACCATAGAGTTGTGGAAACTCTGAAAGCCTTAAAGAGATTGATTTTGTTCCAAAGGGAGCTACTTCTTCATTCAATTCACCTCCTCATGAAGGCAATAAAGGTGAAAGAGAAAGATGTTGGAAGAGAATGGCCACATACAGGAAACTTTTGAAGGAAAGGAAGCAAGAAGCCAAAGGTCCACTGGATAAGGCAAATCATGTTGTCAAGAAGATGCACATGTGTTGCACTTACTGCCATAAGCAAGGACATATTGCTACAAAATGTTGGACTTTGAATCCAACAATGCTTCCACGAAACTTGAAGAAGGTGGAAAGAGAAACTGGCAAGAATGGAAAGGAAGTTTCCATAAATGATGTGTTTCAAGATGATTCACATGTTGTTGCTGATGTGCAGACAAAGGAAGGACCTTTGAAATGGATTGGTAAGAAATGGTTAGAGTTCTTATCCAATTAAAGTTGCATATCTTTTGATGTGAAAAGAAATGTATCACATCTATTTGCATTTCTTTGTTAATGAGATGCAAGTTGCAGGTTTTTACCAAGAAGGTGAATGGAAAAAGTTGAGTAGGAGACTGACTTTATTGTTGCAACATTATATTCATTTCAGCTTCGAAAGTACAGTGTACTTAAGTGAAAGTTGAAGGATGAAATGCATGCATGAGAATGATGTGCATGAACATAGGGATGTTGACGATTTCCTTGTATTTGAACATGTATGTGTAATTAACTTGAAGGGTTGATTGCTTTGTTTTTAGACATGCATGTAATGCAATATTGACTTGGGAAAAGTTGATTTGGTCTCCAAGATGAAGATAATGATGAAGTGTTTCATCTTTGAAAAAGAATCCTAAATTTCTTTTTCTACATGCTTGACTTGAAGGGTCAATTGTCTTAAAGGCATGTTTGTTGGCTCGTTATCTAGTCAATCATTTGTATGCAGATGTAAAGACATGGAGGTGTTCACAAGATGTGAAATCTGTTTCTTTTGTTGAAGCAAAAGTTTAGGCCATCCAGTTGTTATCCGTAATCTTGTTGTTGTTAACAGTTGTTGTTGATAGTATGTCAAACAGGTACAAATGAAAATTTTGTGAAGTAGATGTAACTTCACATTGGTTTGAGCCACCTTGGATCAATGATCAAGGCAGAGAAGTTCAAACTACCTCCTGTGACCTTCTTAGCAAGAGTTCTGCAGGAAGTCAAGGAGGAAGATAGTTCTTCCCACGAGGACAAGCACATCCAGGAAGGGAGTGTTCAAAGGCTTTGGTTCAGAGGCACTATGCAAGGCAAGTGTATGGAGGCTGAAAGAAGGGGGTGATGTACTCTCATTTACTGTTCAAATCAGTATATAGTCTTTTGGAGTCCAAAAGCTTTTTAGGGGGAAGGCGTGATCCAAAATGGATCTAGCATAAACCTCTAAGTCCAAGAAAATTCTTCTTATAGAGGTAAAAGGTTAAAAGGTGCTAAAGTGGCACAAATGCATCTAAAATCCAATTCGGGTAAGCATAAGGGTCGAAAGCGGAGGATCATGGAGATGGATGCTTTATACACAAACCTTAATAAAGGCAGCGGACCAATCAGCGGTGCATTAAAGGGGCTTGTCATATATATATATATATATATATATATATATATATATATATATATATATATATATCGCAATCATAAAAAGGGCGGAGTGTGCAGGACCGTAGCCCTAAGCGATTGCGATATCGCATCGCGAAACACCATGGAACAGTGGTTGGACCCCTGGGCCGTTACAAATGTGATATGCCGATGAGCGGTATGCGATAAGCACTGATCGAGCGATCGTAGGAGCAGAGATACAGTCCATTGGGCCGTTGCGATTGCAATATGTGATGTCGCTGATCAGCGATAGCTGATGCGAGGGGGCCAATAGCGATACGCTGATGTGATGGGGCCGGTAGCGATATGCGATGCGCCGATATCGGCGATCGGTGGATCCCCAATATAAAAGGCCGTTGACATATGCGATTGCGATTTGCGATCATGGCACAAACCCGATAGGATTTTAAGCGCGATTACATATTATTTGAAGTCCGGTTAAACGGCTCATGATGTGTTTTTCGTGCGTTTCCTGTGTATTCCGTTATATTGCTATTTTCGGGATTATGGCAGGGGGAAGGCCAAACGATCAGGTTCGCGTGCTTGCTGGTTCCTTTCTAATTGCAAACTGATTCTTTTGGGAAACAGTCGGGTTTCCAAGCATTAGAGGATTGTAACCAAATGGTTACAAATACACAGAGAACAGAATTGACAAGGATTGGCACAGAGGCCGAGAGTACTGCCATGAAGACACAAAGAGAGAAGGCTAAGGCAAAGTAATACGTAGAGGCAGCTCAGAGAAGCCCAGAGCTGTTTAAATGCTGAGGAATCCAAAGGGAAAGCTCAGTATATGCCAGGAGGGCAGTCTGCAGAGTGAGGAAGGCTCGCGCAGAGAAAAAGGCTCAGTGAATGCTCAAAGGGAAGCTTAGAGAGCCACAGAGCCAGAGCGCTTGATAGAGGCATAACCACCAGAGGTTGGAGGCAGAGCCGCAAAGCCAGAGGGTTTAATGGACTTCTATAAGCCATGAAGCTGTAATGAAGTTTAGAACAACAAAGAGATCAAATGATCAAGCTATTGCTGGTGTCTGAAGTGTGCTAAAGACAGAAGAAGGAATTTCAGAGATAGTAAAAGAATTATGAGGGAGTTGGTGCAAGCCAGGAGCTCAAGATAGCCCGGAGCGCTGATTGAAGGAATCTAGTCCAGAGAAGCCTAGATCTGTCTGTAGAGTATGGACAGCCAGCGGGATAAGATGGTATTCTAAACCCATAGGTGTAGTTGTAAACCAATGGAGTTAAGTGTGGAACTTGTAAAAGAAGCATTACCATAATCCCAAAGAGCCTAGTTGAGTTGATTAGAGCTCAAGGAGACGTAGCCCAAGATATCAGGGTGAACTCCATATTACATTGTTGTCTTTTGTGTTTGCTTATTTGCTGCATTATTTATTGTTGCATGTATTTAAATATCAGCATAAGCAAAGAACACAAAGCACATAAACAGTCTAAAAACAAACATAAGCATACACCTCTTTCAAGCACTTTTAATTCCGCAATTATCAATCATAAGCATAGATCTTGGGAATATATCTAAGCTTTGGAGTGGAAGAGGTTCTTATAAGCATGACAAGAAGCCTTTAGGCCCCATTTCAAATCAAGCCCCGACCTTCAACCTTCAAGAGTGTGTCATGCGCCCTTCCTAAGGCCTTGGTAGGTCCCTATACTACTATTGTAACCCCTTATTGTTATTAGTGAAACCCCCTTATTATATTTTTGTGCCCATGTAGTACCCATGTTATTATTATTGTGACCCATAGAAGCCCACTATTATTATTGTTGTGCCCTTACATTATTATTGTTATGTCGTCTCTGATTGTATTATGACCCCTTAGACTCCTATATATAGAAAGGAGGTCTTGTCATGTGTATCATCCAAGAATTGTTCATTTGTGTAATCTAAAGGAGGTTTCTCCCTCAAAGAGGCTGAATTCTAAGGCGCTTATCTCTCTTTTCTATCTTTTCGTGAGCTGGTTTCATAAAATTTGGTATCAGAGCTTTGGATTCTACGGTTTCACTGCTCCAAACAGGTCATCATGGCATTTTCACTATAACTTTTTTTTGCAACGTTTCAGAAGCTAAAACAAAAACCCATTTGAGAAGAAATCTCGCTAAACCTTGGGTCCGAATTCAGATCTTGTCTCGCTGTATTTTCGGAGATCTGATATGAGGAAATTAGGGTTTTTGCAAGCTCCAGAATTCCATATCAAACAGGTCATCGTGGCATTTTCGCTATAATTATTTTTCTACAAAGTTTTAGAATCTAAAATTAAAACCCATTTGAGCCAAAAACTTGGTGAAGCTCGGGCCTGAATTTCAGATCTTTTTTCTCTATATTTTCAGAGATACAGTCCAATACATTTAGGGTTTTTTTGCAGGATCCTGAATTACATCCTAAACAGGTGACCTTGGGAAAGTCGTCATAACTTTCTCTCCGAGCATCAGATTGAAATTTCATAAGGAGTTACAAAAAGAGGATGGACTGTAGTTTTTTGTGTATCCGTTTTAGGTCCTAAGGTCAAAACAGTGACACGTGGCACCTCATACAAGTTAGTTCTACTGAACTAGTCTATAATCAGGTCATCGTGGGAGATTTGACATAACTCTTCCTTGGAGAATCCAATCTTGATCAGACTTGTGGGGTTAGAAAGAGGACTGAGAGTGCTACCATACGACGCAATTTCAAACCTTGGAGATCCGAAATTACAGAGATACAAAAGATTCAAGATCGAGCTCCTAAAATCAAGAAAATGTGATATGAGGAAGTGTGATGGCAAGGATCCGGTAAATTGGATACTACAGATGGAGCAATACTTTGATCTATATGGTGTACAATTATTACAAAAGGTACATATTGCATCTTTATATTTAGAATCGAATCAATTTTTATGGTATAAAGGGCTTTGTTCTCGTTAACCACTTGTCACTTGGTCAATTTTCACGGAGGAAATAATAGCACATTATGAGGATACAAAGAGTAACACATTCTTTAGCCAATTGATAAATCTTAAACAAAAGGGTTCAATGACAGAGCACATTGAGGACTTCCAAAAATTGAATATAAGGGTAAATGATATTCTAGAGAAGCAAAGGATTGATGTCTTCATAGGGACTTTAAAGGATAACATTCAACATGAGGTTCGTCTTTGGGAACCTAATTCATTGGAGAAAGTATTCAGGTTGGCAAGAAAAATTGAAAGTGGAATTATGGAAACAAGGAATCCTACCACTCACAACTATAAATATGCAAGTGTTTTTTCTCCTAGCCTTCCACAACCTACAAGGTTTACATGACAACAATTGGAAGAAAAAAGAGAAAAGGGGCTTTGTTACAATTGTGATAGCAAATACACTAAAGGTCATAAGTGTGCTGAGAAGAAATTATTTTACATAGATTGTCAAGAGGAGGAAGAAAATGATCAAGAAATGTCAAAAGAAGAGGATATACACTAGGAACCAACCCTAGAGAAACAAGAGATGAACCTGACCATATCTTGTAAAGCATTGGAAAGAATTACCACTCCTCAAACTCTTAAGATAGAAGGACATATCAAGAAGAAAAAGGTTCAAGAAGTGAAAGATCACATCGAGCATCAAGAAATGAATCCAACCATATATTGTAATGCATTGGCAGGAATTACCACTCCTCAAACTATCAAGATAGAAGGACATATCAAGAAGAAAAAGGTAATAGTGTTGATTGATTCGGGCAATACCCATAATTTTATTCATTGTAAGATAGCGAAGGAATTGAATTGCTTCCTATATCCAGCACCAGAGTGTCAAGTGATGGTTGCAAATGGAAGAACCATAAATTTCTCTGGAAAGTGCCATAATATCAAGCTATCCATGGGAGAATATGTTTTGAATAGTCCAATGCTTTCCATTCCAATGGGTGGTGCTGATGTTGTATTAGGAGTCCAATGGCTACAATCTTTGGGTACGATAACTTTTAATTTTCAAGAACTCTTCTTGATTTTTTTATTTTTATTTTTTATTTTTATTTATTTATTTATTATTTATTATTTATTATTTATTTATTTTTTAATTTATTATTATTATTATTATTATTATTATTTTATTTTTTTTTCCAAAAGGAAAGGAAGTTAAATTAAGGGGTATCGTAGGGAAACCGGGAAAGATAATAATCTCTAATGGCATGACAAAACTTCTAAAGGAAGAACAATGTGGCGTAATTGCATAATTATGTTTTCTAGAGGTTCCCACGTCGAAACCATCTATTTCTCCAGATCTCCAAAAGTCATGGACAATCATTCCAAGGTATTTGAGACTCCCAAAGGCCTCCCACCTATTCATGATCATGATCATGCTATTCATTTGATTCCAAGAAGTGTTCCTCCAAACATCAGGCCTTACAGATATCCATATGCCCAAAGGAGTGAAATTGAACGTATGGTTGCCGAAATGCTAGAGGTTGGTATAATTATCCAACCAAATTCGATAAATGAAGCAAGGGATGAATGGAAGAATGACGAAGCAGGGTGGGAACTCATTCAAAAGTTGTAGAAGATCCCAGTTCAAACAATATTGCGAGAACTTGACAAGGAAGGAAAAATCATATTGGAACCTGAAGTAGTCACAGAACCGAGAAATCGACAGCTACGAAATCAATCAATTTCAGAGTATCTCATCAAGTGGAAGAACTTACCCACTGAAGATTCCACATGGAAGGATGATAATTTTATACAAAAGCATCCAGAACTACTCAAGTGTTGAGGACAACACTTTTTGAAGGAGAGGGGCATGTTAGGTCCCTATACTACTATTGTAACCCCTTATTGTTATTAGTGCAACCCCCTTATTATATTGTTGTGCCCATGTAGTACCCATATTGTTATTATTGTGACCCATAGAAGCCCACTATTTTTATTGTTGTGCCCTCACATTATTATTGTTATGTCGACTCTGATTATATTATGACCCCTTAGACTCCTGTATATAGAAAGGAGGCCTTGTCATTTGTATCATCCAAGAATTGTTCATTTGTGTAATCTAAAGGAGGTTGCCCCCTCAAAGATGTTGAATTATAAGGCGTTTATCTCTCTTTTCTATCTTTTTGTGAGCTGGTTGTTGGTGTTTGTTATATTCTTTCCACGACTAGCCCACGTAGTTAACTGGGGGGTTAGAAGGGGGGCGGAGCCCCCCCTCGTTGCGCTGATTGCGTAGCGGAGGGAGTCACAAGGGGTTTTAGGGGTGCAGGTAACCCCACTCTATGGGGTCCAAAATTTTGGTTTTAGACCCTATGTTAGGTTGGGCGGACCTACCTATGGTTTTGTGCATGATTTTCGCACATGGTTTTGGACGCGATGGTTTTTGGTCCATGGTATTGGATGTTTTGGCATGTATAAATATGTATTGTAACATTGAAAGGAACATAATGAAAAATCAAGCTGGTAGTCCCGGTTTTGGGATCCAAGGGAAAATCTCAGTGTATATGTGTTTTATGTGTTATGCTCTCGCATTGTTTATTTTCAGTGTTTTAGAATTCGTATGCAAGTAATTTATGTACGGGGTTAAAACCTACATTGGTTTCATAACAGGCCTATTGAGCGCATGAGTGCACCCCAAAGGCATCAAGCCTTAGCCTTTAGCCTTAGGTACTGTTTCCCACAGCCTCCCTCTCTCCCTTGAGTGCAAAACGAACTTGGGAAGCCCGAAGCCTTCCCCTTCGTCCTTCGGACTTGCGACATGCACCCTGTCTTGGTCGTTTTCTTCCTTTGGGTGCATGAGCACATGTCAAAGCCTCAAAGCTCCTCCTCCCCAATAATTCAACCTTTTAGAGTGCGTCGTTGTACCTTGAAGCTTCTTTGACTATTTTAAGCGCATCGAAAGGGAATAAATAGGAAAATATGCTTAAAACATGGTAGAGTAGGAGATTTTCATACTAATAGTTCCTTAATATGAGTGATTGTAGAAATAGGTATTCCAAGGACCTCATGGCAAGCACACACAAGGAAGATCGGGCAAAGAGGATAAAGAAAGGAAGCATGAAAAGAATTGAGAACACACCTGAAACTTGATGAGCAAAGCACCCTAAAGACTCCAATATTGAAGACCTTTTGGAGGGTGGAAGTGCTATGATCATAAAATGAGGAAAGAACATACACAGTTGCAGCTATGCCACCACTAAAGCAGATCCATGTCATCAATCACTTTCAGTCCTAATCATCCAAGATAGTGACATGTCTAGTTTCATCATATGATGATATGGAAGTCAAGATGTAATGTTGTAATCATTGTAAAAGGACAAACAAGTAGAAGTCCAAGAGTCATGTGTGAAATCTGTTAGTTTTTGGTAGCATCGGAAGTGATCTAGCCTTGAAAACTGGTGGACAGGCTAAGGCACATGAGTCCTAAAGAACCCAGAGATCGTTTGGTGAAATTCCACCCGGATTGTATTTTATTAAAATAATTAATGTTTTTTTCATGGGGTTCCTAAGTCTAAACTTAGGAAAATTAAAATATTAATGGGTATTAATCAAAATACGGGTGAGAATGATCTAGAAGGAGGATCAAGTCATGTTTTAATCTTAGCCATTAATAAGAGACTTAATCTCGATCGTTGAAGACTCAATAGAAAAAGTATAAAATGGAGGCATGGGGTTCATTTGGAAATACACACACACACACACACACACACACACACACACACACAGAGAGAGAGAGAGAATTGATCTGGAGTTCGATTTATGGGGTTAGGAAGCTGAGAAATTCGAACTAAGTGATCATTCAGTAGTAGAGGGGCAGTGAGAATCCGGGAGAAGGACTTTCTGGAGAATAGTGAAAAAGAGGCGGAGAGAGCCAGCAGAGAGGCAGGCAGTAGACGAGAGAGCTAACGTTGGGCCAGTCTCGGCCCACACAATCCTGAGGTAGAGCCAAAAGGGCCAGTGCGGAGCAGAAAAGTTGTCTGTCACGCAGTATCCAGAACTGTCAGAACAGCCGAAATAGCCAGGAACTGTCGAAACAGATGGGAGAGATGACGTAGAGGGTAGAGGTGAGACAGGGATGACGCGGAGCTAACGCAGAAATAGCCGGGGTTAGCCAGTCTTGTGTCGAATCAGCCAGAATTCTGTTGGGTGAAGTGAGGTAAAACTCGCACATATTTTCCACCAGTATTTTCTCAGTAAAGGATTGCTAGATGAGCATCCTAGATTTGTATTCAGATATTTCTCCTGCATAATAATAAACCATCAGAGCTGCTGCACTGGTTTTCCCACATTGGTTTTTTCCGGGGACTATTGTGTCCAAAAATAAATGTGTCCTATGTATCTTGTTTTTTGATATGTTTTCTGTTTCATGAGATCAAATATTTAATTAGTGTAGGTTGCAGAAGTAATTTGCTTTAGTATTCAGAAGAATAACTTGATATTAAAAATCAAGTTGGTGAAGTAGATTCAGAATTGTTGCAGTAGGGGTTCCTTATGAGTAGGAATTTTCACATGGTATTGGAGCGTTGATTTTGAAACAGAAAGAGAAGATCCAGTGTTGAGCAGTGAGGCCGAAGCCTGCGCTTGGCAGCAATTCAAATCCCCTTGAAGGGATTGCGTAGTCCTTGCTAGGAAGCAGATCCGAGGAAATCTCTCTCTGAGTGAGACGACAAAGAGGTACGATTTCCAGTTCTTGAGTTTGCAGAGGCAGAGGGAGTGACGCAGAGCCCCAGCATAGTGCTTGAAGGGCGCAGTTTCTTCTGAGGCAGAAATCTACTTGAAAAGAACGAAGACACATAGAAGGGGAATTTTCTCCTCAGAGAACTTTCTACCAGAAAGTTCGAATTTCTCACTTGTTGAGCAGCTGAGTAGTGCTAAGCAGTGACTAGAGGAGTCAGTTCGACAGTTGGGTGAGACGACATCACATGGGCGCAAAGATCAGGACATCTTGGATGGAGCCTCCAACTATGTCATATGGAAGACCATAATCTTAGTTGTTCTGGAGGAATATGATCTCTAGGCCTACGTCAAAAGTGTTGTAGATGTTCCTGCTAACAACGATCAAAAGAAGAAGTATAAGGCCAAGCAAGGGAAGGAAAAGAGGATCATTCTCGATGGAGTTCGAGATCATTTGGTCTCACACTTGCAGGGCAAGGATACAGCCTGGGAGATGTGGGAAGCCTTGTCGTCTCTGTATGAAGACTATTTCGAACAACATAAGATGTATTTGGAGCAGAAGTTGCAATGGACTTTGATGCAAAAAGGAGAAGGGGTGAACCTCTATCTTCAACGTCTTTAGGACACTAGAGACTAGATTGTTGCAGTGGGGTCCACTCCTCATCCAACCGTGATGGTGAGGATAGACATGAATGGAGTCTCGTACAAATGGCAAGTTTCCTTCCAAAGCATATTGGGCAGAGAAAAACTACCTTCATGGGAGGAGATGTGGGTGGCTCTTTAATAGGAGGAGTTAAGGAGGGACCTAGTGAAGGTCAACCTTAGTGGCAATAGTGGGAATGGCACAAAGAAGAAGGAGGAGGAGGAGAACACAGCTCTAGCGTCAAAGGGACAACATAAACCAAAGTGAAAGAAGGACATTTCGAAGGTGAAATGTTTCAGTTGTGGCGATATGGGCCACTATGCATCCTAGTGTCCTTTGAAGAAAAAGGATAAGGATGAGAAACATGATCCTAAGGCTGCTTCAGCAAAGATTGACGAGGATGAGTATGCCATGAGTGCCCATGCATCTCCAGGAGGGAGATGGGGCGATATTGAGTTGTAGTTTGGAGGACAGATGCAGTAGCTGGGGACCAGAGACTGATTAGCGCAAAGCAAGGTTGGCAGCAATGCAATTGGCACAGTGCAGAAGTCAGTAGCAGCGCAAAAGATTCAAAGGGTTAGAGACTAGTAGTAGTCAGATTCCAACATTCATAGTATTATGCTGAACACATTTAAGTTCAATTGATTTTGGATGTTTTTCAATTGTAGTACAGATGTAGTGTTAGCAGTGGTAGTGCTAGCATCATAGCAGATGCAGCGTTTGAGAGGGAGATGTAGTACAGATGCAGTAGTGGCAGTGGGAGTGTCATGGGCAACAGTACAGTAGTAGTAACAACATAGTGTTGGTGGCAACAACAGTGCAGAAAGGGGGTGCTTTAGAAATAGAGCAGCATGCAGGTGGACATTGTTGCTAGAGCACTTTCCTCGCTAAGAGGGAGTGTTAATTTTTGGTAGCGTCAAAAGTGCTCTAGACTTGAAAATTAGTGGAGAGGCTAAGGCACATGAGTTATAAAGAACCCATAAACCATTTGGTGAAATTCCACCCGAATTGTATTTTATTAAAATAATTAAAAAATTTAATGGGTTTCTTAAGTCTAAACTTAGGAAAATTAAAATATTAATGGGTATAAATCAAAATATGGGTGAGAATGATCTAGAAGGTGGATCAAGTCATGTTCTAATCATAGCCGTTGATTAGAGACTTAATCTCGGTCGTTGAAGACTCAACAGGAAAACGTCTAAAATGGAGGCATGGGGTTCATTTGGAAATACAGAGAGAGAGAGAGAGAGATTGATCAAGAGTTCGATTTTTGGGGCTAGGAAGCTAAGAAATTCGAAATTAAGTGATCATTTAGCAGCAGAGGGGCAGTGAGAATCTCGGAGAAGGAATTTCCATAGAATATTGACAGAGAGGTGGAGAGAGCCAACAGAGAGGCAACGTAGTAGCCAGGAGAGCTGCCGTTGGGCTAGTCTGGGCCCATGCAGTCCTGACGCAGAGCCAGAAGGGCCAGCGCAGAGCAGAAAAGATGCCTGTCACGTAGAATCCATAACTGTCGAAATAACCGGAACTGCCAGGAACTGTTGGAATAGTCAGGAGAGTTGATACAGAGGGAAGAGAAGGTGAGGCATGGTTGATGCAAAGCCAACACAGAAATAGCTGGGGTTAGTCAGTCTTGTGCTGGACCAGCCAGAATTCTATCAGGTGAAGTCAGGTAAAACTCACTCAAATTTTGCGCCAGTATTTTTCTCTGTAAAGGATTGCTAGATGAGCATCCTAGATTTGTATTCAGATATTTCTCCTGCATAATAATAAACCCTCAGAGTTGTTGCACTAGTTTTCCCGCATTGGGTTTTTCCAGGGACTATTATGTCGAAAAATAAGTGTGTCATATGTATCTTGTTCTTTGCTTTGTTTTCTATTTCATAAGATCAAATATTTAATTAGTGTAGGTTGCAGAAGTAATTTTCTTCAATATTCATAAGAATAAATTGATATTAAAAATCAAGAAGGTGAAGTAGATTCAGAATTGCTGCAGTAGGGGTTCCTTCAGAGTAGGAATTTTCACAAACTCAAGAGTCATGGAATTCCAAAGGACATGTAATACCAAAAGTCATTTGGAACTTCAAAGGTTGTAGAAGTCCAAAGGTCACTAGAAGTTAGAAAGTCAAGAGTCATGAGGATATGAAAGGTCACTCCTCAAGTTATAAATAGATCCTCATTTCTCATGTAAAGGACTTTTAACCTTGGCTTCTCCCATAAAGCATAAGAGAGATAAGTTAGTACTTTTGGGGAGCAAGTAGTGGCTCCAACACTCCACTATTGGAGCAAGTGATGTTCGTTGTATTCATGCATCTTGGGACTTTTACTTAATATTTGAAGCCTAATGGCCAACACGTTTTCATACATGGATTATGAATGTTTGTAAGACTATTATGTGAATGTTTATGATTCATGTTTTCTTTCATTAGTATTAAGGTAGTTGAACAATTTTAGTTATTTTAGTGCTTATCCTGTTGAGAATGCGTTGTAATGTTTATAATGATCGTTGCATCTTTGTGGACTATTTCGTTGGATGTTAGATGAAACATTCATGTTTATGTGTGTCTTTATTAGGGTGGTACTATTACCTCTCTCTTAGAGGCTCACATTTTCTCCCCTCTGTAGTAGAAGAATCTTGATGCACCTGCAACCGAACATTCACTAGGCACACTTGCTTGCTTTTCGAAGGCACATATGTGATTCTCTCTCTTGCTGACATCTAAAGCCAAGGTGGATCTTTAAGTAGATGACAACTAGGTCGTATTCCAAATGGGGCTCCTATCCCAAACAATGTGAGGTCTAATTAGGACCGCATATTGCGGAGACCCCTTTGAATGTTTGTAGGTCTAGCATTGTCAACATAACCCCCAAAGACCTCTCAAGGCCAACATTCATTGTGGATTCTGAAACATAAATTGCATCTCTTAAAGTGGATGATCTTGCAACTAGCTACATTTTTGTATATTATGAACGACAAGCTATTATTTTGTCATTTTAATGAATTCTGGCCATCAAATCATAATTGGTCTCAGAATACAGTGGTGCCTTTTTGTTCAAAAGGATTCTTTTATATTACTTTTCAAAAATTTAGAGGACCTACAAAAGGTTTTTATTAGGGTCCCTAGTTTTGGGGCCATTCTCATATCTCATTTCAATCTTGGTTTCTTGATTGCAATCCTCTTTCCATGATGACTCTAACAACTCCAGTCTGTGTAAGGCTTCCTAAACTTCCCACTCATTTGACTCAACCAAACATTGCAGCCGGCATGGGGAACTTATTAGGTCACTTCATTAAAATAGATGTTTAAAGGCTTGTTAAAGGAATTGTCACATTTGTTCACATATATGTAGCAGTTGAACTCAGTAAAGGGTTGTCGAATAAAATCCTTCTCAAGTGGAGGTATAAGATTTATTCACAATCGATGAATTATGAGAACATTTATTTTTGTTATAGGAATTATCAATAGCTTAGTCATCTTCATAATTTTGTCCCTTTTAAGCAAGATACCTATCCCCATCCATATGCTACGAAAAATAACCATGGATTGCAATATCCAATTGGAACAAAAGGATCCAAGAGACGTTGGCTCATAAGCAAGACAACATACAACAACAAAAGGCAACTACTGCCAATTCAACTCCTTCAGACTCAGATCAATCACATGTAGAGCCCTCCCATCCCTTAACAGAGGAGGCCCATCCTTCAACATAAAATGAAGGAGACTTAGTTGTAAATTTGGATCCATTAATGAGTGGACACAAACATATCCACGAGGTAGATCTTTCCAATAGTGACAAGGAAACAATGAATATTTCAGAACCTCCAACAATGGAACTGATTCAAGGAAATGTTTTCATTATCTCATCTTTATCCGTTCTTAATAGCCCCTTAAAATGGATTAACATTTACAAGAGAAAAGGAAAAAAAGAAAAAGAAAAATCCATGATCAATATTGGGATCTAAGAATAAGAATGTATTAGGTGTATTGTCTAGTATTGTGATTATCTATGATGGATGGAATGATGCAATCTATTATTTTGAGGAAATTCAAATCAACTTACAAAAAAAGAAAAATGATGGCTTTATCAACTTGGTGAACATCATGTAGAAGCCTTGTGATGTTTCCCTTGGGGAATCAACCAATATCCAATTTACATATAATCTCAAGAATATTAAGAGAGCATAGAGTGAGTGGCACATGAAAAGTTTTTAAAGGAAAATCAAGAATTAGTTGAAATTGAAAGTTCAATCATAATTCTTTTTCCCTCTAACGATGTGGATGGGCGCCTTATGAAGGCACTGAAATTTATTTTCTTGAAGGATATAGAAAATTAAAAGAGGATGATTCTAGCACATAAAAAATCACAATAGAGGCTTGATAGTTTAGCATTATGGCTAGCTAAAGGGGTCAATAACTCAAAGTACTTCCATGATCTTGCAAATCATAAAAGGAACATCAATATTATATATGGCATTCAAAGAGAGGATGTGTCAATGGCTAACGATTTCAAAGACATTGTTATACTTGGAGTAAATCACTTTGAGGATAGTTACAAAGAGGAGGAAAAAGTTACCATCTCATAGATTGTTAAAATAACCTCTTCTTGCCAACTTTGTAACTAAGGAGGACAATGGGAATCTTATGGAAGTGACATTTAAGGAGGAGATTGACCTGGTATTGCATAATCTTCAAAAATATAGGGGCATAGGGCTTGACAAGTGGACAAACAAGGTTTTTCCAAGATGTTATGAGTTTATAGAAGACGAACTCCTCTTGGTCATGGAGAAGTTGAGACCTTTAGAGAAAAGTGTTAACAAACTTTAATTCTATATCAAAGTAATAATTCCCAAGAGAGTAACCATAAACCCTTTGATGATTTTAGGCCCATATCCATGTGTCACTATATTTATAAAATAATTGCTTTAAGGATTAAACGGCTATCCTCAAAATCAATATCTAGTGAGCAGCTTGGTTTACTACATGCTAAACAAATTTATAATGCAATAGATGTTGCTCAAGAAATTATGCACACTATCAAAACTCATGATCAAGTGAGTTGGATGTGCAACTCACGTTAATATATATTGGTTTTAGTGTAATATTTGTATATTGGATAATGAATTTCCTATCCTTCATGTCTTTTGAAATTCCTATTAATCATTTAACTTTTAGTTTTTGAGACTTTCTAGAGTCCTTAAACAAGGATGCCCCTTGTCACCTCCATTATTTCTAATTATGGTTAAGTGATCAAGCAAGGCCCTTCTGTAACAAAAAAAGAAGAAGGGGTAGTAAAAGGTATAACATTAGGTGGATCCATTTACTTGACTTGTTTGTTTTTTTTATCAATGATGTGCTTTTATATTGTGACGGTTTTAGAAGAGATGCCTCTTAGTTAAAGGAAATTTCATATCTTTATTGTGTTACCATAGGGATGGAAGTCAATGTTCATAAATCCTTTATCTCCTTCACCATGGTAGAAGATTTACAAACAAGAGGACTTTCAATCGAGCATTAAGTACATGTTCTTCTATATAAAACCAAATGATTGCGGAATTCACAATTGCAAATGATTGATAACTAAGGTAGAAAGGAAACATTTTTTGGTAAAATAGATGGATTTCTAGTCAAGTCAATGTGAGATGGCATTCTAATCTATTGGTTTGCTTTGGCCTTTATCTCGAAGGGAGTCTTGGAGAAAATAATAAAAAATAGTTTATGGTTTCTATGGTATAGAAATAATAAGATTGAGAGTATCTCCATTGTTAAATGGAAGATTGTTACAAAGCTTGAATAATTCAATGATTTGGTGCTTAAGAATATCCATCATTTTGGGAAGGCCTTAAGAGCCAAGGAATTTTGGAGGCTAATCACAAATAAGGGAGTGTGGAGCCAGATCATTATATAGAAATATATTGAGCTTTGCCACAATTGAGAAGTGGATCATAAATTCATCCAACAATGAATCAATAGTTCATAGTCTTAGCTTTCCCACTAGTTAGGAATCAACTAGATTGAAAAGTGGGGAAGGGAGTAAAGGTAAGAGTTGATAATAAATTGGATGGTTGTGGGGAGGAATATAAGCTCCCTAAGGGGATGATTGATCGCTTCCCTCCAAGAAAGGGGCATATACAATCTAGCTTAGGAAAACTACTTTGAACTAACCACAATATGGTCTCAAGAGTGGAATTTGAAAATTGACTAAGGTTCAATGCAATAGAAGGTGAACTCTATGATGCCTACTTACAAAATTTAAAGTCAAGCAATGAAATAATAAAGGATGAAGTTATAAAAATCTAATTTTGGGATTATGTACCCTTGAGTTAGGATATAGAGCCATGCGTGAGCCATGCTTGCTAATGTGAAGTATGAAGAAATCTGATGGAAGTGGAAATAATTATGGGTGATTAGTGCTCCCCTCAGACTCTGAATCTTCATATGGTTGGGACTTATGAACAAGGATCTTGCTCGAGAAGTCTAATAAAAAAGGAATAGACATGGGTCAAGAAAATGCTCTTTATGCCAAGAGACAAATAAAATAGTTGGCCATCTTTTAATCTCTTATTGCTATACAAAGTAGGTATTGCTTGATATGGAAACTGTAATCAACCAATAACTAATAGAATTTAGGTTTCTCCATATCATAGTAACTCGAGGGATATTTTTGACTAGAAATGCTATTATTTTTTATGAAAGGAAAGTTCCCTCTTTCCAATGCGCCACACTAATTAGATATATCCTTGTTGGTTTCAAGTCCTCTCCCATGTTCTCCACTAATAAGTAAATTAACCTTTTCATTTGGACAAATCCTAGACATAGGCATTTTTTATGGGGCATGCCAAGGAACCCCATTGTTATGTGGAGTTGGGGAGTTATTGTTCTTTTATGAAGGTCGTTTTTTTTTTTTTTTTAATTCAAGGCTAGGCTAGGAGGGGTTAATTCAATAGCCAATTTGCTAGGTAAGAAAATCAAAGAAATAAGTAACTACTTGCAAAATTTTAGATGTTGATAACGATCTTTTTACATAACATATCTTATTTGTATCGAATAGGTTGAGGATAGATGCCAAGGGATCCTTAACATTAAAGATGAAGCTTATAGTTGTTCATGAAGGAACCCTCGATTTATAGGTTTTTAGTGACTCGTGTGTTAATCCCTATATAAACCCCATAATAACCTTAAAACCCCTTATTAATTCTTAGATATTGAGTGATTACATTTATATTGTTATATCGTTATGTAAGCCAAACTCTTTCATTGTACCATTTTAGTATAATTGTACCCTTTATCTCCTATATATACTAAGGAGACCTAGTACTATGATCATAGAATATTGTCTTATACATTGTATTCATTTAAAAGTAGGTTTCTCCATCTAAGTGGACTATTATTAGTGGTTTCTAATCATTTCTAAGGGGAAAGATTCACCACATTTGGTATCAGAGCATATGAACCTAGGGTTTTACTTCTTTAAACAATTCATCATGACATTTTTTCTATAAAAAAAATTCTAGAATGTTTTAAATGGTGAAATTTTGACTTATTGTGGAGAGATCTCGAGGAACATTTGGTTAAATTTTCAGATTTTGGTTCACTATGCTTTCTAAGATATATGTAAAGGAAGTTAGGGTTTGTGAGTAATCTTGAAATATATTTCAAATAAGTCATCACGACATTTTCACTATAGTTTTTCTTTCTAGGATGGTTCAAATTGTACACTTTTGAGCATATTTAGAATGAATTGCAAGGTATGTCTAGTAAAAAATTTGGATTTTGGTTCACTGTAATTTCTGAGATATAATCTATGGAAGTTATGGTTTTTGAATGGTCCTAAAATCAATCTTAAACAAATAATCATGGCATTTTCACTATATTTTTTTGCTAGGACATGATTGTGAAATTTTCAAATATCTAAGGGGACACAATGAAGTACCCTAGGTAAAAAATTCAAAATAGATTTGAATAATTGGACAAGTGTCATGCCATATAGGTTTTCTCTTAGGAAGAGACAAAAAATAAACAAATTTTGGGAAAGTTACCATAACTTTCACTTGGCACATCAAATTCTGGTCAAACATGTGGAATTGTAGAGAAGACATATCATAGAATTACAAGCCAAAATTTAAAATTTGAAAGGGCTCAAATCTCAGAGATATTCATTTAGATATTCTCCACATTAAGGTTTTAAAGGTACATAATTTATAAGTGACATAACTTTTGATTAAAATATCCATTTTTTTGTGATAACGAGGAGTATTATTATTATGCCTCCAAAGAAAGCTACTACACCAATTAAACCTCCTAAAGTCTCATCGAGGACTCATTAAGAAAGTGAAGAATTATAATTTAGGTTCTCCCAATTAGAAAAGAAACTTAATAAAATGGATGATAGTATGTTGAAAAAGGTGGATTTATTAGGTTACCAATAAAACCTTAAAAGAGAAATGATGGATGACATGAAAGAAAAAATGAATGAAAATAAGGAAGAATTGCAAAATGTTAAGAAAGATATACAAAAATTCATAAAGGAAGAAACAAAAGAATTACAAACCATTCTATTAAAAGAACTTCCAAAAAGGGATACAAAGATCCAAATAAATCATGAACGTAAGGAAAAACATGGTGTTGAGACTCAATCACATATTGGGAATATTTTATCACAACTGGAAAGGATCAAAGAACTATAATCACACATTTTTAATCCAAGGTCCACATTAGTAGTTTTTTGAGTCACCACCAAGGAACTACTAAAATTTGAACATCAATATGAGGAATTTTGATGGTAACGATCCTATAACATGGATATCCCAAATGGAGCAACACTTTGATCTACACCAAGTGAGAACCTTACAAAAGGTAAATATTGCATCCATGCTTTTAGAACAAGATTAACATGTATGGTGTGAATGGTTTTGTGAAAGGAAAAATTATTCTATCATATCTTGATCCATTTCTATAGAGGAATTGATATGGGGATATTAAGAGCGATGTAGTCTTTAGTCAATTGGTAAATCTTTAATAAAGAGGTCTAGTTACCGAGAACATTCAACACTTCCAAAACTTTGTCTCAAGGTGAAGAACATTTCATAGGTTAATTTTTTAGATCTATTTACAAGAACTTTAAAGGAAAGCATCCAATGTGAGGTGCATCTCTTTGAACCTAAATATCTAGATCATGCTTTTAATCTAGCAAAGAAAAGTGAAAGTAAAATTATGGATACTAGAAAATTGGTCACTAATAACTATAGAGAGAATCATGCTCTCTCTCCTAAATCGACAAGGTTGACACCTCAACAAATTGATGGAAGCAGAGCAAAGAGACTATGTTTCAACTATGACAACAAGTATAATAAGAGGCACAAACACAGTGAAAAGAAATTATTCTACATATACTATGAAGATGAAGAAGTGGAATTGTCACAAGATCTAGAGCTAGAAGAGACTATTACAACAATATCTTGTCATGATATCGATCTTTTATTTTTTGGAAAACTAAAAAATAAATAAAAATGAGAAACAAAAAACTTAGTATTTTAATGAATTTATTAAAATAATAAAATATGCAATTAATACACACATGTAAGAAGAACATTAAGAGAAAAGAATCCCAACAAGGATATACATTTACTTATTATCATGAATCATGACTTTAGGATTCTATTTATTCTAAAGACATTCTGCAATGATAATCCTTGAATTTTTGAAATGCTTCAAGGAGTAAATGCTAGTTTATGAAATTTTTATACCGTGGAATGATGGTGATAATATATTCTAGACCATGTTCATTAAAAGGAGGGAGTGGGACCCCTTGAATTGTAATCAATGTGATAAATTTGTGTAGCTTTTGAGTGATTATTGATATGGTTATTAGCTAATTGTGTTGTAGACTTAAATTTCTTGGTCTTTTTAGTTTTTGACCTAATAGAGATGATGGAAATATCCTTGGTGGTATTATGCTCATGTAATTTTGTAAATCTCTGATAAAATTTGTTAAAATTTTATTTTTGGAAATATAAATATAAACAAATAAATCCATGATTTTGAGGGGTTGGGAGGAGGCAAACTAGAGAGTAAATAAAACAAAATTATTTTTGAATTGGCATGAGAGGGCAATGTGATGTCAATGATAATGAATTTTCTTCCCTTCTCATCGCTCAAATGAGCATTAGAGAGGATAAAACTGATGAATCTAATAGGGACAAGTGGGGTTGGGTGAGCCCAACAATATCTTCCTCCCAATCCAAACTCATGAATTTTTGTCCACTCCTTTAAGTAGTAAGAGAGGTGCAAGTTCATGAATTTAAAAGTGTAGGGGTGATAACTAACATCATGTCCCTCCCCCAACTTGACATCAAACCCTACTCCCACTCATCGCCAATCCAAACTCATGAATTTGTTTGTATTTTTTTAATAATATTTATTTTTTATTTAAAAATAATAATAATTGCATTTTTGTGCTTTTATTTATTTATGATGTATATGTTGGATTTTATATGATTGCATTTAATGTTTTTTTAAAAGTAATTATTGTTATTGCCCATGGGGCGTAGAATAGATGATAACAAAGTGTTCTATTAAGGAACTCCATGGTGAAAAGTTCGTTGGTTCGAAACTTTGTGGGCCAAAATCTAGCCATGCTAAGGGTTGGTGTGGCCCAAGCTAGGTGTGACCCCCGGGTGATTTTGACAGCTTAGATTCCCCTGTGCCGCCATTACTCAAGCCATAGGTTAGGTGTACCAATCATCTCAGGGCTCACATTACCTAACAAACAAACAAAAAAGTAATTCTTGTATTCCGAAGTGATGGGCTTACTTTTGCCTCTTGTGGAAGTACTTTTCGTTGTAACTTCATTTCCAGACTTGTTCTGAGTGTTCTACATTGAGTTGATGGGCATACTAATCTTCCTCAACAAATGTTCTTTCAATTTTTTCTTCATCAACTCTTCTGTGGGAGTCGAACCCTAGATTTTGAAGTTATATTGAGTGGTCTTCTTTTAGGTCGGGTCATTACTCAATGGTTTCTTTTTGGCATTGCTCTTTCGAGTTGTGAGTACACAACTTAATGTGTTCACCGCATGCCCCATGCTTGGGGTCTTGTCGGTCGCAGCAGTTTCTGCCTTTTCTTCCGCAGGCTCAGTCTGCTCATCAGTAAGTAGTGTGTCAATAAAATGCACAACCAAAGCATTGATGTTGTGGTTCCACTATGGGCATGTTTTTTCTGAATGGTATTCTTGATGAAATGAACAATATTGATCCATGCCCATACTCTCGATATTCAGTAAAACATTTGAACTTTGCGTAGACGTGGTTGGCTGGTTGTTGTTGTTGCTTGAGTTGGAAGTCCTTCTCTGAAGGTTGAACTTGGGAGGCCTATTGCTCACGATGGTCTTGCTTGACCTTTGTTTCAATTTTGCCAACTCATTAGATAGAGACTTGATAGTGTGGGTCAAGCTCTCAAGATCAATTGCTTCCTTTTCTTTGGCCTTGCTTACGGAGGCCTGAGACCTTTTCCCCATGTCTTTGGAGTCCTTTATTGATTCGTCATCTGTGATGACTCCAATCACACGCAAGTCCTTTTCAACTGCGATCGCCTCTTCAAAAGTTTCAACCAAAGTTGGTTTTGCAGTTCTTTTCACAAATTGCACAATGCTTGATGGTAAGGCAAATGTGAAATAGTCAATTGTGATGGATTCATGAGGTTTTGTGTTTGGTAGAAATATGTTCAAGATATGGTTAAACCTCTGATTGAAATCTTTCACCTTTTCTTTCTACTCCATCTTGAGATTGCCTAGCTCTTTCAAAAGCATGGCGAGGGTTTTATCATTAGGGAATTTCTCAAGAAATAATTTCTTAAAACCTCTCCAATTCTGGATCGAGTTTGGAGTAAGGCTATGATAGCATACAATTGCTTTTTGTCTAAGGCACACAGAAAAATTCTACATGTAACATCATCATAACATACCTCAAGTGTTTGCAGATGTAGGTAGAAGTTGTCTATATGGTCCTCCTCTTTATTTATTTTGTCAAGGTCATACTTCATTAGTAGCTTCTTCGAGTAACTCGACATTTTGCATAACACACCCGACAGTGCAAGTGGGCCCTGAGTCATCTAGTCCAGATCTTGGTCTTCAATGTCTTCGTCGTTTTTTTCCAATTCTTCGTTAGAATCTGATTGGTTTTATTCTTCTTCTTCACTGCCTAACCCATGACAAGTATCGTCAAAGAGAACCACGTTATCACTGTCACCACCATTGAAGGTTGGAGGTTGTTCCGGTTTTTCTGCGTTTTCTTCAGAATCTAGTAACTCTTCAAGGGTGGCAAGAACCAAATCTTCAATTGTCGAGACCACTATCCCGGTGGGGGTGGTTATATTCTTCTTTGGAAAATATGAAGATTATCTACTCCGTGTATCAATCCAATAACTCTTGTAAACTTTTAGGTGATGGGGAGGATGGCCCAGATCTGGTCGTAAGAGACTTCGTAAGATTGTACAGTTTCGAGCTGAGAAGAATTACCAACTTCAGGAATGTGCGCAGGGGAGGTGCTGGGAATGTTACTGCCTTGACTAGAGGAAGTAAGATTGGGGTTGGTGAGGTTATCAACCATAAAAATCTGGTTGCCCTCCTTCTAGCACCATAAATGTTAACGGTGTTGGACCCACCAACATTGAAGGGGTCTCCCCGATATGTGGTCTCAATTAGACCTTGCACTGTTTGGGATAGGAGCCCCATCCAAAATATGGCCTGGTTACCGATTATCTTAGAGCCTTGTTTCTAACTATCAACAAGAGAGAGGAGTGCAAATGTGCCTTCGAAAAGCAAGGGGGTGTGCCTGGTGAGTGTTCAATTGTATGTGTGTCAAAGTTCTTTCACTGCGAAGGGGAGGAGAAGTGAGCCTCTAAGAGAGAGGTAGTAGTACCACCCTAGTAGAGACACACATAAACAAGAAGAAATCTTACAACACCAAGCAGAATAGTCCACAAAGATGCAACGGTCATTGCAACCAATGTAACAAGGAAGATCTGTCTAATAGTCGAATAATCCACGACGATGCGACAACGATAATAGCAATTACAACACATTCTCAATATGATAAGTACCAAAATAACCGAAATAATTCAACTACTTTAACACAGATGAAAGCGAACATGAATTAAAAACATTCACATAATAGTATTACAAACATCCATAATCCATGCATGAAGAACGTGTTGGCCCATAGGGCTTCTTATATGAAGTAAAATTTC
Source organism: Pinus tabuliformis (assembly GCA_031772625.1). Taxonomy (NCBI): domain Eukaryota; kingdom Viridiplantae; phylum Streptophyta; class Pinopsida; order Pinales; family Pinaceae; genus Pinus; species Pinus tabuliformis. The sequence goes on from CM062815.1 coordinate 696,203,309, forward strand.
CAAGACACATGTATACAATGAACATCACTAACTCCAATAGTGGAGCGTTGGAGCTGCTCCTTGCTCCTCAAAAGAACTAGTTTGTCTCTCTAATGCCTTGCTGGAGGAGTCAAGGTGAAAAGTTCATTGCTCTTACAATGAGGGTGTATATATAACAATGAGGAATTGATTCTCCACCTTCCTTATGATTCTTCATCTACCCTCATGACTATTTGACTTCATATAACTCTTCATATTCCATACGCGTCCTTTGGACTTCCACTTTACAGTACATTTTCAAAACATAATTTACATCATTAATCATAATGGTGTGGCATGTGGCAACTCATGACATGACATGACATGACACTGTTGACATAGATTGATTGATGATGTGGCAATGTGAAGCCACTGTTGCTACTATGTCCTATAGGTTTTCTTGAGAATACTTTTCTTTTCACCTTCGCATGGCTTGGTGATGAGGGGTCTTCAATGATCTCAAGTCTTGAATGGTGATTGCAAACTGGTGCCCCTTTGTTTTCTCTTGGTTGATCAACTTGCATACTCAACTGCAAGAATGTTTTTCAACATGTTGCACTCCTTCATATCCTTCTTCATCATCTCGTCATGGCATGATAAGGTACCTGTTTCTACAATTCACTTATGACGAGAGGACATCAGTCTGAAAACCCCCTAGTCCAAGATTGTGCATATTGATCCATTGACTGAGACGAAACTGGATGGAAGGCTAGGAAAAGGGCTTAGTGACTACGTAGTTCAAGCAGTGAAGGGGAGCCTTGAGCCTTGAGACTACGCAATGCATAGTTCAAGCTTGACTAAGGGAGAAAATTGCACAATTCTGGAGATTAGTGTGACAGGCTGAGAGGATGAGCACTCAATGAGCACATTGTGTAGTTACAAGAGACAAGGGAGGCTGGGCCATTACGTAGTTGTGCAATTCACAAGATCAAGGGCAAGAATGAGGCTAGAGACTACACAATGTGCAGTTAAGCCTAGGATGGGAGGAGGAATTGCACAATTTTTGGAGTCAAGGGCAGGGCTTGAGCACAGGAATTGAGCAGTGCAACAGTTCTGGGAGGCACGAACTACGCATTTCTTAGTGCCAAGAGGAATGTTCATAGCTAGAGGAATGAGACTACGTAGTGCGCAGTTCAGGGAGGCTGGGTGAAGCTAGGTTGATTGGTCGGGAAACTTTTCAGAAAAATGACTAAGTGTGGGATCAGTGAGACTAATGTGAATAGTGATAAGAATTCAACTGTGATCACACAATTAGAATACTTGATGACACAACAACATAGATTATCTAGGACACATGACAATGCATTTCCTCTGTGTGACGAATTTACGACAACTTATGACAAGTGCGACACTTAAGATACACTTTGCGACGATGTGACGACACTTGTGCAACCATGCTTAAAACTTTGGAAATGAGCGTGACAAATGTTTACATGGTTAGATAAACACATTTACAAAAAGGTGACCTCTTAAAACCATCAGAACAAGCTTATATACATGTCATGACAGCTAACATGCGAAAATACAACTTTTTCCCTATCTTGCAAAGGGGACAAAAGCTCCTCAAGAAAACATATGGAATGAGTTTCAAAGTTTGTGACGACAATGTATAGGACCAAGGAAGTCTTCGAAATTTAGCGTGAGGCAAAATTTTCATAGGATTTGTAGCAGTGACAACAGATCCCAAAGTGTACCCAAACTTGTTCAAAGAAGAGTTTGGCATTGGCTTTTGCTGTGACACTCTTCTTGCAAGTCACCAGAACAACCATCTTTGAGAATCTGTTGATGACCATGAGAACGCAGTCGTTCTCATGCTTGATAGAAGGAAGGCCTGACATGTAATCCATGGAGATGGATTCCCAGGGCTGGCTAAGAGTAGGTAGAGGATTATACAAGCATTTCTTCTTGATTGTAGGTTTGGAAATGACGTAGGCAGTGTAGGATCTGATGTACTTCCCAACATCCTGTTGAAACTTCGACCAATAAAAATACTTCTACAACACTGCCACTATTTTCTCTACCACAAAATGTCTAGTGAACTAATTGTATTGCACCTCCAAAATCATCTTGGCATGCTCCCTTGAAGGGACACAGAGGTGTCCCTGGTGCCATAATAATGCATCTTAGAGGTGAAAGTCTGGAACTTACTTGACTTCTAGGAGCATCTGGTATGTGGTGTCGAATTCTAGACCACTCTTGTAAAGATGCGACCATCTCAAAGTCTCGTGTCCACAGGAGTCAAACACAGTGGTCAACGCCATAACCGGTGGTCGATTGAGGAAGTCTGCAACATTATTGGTGCTTCCCTTCTTGTACTTGATGTTCAAATGGAACTGTTGTAGATATGTGGACCAGTTCTGATGGTGAATCATAAGGAAGACAAATTTCCTAGTATGGGAAATGATCTTACTGCAATGTTTAGTAGATACCAAAGAAAAAGTAGTAGGCAATGCTACCTTTGGTATCCTGTACAATTTTTGACCCAAAGTAATAATAACAGAATGAGGTCTGGACTCATATACAAAATGACGCTTCTAGAGGTATGACTGACCTAACAAAACATCACAAACTTCCAGAGGGGCAACATTGCATAATACCTCATCTACAAAGGGCTTGACGTTATAAGGTAGGTGACACTGCTGGCTCACACAGAGATCTCGCCCTTGGTGGAGCCACCCGATGGTGTACTATGGGTGTGGCATTGTTGGTAGCTTCAATCTCTTAACGACCTCGACTAAGATTAGGTTCTTCTGGCTTCCACTATCAATGATGAACTGCATTGGAGAACCCTTTACCCACATATGCGAGTGGAAGAGGTGTTCCCCCTCCTTTGGATCCTCAAGTTCTCCCCTCTAAAGCTTGGTGGTGGCTACCATCACAGTGGGTTATGCATTAATGGTCTTCTTTCCCTTGTCGGGTACCTACTCAAAATCAGAGCATGCATCCATCTTTAGGTCTTTTAGCTCGACCACCAACACCATCTTTCAGTGACATTCGTTCGTGTTGTGAGTGGGAGTTTTTTGAAACTCACACCACTTATTAGTGTCCTTCTTCGCCTTCTCGTTATTCTTGGCTTGCGGCTTCAAGGAGTTGTTCTAAGGGGGTAGCACACTAACTTTGTCCTTTTCTCCATGGCTTGTGAGTGCCTTTGCTCTGCTTTGGGTTTGCAGATCTAAAGTCTCGCTTCTTCTGCTTGAACTTCTTCTCAATCTTGGTAGCATATCGATATGTTGCACCAAGCGAGGATATGTCTAGGAACTCAATTTCCTCCTAAATATATTTGTGCAAACAACTGCGGTATTTGAGAACAAGATATTTCTTGGAATCTCCGACACCCAACTTTGTGCGTAGGGTATGGAAAAGATTCATCAACTCATGCACATCTTGGTCCCTTTGCTGCCACAACATAGTCCATTGTATGTACTTATCTTCATAGCTCTCGACGGGGTAATACTATTCCTTGATGGCGTCTCGGAAAGAATTCCAAGTGGGTGTGATTGAAAATAATGAGGGTTGCCTTTCGTCCCTCAGCTCATAGTAGGTTTCCCACCAATCCTTGATGTGGGGGGTAGATTTGAGAAGTGCAAAGCAATCTTTTCCCTATTGGAAAAATCATGAACCGAAAAAGATCCTCCCAAGTGATATAACCATTTATCTATGGCATCTTCATCTATTTGGTCTTTAAATATGGGGATGTGAAAGTTGACTTGTACCTTAAAAGGGAGTGACACCTCTAGAGTGGCTACTGAATGAATATGCATTGCGTGTGGGCATCTGCCGAAGGATCTGGACAAAGTTGTTCATCATCGCGTTCCTTTTTTTCTCGAGGGCTTCTTCAAGCAATATTTTAGAAGGATCTCTTGCTCCCTAGTTTTTATTTCCTTCTGTCATGGGAGGCCATTGAGTTCGGCAAGGCCGATCTTGCAAAGTTTCAACCAGTTCGATCCCTAACTCCTTATACCCCAAACTCATTGGGGACATGCACAGAAAGACAAAGAAATAGCAGACTGCTCTGATACCACTGATCTAGACTTATGCAGGAACACAACAAAATACAAAAATAAACATAAACACAAATATGCAGCAAAAATAATTCTTTATTTCATTAATATCAAAGAACGTAAAGATGTTTACATACAAAATGGAAATTAATTAGCTCGGGCGATGGTAGCTTATCTCTGAGAAGAGATGTGATGGCTACATGCCTCTGAAATGTGCTACAATGAGGCTTAAGGGCCTTTTTATTATTAAATAACAAGGGGAAACCCTAAACAACCAAAACCCTAACCCTAAGAGATGGAACACCAAGAGTTTGTGGGCCCTATTGGGGTTAGTTGGACAACCAACTTTTCGAGGTCGTAACTTGGTCATATGATCTATGTTTGCCACATACGATAGCTTTTTAGAAAGATATCTACGAATACTACAACATTTGTGACATGCCCCTGCCAATGGCTATAGGCCTATTGCAGACCTTAAAAAAATGTCGTTTAGGGGGACAAAACGGCTCCAGAAGTTAAGGACCCGAAAGACTGCTAAAAATAGTAAATTATGTTATAATCAAGGAAATTGATGAAACCAATTGGAGGTCTAGGTGGAATAGGCAGGTGGCCGCCAATATCCACCCGGATCAATTTTACCCCCTTAGGAAGAAATGGTCCCCATTGCGTGCAGAGCCTCCATGAGGTCAGGAAATTTCTGTTGAACCTAGTCTTTGGTGAGCCACTTGCCTTGGTGAAGGAGTTGGCCTACTTTGACAACTTGATATAGCTGGATCCTCTCTTGGCGTGTTATTGATCTATGTATCCATGATCCTATTAGTCATGGCCTATTCGATACAACTTGGGTGGATATTTGTTGGTGTCAGGTGCTCATCAATGTTTGATGTGTCCAACAATGGGGGAAAGTATGGCCACAATCGATCCACATTGAATATTAGGGGTAGGCCAAGGAACGATGGAATGCCGAGCTCAAAAGAATTGTCTCCTACATCCTTAGTGATGGTGTAAGGCCCATATTGGAGTGCGCGATGCTTGCGTTGGGCCCTGACGATGCGGTCCTTCTGCAAATGTAACCCAACTTTTGTTGCCCACCTGGAACTTGTGTGGCACTTGATGTTGATCATGCCATTGCTTGTATTTGGCATTTGCTCTGTCCAATATGTCATGGACCTACTAGTGGATGTGACGAATGCGTTCAATGAAGCTGGCAGCTCTGTTACTGTTGGACTGGACATGAGCCAAATTTATCCCAGTAGCTACAAGTGGTATGACAACATCAATGGGACATAGAGGCTAGAATCCCAACCCACCTGAAAGAGGTTATGGCCAGTTGAGCTATGGAGATATATGTTGTAGTTGTGCTGGAAATAGGGGAGGCTTTAATCCCATGTGCATGGATGCTTCGAATTAGACATGTGTAAAATGTGCACGATCATCCTGTTGACAACCTTTGTTCGACCATCAGTTTGGGGGTGGAAGATCGTGGACTTAGTGAGCTTTGTATCCAACATCGAACAGAGGCTTTACCACAATGTACTTAGGAACCTGCTATCACAATCTGAGATAATGGAATTTGGGATCCCAAAGTGTACCCACACTCGTTTAAAGAAGAGTTTGGTAGTGACTTCTGTTGTGATACTCTTCTTGGAGGTTGCCAGAATGGCCATCTTAGAGAATCCGTCGATGAAAACGAAAACACAGTCGTTTCCATGCTTGGTAGAAGGAAGGCTCGACATGTAATCCATGGAGATGGATTCCCAAGGTTGGCTAGCAGTATGTATATGAGTATACATGCCTTGCATCTTGATTGTAGGTTTGACAATGACATAGGGAGTGCAGGATCTGATGTGCTTCCCAACATCATGTTGTAGCGGCTACAACCACCCTCCAAAATTTTGCACATGCTTCGATTTTGGAGCCTCCCTTCTTATCCACAAGAGTTAATCTTACATTGATCCAGGTATTCATGCTTCGACTAAGACTTATCTTTTCATTTTTTCTTGTGTTTGCGCACTTAACTGACCTTTCTAAGTCACAAGCTAATCTCCCAACTTGGTCTCACAACAGTTCTGGGCTTGCCTCCAAAAGCCGCACAATCCTTGAGGGCAAGCAACCTTGATGATAGGAATTGTGCAATCCTGACTGGCAGTTAGCTTTGAGCTCAGAAATTGCGCAATCATGGAAGGCAACCTAGAAACTGCGCAACCCTCACTAAGCTTAGAAACTGCGCAGTGCACTTAGCCGAAAAGTTGCCCAGTTCCCCAGAACTGTGCAATCTTTCTCGACAGTGTGCATGGCAAGTTTCCTAAAAAAAAAAGTAAAAAAAGAAAAAAAGCATCCCTAAAAAATAGGTATCTATTTTTAGTATATCGTAGGAAGCATTTTTGCTATTTTTAGAAACTTCTACCAAGTGTCACTTTTTCCTTGATTTTAGGCATGCGCGTCAAAAACCCTAATTCACCCAAATATTTTTAATCGACGCTTCTATATCTCATTTGCACACTCAATCTTGGAGCTCTAGCATTCCCGAGGAGATAAGGGAACCTTTGGTGCGCTTGTCATCGCTTTTCTGGGCGAGTTTCGCTTTTTTAATCTTTTGTCGCTTTTTCTGTTGCTTTGCTTGTATGAGTGTTGTTTCACTTATTTCTCTTCATGGTTGCTGCCATATTAACTTGTTTTAACTTGTAAAAGTGTTGTTTTAAGTTTTAGATTGCCTTTCCCAAGTGTCACATTAGTTTTCCTGTTTTTGCACCTATCGTCGCCGTTGCGGAGACTCTCCTCACATATTTGATTTTCTTTTTGTTTGGTTAATTATTGCACTTGATTCACATGGATTTAATCTTACTTAGTTAGATACGCACTCAAGCTCAAACTATCTCTCAGATCTTCTTGTTTTCTACACTTCCCTTAGGCATATCTGCACTTCCTTTGGACGATTTTTACTTTGCCCACCTGGGCACTGCACAATCCTAAGGTTCAAGCCACAAGCATGGCCTCTAGAATTGCATAGTGCGCAATCCAAGCTAGCACGAACTGTGCACTGTGCAGTTTCAAGAGCCAGACTGTCTTCTTGGCCACTGAGATTGTACAATGCGTAGTTTTAAGAGCCAGACTGTCATCTTGGCCACTGAGATCGTGCAATGCGCAGTCTCTCCCAGACCTCTGCCTAGGTTGAATTGCGCATTGCGTAGTTTCAAACCACAAGACTTGACCTTGGATACTGGGACTACGCAGTGCACAGTTCCCACAGGCAAGCAATCCCTCTTTCTAATGAGAATTGCGTAATCCTCCCCATCTGATGCCTAATTTGTTGCTTGAACTTGCCTTATAAGTAGATTTTCTTAAGACTGATATTTTCTTGCCATGAGTGTCTTTTTTGTCCCACAAGTACAACAATTGTTGAGCACCTCTCTAGCAGTCACTATTACCATGACACCTAAGAGAGTTGCTTCAAAAGAAACCACTGAAAGCAGTACTGGGGAAGTAGTTGAGCAAACGTCAGTAGAATTTCTAGTGTATGTAGACACTCAATTGTTTATAGAAAAGGGATCATCATTGACATGGCAGTAGGTTAAAGATGCTTTTGAAAAGGACTTTGAGGCAAACTTAGAGGACTGGCAGGTGTATCTCAATATCCGACAGTGAGGATTATACAAGGTTGCATGCAGGTATCTAGCCTTCCTGTGTGTAGATGTCATAAACTGGATTGTCTCACACAGTGATGAGAAGACGATGACATTGATTAGTGCCAGCGGACATAAGCTTGCTACCTTCAATGAAGAAGACTATCAATGCATGTATCACTTGCCCGAGCCAGTAGAGCACATGGACTCACTTTTCTATGTCACCCACAGTTATGTTAACACATGCGACATTGTCAAAGTTTGGGTGAAGGAGCCATCGAAGTTTCGACAAACACCCACCCATGTGTACAAGACAAAGTCCCTCAGGAAGGCCTACCAACTTTTGGTTATCTTCACTTGCGGGATCCATGGTCAGCAGAGCACGAAAATATTTCCTGAAGGGTGGGTAGTCGTATTGGACCAGGTGGTGAATGAGGGGAAGTCGTTCAATTGGTCATATATTTTGGCTTGACAGTTGAAGGCCCATGTAGCACAGGCTCAAAATCATCCCGAGGGTGAGCGAGCAAAGTTCTATATGTATGCATACTTATTGGATGCAATATGTGCACAATAATAGTTCCCTAGAATGAACTAGACGTTGACACCATGAGAACCTACAATGAACATCTATTGCAAGTTGCTTTCGGAATGCAATTATCGAGGAGTAATGGCACAACTAACTAACCACTTCATCATCCCACTGTACAATCTCATCTTTGAAGAAGATCCACCTTTCATGTCACGAGAAGCAATGGAGGCGATAGCAGACATCGCAGATTGGTATGCCTCACCAGGTGGCATCTTCATTAGAGTGTTTGGTGGAGAGAAGCCTTTACATGTTTTACCAAGGTATGCCACTGACAAACTTGTCATGCAATAAGTGTCGTATCTTCTCACCACAGGGTTGTCAGCAACGCTATACAGGAAGAAGTAATCCCCATGGCTCACTCTTCCTTTGCAGATTGGATTATACGAGATAAATAACTTAAAATTCATGAATTTCGACAGAAAGGAGATAGTGAGGTTTGAATTCGACACTCGGGACTTTAATTTGTATGATCTCCGTAGTGTTTCTAAAGACCATTGTGCGAGAGTTTACTTTTCGTGGATTGGCGGGGCATTCCATTGGTCAGAGGAGGATCCATGGAGGTACTACTACAATGCCTCCAAACTCCATGAGCTGGTCAATTTAACTGGGACTTCATAGGCTGCTCCACAGACAACAACTACTCCGGAAGCAACAACAATAGAAGGCAATAATCCCGTGTAGGACAAGGGAAAGAGGAAGATTGTTGACAATCCAAAGGGAGAACAAAGCTGCAAGATGAAAGGAGATCCTATTAATATGAAAGTAGCTTTGGAAGCAGAAGGAAAGAGGAAGCAAAGGATACAAAGAGCAGAGCAGAGGAAGAGAGAAAAGAAGAGGTTGCAGGAAGCATAACTGAAGCCGCAGGAAACAGAGCAGAAGATGAAGGAAGAATAGGAGTTGACGAGGATAGAATAAGAAGAAAATCAGAAGCAGGAAGAAGAACAAAGGCAAGGCACAATGATAGAGGAAACAACACTGATACAAGTTGAAGAGTAGGAGAAAGACTAACCAACAACTGAGAAGGAAGGTGAACAAATGCAAGATCGGGAGCTTGCTCAATAGTTTGAGCAATTGATTGAAGTGATAGACATGGAGATGGAACAGGAGCCGCAAAATGAAGATGTTGATATGATGTCGAGCACACCAAAGGTCATCCCTTAGTCTCCACCACCTCCAACAATAGATCCAACCCTGAGCAAGGAAGGGGGTGTTATTCCCCTCGATGATGATCCGATAATGGATGTGTACAATCTATCATTTGATGAGTTCCAAAGGAGGATTATACAAGCACAAAGAAAGCACTTTCTGGATGATCAAGCATCACCTGCATTCTTTAGAGAAAGGGTGATAGTGTCAGACACTAGGAAGCATCCAAATGCCATTGCCGAAGCTAACTTGGCCTATGCAGAAGTGACAAGATCAAACATTCAGTATTTGACGGCCGAGAATCAGCAATTGCCACACAACTTGTAGGTTGTCAGGCAAGAGGCACCACAACTCCACGCAACAATGTAGAATGCAGTTTCCATACATGTTTACTTGGAGTAGATGAGAGAAGTGATGCTTGCTAAAGTATCAACACCTTGAAAAACCATGTGGAAGCTTTATTAGGGGTTTGTCACCATAGATAAAGAAATTTTCTGTTTTCATGGCTTATAATAGCAGAGCAAAGAGTTTGTTAAAAATCTCAAGAACATACAAGCTGCCATTGCCTATGTGTAAGATTGGACAATGCGATACGAAGGGGCACTACTTGGCTTAGTAAAGAAAATGAAGCCACAAGCAGATCTGGAGAAAGCGAAAATTCAAATGTTGATTTAGAACAACAGGTAACTCGCCTCATTCATTGGTAGCATTCATGCCTCATATGTACAGTTGTTCAATATTTTGGATGTCTTGGTGAGAACACACCAGATTCCATCAATTGGTTCACTCACCAAATCCAAACCCAAGAACCAAGTCCGACATGAGATCGAAGAGTAGTTGGAGCAGCTGAGACAGAATGCCGCCAGGGAAGACTTGGAGCTGAACAGACAAAACATGTAGAATTACATCAACAGTCCTATTCAAGTCAGAAAAATGTTGCTCATGCTTCCGAACGAACTTGAAACGGGTTCCAAAACATTGTACCCAGATGCCATGGAGGCTAGAGTTCGCTTCCAACAAAACACCATCACGCAGTTTGGGGACATCATCACACAATATCAAGCTGACACCATTATGTGACTGAGAAGCAGCAAGTGGGGGTTGTTGAGCTAGACTTATCCCAAACTCAAGCATCATAGTGATGTGGCTTGTTAGGCTACCAAGTTGTCTCTACCCTATTTTGTCTCATATGGGTACAAGTGTAAAATGTAATATTATTTTTAATTATGTTGTAAGTGAAATTCCAAGTGTCAATATTGGAATATGAAGAGTCATCATGTAATGTGATGTGTCATTTTGTAAAGAAGATGAAGAGTCATGAGGGTAGTCCAAAGGTCACAAAGTGGAGTTGAAGAGTCATCCACTCCCTTGTTACAAATAGAACCTCATAACTCATGTAAAGGGCTTTTGGGAGCCATGCTTTTGGCTAGGCTTAGGCTTAGAAAGAGCTTGGGAGTATTGTGAAGAGTCTTGGCTTCTCCGTAGCATAGAGCGAATATACTTCTTTGGAGGAGTAGGTGTTATTGACTTTAACGTTCTACTATTGGGCTAGTGGTCTATCAATGGTGTATGTATGAATGGAACTTTAACTTATAATAATAAAATCAGAGCCAACACGCTTTCATGCATATGTTGTGAATATAGTAGGACTATTCTTGTTGTATTTGCAATGTATGTTATTTGACTTACGCTTATGTTTATGAACTAATTTGTTTGCATTTGAATGTGTGTTATTGTATTAACTCATCACTTTAACTTGTGGACTATTCCACATCTTAGCTTGTGATGTCATTACACTAGTGTGTTCCTTTCAAGCTACGTACTACTACATTCTTCCAAGGGGCGCACTTCCCTTTCCCTTCATTCGTTGGAACTTTCATGCATCACATTTGACTTTCCATAGGGTCACGCACTTGCTCTCACCCAAAGTTACCATACTTCACTTTGAGCATTTTCACAGTCAAGGCATAACATTACCACCCACTGCTGGGACTCCTACTCCAAACAATGTGAGGTCTAGTTGGGACTTCATATCAGGGAGATCCCATGAATGTTAGCAGGTCCAACACTATTAACACATCCCATCAAAGGTTCGACCAAAAAAGATACTTCTGCAACACTGCCACTATTTTCTCTACCCCAAAAAGTCCAGAAACCTGACTGTAGTGCGCATCTCAAATCATCTTGGCACGCTTGCTTGAAGGAACACAGAGGTGTCCCAGGTGACATGCCCTAAAGGTGAAAGTTTGGAACTTTCTTGCCTTCCAAGAGCATATAGTATGTTCCGAATTTTGGATCACTCTTGTAAATATGCGGCCATCCCGAAGTCTCGTGTCCACAAGAGTCAAGCACAGTGATCAGCGCCAAAATCGATAGCCGACTAAGGCAGTCTGCAACATTATTGGTGTTTCCCTTCTTGTACTTGATGTTCAAATGGAATTGTGACAGATATGTGGCCCATTTCTAATGAAAAATCATAAGGAAGGAAAATTCCCTGATGTGGGAAATGATCTTACTGCATTGTTTAACAAAGATCAAAGAAAAAGCGGTAGGCGGTGCTACCTTTGGTATCCTATAAAATTTCTAACCTAAAGTAATAATAACAGAATGAGGTCTGGACTCAGATACAACATGACACTTCCATAGGTATGGCTGACCTAACAAAACATCACAAACTTCCAAAGGGGAAACATCGCACAATACCTCATCTGCAAAGGGCTTGATGCTATAAGGTAGGTGACACTGCTCGTTGACACGAAGATCTCGCCCTTGGTGGAGCCACCTGATGGTGTACGACTATGGGTGCGACATTGTTGGAAAATTCCATCTCTTAACAACCTCAACTGAGATTAGGTTCTTCTGGCTTCCACTGTCAACGATGAACTGCACTAGTGAACCCTTTACCCACATATGCGAGTGGACTAGGTGCTCCCCCTCCTATGGATCCTCAGGTTTTGCCATTTGGAGCTTGGTGGTGGCTATCGTCGTAGTGGGTTCTATGTCAATCATCTGCTTTCCTTGTCGGTTCCCTTGTCAGGTTCCTACTCAAAATCAGAACATGCATATGTCTTTGAGTCTTTTATATTGACCACCAGCGCATACTTTGCGTGACATTCGTTCGTGTTGTGAGTGGGAGTTTTATAGAACTCACACCACTTATTGGTGTCCTTCTTTGACTTCCAATTATTCTTGGCTCATGGATTCAAGGAGTTTTCTTGGGGGGTCGTGGCCTCGCTTTTCCCTTTTCTCTATGGCTTGCGAACACCTTTGCTCTACTGTGGGTTCATAGATCCAAAGTCTTGCTTCTTCTTCTTGAACTTCTGCTCAATCTTGACAGCATATCGGCATGCTGCACTAAGTGAGGAAATGTCCAGGAACTCCATTTCCTCTTGAATGTATTTGTGCAAACAATCACAATAATTGAGCACTAAATGTTTCTCGGAATATTTGATACCCAACTTTGTGAGCAGGGTATGGAAAATAGTTATCATCTCATGCACATCTTGGTCCCTTTGCTTCCACAACATAGACCATTGTATGTACTTGTCTTCATAGCTCTTGATAGGGTAACACTATTCCTTGATGGCGTATTAGAAATAATTCCAAGTGGGTGCAGCTAAAAATATTGAGGGTTCCCTCTCGTCCCTCTGCTCATAGTAGGTTTCCCACTAGTCCTTAACGTGGGGGGCGACTTTGAGGAGTGAAAAAGTAATATTTTCCCTATTGGAAAAATCATGAACCGAAAAATATCCTTCCAACATATTTAACAATCTATCAACGACATCTGAATCTATCTGTAATTCAAATATGGGGATGTCAAAGTTGAATTGTACCTTAAAGGGAGTGACGCCTCCAGAGTGGTTGTCAAATGAAGACGCGTTGCCTATGGGCATCCACTGAAGGATCTGGGCAAAGTTGTCCATCATTACATTCATTTTTCACTTGAGGGCTTCTTCGTGCAATATTTTGAAAGGATCTCCTGCTCCCTCATCTTTATTTTCCTCTGCCATGGGAGGCTATTTGATTCGGCGAGGCCGGTCTTGCAAAGGTTCAACCAGTTCGAGCCCTAACTCCTTATACCTTGAGCTCATTGGGGACATGCGCATAAAGATAAAGAAAGAGCAGACCACTCTGATACCACTGATCCATACTTATGCAGGAACACAAAAAAATACATAAATAAACATAAACACAAAGATGTAGTAGAAATAAATCTTCATTTCATTAATATGAAAGAACTGAAAGATTCTTACATACATAATGGAAATGAACTAGGTCGGGTTATAGTAGCTTATCTCTGAGAAGAGATGTGGTGGCTACATGCCTTTAAACTATGCTACAATGAGGCTCAAGGGACTTTTTATTATTAAACAACAAGGGGAAACCCTAAACAACCAAAACCCTAACCCTAAGAGATGGAACGCCAAGAGTTTGTGGACCTCGTTGGGATTTGTTGGACATCCAACTTTTCGGGGTCATAACTTGGTCATATAATATGCATTTGGTGCTTACAATACCTTGTTATAAAGATCTCTCCGAGTACTAAAACATTTGCACAAGAACTTGACAATGTTTATGGGTTTGCTGCCTAATTTTTTTGTTTTTTGTTTAGGGAGTCAAAACGACTCCAAAAGTTCAGGACCCAAAAAACTGATAAAAATAGTAAATTGTGTTATAATTAAGGAAATTGATAAAATCAACTAGAGTTCTAGGTGGAATAGGCGGGTGGCTGCCAATATCCACCTGGATCAGTCCTCCCCCCTTAGGAAGCAATGGTTTTCATTATGTGTAGAGCCTTTATGAGGTGAGGAAATTTCTATTGAACCTGGTCCTTGGTGAGCCACTTCCCTTAGTGAAGGAGTTGACCTGTTTTGAAAACTTGATATAGCTTGATCCTCTGTTGGCGAGTGTTTTTGATCTATGTATCCATGATCCTATCAGTTGTGGCCTATCAATACAGCTTAGGTTGAGCTCTGTTGGTGTCAACTGCTCAACAATGTCTGACGTGTCCAACAATGGGGGAAAGTATGGTCGTAGTTAGTCCACATTGAATACTGGGTGCATACCAAGGAGTGGTGAAATGATGAGCTTGAAATCATTGTCTCCTACAACCTTAGTGATCGTGTAAGGCCCATATCAGAGTGGGTGAAGCTTGCGGTGGGCCTAGCGAGGCGCTCATTCTGCAAATGTAACCAAACTTTGTCGCCCACCTGGAACTTGTGTGGCACTCGATGTTGATCATGCCACTATTTGTACTTGGCATATGCTCTGTCCAATATGTCATGGACTTGCCAATGGATGTGGTGAATGCATTCAATGAAGCTGGTAGCTCTGTCTACTTTGGACAGATACGATCCTAATCTCTCTGAGTAGCTGCAAGTGGTATGACAACATCAATGGGACATAGTAGCTGGAATCCCAACCTCACCTGAAAGGGGTTGTAGCCAATTGATCTATGGAGAGCTCTATTGTAGCTGTGCTGGACATAGGGGAGGCTTTCATCTCGTGTGCATGGATTCTTCGAGTTGTACATGCATAGAATGTGCATGATCATCTTGTTGACGACCTTTGTTTGGCCATCAGTTTGGGGGTAGAAGGTGTTATGAAACCAACTCACAAAAAGATAGAAAAGATATATCAATGACTTTAAAATCAACCTCTTCGAGGGGGAAACCTCCTTTACATTACACAAATGAACAATTCTTGGATGATACAAATGACAAGACCTCTTTATTATATATAGGAGTCTAAGGGGTCCTAATACAATCAGAGCCTACATAAAAATAATATTGTAGGGGCACAACAATAACAATAGTGGGCTTCTATGGGGCATAATAATAACAACATGGGGACTATATGGGCACAATAATACAATAAGGGGGTTGCACGAATAAAAATAAGGGGTTACACTAGTAATATAGGGACCTAACATGCCCCTCTCCTTAAAAAAGTGTTGCCCTCAACGCTTGAGAGTTTTGGATGCTTCTGTATAAAATTCTCTTCCTCCCATGTGGAATCTTTAGTGGGTAAGTTCTTCCACTTGATGAGATACTCTAAAATTAATTGATTTCGTAGCTGTTGATTTCTTGTTTTTGTGACTGCTTTTGGTTCCAATATGATTTTTCCTTCCTCGTCAAGTTTTGGCAATATTGTTTGAACTGGTATCTTCTCACCTATAAACTTCTTTAAGCATGAAACATGGAAAACTGGGTGCACTCGGGAAGATGCAGGAAGCTCCAATTTGTATGCCATAGTTCTAATATTTTGTAACACTTTGTACAGATGGTAATACTTTGGTGATAATTTATTATCCTTCTTAGCTTGCTTGAGGGACATTTGTTTGTATCATTATAGTCGTAGAAATACCCAGTCACCTACATCAAAACTTCTTTCATTGTGATGTTGATCTACCTGTTGTTTCATTCTATTCTGTGCCAAAGTGAGGTTATCATTTAAGAGTTTGAGAACTTCTTTTTGATGCTCGATGTGATCTTCCACTGCTTGAACCTTAGAATTTTCTTTTAAAGATGATGTGATGGATGATGGATGATATCCATAAAGTGCCATAAATGGGGTCATTTTTGCTGTAGTATGGAAGGAAGTGTTATACCACCATTCAACCAGAGGCAACCACTTGACCCATTGTGTATGTTTATCATATACAAAGCAATGAAGATATCATTCCAAACATTTTTTAACTATCTCAGTTTGCCCATCAGATTGAGGATGATAAGATGAGCTATGAGCTAACTGAGTACTAAAATAATCCACCTCTTACACTCCAAAGAAACATTTGGAGCTTTTTGCATATAATTGTTTCTCCTCCAATAGTTTGAACACACTGTCAACATGTTGAACATGATCCTTCCAAGACTTGTTGTAGATTAGTATATCATCAAAAAATACTAACACACATTTTCTAAGGGTTTGAAAATGGAATTCATCAAACCTTGAAATGTAGAAGGTGCATTGGTAAGGCCAAAATGCATGACCAAAAATTCACAATGACCCTCATGAGTTATAAATGTTGTTTTTAGAATGTATTCAGTATCATTATGATTTGATGATATCCTAAACGAAGATCCAACTTGGTGAAGTAAATTGCTCCATGTAATTCATCCAATAATTCATCAATGACAGGAATGGGAAATTTATCTTTAATAGTAAGCTTGTTGAGCTCCCTATAATCCCAACACATGCGGTATGATACATCCTTATTGTGTATCAATACTACGAGAGCAAAGAAAGAACTTTGTCTAGGTTGAATTATACCAACCTCTAGTATTTCTGCAACCATACGTTCAATTTCACTCTTTTGGGCATATGGATATCTGTAAAGCCTGATGTTTAGGGGAACACTTCCTGGAATTAAATGAATAGCATGATCATGATCACGAATAGGTGGGAGGCCTTTGGGAGTCTTAAATACCTTGGAATGATTGTCAAAAACATTTTGGAGATCTGGAGAAATAGATGATTTTGATGTGGGAACCTCTAGTGAACATAATTTTGCAATTACGCCATGTTGTTCTTTCTTTAGAAGCTTTGTCATGTTGTTAGAGATGATTATCTTTCTCGGTTTCCTTGCGATACCTCTTAATTCAACTTCCTTTCCTTCCTAAAAAGAATTCAAGAAAAGTTCTTGAAAATTAAAATCTATCGTACCCAAAGATTGTAGTCATTGGACTCCTAGTACAACATCTGCACCACCCATTGGAATGGAAAACATTGGACTATTCAAGACATATTCTCCCATGGATAGCTTGATATTATGGCACTTTCCAGAGCAATTTATGGTTCCTCCATTTGCAACCATTACTTGACACTCTGGTTGTAGATATAGGAAGCAATTAAATTCCTTGGGTATATTACAATGAATAAAATTATGGGTACTACCCGAATCAATCAAAACTATTACCTTTTTCTTCTTGATAAGCCATTCTATCTTGAGAGTTTGAGGAGTGGTAATTCTTGTCAATGCATTACAAGATATGGTCAGATTCATTTCTTCTTTCTCTAGGATTGGTTCCTGGTGTATATCCTCTTCTTTTGACGTTTCTTGTTCTTTTTCTTGGTCCTCTTCCCCATCGATGTAAATTAATTTCTTCTCAGCACACTTATGACCTTTAGTGTATTTTCTATCACAATTGTAAAAAACCCCTTTTGCTCTTTTTTCTTCCAATTGTTGTGGTGTCAACCTTGTAGGTGGTGAAAGGACAAGAGCAACATTACTTCCATCTTTATAGTTATGAGTGGCACGCTTCCTTGTTGCCATAATTTTTCTTTCAATTTTTCTTGCCAACCTGTATGCCTTCTCCAATGAATTAGGTTCCCAAAGGTGAACCTCATGTTGGATGTTATCATTTAAAGTCCCTATGAAGACTTCAATCCTATGCTTCTCTGGAATATCATTTACCCTTATATTCAATTTTTGGAAGTCCTCAATGTGCTCTGCCATTGAACCCTTTTGTTTGAGATTTATCAATTGGCTAAAGAAGGTGTTGCTCTTTGTATCCTCATAATGTGCTATCATTTCCTCCGTGAAAATTGACCAGGTGACAAGTTGTTTACGAGAACAAATCCCTCTATACCATACAAACTGATTCGGTTCTAAATATAAAGATGCAATATGTACCTTTTGTGGTGGTTGCACATCATGTAGATCAAAATATTGCTCCATATGTAGTATCTAAGTTACCGGATCCTTGCCATCAAATTTCCTCATATCTATATTTGGAATATGGTGGGTCTTCAATCCAACGTTAGAGTCTATGAAATCATGATTAACCTTTCTTTTGCTCTCGTCATGAGTTTCCTCTACTACCTTTTCGGCATTAGGAAGCCTTTCTTGTAGTGACTTTGTCCCACCTCCTTCAAACCTTCCATGTCTTTCTTCAATTCTTCCATGTTGCCATTCAATTTTCTTCTATACCATTTATCTTTTTGATAATATCTTCTATCACATTCTTCAAACCATCCCTCCAATTTTGCTTACCAGGTGTTTCTATTTTCTTGATTCGAGTCATTCTTTTTCTTGCTTTTAGGAACTTGATCTTAAATCTATTGTATCTCTGAAATTTCAAATCTCCAAGGTATGAAATTGCGACCTACGGTATCCCTCTATGTCCTCTTTCCGATGCTACCAATCTGATCGAAATTGGATTCTCCAAGAAAGGGTTACGCCCAATCTCCCAAGATGACCTGATTATATACTTTTTCAGTAGAAAGAACTTGTATGAAGAGCCACATGTCATTGTTTTGACCTTCAGACCTGAAAATGATACACAAAAAAGTACAGCCCGTCCTCTTTTTGTAACTTCTGACGAAATTTCAATCTAATGCTCAGAGATAAAGTTATGACGATTTTCCCATGGTCACCTGTTTGGGATGTAATTTGGGAGCCTGCAAAAACCCTAAATATATTGGACCAGATATCCGAAAATATAGCGAAAAAATATATGAAATTTGGGCTCGAGCTTCATCAAGATTTTGGCTCAAATGGGTTTTAATTTAAGAGTTTTAACCTTCGTAAAAAAAAAATTATAAAGAAAATGCCATGATGATCTGTTTGAGATGGAATTCTGGAGCTTGCAAAAACCCTAACTTCCTCAGATCATATCTCCAAAACTATAGCGAGATAATATTTGAAATTCAGACTCGAGGTTCAGAACGATTTTGGCTCAAATGGGGTTTTGTTTTAGCTTCTTAAACTTTGTAGAGAAAAAGTGATAGCGAAAAATTCCACGATTGCATGTTTGGAGCAACGAAACCCTAGAATCCAAAGCTCTGATACCAAATGTTATGAAACCAACTCACAAAAAGATAGAAAAGATAGATCAACAACTTCAAAATCAGCCTTTTTGAAGGGGCCACCTCCTTTGAATTACACAAATGAACAATTCTTGGATGATACAAATGACAAGACCACCTTTCTATATATAGGAGTCTAAGGGGTCCCAATACAATCAGAGCCTATATTACAATAATATTGTAGGGGCACAACAATAACAATAATGGGCTTCTATGGGGCATAATAATAACAACATGGGGACTATATGGGCATAATAATACAATAAGGGGGTTGCACTAATAACAATAAGGGGTTACAGTAGTAGTATAGGGACCTAACAGAAGGTTGTGGACTTAGTGAGCTTGGTATCCAACATTGACTAGAGGCTTGACCAGAATGTACTTAGGAACCTGTTGTCTCGATTTGAGATAATGGACTATGGGATCCCAAAGTGTACCCACACTCATTCAAAGAAGAGTTTGGCAGTGGATTCTACTGTGATACTCTTCTAGCAGGCCACTAGAATGATCATCTTAGAGAATCTGTCAATGACCACAAAAACACAGTCGTTGCCATGTCTGGTTGAAGGAAGGCTCGACATGTAATCCATGGAGATGGATTCCTAGGGCCGGATGAGAGTAGGAAGAGGAGTATACATGAATTTATTTTTTATTGTAGGTTTGGAAATGACATAGGCAATGTAGGATCTAATGTAGTTCCCAACATCCTATCAAATTTTTGTCCATTAAAAATACTTCTGCAGAATTGACACTATTTTCTCTACCCCAAAATGTCCAGCGAATCGAATGTAGTGCGCCTCCAAAATAATCTTGGCACACTCACTTGAAGGAACAGTCCCAGGTGGCATAACAGTGTACTCCGGAGGTGAAATTTTAGAACTTACTCTCCTTCCAGGAGCATTTGGTATGTGGTGTCGAATTTTAGATCACCCTCGTAAAGATCCGACCATCTTGAAGTCTCGTGTCCACTAGAGTCGAGCACAGTGCTTGCCGCTATAACCGACAGTCGACTTAGGCAGTTTGCAACATTATTCGTGCTGCCCTTCTTTTACTTGATGTTCAAATGGAACTGTTGTAGATATGTGGACAATTTTCGATGGCGAATCATAAGGAAGAAAAATTTACCGGCCTGGGAAATGATCTTACTGCATTGTTTAACAAAGATCAAAGAAACAGCTGTAGGTGGTGCTACCTTTGGTATCCTATACAATTTATGATCCAGAGTAATAATAACAGAACGAGGTCTGGACTCATATACAACATGATGCTTCCATAAATATGGACGACCTAACAAAACATTACAAACTTCCAGAGGGGCAACATCACACAATAACTCATTTGCAAAGGGATTGATGTTATAAGGCAGGTGACACTACTGACTGACACAAAGATCTTGCCCTTAGTGGAACCACCCGATGGTGTATGATTGTGGGTGCGACGTTCTTGGCAACTTCAATCTCTTGATAACCTTGACTGAGATCAGGTTCTTCTGCTGTCCACTACCAATAATGAACTGCATGAGCGAACCCTTTACCCACGTCTATGAGTGGAAGAGGCACTTCCCCTCCTATGGATCCTCAGGTTCCACCCTTTGGAACTTGGTGGTGGCTATCTTCGTAGTGGGTTCTACGTCAAGGATCTTCTTTCCATTTTTGGTTCCATTGTCAGATTCCTGCTTAGAATCAAAGCATGCATCCATCTTTGAGTCTTTTAGCTCAACCACTAGCGCCTGCTTTGTGCGATATTCGTTCGTGTTGTGAATGGGAGTTTTTTGGAACTCACACCACTTATTAGTGTCCTTCTTCGCCTTCTCGTTATTCTTGGCTTGTGGCTTCAAGGAGCTGTTCTAGGGGTTAGCACACTGAATTTATCCTTTTCTCCATGGCTTGTGAGTGCCTTTTCTCTGCTTTGGATTCGCAAATCCAAAGTCTCACTTCTTATGCTTGAACTTCTTCTCAATCTTGGTAGCATATCGATATGTTTCACCAAGTGAGGAGATGTCTAGGAACTCCATTTCCTCCTAAATATATTTGTCAAAACAATTGCGGTATTTTAGAACGAGATGTTTCTTGGAATCTTTGATACCCAACTTTGTGCGCAGGGTATGGAAAAGATTCATCAACTCATGCATAGCTTAGTCCCTTTGCTGCCACAACATAGTCCATTGTATGTACTTGTCTTCATAGCTCCTGACAGGGTAATATTGTTCCTTGATGGTGTTTGGGAAAGAATTCCAGGCTAGTGTGGCTAAAAACAGTGGGGGTTCCCTCTCGTTCCACTGCTCACAGTAGGTTTCCTACTAGTCCTTGACTTGGGGGCGACTTTGAGGAGTGCAAAAGTAATATTTTCCCTATTGGAAGAATCATGAACTGAAAAATATCCTTCCAATAGATTTAACCATTTATCTATGACATATGCATCTATTTGGCCTTTAAATATGAGGATGTCAAAGTTTATTTGTATCTTAAAGGGAGTAGCACCTCCAAAGTGGCTACCCGATGAAGATGCATCGCCCGTGGGCATTCACTGAAGGATCTAGGAAAATTAGTCCATCATCGCATTCGTTTGTTGCTCGAGGGCTTCTTTGAGAAATATTTTGAAAGGATCTCCTACTCCCTCATCTTTATTTTCTTCTTCTATGGGAGGCCATCGGGTTCGGCAAGGTTGGTCTTGCAAAGGTTCAACTAGTTTGAGCCCTAACTCCTTATATCCAGACCTCGTTGGGGACATGCACAAAAAGACAAATAAAGAGACGATTGCTTTGATACCACTAATCAAGACTTATGTAGGAATGCAACAGAATACATAAATAAACATAAACATAGAGGTGTAGTAGAAATTAATCTTCATTTCCTTAATATCAAAGAACTAAAAGATGCTTACATACAAAATGGAAATAAACTAGCCCGGGCAGTGGTAGCTTATCTCTGAGAAGAGATGTAGCAACTATATGCCTCTGATCTGTGCTACAATGAGGCTCAAGGGTCTTTTTATTATTGAAGAACAAGGGGAAATCCTAAACAACGTAAACCCTAAATCTAGGAGATGGAACACTAAGAGTTTGTTGGCCCCATTGGGGTTAGTTGGACAACCAACTTCCCGATGTCGTAACATGGTCATATGATCTCTGTTTGGCGCGTACGATATATTTTAGAAATATATCTCTGAGTACTGCAACATTTGCGGTAGGCCCCTCCCCACAAATATGAGTGTGATGTAAAAACAAAACAAAAAACGCCGTTTAGGGGGTCAAAACGGCTTCGGAAGTTCAGGACCTGAAAAATTGCTAAAAACAGTAAATTGTGCTATAATAAAGGAAAATGATGAAACCAATTGGAGATCTAGGTGGAATAGGTGGGTGGTCGCTAATACCCACCCGAATCATTAACACTCAATGCTTCCTACATAAACAAAGCCAAAATGGTATGGGTACTGCAAAATATTGAGAGAAAGTTTTGTGACTATCTAATGAGAGAAAAGTTGAGGGAATAAAAAAAATGCTCCTCTATCTCGATCTCATGCAAATAACTTAGATGGCGTATTCTATCCTCCCATGGGATTTGATTCTTAATGTCAACTTTAATTCTATATGAACACACTTGAAACTTAGGATAGGGGAATCCTAAGCACATTCATCCAATGTTTGTGTGTGTGTTGGGGCGGGGGGGGCGGGGGGGGGGGGGGGTTCGAACAATGATGTTTCTTAGCACTAAGAAGTTATCTACATATAATTTTATATTTGGCCTTAGTTCCTCTTGTGGGTTGAGAAAAGTGACCTAAACACACTACATGTATCTAATATCATTCATCTCCTACTTTTCAACAAGAGTTATATGGGGCATTCAAGAAATACCTTGAAGGAGGGAGGTAGTTCAGTGAGATAACTATTGACTAGGGTTGGCATGAGACCTCCAAAATCCAACAACCTCAATATTTTCTCGTAGGTCTATTTGAAGGAATAATATTTGATGAGAAAAAAAGGTACATATGGATGAAGAGTTGTGGTGGCAGTTGAGTTAGCAAACTCCTCGATGTGGTGTAGAAGTAAGACTAAACAAAAGTTTTATTGCACATTTATGAATTGTCACCTATGATGGAAGAATACGGTAATCGAGAGGATTTATTTATTGAGCACCCTATTGTTATGGGTCTTTTATGCCATGTAGGATCAATTATTTGATTACCTATCGACATCCTCAAATCTAAATGTTTATCACACAACATCATCTATTGTTATACATGTTAATACACCTTTACTTGATTATAGAAATAGCAATTTTTGACAAAAATATTTATATAACATATTTTTTTATCCTATTCTAGAGATGTGGTAACTCCTTTTAATGATAATTAAACCATTGACGGTGCATCAATGTGATGAGATGGACTTATGGGGCATCAAGACTTCTATAGTCCTAGTCATTAATGTCTACATGTTGTATTGTAGTTTGAAGGTGGGATCCCTTTTATAAAAATATCTTCATACATACTATTTTTGCATAGAAGTTGCAATAAAAGGTTTGAATTATATCATAATACTCTACATTTTTTTGGTATCTTGAGACTATTTAAACAAGTTTTTCCACTAGATTTGTGCCTCAATTTGTAATTTCTTTTCATTCATGTTTTCTTCTCTTTGTAGCTTTCATGGTCTTTTAAACTTTTTATTCCCATTTGCACTATAGGGCTGGGGATTTTGGTCATCTCATGATTCTCAATAGATATCCATGTGGGTATGAAATCTATAAAAATGGATCATGGCTAAGTGTTCATGAGAGATTCCATATCAAAAGAGATGGTAGAGTGTTCTTGAATTTATGGAGGTGGACATTCACAATTTTCCCTTAGGTTGTATTTCATTCATATGTATACCATTGCATTTTGAAAAAAGGATAATACAAGTTGAAGTGAAATTGGTGTTTGACTTCAAAACTTGCTTTTTGTTGTTTGCCAATAATGCCAATAATCATTTTTTTATAAATAGTATTAAGATTGTGACATGCATGTGTTGGGTAGAACTTAGTCTTGAAATCTAGATCCATGGATTCAAGTGTGGGAGAATGTATATATGTATGGATATGTAAGAAAGGAAGGCTTGTTGCCTAGATCTATTTAAGTCCATGCTTCCACTATATATATATATATATATATATATATATATATATTTCTAGATGCATGCTAATGATTAATACAACATCTATACCCATGGCGGAGGAAACAAACAATGTACCAAGGTAGAGTTAAGCAAGAAGGAAAACATCCTTCACATTTTTGGGGCACCTTAACACCTTATAAATAAGCTTTACTAGTGGAGTTGTAGCCTCAATTTCAAGTTTGTAGGTTTCATGGCCTAATTTTTCTTGCTATAATCAAGGTCTCAACCTTATAATTCCAAGCAAGCCCTTGCCTTTTTGAGCTAACGTGGAAGGTCATTAGAGTCTAGAACTAGAGCATGCCATTAATATAAGTAGACTAAGCTAGTGATTGAGTTTTGTGTAAGAATTATCTCCAAATGTTGGGTCCTCGATTTATCACCTCAAAGAGATCAAAGAGTTGGTCCCATGAAGTCAAGACCAACCCTTTCCTTCAAACTAAGGTAATTTCCAACACCTTTGTTTTGTTAGTGAGTTACCACTTGATTATATGTTTGTAAGTGTTCCTTTAGCAAATTATTTTTTAACTTAGAGTAAGAAATTTCCGAATTAATATTTTTATATAGAGTTGATAAATGCATATTATTTGATATTCACAAGGGATTAAATTTGATATTTTATAGATGGTTTGTGTAGGGGAGAGAGTAATGTTCCACCAAATTTTCAGGATGCAAGAGTGGACAAAAACATTCGAGGAAATGTGGAAGCACCCTTGAAATTCTTAAGAATGTCGCAAGGGACATTGACGTCTTTGACATAAGGAGCCCAATGTGAAATATTAGAAATTTAAAATTCAAATATATGAAAACTAAACATAAATGAATTAAAAATTCTTTTATATAAATTTGTTTATGGTTTCAAAAGTAAGTGATCTAAGGGTTTAAGAATTTTTAAGTATTAATGAAAAGACAACATCGAAGCATCATTGATTTATCGGGGCATGATTTTCATTTTCTTAGGGAAGTGTTCCCAATTTCACCCCCTTGCATTCCTCCAAAGGGATCATGGGGGAATGTCTCTCTTAGAGAACCCATGTCTTAGGAGCATGGGGCACATGCTCCCATGTAACACTAGGAGGAAATTCACAATGGGTTGGGTTGAGTGGTATTGATAATTTGAAGGTTCATTGTTTTTTGTTGGCCTCTAGTTATTTTTAAGTGCCTTGGTTCCTCTGGAGCAATAAAAACTATGGGGAATTCAATGCATTGAAATGTGTATTAACCAAGATGTCCATCAAGATATCACTAGGGAACTTTCACAACACTTTGCAAAATTCTTTAGTTCTCTAAGTTATTTTTGGAGAAAAGCAAAATTACAATAAATTTCAGTCAGAAATGGTTTGTCAATTGGGTCTCTCTCAGATGATTGAGATAATAAATTGTTATCCTCCCCACTAGAGTTCAAATATTGATTTTCAACATATATGTTGTTTGTGGCCTGATTGGGGTTGGAAATGTGTTGAGAAATCTAGGGCATAGGGATGAGGTGATTTCTCTAGAAATGATAACTGCTTGTGATGCAACTTTTATTTAGTCTTTTATTAGCTTCTTTCTTTCTATTGATTATGTTAATGTTTTCTATCATCAAACAACTACTAAATCATAAATAAGCATTAGACAAGGGACACAAAATGTAGGCTATTAGCCATGGCCAAAACCTCTCCAACTTGAGAGGAAAACCCAAACGAATTCTTCTTCTTATAGAATCTTCAAGAGATGAATTCCTAGGCCAAGACCCTTGACCTATTAACCTCTCCAAGACCAAGTCACAAGGCTTCTTTGAGCGATTTCTTCTTCCTCGAGTCAACATTAGTCAAACTGCTTACTTTTCCTTAGATCTCAACCACCCTTCATATTTCGGCCTATTGGTTCAAACCTTCAACTTTCTGCCTCTTTAGGAACTCTACTTGTAGCACCTCTGAGGGATCTATCCCTTGATTCCCTTCGCTTAGATGGAGACTCCTTATTCTGCAATTCAGATTGAGAATTAACTTGTATTTCTTCCTTAATTCGGTCTTCTAGTGTGATTGTGATAACTTGACTTCCTCTACAGCAGGTGGTGCTAATCCTTCTCGCACGTGTCAGAGATATTCATCCAAATTAGACTCAAAACACTTCAAATTCTTCTTCTTCTTTCCTTACTGGATGAGAGAATTTTGTTCTAGTGATTATTGCATTTCTTACTCTATTTCAGATGCTTCATCGAATAGTTTCTCAAGAGAGGCCAAGTCCTCTTTATATATATATAGTGATATTACCATGAAATATGCTAACTTGTGCAAGTGAGTAGGTCAACATGCTCTTCTAGAATGATCTCCATCTTCTTTTGAAGGTCAAATTGAAGGAGTGCATGTGACAAGGTCTTGGAGAGTTAATGGCTCAAACAAATTCCCTTTTTATAATATGTAACATGCCCAAAAGGGTCTTCAATACCATACATTGACTCAATTGACTTTATGACATAATGACCAAACCTAATAGCTCATAATGGGAGCTTGATCTAAAAATAAAATCCCTTGAGAATGAAACCCATGCCTCAAACATAACAAATTATTTTTTCTTCTTCTTCTTTTCATTAATTAAATAAAAACATGATTACACATCTCATTATGAAGACCGAACCTAGCTATATATTTCAACACTCCCTCTTAACTAGGGAGGTATTCATAATCCATACAAGGTACTTGGACATTCTCAATATGAAGAATTCTGATGAGAAGAGTCGGATTAGTAACCCATCTATTTAACATCATATCATCTAACATTATCAAATAGTAAGGCCTTGACCAAAAACTCTATCTCTCCACAAGATCAGAGCACAATGTTGGCGAGACCAATGATTTATATACATCCTCATCATTATCTCTCTTGGAACATACCCTACCCGAGTTCTCTCAGAGTATGTTCCACCAAGACTATTCTTATCTTAGATTCCCAGTCCTCAAAGAATATTGGTCCTTTATGATTACTGATCCAAGATATTTTACTTACAAATGCATCAGAATTACATATAACAGAGTTAATTAACCATGGAACTTAAAAGCACGTAAAAATGCAGAAATAATCAGAAGAACTCAAAAACCATGACACGATGATTTGATTATGAAGTTCATCCAATTGGACTACGTCTCCGGGCCCTGTTCAATAGTGGGGAGACCTTCATTCAATTAGTGGCATAAAAGAGATAAGAGTACAAGCAACAAACAATTACAACCCTTATACCTCCAAGCTGAAATATGGGCAGAGAATGGAGAGCCCAACTTCAGAAACAGATAGTACCATTGAACTCTTCGTGAAAAATAGTGCAGAAGCACCTATCCAAACTCCCAATTTGGGTAATTATGCCTTTTACAACCTCTCGGAACCTCCCTGCTACTCAAGGCAAGGTCTAGTGTGCTACCAGGGTCAGGGTCTGCTGCTGCGTGTGTGCTTCTGAACTATCTGCTGACTCCCCTTGCCTTTTTTCGACACAACAGTCATATATATAAGCATGGCGACATCCCTCAAAACTAGGGCAGTTTTAACATAATAACCAAGTTTAGGCAAGCGGGATTGGGCTGGAAGGTTATATGGCAACAACCTTGTAACAATAGTGAAATCCTATTTAAACATAGCAAACCCATTAACTGCACTTAAGGCTCGACGACATGTCTATTGATGCTTTTAACTATCGGCACACAAACTAAATCCAATACAACAGACACTTCTGCGATAAATGGACCCACTGGCTTATAGAACATAATATATAATATATTGCGTCCGGCTCCTCCCCGCAAATTGTAATCAGCATGGAACCCATCGCGTATTAACCCAACTTCAGCGCTCTGCGATGTGGCAGACCTGCCGAGATTTATAAACCACAACATATAACCTATCAAGTCCGGATCCTCCCCGCAAATTGCAATCAACGTGGAACCCATCGACGTATCAACCCAACTTCAGCGCTCTGCGATATGGCAGACCCGCCGATATTTATAAACCACATCCTTCAAAACTAGGGCAGTTTTAACATAATAACCAAGTTTAGGCAGGCGGGATTGGGCCGAAAGGTTATATGGCAACAACATTGTAACAATAGTGAAATCCTATTTAATCATAGCAAACCCATTAACTGCGCTTAAGGCCCGACGACATGTCTATTGATGATTTTAACTATCGGCACACAAACCAAATCCAATACAACAGACACTTCTACGATAAATGGACCCACCGGCTTATAGAACATAATATATAATATATTGCATCCGGCTCCTCCCCGCAAATTGTAATCAGCGTGGAACCCATCGCGTATTAACCCAACTTTAGCGCTCTGCGATGTGGCACACCTGCCGAGATTTATAAACCACAACATATAACCTATCAAGTCCGGATCCTCCCCGCAAATTGCAATCGACGTGGAACCCATCGACGTATCAACCCAACTTCAGCGCTCTATGATATGGCAGACCCGCCGAGATTTATAAACCACAACATATAACATATCAGGTTCGGATCCTCCCCACGAATCGCAATCGGCGTGGGCCGGGGTATCACTCCATGCTACCGCTCCCCTCCTGTGAAATGCGATTGCGATATATACCACATTGCAACTGGACTCCATCGGGGCCGATTCATATACTTGTTCCACCTCTGACTTGCGATATGTGATATCGCAATCGCACATGGGACCCTGTCGGCCCCGATTCTTAAGCCACTTCTTCCTCTTGTGCTAATATGTGATATGCAAGACCCAGTGGAAACCTGCCACATGGCACTCTCTCATTCGTTGAGACTTTTTCCATGTCATCTTCTCCTGCCACTTGGACAATTCAAACTCAAACTTTGACTTGCTCTAACTTCGTCATCTGGACTCGGATTTGAGTTTCATTTGCATCGTTTGAATCCAGATGATGAGCACTTTTATCCAATGCTAAGTTTATCCATATTATGCCACTTTGATTTTTGAGCCTTTTACCATGCCACTGGTACTTTTTTGAAGATCCACCTGGATCAATCCTCCGGGATCCTCCTGGATCAATCCTCCCCTCTAAGAGCTTTTGGACTGCCAAAATCCTTTTCATTCAATTGGAAAGTGAGGAAATTTCTCCCTCACTTTCTCTTTCTCCTTCCATCGAGCTTTACTCGAATGCATTCCTTTGAAGCCAAAACGAATGTACTCCACATCTCCCAGTTGTGAAGTTCTGGTTTTCTCGTTGAGAATGATATCTTTAGTAAGCTTATCTATATAATCTGGTGAAAAATCATCCACTGTAGGAATCTGCGCAACCTCTTCAGCATCCATAATCAATGGAGGTTCATAAAGCTTTAGGTTTTCAACATTTTCTACTGAGTACATTTGCATATAAGCAGGCAAGTCAAGACGAAAAGTATTGTCTCCAATCTTTGCCAGTATGGTGAAGGGATCATATTGGATAGGTCTCAACTTCTTCCCTTCTCCCTTCATTCTATCCTTGCTGATGTGGAGCCATACCTTGTCCCCAACTTGAAACTGATGGTCAACTCGATGCTTATCATGTCGAGCTTTATACTGATCTTGACTCTTCTCCAACTGCTCCTGTATTGCCTGATGAATCACCTGTATCCACTGAATGAACTTCTGTGCTTTGTCCCTATCATCTCGTCCATTGTTATCCTCCTCTTTCCCAAAGACCATGTCCAAGGGATCTCTAGGTAGATAGCCAAAACATGTCTCAAACGGTGAGCTCTGTGTAGATGAATGTGCTGCTCGATTGTATGCATGTTGCACATAAGGAAGTTGTTCATCCCACAACTTGGGATGTTTCCCACAATAACTTCGCAACAAGTGTACCACGGTGCGGTTGATAACCGCTATCTGTCCATTGGTCTGTGGATGAAATGTCATACTTCTTTTTAGCTTAATGTCCATCATTCTCCACAAGCTAGTCCAAAGCTCCCCAAGAAAGTGAGAGTCTCGATCTGACACAATAGATGTGGGCAACCCAAAATGGACCCAAACATTCTGAAAGAAAAGAAAAGTAGTATGCTCAGCAATGAACTCCTTTTTACAAGGCATTAAAATAAACATTTTACTAAACCAATCCAAAACGACATACAAATAGTCATGACCTTTCCTAGACATAGGAAAACCTCCTACAAAGT
Organism: Pinus tabuliformis; assembly: GCA_031772625.1. Lineage (NCBI taxonomy): Eukaryota > Viridiplantae > Streptophyta > Pinopsida > Pinales > Pinaceae > Pinus > Pinus tabuliformis. The sequence continues at coordinate 696,233,768 of CM062815.1, forward strand.
CCATGGACACCCTTTCCCATGGTCGACTCGAAATAGGGAGTTGTGTGTAGAGCCCAAGTTTTCTATTGGAGGGCTTTGAAACAGAACACAACACACAATCCTTTACAAAGCAAATCACAAAGTTTTTCATATGAGGCCAAAAACAAAACCTTTGCAAATGACATAATTTTTTCTCAATTCCAAAATGACCAGACACCAGAGAGGTATGAGCCTCTTGATTACATGAACGCTTTCATCAAATGGGTATGCATAGTTTTCCAAGGTGGTATAATAGTTTTCCCTGCAAATAATAATTGTCAACCTGCGATCTACGAGTCAGTTTTGCATAGATTTCTTAAAAATCACTATTGTAACATACTATTCAACATAGCTTTCTAACGATAAAGAAACATTTTGCAAAACTACAGATGCAAAAATAAGAGGGCGAGAAAACATATCTGCTACTTTTTTGCTGGCGCCCTTCTTGTATCTTATCACCAAATGAAACTGTTTGAGGAATCCCATCCATCTGAAGTGACGGACTTGCTGAAGCTTGGTCTATGACTGAGGATACTACAAGGGATGATGATCCGTATTGATGATAGTCCCCTTGCCGATCAGATAGTGTTTCCACTTCTTTACACTCTGGACCAAGGCGTACAACTCCCTGATATACGTGGGATAATTCACAACATCCTGGGAGAAAGTCTTTGAATGGTAACATACAGGCTTTCTTTGCTGCATCAATACAGTGCCCATGGCATATTCGATGGCATCTGTTTTAATTTCAAAAGGCTGCTGAAGGTTTGGTAAGGCTAGCACTGGTGCTGTGTTGATTTTCTCTTTTAGTGTGTTGAAGGATTTCTACTGTTTTCCTCCCCACTGAAAGGCCTGCTTCACACTAGTCAAGGCATGCAAGGGGGCTGTAATAATGGAGAAGTTTGCAATGAACCTTCTCCAATACTATACCACGCCTAGAAAACTTTGAACCTCTGTAACATTTGTGGGCTTAGGCCAATTCATAATCGCCTCCACTTTAGAGGGATCTATCTTCAATTGTCCATTGCTGACAATGTGGCCTAAATAAATCAGAGAAGTCTTCCCAAACTCACACTTTGACAGTTTCAAATACAACTTTTCACTTTTCAGAACATCAAGCACTTTCTTTAGATGACACACATGTTCATCTCGTGTCCTAATGTACACAAGAATATTGTCCATATATACAAGAACAAAATGATCAAGAAAAGGCCTAAATAAATCATTCATTACCCTCATAAATGTGGCTGGAGCATTGCACAGTCCAAATGGCATCACCATCCATTCAAACAACCCTTGTTTGGTTTTGAACGCAGTCTTCCAGACATCCTGCTCTGCAATTCTAACCTAGTGATAACCACTATGCAAATCTAACTTTGTAAAATAAACAAAATTTTTCAACTGATCTAACAATTCATCAATGCGAGGGAGAGGGTATCAATTCTTCACCGTGATCTTGTTCAGTGCCCTGTAATTAACACACATTCTCCATGTGTCGTCTTTCTTGGGCACTAACACGATCAGTGAGCCAAAAGGAGAAGAACTCGGTCTGATGACTCCCTGATTTAACAGTTCCTGCACCTTTTTCTTGATCTCCTCGATCTCGATAGAAGCCATCATGTACATGCCAAAATTTGGTAAAGGAGCATCCTGTTGTAAATAGATCTCATGTTGGATTTCCCGTTTAGGGGGAATCCTCTCTGTTCCTGAAACAATCCATCATAATTAGAAACAATTTCAAATAATTATTTCTTACGATCATGATTACAACCTTTGAAAGCGTTAGCCATCTCGACCTCTTTCGCTCTCATTATCATGAGCATGCACCCTTTGCTGGAATTAACCAGTCGTTTAATCTATCCTTCGCTTACAAGGCTAACATTAACTTTTGTATGATGAGCTCTGACTATATACTCTACCCCATCCTTTGTGAGGTGGTATTTGTTTTCATGTCGAAAGAAAACGACCTTTCTGTCATATAGATATGGGCTTCCCAAGATGATTCCAAAGATGTACAAAGGAACTACATATAATTCTATCTCATCGACTAATTTAGAAGCAATAACAAATTTGGGCCTACACCAAGCGGGTATGGACTCGGATGAGGCTTAGTTTCAAGGACTAACTTTTTCACTAAGGACTCTGAGATTAAGTTTGCTTGGGAACCTGAATTAAACAGAGTTTCCACCTTTGTATGTTTTATGATAACTCTAATGTGGAATAACTCAATTCTCTTCCGCTCATTACTTACAGGCTCATTCAAATAACTAGTAATTGCAACCAAATCAGAACCATCATTAGTAGAAAGAGTACCTCTTGCGCCCATAGCTGTGATCAATGTCTCATTGTCGGAATCTGATCCAAGGTCTTGCACTGTTGCCACTGTCTTCTTCTTCCCCTTTCCACTGAATCTCTTTGGTCTCAACTCCGGATGCAGCTTCTAGTAGTGGTCCTCGTCATGACCATATTTCTTGCAATGAGTGCAAGATGGTGTTGCTCTGTCCCCTTTCTTGGCTTCAACAATATTCTTATCCTTCCCTTTTCCTTTCTTCTAGAATTTGCCACGCCGAGGTTTGAATGGTGCCTTTTTTGCTTGATCATCTTGATCATTCTTGCCTCAGCTTTCAAGATGAATAGCATTTACGTTGGCTGCATCAATTGTAGTAGGCTCAAATAGTAATAATGAGTGTCTGATGTAACTATGTAGTGCACCTATATAATTAGTTACAGTCTCAGGTGCATCTAACGAGATTCCCAGATTCAGTGCTTGTTTCCAAAATTCTTCAGTGAAGCTTTACATATTCTGGCCCTTACCTTGCCTTATATATTTCCAGTCCATAAGTGCCCTTTCTTATAACCCAGAGGGTATAATTAGTCTTTCAATGCAGAAATAAAACTAGACCAAGAGGACAAAAGGTTACTTGACTTTGTGCTGCCCTTCTGCAACTTTCTCTCCCACCAAATGAGAGTAGTGCCGCTCAGCCGAAGAGATTATAACTGGAATTTCGCCTCATCTTCTTTAATCTGCTAGATACGATAATAAACCTCTATCTGTCTTATCCAGTTATTAAGTTTTTTTGCACTACACTCTCCATTGTACATGGGCAGGTCAAACTTTACGTCTAACTTGAAGAATGGTTTCTTAGATGTCTGCTTGGAATTTTGATGAGAGTGATGAGAACCATCACTTGAAGAAGGAGAGGGTGGAGATTCTTCTCCACCATCTTCATGATTTTCTGACCCATGGTCATCGACATCCTTCTTCTCATGCCCAAGCACCTTCTCATACTCTGCGAACAACTTGTCTACTTTCCCTGCCATATTGTAGAACACCTTGCGGAAATTATGTTCCTCTTCCCAATGAGCTTCTTCATTGGCCATGTTTCTTCTTCGCTGTGCACGTCCTGCTTCAGGATCAAAGGACTTAATCATTCCTTCTCCTTTTCACAACTTGTTCTGGGTTAGAATAAACTCATGCAATTCGCATCTACAAAGACCTGTTATGATACCAAACTTGATCCAAGATATTTTACTTACAAACGCATCATATTACATATAACAGAGTTAATTAGCCATGGAACTTAAAAGCACGTAAAAAATGTGGAAATAATCAAAAGAACTCAAAAACCATGACATGATGATTTGATTATGGAGTTCGTCCAATTTGGACTATGTCTCTAGGCCTTGCTCAATAGTGGGGAGGCCTTCATTCAATCAGTGGCATAAAAGAGATAAAAGTACAAGCAACAAGCAATTACAACCCTTATACCTCCAAGCTGAAAGATGAGTGGAGAATGGAGAGCCCAACTTCAGAAATAAACAATACCACTGAATTCCTGACGAAAAATAGTGCAAAAACGTCTATCCAAACTCCTAATTTGGATAATCAGGCCTTTTTCAACTTCTTGAAACCTCCCTGTTGCTCAAGGCGAGGTCCGGTCTGTTGCGTGCATGTGCTTCTGAACTATCTGCTGACTCCCCCTACCTTTTTCTGACACAACAGTCACATATATAAGCATGGTGGCATCCCTCAAAACCCGGGCAATTTTAACATAATAACCAAGTTTAGGTAGGTGGGATCATGCCAAAAGGTTATATGGCAGCAACCTTGTAACAATAGTGAAATCCTGTTTAAACATAACAAACCCATTAACCGTGCTTAAGGCACGGGGGCATGTATTTCGACGCTTTTAACTACCGATGAACAATCCAAAGCCAATACAACAGAGACTTCTGCGATATATGGACCCGCTAGCTTATAGAACATAATATATAATATATCGCATATGGTTCCTCCCAACAAATCAAAATCGGCGTGGAACCCATCAGTGTAGAACCCATTGTGTATAGACCCAACTTCATCGCTCTGCGATATGGCGGACCTGCCGAGATTTATAAACCACAACATATAACATGTCGGGTCGGGATCCTCCCCGCAAATCGCAATTGGTGTGGAACCCATCGGTGTATCAACCTAACTTTAGTGCTCTGCAATATGGCGGACTCGCCGATATTTTTAAAGCACAACATATAACATATTTGGTCCGGATCCTCCTCACAAATTGCAATCGGCGTGGGCCGGGGTGTCACTCCATGCTACCTCTCCCCTCCTGCGAACTGCGATTGCGATATATACCGCATCACAACTGGACTGTACCGGGGTTGATTCGTATACTTGTTCCACCTTCGACTTGTGATATGCGATATCGCAATCGCAGCCGGGACCCTTCCGGGGCCAATTTTTAAGCCACTTCTTCCTCTTGCACCGATATGTGATATGCGGGACCGAGTGGCAATCTGCAATGTGGCGCTTCCTCATTCGCTGAGACTTTTGCCATGTCATCTTCTCTTGCCACCTGGAAAAGTCAAACTCAAACTTTGACTTGCTCTAACTTCTTCATCTGGACTCGGATTTGAGTGCCATTCATACCGTTGGAATCAGGATGACGAGCACTTTGATCTGATGCTAAGTTTATCTAGATTTTTCCACTTTGAGTTTTGAGGCTTTTACCATGCCACTGGTACTTTTATGAATATCCACCTGGATCAATCCTCTAGGATTCTCCTGGATCAAATACTCTTATCTTGAATGACCTACCACATCCTCAAAGAGTATAAGATACCAGATGCTTACCCAATCCTCCATTCTATCTTCCCAAATGAAGACAAGAATGATGTGTCTATCTCTCCCTCTCGACTAGGGAGGATATACCCATTCCATTGAAGAATGTACCTATTCCTATAAAAGGAATGTATCCAAGCTCCCGCTTGACCAAGGACTCACTTCAAACACCTCTTCAGATGGAGATCATGGGACAACTAGCTGCTTGTAGGACTTCCTCTTTTGATGTCATGAAATTTTTCTTTAATATGAAGCCTACATCTTTTGGTACTTATTTTTAGGGAAAAAACCATCCATCACTTTCATTCATGAATCATGTCAGTCATGTCATCCTTTTTTTCATCAGAAAGTGATCCATTAGTCCATATCTGGCCTTCCTTCACGCCTTGCTGCATTCTTCATGTCATGTTTCCTTAAGGACCTTTCATCCTTCCACATGAGCATCAGTTGTAGAAGACATCCACAACTCTTCCCTTGGAAGCCCTACATAAGCCCATCCAGATATTGTTCAAAAATAAAAAAAATGAACATAAAAAATTACCTTTGTGATTGTCTTTCATCATGACATCTCCTTGTTTGCATCAACATCCTGTATACATATTGACACATCTCCGAAATGATATATAATGTCAAGGGTCTCTTTCTTTTTCAGATTTCATATCTTTCCCATGGAGATATCATAGTCAAATATTTTAGTCCTTGGATGTTGATTGTATTCTCCATAGTTGCATTTTTCATTATCTCTTCCTTTCTTTCTTCACACATTTCTTTTTAGGAACTTCCAATCATAGTTCCTCCAATTTCGTCAACCACCTCATATTTCATATGAGGACATATTATGTTGATTTCATCTTGTCAATGTGTGAATCATGGCTTCCTGCATCCTTCCAAATGTGGAGATCCTTTTCTTTTGATCATGCTCTCGAGGTAGAGCATTCTTTCATGATATTTGCAACCATATGACATGACTTAATTAAATATATGCATACATACCTCATTTATTTATTTAGGTCATCTAGACTTCCTTCAACAACTTCCTTGATTGAAAGAGGTCCAATCATCTTGATCTACTTCGTATCTTATGACATCATACCTTTATTCCATAAATGCCATACAAGGTGGAATTCTTGAAATTCTTGCTCCTTTCAATAGGTGAACCTTCTAGTGAATATTCCAATGGAGGACCTTGATTACTGTCATCCACAAAATGCTCCTCTTGAATGATGTATGTTGTGTTTTTTATATTGTATGACTTTATTCTTTCCATAAGTGCTACTTATGCTTCTAATGAGGTTACCAAGAGCTACAAATTTCTATAGGTGGTTGCCATAGACTTCTATTTCAACTATATTTCAAACTTGTTCTAAGATAATGTCATGAGCTCTTGCTTTTAATCGTATGCTTCTATGATGCCATGATGCATCCTATCATGCTTCTTAGTACTTCCTATCATGATATCTATACAATAGAACAACTTGAAAACAAAAATTTTAAAAGAACTAGGTGAGGAAGACTATGTCAATCATAGTAGAGATATTTTACTTCCTCTTTCTTGGATTTTTTCTTTTCAGCTTCCTCCACTTCTTCAGTGATATGGGCTTCTTTTCTTCCTCTTTTGATGTTTTCCTTCTTTATTTTAGGACAATATCTCTTGTAGTGCCCATATTATTGACATCCATAACATTTAACCTTTTCCATGTTTTTTTTTAGGACCAAATTTCCCAAACTTCCCTTTTCTCTTTGCCATAGCAACATATGCTTGAGTTTGCTCATTTGATCCTAAATCATATTTTTCTTTCAACCTAGTCTCTTCTATTTTACATAGTGACCATATATCTTTGAATGGAGTAGCTTCCTTCTTCCCATAAATGCTTGTTGTAAAGTTACCCCATTCCTCAGGTAGTGCATTAAGTACTATGTTAGTCATCTCTTTGTCAAACATAATTTCTCCCAAATCTTGGAGTTGAACCCTTATTTTAGATATCCTCATAAAGTGTGAGGCTATTCCTTCTTCTTTAGATATCCTCAACTTGTAGATTTATTGTCTTAATGATATAACTTATGTTGCAGTGCTTACGGAAAATAAATCCACAAGTTTGTCATATATCTCTTTTGAAGTTTCAAGTTTTGATACATAGGGAATGGGGGGATCCTTGATGGATTCTATGAGAACCTTTGAGCCCTTACTTCTCCTTTCATATATCTTGCGAGTGCTTGAGCATATTATTTTGGAGGTTTGATGATTGAGCCCTTAACATGTTCCATGACCTCATTTTTTTATGAGGTTTAGATCTATCCTTTTCTTCCATGCAAGAAAATTTGAAGCCCCAACCAACTTGTTGCTTTCCTTGCAAAAAGACATTTTGAGAGATTCAGATGTAGACATAAATATACTTACTTGAGAATATGCTCCTTCAACCTGCTGCATTTGTTACCAGCTCAAGAAAATATAGAAAAGATAGATCAACGCCTTGGAATTTAGCCTCTTCGAGGGGGCAACCTCCTTTACATTACATAAATGAACAATTCTTGGATGATTCAAATGACAAAACCTCCTTTCTATATGTAGGAGTCTAAGGAGTCACAATATAACCCAGCCGACCTAACAATAATAATATAAAGCCACAAAAATAACAATAGAGGGATTCTATGGGGCACAGTAATAACAATATGGGGGCAATAGGGGCACAACAATATTAATAAGGGGTACAACTACAATAGTAATGGGGTAATCACTAGTATTATAGGGACCCAACATGCCCCTCTCCTTCAAAAAAGTGTTGTCCTCAATTCTTGAGTAGTTCTGGATACTTCTGTATAAAATTCTCATCCTCCCATGTGGAATCCTCAGCGGATAAGTTCTTCCACTTGATAAGATACTCCGAAATTGATCGATTTCGTAGCTGTCGAATTCTTGTTTCTATGACTGCTTTCGGTTCCAATATAATTTTTCCTTCCTCGTCAAGTTCTGGCAATATTGTTTGAACTGGGAGCTTGTCGCCTATAACCTTCTTTAAACATGAAACATGGAAAACTGGGTGCAATCGAGAAGCTGCAGGAAGCTCCAATTTGTATGCCATGGTACCAATCTTTTGCAACACCTTGTACGAACCATAATACTTTGGTGATAATTTATTATCCTTCTTAGCTTGCTTGAGGGACATTTTCTTATATGGTTGTAGCTGTAGGAATACCCAATCACCTACATCAAAACTTCTTTCACTGCGATGTTGATCTGCCTGTTGTTTCATTCTATTTTGTGCCAACACGAGGTTATCCTTTAAGAGTTGGAGGACTTGTTGTTGATGTTCGATGTGATGTTCCACTGCCTAAACCTTAGTATTTTATCTTAAATATGATGTGATGGATGGTGGTTGATACCCATAAAGTGCCATAAATGGGGTCATTTTTGTTGCTGTATGGAAGGAAGTGTTATACCACCATTCAGCTAGAGGCAACCATTTGACCCATTGTGTCTGTTTATCAGATACAAAGCAACGAAGATATCCTTCCAAACATTTGTTTACTATCTCAGTTTGCCCATCAAATTGAGGATGATAAGATGAGCTATGAGATAATTGAGTACCAAGACAAGAAAATAATTCTGTCCAAAAATTTCCAGTGAAAATGGGATCTCTGTCGCTTACAATAATCTTTGGGTTTCCATGTAGATTTTAAATTGTTTCCATAAATGCAGTATAAACTGTACTGGCTTTAAATGGATGTGATAATGCACAAAAGTGTGCATACTTGGTAAGTCTGTCAACTACCACCATGATGACACTCTTTCCCTCAGACTTGGGTAAACCTGTGATAAAATCCATTGAAACCTCCTCCCAACGTTGGCTTGGAATGGATAAAGGTTGTAATAGACCCGGTGTCTTAATTGTTTCAACTTTATTTTGTTGGTAAACCAAACATTCCGCCACAAACTTTTGAATATCTGATTTAAGGCCATCCCAAAAAAATTCCTTCTTAACCCTGTGGTAAGTTTTTAAAAATCTTGAGTACCCTCCTAAGGGAGAAGTGTGCAATTCCATAAGAATCTTTTGTTTTAGCTGGGAATTCGTAAAGAGGTATAAGCGATCTTTGTACCATAACGAATCATTTTGCCAGCTAAATGTATCAGACATACTAGAATCTTGTTGTAACTTTCGAATAAGTGCCCACACTTCTTCGTCATTCTTCCATTCCTCCCTTGCTTCGTTTATCCAATCTGGTTGGATAATAGAAATGGCGCACAACAATGCTTCCACATCCTCATCCTTTCTTGAGAGTGCATCTGCCACCACATTTTGCTTCCCTTTTTTGTAGATGATTTCAAAGTCATAACCCAACATCTTTGTGACCCACTTTTGTTGCTCTTTAGAGGATAATCTTTGTTCTAAAAAGTATTTAAGGCTATCATGATCCGTTTTTACCTTGAAGTGTCTTCCCATTAGGTAGGGTCGCCATTTCTTAAGTGCATGGAGTATTGCCAACATTTCCTTCTCATAAATAGCTTTGTGTAAAAACTTTCCCTTGATTAGACGACCTTCAAAAGTAATGGGTCTTTCATCTTGCATTAGAACAACAACAATTCCATTTCCTGAAGCATCACATTCCACAATAAAGGTTTTTGTGAAGTCCGGTGTAGCTAAGACCAGTGCTTGGCACATTGCCTCTTTAAGATGTTCAAAGGCCTTTGTTGCTCCCGGAGTCCATGAAAATGCATCTTTCTTCAATAATGTTGTTAGAGGTGCTTCTATTCTCCCATAATTCTTGACAAACTTCCGATAATACCCTGTCAACCGGAGAAATCCTCGCAGATTCTTTATGGATGTGGGGATTTTCCATTCCTTAATGGCTTTAATTTTGCTAGGGTCTACCTTAACTCCTTCATGAGATACAATATGACCCAGATATTCCACCTCCTGGACTCCAAAGAAACATTTAGATATTTTCGCATATAATTATTTCTCCTCCAATAGTTTTAACACCCTGTCAACATGTTCAACATGATTCTTCCAAGACTTGCTATAGATTAGTATATCATCAAAAAATACTAACACAAATTTTCTAAGGAATGGTTTGAAAATTAAATTCGTCAAACCTTGAAATGTTGAAGGTGCATTGGTAAGGCCAAAAGGCATGACCAAAAATTCATAATGACCCTCATGAGTTCTAAATGTTGTTTTCGGCATGTCTTCAGTCTTCATTCTGATTTGATGATATCTTGAACAAAGATCCAACTTGGTGAAGTAAATTGATCCATGCAATTCATCTAGTAATTCATCAATGATAGGAATGGGAAACTTATCTTTAATAGTGAGCTTGTTGAGCTCCCTATAATCCAAACACATGCACCATGATCCATCCTTCTTGTGCACCAATACTACTGGAGCAGAGAAAGAACTTTGACTCGGTTGAATTATACTAGCCTCTAGCAATTTTGCAACCATACGTTCAATTTCACTCTTTTGGACATAGGGATATCTGTACGGCCTGATGTTTGGAGGAACACTTCCTGGAATCATATGAATAGCATGATCATGATAACGCATAGGTGGGAGACCTTTGGGAGTCTCAAATACCTTGGAATGATTGTCCAGGAATTTTTGGAGATCTGGAGAAATAGATGATTCCGATGTGGAAACATATGGCGAACATAATTGTGCAATTACACCTCTTTGTTCCTTTTTTAGAAGCTTTGTCATACCATTAGAGCTGATTATCTTTCCTGGTTTCCCTGCAATACCCTTTAATTCAACTTCCTTTCCTTTCGTAGAAAATTTGATGAAAAGTTCTTGAAAATTAAAAGCTATTGTACCCAAGGATTGTAGCCATTGGACTCCTAGTACAACATCAGCACCTCCCATTGGAATGGAAAGCATTGGGCTAGTCAATACATATTCTCCCATGGATAGCTTGATATTATGGCACTTTCCAGAGCAATTTATTGTTCCTCCATTTGCAATCATCACTTGACACTTTGGTGCTGGATATAGGAAGCAATTCAATTCTTTTGCTACCTTACAATGAATAAAATTGTGGGTGCTTCCTGAATCAATCAACACTATTACCTTTTTCTTCTTGATTTGTCCTTCTATCTTGATGGTTTGAGGAGTGGTAATTCCCACCAATGCATTACAAGATATGGTCGGATTCATTTGTTCTTCATCTAGGCTTTGTTCCTGGAGTATATCCTCTTCTTTTGACCTTTCTTGCTCCTTTTCTTCTTCCTCTTCACAATCTATGTAGAATAATTTCTTCTCAGCACACTTATGACCTTTAGTGTATTTGCTATCACAACTGTAACAAAGCCCTTTTTCTCTTTTTTCTTCCAATTGTTGTGGTGTCAACCTTATAGGTTGTGGAAGACTAGGGGCAACAACACTTCCGTCTTTATAGTTATGAGTGGTATGCTTCTTGGTTGCCATAATTTTGCTTTCCATTTTTCTTGCTAACCTGAATGCCTTCTCTAGTGAATCAGGTTCCCAAAGGTGAACATCATGTTGGATATTATCCTTTAAAGACCCTATGAACACATCAATCCTATGCTCCTCTGGAATGTCTTTTACCCTTATGTTCAATTTTTGGAACTCCTCAATGTGCTCCATTATTGAACCCTTTTGTTTGAGACTTATCAATTGGCTAAAAAAAGTGTTGCTTTTTGTATCCTCATAATGTGCTATCAATTCTTTCGTAAAAATTGCCCAAGTGAAAAATTGTTTACAAGAGCAAAGCCATTGATACCACACAAACTGATTTGGTTCCAAATATAAAGTTGCCATACGTACCTTTTGTGTGTTTTTCACATTATTGAGATCGAAAAATTGCTCCATTTGTAATATCCATGTTGCGGGATCCTTGCCATCAAACTTCCTCATGTCAATTTTTGGAATATGGTGGGTCTTCGATCCAACATTAGAGTCTATGGAATCATGATTAACATTTATTTTGTTCTCATCATGAGTTTCCTTTAGTACCCTTTCACCATTAGTGACCATTTCTTGTAGCAACTTATTCATATTTATCTTCAATTCTTCCATCTTATCATCCATGCCATCAATTTTAGCGTCCATGCCATTCATCTTAGCTTCCATGCCATCCATCTTAGCTTCTACGCCTTTCTTTAAACAATCCATCTTAGCTTCTACGCCTTTCTTTAAACCATCCATCTTAGCTTCTACATCTTTCCTTAAACCATCCATCTTAGATTCTGTTGCTTTTTGTGCAAGTGACACTTGTTGCACTTGTTCTTGTAATTTTGATATATCATATAGCATTTCTTCTTCTTCTTCATGAGTCATGCTAGAGCTTTCAGGTTCCTTACTAGGTGTTTACATTTTCTTTCCTCGGGGTATCAGTTACCGATAATAATTCTGTATTATGCCCTTTGAATTCCTTCAAAATAAATTTTCAAACCAAGCTTAAGCAAAAATTTAAGAAAATCTACACACCTTTTTTCACTTTGTAAGAGCTCGATATTTCCTTCGATGTATCTCTGTACTTTCCGATCATCTAGTTCTGAATTTGTGACTTGCAGTATTTCTCTGTGTCCTCTTTCCAATGCCACAAGTCTGACCCAAATTGGATTCTCCAAGGAAGAGTTATGCGAAATCTCCCACAGTGACTTGATTATAGACTAGTTCAGTAGAGAGAACTTGTACGACATGTCACGAGTCATTGTTTCGACCTTTGGAACTAAAAAATTCATACAAGAAACTATAGTCCATCCTCTTTTTGTACCTTTTTACGAAATTTCAATCCGATCCCCAGAGAGAAAGTTATGATGATTTTCCCTAGGTCACCTGTTTGGAATGTAATTCAGGAGTCTGCAAAAAGACCAACTTCCTCAGATCATATCTCCACAAATATAGCGCAAAAAGCTCTGAAATTTGGACCCAAGGTTCAGCGTGATTTCTTCTAAAATGGGTTTTTTTTTGCAACTTCTGAAACGTCGCAGAAAAAAAGTTATAGTGAAAATGCCACGATGACCGGTTTGGAGTAGCAAAACCCTAGAATCCAATGCTCTGATACCAAGTGCTATGAAACCAGCTCAAGAAAAGATAGAAAAGATAGATCAACGCCTTAGAATTTAGCCTCTTCGAGGGGGAAACCTCCTTTACATTACATAAATGAACAATTCTTGGATGATTCAAATGACAAAACCTCCTTTCTATATGTAGGAGTCTAAGGAGTCACAATATAACCCAACCAACCTAACAATAATAATATAAAGCCACAAAAATAACAATAGAGAGATTCTATGGGGCATAGTAATAACAATATGGGGGCAATAGGGGCACAACAATATTAATAAGGGGTACAACTACAATAGTAATGGGGTAATCACTAGTATTATAGGGACCCAACAACGTTCTTGAATTTGATGATGATATAGGAAATTGAAAACTTCTTCTTGTTGAAGATTCTTTTCTTCAAGAGTGATCCTTTGCTCCAAAGATAAGGAGATCACCTTGAATCCTTTGATGATGATGACAACGTCCTTGATCTTGCTTCTGTTTGATGAGTAGACTTCAAGTTACTTTTCTTTGTAGATTTCTTCAACTTGAGTAGAGGTAGGGTCTTTTTGGTCTCTTTCCTTGATCTTGAGTGAGGATCCCAAGAATGCTTCTAGTGTAGACTTATTCTTTGACCGATCTAGGGTTTTAACACTTTTCTTCTAGATGATGATGAAGCCCTTGTATTCTTGGAGATGAGAGGATGTTCTTGATTCTTTTATGCCCTTGATGCATTTTTAGAAATCCAATCTTTGATTACTTGAGTGTCCCTTATTGAACTGCCCTTCCTTGACTTGTCACCTTAGCTTTGATTCCATGTTGAGAAATCTAGGGCATAGGGATGAGGTGATTTCTCTATAAATGATAACTTCTTGTGATGCAACTTTTACTTAGTCTTTTATTAGATTCTTTCTTTCTCTTGATTATGTTAATGTTTTCTATCATCAAACAACTGCCAAATCATAAATAAGCATGAGGCAAGGGACACAAATGCAGGCTACCAGCCAGGGCCAAACCCTCTCCAACTTGAGAGGAAAACCTAAACGAATTCTTCTTCTTATAGAATCTCCAAGAGATGATTCTAAGACTAAGACCCTTGACCTATTAGCCTCTCCAAGACCAAGTCACAAGGATTCTTTGAGCGAGTTCTTCTTCCTTGAGTCAAAATTAGTCAAACTGCTTTCTTCTCCTTAGATCTCGGCCACCCTTCAAATTTCGGCCTATTGGTTCAAACCTACAACTTTCTGCCTCTTCATAAACCCTAGTTGTAGCACGTGCGAGGGTTCTCTCCCTTGATTCCCTTGGCTTAGATGGAGATTCCTTTTGAAATCCAGCTCGAGAATTAACTTGTCTTTCTTCCTCAATTCGGTCTTATAATGTGACTGATAACTTGGCTTCCTCTGCAGTAGGTGTTGCTAATCCTTCTCACACTTGTGAGATATTCACTCAAAATAGACTCAAAACACTTAGACTTCTTCTTCTTATTTCCTTGATGGATGAGAGACTTTTGTTCTAGTTATTCTTGCACTTTTGACTCTATTTCATATGCTTGATTGAATAGTTTCTCAAGAGAGGCCGAGTCCTCTTTATATATATAGTGGTATGCCCATGAAATAGGTCAACTTGTGCAAGTGAGTAGAACGACATGATCTTATAGAATGATCTACATCTTCTTTTGAGGGCCAACTTGAAGGAGTGCATGTGACAAGGTCTTGGAGGGTTAATGACTCAAACAACTTCCCTTTTTACAATATGTAACATGCCCAAAAGGGTCTTCAATACATGAGATTGACTCAATTGAATTTGTGACTTAATGACCAAACCTAATAGCTCACAATGGGAGCTTGATGTAAAAATAAAATCCCTTGAGCATGAAACCTATGCCTCAAGCATAGCAAATTAATTTTATTTTTAGATCAAAATTACACACATCATTATGATTACACATATCATTATGAAGACTGAACCTAGTTACATATTTCAACACAATGTACATGTAATTTCTTTTTTGCTTAAGTTCTCAACAATGGGATGAGATGTTACTTGTAAAGGAAAAATTGTTAGCCACGACAGATTGTGGCATTTTTCCTTGAAAGTCATAAGGAAACAAGTAACTCTCTCTCTCTCTAATTATTTTTCCTTCTTTGGCAATGTTATTTTATTGATAGAAACTATTTGTCATTCGTCTTGTTGAAGCTTTTGTGGTCCCTTCAACGTGAATTACTACTTCTAAACCAACAATAAATCCAAAAACTATTATTGTAAATGCTCATGATGATGTACCTTGTCAGAAAGTAGAAATACATTATCTAACCTTTGAAAAATATGGTTTAATTTGCTTTCTATATAATATTTTTATAGGTTATGCTACATGTTGAGTCAAGAACTCTAGAACTCTAAGTTAACTTGCAAATAGTCCACTCAACAAATCCTTTGTATTTTACTTGTAAACATCCCAATGAGCTTTGCGAATTAGATTATCACCACCATTATTTGGTTCCTTTATGTTTTGACCTAATCCATGCTAATCTCAATGGGGACTTCATGTATGATCTAGGAATAAAATATGAGCTCTAATTTGCCAAAACAAAATCAATTTTGTAAATTATCTTGTTGTAAATAATTTTTTTATATGGTCGAGTCCCAGTAGCACAACTGGTTGAGAAAGGGTTTCGTTAGTAAGGCGACCTGTGTTCAAACCTCACTGAGTTGCTAAGCACGTGCGCTAGGAGGAGACATTTGACTTACAAAAATAAATTCTATGATAAATGAGTGAACAACAAGCTATGAAACACAAATTTACACTTACAATGATTTCCAAACCTTGTTCTTCACGTAAATTTTTTATTTAGCCCTCTAAAACTACAAATCTCGCCTACAAGTATGTGATTACAATTATTGTGAAATGTTAAATAAATCATGCTTATTCATTTTAATGGATAGATGCTCAAATCCCATCCAAAAAGAAGAAAATGCACAACATAATTACCAATTTCATGAAAACCCTCAAGAATTATTTATTTTGAAAGTTACATAATTGTCTGTATCACTATTTCATAAAGTGGTTCTACTTGTTGCCCGTAGGACTTTGAATTGATGGTGAATGGGTGTACTCTTAAGGTACTCCTTGCAAAAAGGTCACCAATTCAAATTCCTTTGTTGGTTAGCCAACCGAAAAAAATAAAAAAATAAAAAAATAAATTTAAAAAATGAAGAAAATAAGAAGAAATAAGAAAGAAAAAAAAAAAGAAATGGTTCTTGTTATTGCACCATAATTTTTAAAGTAATTTTTCTAACATTTTAAATTTTCGTAATGATAAAGTATAATTTTTTTAATGTTGTTTTTCTATATTTATAGATATTTAAAATTCAAAAGTTAGTTACATTGAAAAATATACACATTTTAAAAGTTTTGTATCAACGTCATGTGAAATAACACATTTTTACAATTTAGATATGTTTTTTAAGATTTCAGGTATAAATTGATTTAATGTTATTGAATTGAGACTTCTGTGATCCATATCAAATTTTTGAAGAATTCTTCGGCGAAAATCACATGGAGAAATTTCTGTGGACGCGTTTCGAAACGCGTAGACAAAAATTTCTCCATGTGATTTTCGCCGAAGAGTTCTTCAAAAATTTGATTTAATGTTGTTTCCTTGAATTAAAAAAGCAAATACGATAATACCATTAAAAATATATATTATATTTTTTTTGAAATAATAAAATATAGATATTTTTTATGAATGTAAAATCATAAAATCTAAAATATTATGAATGTAACTTATTAGTAATATGCCAAATCCACATTTTTTTTTTGGATATATATAATTTTAATTAATCAATAAGATAATGTATTAAATTCATCATTTTCAACAAGTATGTTTTCAATTTGAAAACTTTGGTTTTCGTATAAGACATCAATTTGAAAATATCATTTTCTTTAAATCTATTTATTGCATTTCATTAATTTTTATTTGGTCGATTTTTAACCTATATGCAATTTCTTCATTTATGAATGTAGCATGCTAATATTGTACCTAATAATCAAATACAAAAATTAAATAAATAAAATAATATAAACTAACAATAATGAAATATTGGAATGCGATTAATTTTTTTGACGCAACAATGTGGTTTCTATAATTCATATCTTCTTGGAATTTTTTGCTGGCTCTGCAACAGTTGAATGCGTTCCTGCTAAGGGTTTGATCTGCGCTGCAGGTCGTGGCCGCCTCGCCTTGGCTGGGACTTCCAAGATTGCTTGTTCTCATGGAGGCGTTGGGTACTCCTCAGGGGCCTCCCATCTCTCCCCCTCCGCCCTCTGCTTCTGATGCTTTCAAAACCCTGCTGGCTTCCTTGCCCAAGAAGAAGAATGTGGAAGCTGCAAAGTTCATGAAGAAGCTGGACGGAATTCTTGAGATTGCCCTCTTGCCAGAAGGGCCAATCCAAGTTGCCCTATCTCTTGCTGATCGTGCCCTTGTTGGCCAGTTCACAGGGCTCTGGCCTTCCCCAAAATCCATAGAGAACTGGGTTGCCAAGAACTGGGCACCCTTGATAAAAGACAAAGTAACCTCATACTTTCTCGGGAGAGGCTACTTTTTGTTTGAGTTCACTGCAAAAGAGGACAAGGATCTGATTTTTCGAATGGGCCTTACTTCATGGGGCCTCAAGGATTGTATTTGAATAAATGGATGCCAGACTTCGATCCGGCAGTGGATGTGCCCACAACGGTCTTGGTGTGGGTGATACTCCCCAACCTTCCAGTGCACTGTTGGAATTGGGATTCTCTGAAGCACATAGGCAACACCCTGGGAAAATTTATAGACAAGGCTAACAACAAAGATCAGTATGACTGCGCTAGAATTTGCGTGGAGGTAGATCTAGAGATCGAGCTACCGGAAGCCATCAAAATAAGCGTAGGTCCTTGGACTCATGTGCAGAAACTTGATTATGAGCAGCTGCCCTTCAAATGCTGGAAGTGCCACGTCTATGGTCATTTTGCCAGAGACTGTCCGTCCAACGGTGTGGAAGAAAAAGGGAAAGAAGAGGGCTGGAACTAAGTAAAGTGCACCAAAATCTCTCACAAGAAGACTGCAAACGCAAATGCTAAAGCTCCACAAACGAGTCCTGCTCAGAAACCAACCATGGAAGGTCAAGGGAACAAATTCGAGCTTCTAGGATCTGAAATCATGATCTCCCAAGAGGTAGAGATCCCAAAGGAAATTTCTCCATCCAAAGCTTCCGCCTCCATCAAAAGTGGAAGTGCACCAGAGAGATCCAAAGACAAGATCTCAGAAGAGGAGGAGGAAACCCAAGAATCCGAGGAATCAGAAGAAGAAGGAGAAATAGGAGACTCTCAATCCTCTCCCAGAAGATCCACAAGAGGACACAAGTCTGCAAGGGAAAAAAGAGAACAAGAAACATACAAGGACAAGCTTCAGGGAAGCTAGCCAACTCTAGAGAAGCTATTGGCAAAAACCCTGAAGACGACGAGGAACCAATCTCAGGGCTCCAAGGGAGCCCACCACAACAAAAATAAATGATGAAGATAGTCTCCTGGAATTGTAGGGGTATGGGCTCTAGAGCCAAGGAAGAAGCAATGAAAAGTTTAATAAGATTGGAAACCTCGGACATCCTCCTCATCCGGGAGACCACTTTCCTCCAAGCAAGTAAAAAATTTTGGAATAAAAGAGGAGCGCAAGCAATTTCTGCCCTTGGAGCTTCGGGAGGGCTTGGGTTGCTCTGGAATCCAAATAAGTTCTCATTAATCTCTGAGACTCTGAATACCCATTGGATTTTCTTAAAAATGCAGCATTTAGAAACTAAGGAGTTCATTTGTCTATTCAATGTGTATGATCCTAACAATGCAGGTGGAAAAAAAATTGCTGGGATTCCATAAAAAGTCTGGTAGATCTAGGGAACCTGGAAAATATCATCATAGCCAATGATCTCAATCTCACCCTCCTCTCGTCAGGAAAAAGAGGAGGCAGCATTGTAAGGGATCCGACAAGAGAATGGGCGGAGGATCTCATGCAGGACTGGGATCTGCTAGATATCAAGCCTGTTTCTGGTAATTTTACTTGGTCAAATGAGAGAGTTGGTCCTGGGCATATAGCGGCAAGACTTGATAGATTTTTTGTTCAAAGCTCCTTCCTGCTTCTTGGGCTAGAGGCTAGAATGCACATCCTTCATAGCAGTATATCGGATCACAAGCCCATTAGTCTTGAGTTGTTGGCTCCCAAGGACCTGGGACCTATCCCTTTCAGATTCAGTTCACTATGGACTAAAGAGGTAGACTTCATGCAAAAGGTCAGAGATTGTTGGAAAGACCCAGTCAAGGGTTCCCCATTTTTTGTTTGGGAGGAAAAACTTAGAAGAGTAAAAGCAATGCTAAAAAACTGGGTCAAGACCTTGCCCAACCTTGCTACTGAAAGGAAAAAAATTTAAAACACCCTAGAAATGCAGCATATCCATCTAGAAGTAGCCGAAATCACCAAAGAAGAGTTGGACAAGGAGTCGCAGCTACAACAGAAATTTCATAAAGCTTGTTTGGCTGAAGAAGAATTCTGGAGGCTCAAATCTAGGAGTCTATGGCTCAAAGCAAGTGATAGAAACTCCTCTTTTTTTCATAAGCAAGCTCAAGCCAGGAAATGCTGTAACTCCATCTCTGAAATCAAAGAAGAAAACTGCACTTTAAAGGATTTTGCCAGCATAAAAAAGGCAGCTTCCGAACATTTCAAGAAGATGTATAGTGAAGACATGGAGGCTGGCCAAAGCTCTAATCTCCTGGACGTTGTTCCCCGCCTTATCACTTCTAGAATGAACCAGCTGCTTGAAAGAAAAATCAATAAAAATGAAGTCAGGGACACCCTCTTTGCAATGGATCCCGACAAAGCCCCGGGACCGGACGGTTTTACAGCTAGATTTCTCCAGACCTGTTGGCAGATTGTGGAGAAGGAGTTCTTTAAAATGATTCAAAAGTCCCAAGATTGTCAGAAAATTGGAGGTTGCACAAATTCAACTTTTCTCGCCCTCATCCCCAAGGAAAAAGGAGAAATCTCATTCAATAGATTCCACCCAATTTCCTTATGTAACATTGGATACAAAGTGATAACCAAGGTGATAGCGAACAGGTTGAGAAATATCCTCCCCAAAATCATCCCGGAGAATCAAGGAGGATTCATTCATGGCAGACAGCTTGTGGATAACTTCATCCTGGTCCAAGAGGTGATCCATTCCAGTCTTCACCGAAAAGAAAAAGGTATGGTCATTAAACTAGACCTAGCAAATGCATTTGATCGAGTAAGGCATAACTTTTTGATAGATGTTCTGCATAAGTTGGGTTTTGGCCAAAATATTATCAACTGGATCCGAGCTTGTATCTTGGAGCCCTGGATTGCTCCCTTGGTAAATGGTAGGGCTGTTGAATTCTTCAAAGCCTCTAGAGGGCTGAGGCAAGGGTGTCCCCTCTCACCCCTCCTATTTGTGCTGCAGGCTTCTATCCTCAGATTTTATTTAGATAAGAAACATCAAGATCAAGAAATAACTGGCCTGAGCATAGCAAGAGGGGTAAAAAACATCAATCACGCCCTTTTCACTAACGATATCTTGCTGCTGGGGGCTGCAACTCCACTTTCAGCAGCCAGATTTAAAGAAGTGCTGGAAGATTACTGTGAAGTCTTGGGCAACGAATTAAATAAGGGCAAATGTCACATCTTCTGTTGGAATATCTCTTTCTCATCCGCAAACTCCATTGCCAGATGTCTAGGTTTTGCAGCCTCTTCAAATTGGACCTCTTTCAAATACCTTGGCCTTCCCATCTTCCACAAGAGGGCCTTGAGCAAAGACTGGAATCCTCAGATAGAGAAATTCAAATAAAAAATGCAGGCCTGGGGATCCTCTTGGCTCAACATTGTTGGCAAAGCAGTGCTTATCAAAGCAGTATTCAGTAGCCTGCCTTTATTCCAATTCTCTATTCTCTTGGCACCTGGGGGAATCCTCAAGAAGATGGAGGAGCTAATCAGAAATTTTTTCTGGAAAGGAGGCAAGCAAAATGAAAAGAAGATCCCTCTAGTCAACTAGGGAATTGTCACCAAACCGCTTCAGGAGGGAGGGCTGAATTTCAAAGATCTCTGTGCTCAAAACTTAGCCATGGGAGCAAAGTTGATTTGGAAAATCATAGCTCCCAAACCAGGTTGGGTGCATTTAGCATTGTGGAAAAAATACTTCAGAGGACAGAGACTCCGATGCTTGGATCAGCCCAAATCCCATCTCAGAACCCCATTCAGCATGCTCTGCAACAAAGCTGCCCCTCTGATAAGTGCTCACTCCTTTTGGATACCTGGGAATGGCAAATCTATCAACCTGTGGGACGACAACATAATGAACAGGCCCCCGCTGGTAGAATCGATCTCCATGACTGAGCTGAAGAATTGGATGAAGGACGCCAACATTAAAACGTTGTGGGATTTTTCGAATTGGAACGGTGACTGCTGGTCTGGATGGAAGCAGCTCCCGGTTCCACCCGCACTGCAAATCGACTTCGCTGCGTTCCTTAACAATATGCATGGTCTGGCTCCTTCCCACGCTCGGAGGAATGATGTGCGAGGCTGGGGTCCGCATCGGGATGGTTTCAAGGTCACTCTGGGCTACGTCAAATGCGTGGAAAGACCTCATGTCCCTCCTAATCTGGCACCTTGGTTTGGCATCTGGAAATTTCCCTCTATCCCAAAAATCGACCATTTCTGCTAGCTGCTCTGTCATCAAAAAATCCTTACAGATGACAGGTTACAGAAAAGGGGCTTCTCCGGCCCTTCAAGATGCACGTTATGCAAAGAAAGCCCGGAATCCGCCCTTCATCTCATGCTAGAGTGCAAATTCGCATGCCTTATCTAGCAAGAGCTTCTTGGAACCTGGAATTTTAAGTTCGCCTTCCCCTGTTCCGTCCCAGACCTGTTTGCTGGATGGCTGGCCAGATACCCAGGCCCAAATCCAAAAAACAAAATTATCATAGCAGCTTGGACTGCTCTTCCTAAATTCATCACTTGGAAAATCTGGTTAGAGAGGAATAGAAGGATATTCAGAAATAAAGAACAGGACTTCAGACTTGTTGCAAATACAGTGAAATGTCAGTTAATTGATTGGCTGAGAGACAAAAGGGATGATACAAATCTATGTCAGCAAGATATTGAGTTTGGTGCTGCACTCAATCTCCAATTCCAAAAGTCGACCACCATTCCTATCTTTCTCAAAGATTGGCAAATCAGAAAAAATGAAGAAGAATTTCAGTCCTGGATTACCAAGCAAACACTTCCTTCTCTCTTCTTTGACGGGGCAGCCAAGGGAAACCCAAGAATTGCTGGCGCAGGAGGGCTCATAATAAACTCAGAAGAAACTTCTAAACACAGATATGCTTGGGGACTAGGTCACTCCTCAAGCATGCAAGCTGAAGCGATGGCCCTTCTCCAAGGGATCAAACTACTCAAAGAGTTGGGACACAAAGAGGCAAATGTCTTTGGTGATTCGCAGGTCATCATCAAAGCAATGGCGACCAATACTAATCCAGCAGATCTACGTCTTGCTAGGACGATTACAAGGATCAAAGACATGACAAAGGCCCTGAATTTGAAATTCTTCCATGTACTGAGAGCAAACAACAAAGAGGCAGACATAGAGGCAAACAAGGCAGTCCAGCTATCTGCTGGGACTATTCTCAGAGACAAAGAAACCTCATGGGATCCAATCCCCTAATCTTCCATGTTTTACTGCATTTTATTGAATCAATTTGTATGCGTTCATAAGCTCAGGAAAGCAGCAGTAATAGATCACATTATAAAATGTAAAAAGAGGCAACTCATAAGCGTATGTGCTATGTCCCTCTTGTTGGAGAGGCGCTCATAAATCAACTTCATCATCTGTAACCTGAATTGTGGCTTTTTGCCAAAAATCTAATGAAATACCATAACCGTTTCTGTAAAAAAAAAACAATAATGAAATATTGAAATGTGTTTTCATATTTATTATATCATAGATCTCACTTGACCCCAAGAGAAAACCTAAAATTCAATCTCCATCATTTTAGAATGTGCCTATAAAATAAATAGTTAGTGTTTTTGGCTTTTGATAAATATTTACAATTTCTCTATTGCAATAAATTCTTAATATGTTAATTTTAACTACATCATTATGAGTCAATAGTTAGTTATGTTTAGCTCCATATTTTTCATTGATAAAACTAGAATTATAAGAATATTCTTATAAATCAAGAATTGACTATGTTTGGTTCCATCATTTTCATAATAAAAATAAAGATCATAAGAACCTATTTGTATGCAGCATGCAAACAAGATATGTGTTTTCAATATTACTCGTAAATATATCACTATTGAAGCTACAAATATTAGGTTTGTTAAATAAGATTTTGAAACAATTTGTAAATTAAAAAAATTGATTTTCAAATTTTAAACACTAAAACAATATAGTATTTAAACAATACGATTTATATTTCTTACTAATAAAGTTGTTTTTATGAATTTGATTTATCCTTGAATATTAATAGCACTAGTGACATTAAATGCACTAAGAATTCAAATTACCTAGTAAATAATGAAAAATGATTTGCAACATTAAACATGCAATTCATATCCCTTACAAATATATGTTTTTCCTTGAATTCAATCTACTCTTGAAATTTGATAGCATTAATT
This sequence comes from Pinus tabuliformis, assembly GCA_031772625.1. Taxonomy (NCBI): domain Eukaryota; kingdom Viridiplantae; phylum Streptophyta; class Pinopsida; order Pinales; family Pinaceae; genus Pinus; species Pinus tabuliformis. The sequence goes on from CM062815.1 coordinate 696,257,623, forward strand.
TTAATGTGGCTTTAAGTAAAAAATCACAAATGTTCAAAGTGATGGAAATGTGACATTCTAAATATAATCAAATTTTATCTAGATACATATCCATGTTTTTATAAGTATAAATTCTATCAGTTAAATGTCATTGCAAGATTCATTTAAAATACCAAAAAAATTACACCTTAGATATTTGATCACTCCCATAAATTGATAATTTTGAATTGAGATCCATCAATATTGATAAATATCTCACATTTAACTATTATGTGTGTGTATCTCTTTTACTCTTGTGAACTAGTGGTAGTAAAAATGGTGTTAATTCTAGTTTAGGAAAATGGAATTTCTCACATTTAAATATTTTGAAACTCTCTGCTTGTTATACAATGAATGAAAGGAAAATACAACTTGTTTTACTCTGCAAACTTTATTTGATGATATCATTCAAATATTAATAAACTTTATCTCACATTACTTTTGTGCATGTCTACAAGGACGAAAAAAATTAAAATTAGCTAGCATAGGAAGGAGTTGAATTGAAAAAAAAATCCGTTGAATATCTTCATGATACTTGGTTTTAATATTTATTTTTTCTATAGTTCACAGACTTATGCTTTATTGCAAGAATATTATTAGACAATGAGTTCTTAAATAATCATAAAGTTTTTTATGAGTTGTCATCTTTATCTATGATGAGGTGTTGGAATTACCGAGTAATGAGTTATTGGTGAGATCTAGATCTAAATGTGAACAAATACATGTATTATACATTAACATTATGAGATGAATGCATGTGTTGAGATGGCTAAAACCTTTTCTACCAATTGTAATATTTCCGATTATATTTGTTAACATGGTACCAAATCCTCCTTGAGTCTTAAACAGGGTTGGTAATTCCATGATAGGGATCCATGGGTGACCATTGAAGAGCTAATAATAAAGTTATGAAGATATAATGTTGAGAAGGAAAAATGAAGCAAGATGGAAGTGTTATGCTATGAAGGAAAAGATGAAGCAAGATCATAATGATCTGTCATTTTCCATAGGAGAGAGCATTGGTTTTTGTATCTCTCTCTCTCTCTCACACACACACACACATGCATGCATTTTCTTGGACTATGGTGCAACACGTTTTCTCACAGCATTTACTTTGGTTTATGGAGTCTAATTTTGCGCATATATTATATCAACATAGTACAAACCAAATCTAAACTGCACGTAAAAATTGTCCCAGAATGGCGTGAATGGTGGAAGTATGAGGTGTTGTGCTTCATTGATCTATAGATCTGTCTAAATAATGTGATATTCTATTGAACAATATATTTAATTATTTTCAAAATGCACGGTTGATGCCCACAATATCCAACAACCTTTAAGATTCTTATCCAATGCTTCATCCATCAGTGAGTGTTGACCCATAATAATTGACAAAGGATATGTCGCTAATAATGATCAATGTTTCAATGGTATTTCTAATTGCACCTACCAAATCTTCTAATTAAAGGATATAGTAAAATACTATATTTATCTATTCTTACTTAAAACACTTATCTTTTTATTATCTAACTATTTAGAAGACTTGGTTTTAACAAAAAATGTCGAAGGAATTTAAAGAGAAACCTAATGTTTTGTTATTATAGAGGCCTTTGTGAATTTACATGAAAAACACCAGAATAGTCTCTTCAAGTTTATTTTTTACAGCAATGTGCTTTCCACAACAAAAAAGGGGTGATTTACAATAGTTGTATTGATAATGAACATACCACACTTATAGCACTAAAGCATTTTTTTTCGAGAGTGACTTGAATGTTAATGTTGTTTTGTATGCATTCCTCTTCCAAAACGAAATATTTAGGGTATAAATTGACACATGCATTCATGATGGTGTTGAACAAAAAATGGCGGCAATCCTCTTCTAAAACAATTAAGGTCAATTGATTTCAATGCATTAACCATGACCTTGAGCAATTGCAATTAAGTGCTTTTCAAATTGTTTTAAGAAATTGGTATATTTGTATGATTGATTTTTCTTGGCCCTTTCCTCCTTCACAAGGATAAATGCAACAATGTAAACTCTTTCATTGGTCAACTCAACATTGGAAAGAGTACATACCTTTTATTTATTCTTGATGGAAAAATGGAGTTTGATTGATTACTTGTGGTTAACCCTTTAAGATTATGTGAACTATGTAATTTAAATGTGTGCAAGGCCTTTCTCAGCTAAACTGTAGGAAGTATCATCCTAATGGATCAATAAGGGACTAATAACCCACTTGTTTTATCAACATGGATATCTTACGGAAATAAGTTATGATCTTTATTTCCCTATCTTGTACAAAGTTCTTTATTCTCATGATAGAGACAAGGCTTATGTTCTTTGTGTAACCTCTTCCCTTTATAAAGAACTTTGTTCTTTCAATATCTACAAGGGCAATAATATACCTACCAAACGCCCATGGTTGTCTAGCATAACTTGCACACAACAAATGACTGTGAACCTCTTTGTTCACTATCCTTTAGCAAGCATGTGAGGATGGTATGCTTGTTGGCTTCAAGACTTAAGTTATTTTTCATTTAAAATACTATATAGGGCACATAGACATTTACTCTCATATGGGAAAAACTCCATCACAAATTCAATTGCATTGCTAACTACATTAACCTTTCTCTTTGAAGAGAAGGCACATTCAATTAGATACAAACATGATATAAATGGTCAAATGGAGTGATAGAATGCTAAGCTATTTTATGCAAGAATGGTTATATCTCATTAATGTTGCTCATCCAATTGCCTAGGTATGGAATTCATTGCTTGAATTAAAGCTCAATAGTCACAATTTCCACTTATGGAAACACCATCCAATTAATTGGATTGGGCCTATCCAAGTTGCTTTTAATGTTGTTGTTTCTAGTGAATGCCAATACAAATTAAGAAAATAATGATTGGAAATGTTTTATGGATACTAAAGAAAAAATGATTGTAAATGGTTTACGATATTTCTCTCTCCCTACACAATAATTATCAGAGTATCATGTTGTTTTTCCACGATACTGGAGTCTAGGTTAGAATCTTACAATCATTGATGCTACCAATCCAAGTATTACAACAAACTACTTTTCACAATGAAACATTAAATAGAAGTAAATCAACATGTGCAAAAATATAGACAACGTTTTACAATTTTAACTTCCCAACTTTTTTATATTAACAAATTGATAATACAACTGTTTAGGGATCCCATAGCAGGGATAATGGCCCTTGTACGTCCACTGATACAAGACTACAACTAGGACTTGGTGTCAACAAATATGATAACCAAACTACCCGAATAATATACATTGACTATCTGACTAGTGTAGCACACTCTCTCAGCTCCTCTTAGTCGTATTCTGAACACACCTACTCGGTCCTTTGACTCCTTATCTGCAACAACTCCAACCCGCCTCTATCAATCAACCAACTCCATTAGGTCACTTAACATAGCTCCAACTGTTGTCTAGTTGATTGTTAGTCCTTCAACACATCAACACATCGAGACTCCTGTCAAGTTGTTCACAACTTTGTTTGTGAACAACTCTCAACTACCCATCGTGGCTCCTCAACTCCTCTAGGACTTCTTTCCCACTAGCTACTCCTTAGTCCTTGAAAGACATAACTCTTCGGTACTTATTCCCACTAGTGCCTTCCTATGCTACCCAATGAAGACACACCTAGGGAAAAGAGGGCTGCGACCTATCACCAATGTTATCACTAAGAAGTCTTCCCTAAAAGTTATCGAAAGAAGGAATCATCCGAGGTAACCACAAACCAATCTTTTAGGCTTAGGTTCTAGCCAATCTAAGTCCAGAGAGGGTTCTCTCTTTATAATTTAGCTTTGTTTTATGGGATTTTAGGCTAGTTCTTAGTGTTCATGGGGTTTTGATTTTGGATTGAAGGTTGGGTGGTGGAATTCTTAGAGCAGATGGATAGAGCTAGGTCTTCAAGCCATTGGGCTATGGAGTCAATCAATGGATAACATAACTAGACCAGATCATTAAAGGGAATGTTCACAGGGTAGGCTAGCAAAGCAAAAGGCAAATCTTCAGGTCTAATGGATGAAATGATTATAACCAGGGTGAAAGGGCACTGAAGAATCCTTGGACCGGGATCAGAATGAAGAACAGAGGGTGATCATGAACAAAGGGCAATTAAGGATCGTTTGCTATAGATCAGAGGAGAAACTACAGAAGCTAAGGAGTAGTTAAGAATTCCCTAGCTAAGATAGTTTAGGAGAAAACATTCAGAATGTAAAACAATCAAGACAGAGTGCATTCAAGCAATTTCTGAAATATCATTCCTTGTTATACATTTAGATTTTAGAGAAACAAACAAGATTATGAAGAAACATAAGAAAAAACAACAATAAACATGAGAGAATACTTATTTGTATTTCGCTTTACACAAGAATCCTGTAAAATATCTGATCTTTATTCCTTGATCCAGCAAGCCAATCCAGTCATTGATACAATAGAATTTTGATTTGAGAGAAAAAGTCTATAGAAATGTCTTGGAATCCACACTACATACTTCAAAATGTGAAGTATTTATACAAAAAATAATTACAAAATATCTCATAACAGTTTGAGATTTAATCTAGGAAATAAAATATCTTCATGCATGAAGATAGAGACAGATGTGAAACTGCTTCTTGCTATCCCTTTTATTGTGGTGTTGCTGGCTGTTTCTGTTGAGTTTTGAGCCCTTTAAGTTGGCTGATAGTTGTGGTATTTCCACGTTGGAATCTTCTTTACTTTGATCTTTCACTGATACTCTTTGACCCTGCTTATCTGTCTTTCACTTGTTTCACCTGGCTGTCTTCAGATTTACTATGGTAACTTTCTGATGTAAAACTTTTTCATAGTAAATCTGTCATTTTTTCCCACCATTCTGCCTCAGGCAATCTCACCTTCAACATTCTTCTGTAAATTTCGTCTGCCTCTGTGTATTTTGCAAAATTGGGCTTGGTGAGAAACAAATGTTTCACCTCATGTTCTAGGAAAAACAGGTTTTCCAATGTATCATATAATACTTTGCCAGTGGGCAAAGCTTTAATGCCTGAAGAGCTGGCTTGTTCCTTGGCCAACCTCCTAAGTCTATCACTATAGTCTAATTGGGTCATGAGTTTATCATTGATGACCATAGGACTGGGAAGTCCCTTGTCCCTCAAAATTTAAAATTTAGCCATAAACCTGTTAATGGCTACCTGCATATTATGGCACTTTTCTTCTAAGTTGAGCATGAGGTTTCTTTTGGAAAGAACCTTTTTAATCTCTAGGATGGCTTCAGTCCTATCCTCTACACCAAGCTCATGGAGCTCATATCTGTTCTTACTATTCAGGAGGTGGATGAGTCGATTTGCATCCTTAGGTTGGTCTCCTAATTCTTCCCTTACTTTCTGGATAGCCTCAGTGGCTACCTTCACCAATTCAGTTTGCTCAAATATAACTTGAATTGATGGCCAAATATCATTGACAGAGTCAATGATATTGGCCCAGAGAATCTCTTTAGTCTGTCCTAGTGGCTTCTGTAGTGTCAAATCTTTCTCTAGGACTTTGATTTTCTCACCCATCCTTAGGGCTTTCTGTGTTTCTTCTCTTTGTTGAATTTGGGCAAGTTTACAATCAATTTCTAAACTTGCCACTTTCTCCTTTAATCTTTTGAGCTCTGTAGCTTGGATGGACATCTCCTCCATAGCTTTTACCAGTTCCACTGTTTTCTCAGTTGATGTACCCGCTGCAGTAGTGGACTCAGTTGTAATTAGCAGGTGGAGCTGTAGGAGCCAATGATGCTCCCAATGTGGAAGGAATTGCTCTTGTCACTGTGGGGATGGCAGTTGTGAAAGTTGTGGCCAGGTCACTTTGCTTGGATTGAATCAAAGTGTCCAATTCCTTCTCTGTTTCTTTAAGCTGATCATTTAGCTTTAGGACTAGGTCCATAAGCTCTTCATGTACCTTTTGTGCTTTTAGGACTTCCATTGTTTGAGGGTGATGCAGCTGGGGAATTTTGAGCTACTTCTTTGGTGCAGCAATGTCATCATTCTTCTTTTTAATTAGCCGCTCTGTTGCTTTCACATCCTTGGGATCATGTCCCAATCCTATCACTAAGTCCTCTAAGGACTTGATTCTTGTATCTTTGGCCTGTGAGGAGGCCTTCTCCAACTGAAATTGAGCTGACATATTGTTTAAAGAGTTCTGCAATTGGTGGGCTGTTATGGCTTTCCTTGTCAGTGAAGAATAGATCATCTCACCAGTTTGCTTATGTAGCTCAATCTGGTCAATGTGATGAATATCCCTTGCCAGTACTTCAAAATCCACTCTTTTAAAATTTGTTTCTATCCTTGGCTGCTGAGTGGTCGGCTTGATGAAGGTCATTTGCATCTTCCCCTCTTTGACATCATAGGCTGACATAAGCCTTGTTTGATTGGTAGGGGTCATTTTCAAATACTGTGCATAGGCTTGAGCTTTCAACCTTTCTTTTCTAGCCTTTATTTCCTTGTATCTCTCTTTGATGTCTTGGTATTTATCTGCTGACATTCTGAAAGAGGATGCCTCAACACTTTGTTGTCTTTCCAACATCTGAGTGTGTGATGTGGAAGGTTCTAGGATGCCTCTAGATGGAGTGGCATGCCTGCTCCCATCTCTTTCTGTGTTGGTAACCTCAGCTGTCTCCTCTGTATATTCCTGTTCAGAGACATGATTCACTCTTTGTCTCTTAGCCTGGCTTGTCTCTGCATAGGCTTGTGATGTTGTTCTTTCTGAAGGAGTGGCCCCTTCCCTGTTTCTCTTGAGGCTTTTCTCCTCATTTAGAGGAGTCTGTAATACTGGAGGGGTACTCATGGTGGCCTCTGGTCTATCTGTTTTCTTTGATTTCTCTAGTACCTGTGATTCTTCTTGTACCTGTGATTCTTCTTGCACCTGTGATTCTCCTGGCACCTATGATTCTCCTGGCACCTGCAGGAAAGAACCTTCATCAATCTGTTTCTCTAGATCAATTAATGTGTTTTCTACAACAACTTCAGTACTATCCCTGTCCTCTAAAGTGTTTTCCACCCATTCCAACTAGTTGGCATACTTTTCTATTTTAGGGATGCGGTGATGAATGTAGGAAGCCATCTTGTTTTTCTGCCTTCTGTTGCAGATGAAATCCAAGGGATCATATCTCCATATGAAGCTCTGTTTTAGATTTAATCTTTGAAGGATTAGGTCTGCCTCCTTTCCAGCTTCTCGACTATTACAAATAAAGGGACCTAATTGGTCTTTGATCCTGAGCTGGGCCTTCTTTTTGGCTTTGACAAAGTGTACCTCATCTGAATTGATTATCTGCCTGTAGTACTCCAGAGCAAATAACCTCATTGGGAGGTATTTAGGTAGTTTGTATGGGGCCAACTCACAACCATAAATCCTGATCTCAGTGTGGTTTTGGTACAAGTACCAATCCCCTACTTTGGATTGTTTTGAGAGTTGCAGGATCCTCTTTATATCTGAACTGATTCTTGGAGGAGGGCTACCTATCAACATTGTCACAATGGGATGTACAAATAGGTCTATGAAGTCTGTATATGAATATGGGGAGTCATATTTATGGATCAATGGAGTCCAGAAAATTACTGACCTAGGGTGACCTTTTGTGTCAAGCTTCTGGAGAGTAAAGGGGAACTTATCTGCTTGGTAATATAGGAAAATATGATACAAAACGGAGGAATACTTGAAGACTCGCTCATTACTCATCCTAAGAATCTGGTCATGCATCCTATCAGCTATAAACCTAGCATAATCATAAATAACAGCAGCAGGCTATCCTAGAGTGTATATGAACATGAAAGCTAGGATGATTTCATCTATATACTCACTGGTGGTATAACCTATGACACTGGATATCATTGCTACAATGTCTTGGCCAAATGGGGAAAATATGGTATACACATATGGAGGGGGTTCTTTGGGGGTATACTTCTCTTCCACAATGAAGGTTTGGATTATTTGGGCCAATCTTGCAGGGCTGAGCTTGGGAAATAAGTCCAATAGGTCTCCAATGGAGAGAGGAGTCAAGATTTGCCCTGGTTGAAGTTGCAGCATCTCATTTATTAATTCAGCAATGATGGTGAAAAGTATGGTCTGGTTAGGGGACATCATTGCTCTTTGACTAGGGATATAGTTTGCATGGCAGTAATGGACAATTTCTGGGAAAATGTGAACTTCAGGGAATTGGTACTTGGGCAAATTGGACTCCCAAAAACCAATTTTATCAGCATGGTTTAGGTATTGGTCTTTGTATCGACAGTATAGTTTGAGAGGGGATTCATGGACAAAGGTGTCCTTTATATGGAAATCCTTGTCTGCCAGGGGAGGTGGTCTAGGTCCAGGTGAGGAGTGGAAATAGGTCTCACATCCATGGCAATTGGTGCATCCATTCTCAGTTCTTGTGGATTTGAGAATGGGGGAGGTGAATTTCAGTTTTTTAGGGCAATGGTGGTTCAGTCAGAGTAAGCTTAAGTTACTTGAGTTTCTTTAATTAATTTTTTACTTTAACTATCAAAACTCAGTAACGAGTTCTGAAATTGATAGGTTTTCCAGTGAATTATGGCTTAAATACCTGGAATTTAAGGAAAACTAGCTTTGAACAGGTTGGCTGGCAACTGCGAATGATCGAAAAGGCTCTGTGTAGGCTGGAAGGTGAACTGGGTGCTCTGTGGCATCTTTAGGGTGCAATTGGATGTAGGTTGACAGCTTCGACATTCGCAGGTGCGTGCATGAAGTCTTACAGTTAAAAAACGATAAAAACAAATGATTTGGGGCTTTTTGGCTTTATGCGCGAAAGTCAATTTTGGCGGGTATGGGTGAACAGTGGTCATTTGTCGTGTAGCGAGGTGAACAGTAGCTATTTTGGCATGTAGCGGGCGGGCAGTAAGTGGTTTCCATCGCACCGCTTTTGGGCGTTCGGTGGTATTGGGGGGAGACCACCCGATTCCATATATTAAGCGACACATAGCCATGGGGGCCCAGCGGAAAATAACACTTTTCGGGCGGGTAATGTTCGGATGTCGGGCCCATTCGAAATGGATGAGGGTCGTCAGATGTGGAGGGGAGCGATCGTGCGGTGATCGGGTAGTGGAGTTGCATGGAGGGTAGTTGGGGGGCCTCGACGGGTGATTAAGTGCGGCAATTTTTAGTTAATGAGGGATTAAGGCGAGGTTAAGGTGTCGGGGTCATTAGCGGAGGGTTTAATTTGGTTTTCTACTAACTTAATCACGGATCGATTAGTTAGTGGGTTTGTCGGGGTTTGGGTAGAAAATCATAGTTTATATTTTAAACTAGGGTATAGGGCTAGTTAATATTGCGAGAGTTAAATATATACGGGAAAAGGGTTTTTGTTTTGGATTTAATAAATAAATTAGTAATTAATAAAATGAGCGGAAAGGGGCACAATACCCTAAGTATATGATATTTCATGTTTTAATGCTTTTCCGATAATAACATAAAAACTTAGGATATAGTGTTTTTGTGGGTTTTTAATATGAAAATGATTTATGTGGGGGAATAAATACTTTTCCTAGGTAAAAGTAATTTAACCTTAGGAAAAGAGTATTATTAGGGAAAATGAATGAACTGAAGGGGGGGATGAATTTTTATAAGGGGGTTTTAGTACTTATTGCCTATAAGTCGTTGAGCTGAGGGTTCGGTCCCTCCAAAAGTAAGATAAATGCTCTGAGTCTCATTGACTTAGGATTTTTAAGTACTTTGAACTTTATTGTGGGAAATTAGTTAAGTAAAAGGTGAAATGAATGAGGGAAGTCAATTAATTGACTTTGATATCCATCTGCATGCTTGATTGCCCATTCAAATTTGAAATACATGTTGAAAGATGATGTCTAATCAGTCATCACATTTCTGCAACCTTTCTACTACTTACCCATCTACTCATCCTACCATTTTTACTTCTCTCTATTAGGGTGCATTTGAGCTAGCAAACCCTTATCAAACATTTTTCTTTCTCTTTACAATAATAAACTAACTAAATTTAACCTTATTACATCCAAGGGTTCAAATTAAACAATTGAGCTCCTTTTATTTACTCTACCTATCTAATTATCTGCCAAGGTTACACTATTTGGCCAGATTTTTATTCTCTATCTATAGACATGAAATTGAAACATGAAATAGCCAAGTTTAAACATTTTGACTATCATGGATTGTGGAAAAGATTACAAACTGCACAAAATCATTTATTTTGCACAAAAAGTAAATAGTAGTGGCATTTTGGCTTGCTCACTTTCATGGTCCTTTTTCTTTTCTTGGGGTTCATATTTTTCATATTTTTTGACCTTTTTATTGTTTTTGTCCTTTGATTTTTATTTTAGGACATACCCTCTTTACATTTTTTAATTTCTTGAATATGGAAAAAATTTGCAGAAAGCAAAGGTATGTACATATTACAGGTTTAATCTCATTCATTCAAAAATTATGACTCCTATTGGTATAGGAACGTAACAACTGCAAAATGTCCTTCTCCAACAATGAACTTGGGATGATGTGATCTGCTCCCTTGACCTCCTTTCTTTGTCCTTCAAGACTCAGTCCCGAGCTCACCCAATTCTGCCTCTTCTAACAATCCTCTTAGTCCTTCAAGAGGTTGTACTTAGGGCTTGGAGCATGCATTTACATCCCTCTTAACACCTGTTCTTTTGGCTACTCCACTAATCATCCACTAGATAATCATCAACTCAAGAAGATAAGATACCTTGTTCTTCAACCTTATTCTATTCCTATGGAATTTCGCACATGTACAACTATTGATGATGAATCTGCTCTAAGTATGTTCAATTATTGTCATGTGAATCTACTATTCTAGCTCCTCTAAAATAACCCTCTAACCTAGCAAGCTCCCTCCATAAAGTTGCACAAATGTATCCCTCTTCACTACCTTCCTACACATTTTGGCCCTCTCTTAACTTCTGCAATTTCACAGGTCTGAACCTCAAACTAAGGTAACCCTAACTCATTAAAAAAATCCCTTATACCTCCACATTTTACCTCGCCTTTCCCATGGATAAACTCATTCTGCTAGTCCGCATAAAACCCAAGTGAAAGAGCCCTAAAAAAACCTTGTTGTGCAACAATCCTACACAGGGTATGCTACAAAATTTCAGCCATGTTTTGTGTACAACGAATAGAGATAAGGGAGGCCTAAACTTGGCACTATGAGACTTCTTCTTTGCTGCAGATAGAGATAAAAAAATCAACCTTTACTCCAGTTGTTTAGGCTCTCAAACTCGACTGCTTCTCCTTTATTCCTGTACCAAACCCAAACACAAACCAAGACAAAAAAATTTCGTCCTTCCCGCTCTTGTTTTTCAGCTCGACATCGCTGAGGGATGCGAAGTTCCTTGAGATAAGAATGCACTTGTTGGATGGTTGAATGAAGTCTCTCCTATTTTGTATTTATATCTTCTTTAAGGTCCAACATTAGCTCTCCAAAGTGCACCATATACAATCTGATTGACCTATACATGTGGCCATTTGACCCATATTTTTATACAAAAATATTTTCTCTCATCCAACCAACTCGTCCATTGCAGCCTTAGGTACCCTAGTCTCCTTTTAAGGTATTTCTCTCGTCATCACGGTCAATCAATTAATTTACTTGTGGTTTCATGCCCATCATCTTGGGTAAAAAAGCCCCACACTTGGGTTCTATGCCCACAAACCAATTTTATGTTGCTCCTTCCTCCAAACCCTAAAACCTAGGGCTTGGAGTACCTCCCAAGCTACAAATATCAAAATATCACCCTCTATGTGAAGAAGGGAGGATAATTCCAATGTATTTATGGATTAAAGAGTAGATGGGATTCCTTTCTTCATATATGTTATTGAAGCAATAATATTTGAGTATGTGTGGAGAGAGAGAGAGAGAGAGAGTATCCAATGAAGTGTCATGAAGGAGGAAACACACAAACTTGTATATTCAAATAAGGAGGTAAGTGGTTGAGATACACACATGTAACTATTTTTGACTTCCATTTTGTCATCTCATAAATTCTAAATTCCTCCATGTAGAAAACACCAAATTCAAAATTGTTTACTAATGGATAGTGAATAGTGGTTGTTAATTGAGACAACTTAATAGATGAAATGTTAAGAATCCTAATGAAAAAATCATGATATGATGAGAACAATGGATATAACAAAAATAAATGGTGGGATGTTGAAACTTCACCATAGTTTAGATTCTCAAAGTGTTTGAAAAGCGTATAGGTTATTGGTATCTAGATTTTGGCTTTATCGCTTCCGAAAAATATAAACCAATTCCCAAGGTATTACTCTTGTTTACCAAGTCCACCTACTAGCTTAACTCAATGTATGAAAAAATTAGGAAGAGGAATGACACCTCTAGTGGTGTGTATGGCTCATACAACCTTATATAGTCTTGGCGATGGATTCACAAATGCACATGGACTCTTGGGAAGCCAAGGATAGGTTAAAATTCATCCTAGTAGGTAAGAGTGTTGTTGAGGGGAGAGGAGTACAACCTAAGCAAGGAGAAATATGTCCATCAATTCTTAAGAATTCCTAACAATCCATCAAAACTCAAATGAACCAATTTAGAAACCCTTGCAAAAGTGCAATGGCTCTAAGATGACAACCATCAATCTCTAGGCTTGGAAATAAATCCTACGATGGTACTAATGGAGTTGTTATACTTCATTAAATAAGGAAAAATCAATACTGTAGTAAATCCACAAATTTGATTATATATCCCTCTCATTTACACTCCACTTATTGAGCCGAGTGGCTCATTCTACAATCTGGTATGAAGATGTTGTGTAACTTCATTCGTACTCAATGTAGAGTTGACACATGTCCCTTTTAAAATAAAATGAAAGCATTTTTTTAAATTAAAAAATATTGTCATCTAACAAAAAAAAAAATGAATATACGTATTTGGTTAGTTTTACTTAAAAGTACTACAAAATGTAATATCATTCTAGTTGTGCTTGCTTTATTGGTTGTTGATATTACAACCCAATAAAGGAGATATGGTAAAAATATTAAACGCTCACTCTTAGTTATGAATAAGATATTTCCATGTCCATATGAAATAAGATAATTTTATGTCAACCTTTAAAATTCTTTTAAAGTAATTAAAACAAAAACCAAATAAAGTTGATTTTATTTATATTTTCACATTTCATTTTTTTTCCCCTTGGAAAAATCGTAATTTTCATTATATAAAGGAAAATTACATGTTGTATATGCATATTGCATATGTTGTAGGAGAGGCAGAGTGCCTGTCGAAGTAAAGATAACCTAGTGTAGCAAAATTGGTGCCTTGTATCCACGCAGGGAGGCACAAATCTCTAATGAAGTTCAACAGAATTTAAAGCAAAATTACTCTAGCATATAGAGTGCATAACAATTATATATACATCTATTAATTTAAAAGCATATATGAATATTTATAAATGGTAGCAATAAAACATATATCCAGGCTCCCTATGAGCCATCTAGTCTGCTATATCCACAAACGACCAATGGTAAAACTGGTAATGAGAGTCATCCCTCTGTTCCTGAATCATCCAAGTGCCGAGAGGCCTGAACGCAGCTTCTTTAGATAATATATAGGCAGCTGAATTTCGTTCCCTGTAAATATAATGGCATACAAATGAGTGATAAGTCAATATGCCTATTCCAAGAAATGTCTCAGAGAAAAAGCAGTGCAATTTGATTTTTTATTTATCCAATCACAAACAAATTTTGAGTCGCCAAATAATTGAAGATCTCTACATTGTTTTTCCAGAGCGAATTGAATGAGGAATTTGACTGTGATTAGTTCATCGTAATTGTTTGTGCCTCTTCCCAGACCCGTTTGTATTTTAAAGTAATGGGATTCAAATAGGTACAAGACGGCCCCTCCCCCACAACCCGCCTCCTGTGCAGATCCATCAAAAAAATCCCAGGGAAGTAGGTGGTTTATGTATTCTGGGACAATGGTACGGGGCCGATGGGTGTCTTCCTCATCAGGGATTATGTTATATTCAGTCATAATGCGAGCCAATATGGAGGGCCAGTGAGGGGTAATATTCTGAAAATGAGTTTATTGCGGGCTATCCAGATTGCCCATCATATAAGGAGGGGAAGATTTCTAGTTTTAGGTGGGTCTGCCCTATTCCACCAATTAGTCCAGGTCTCCATTGGATACATAAATAAACTATTTTAATATCTATGTTAGCTAATTTATTGTAATATCCACTTTAGAAAAAACATACACATGTATGTATATATATAAACCACAATAAAATATTTCGATATGCAAAGAGAAGAAATAATTGAAAGTAATATTGAAATATATAAAATATATTAATAGAAAAAAACTTTAATGTAGACAATGTAATCCATAAATAAAATATTTCAATGCATCAACAATTTACATATGGTTTAAAATAATAATAATAAAATATTTATATGTTATATAAAGTAATTGAAAAAATAATTTTTTATTGCACCGAAAGATGCTCTAATAGGAGAGCTATGTAGGCCTTAGATGTTAAAGGTAAACATTTTTAAAATTCAAATTTTTAGATTATAAATTTATTTTTATTATTAAAATCACTAACTATTTTTTGATAAAAGAAAATCATAATATACATATGACATTAAAATATGTAATATATAAATAATAGTTATAAATTAAGATTCATTTTATCATATAAATTAAAATAATGATTATGTAACCATATTTAAATTTAATTAATAAGCACAAAAAATTTATACTTACAATATAACACGATTCAATATTCACCCCGATTTTACCATGGATATTATTAACTTCTAGGTTTTGTTACAATATCATGGGCGTGCTATGGCTTATCAATAGCACTTGCCCAAAACCCATAACTTATTTCAAAATCAAAATATTTTAGAACATTTTTTAAATTAAATCTAAAAGCAAAAAAATATGAGAGAGATGTTGTGGTGGTGTAAATGTTTATAATAATGTGAGTTCAATTAAAAAATAACAAAATAAAATTATTATTATTATTATCCAATTTTAAGTATGTAGAGATGTTGTAATGTCATGTAAAAATTTTGAGTTGATCAAAATAAAATAAAATAATAATTATTATTATCCAATTTTAGGAAACACATGCTCTTAATCATTAGGCCCACTCAAGCTATAAAAAAAATAAAGAATAAAACAAAACGAAAAATTTATAGTGATAATTTTGGACTTGCTTAAATTACATAAAAATAAAATAAAATAAAAAATAAAAAATACTTATAATTATAATTAATACTAAAACTAGCCTAGATCCATCTTAACTTTATATCTACTAAGTGCCAAGAGGGATCAAATCTATTGAGATTCAAACATGTCTCTTACTCCAAAAGTGGTTTGCATCTTAAGAGATTTGATCCCTCTTGATGCTTCATAGATCCGGAATTAAGATGGATATAGGTTGGTTGTTATAGCATTTCAAGTATAACTTTTTTACATTTTGACCCTTTTAATAAGAGTTAATTTTGAATGAAGCAAATATTTGCTGGAATTGCATATTTAAGCTATTTTATTCCATGTATTCAAGAGCTTTTAAGGGGTTCAATCCATTTGTGCATTAAAAAATAATAATAATAATATATATATATATATATATATATATAGAGAGAGAGAGAGAGAGAGAGAGAGAGAGAGATCTTGACCATCATTTATCAAGTCCCTAGACGGATGCAATCTTTGGAGGCACAATTTAAATTTTTGCACCATAAAAAGGGTTTGCTCCTCAAAAGATTTGATTCCTCTTGGCTCTTGCTAAATCTGGGGTTAGGATGGATCTATACTAGTTCACTAGTAGCCATTAAAATTAGGAATAAAATAAGAATACACATAGAATAATCACACACCCATTAAATATCATAAGATAATAGAGATTTGCTTACCCTGGAAACCCAAGTGGGGAATCCAACTTAAAATGGTTTTGCAACTTCCATTGTGACAATCTTTGCTTAATGCAATTCTTCACCCTTTGTGTATACTCTCCTCCTTGGCCAAAAGAGTCCATTTTATTGATGATGCTGGAAGTTGCCAACATACAGGGGGTCTCCTCGATATGAAGTCTCAACTAGACCTCACACTGTTTGGGATAGGAGCCCCATCCAGAACAAAGGCATGACTACCATTTATTCTTAAAGATTTTCCTTGGCTGTAATTAACAGATAAGAGATCATACATATAATTTTGAGATAAGCAAGTAATATTTTGTGAAACACCAATTGCAATGCATATAAATTTATTTCATAGACAAGAAGAGAGAGAGAGTGAGCCTTTAAAAGAAAAGTAATAGTATTATTCTAATAAAGACACACACGATCATAGAAAGAATTGTTAGTTAACTTGCAAAATATTTAACAAGGTAACAATGATCATGAAAGAAAGTAACAACACATATTCAACAAGATATATACAAAAACCAACGAAATAGTTCATTTTCTTAGTATGTATGGACACAAACATATACCGCAAACATTAAAAGAATAGTCTTACAACATCCATGAAACATGTATGAAAGTGTGTCGGCTTTAAGAGCTTCAAATCATTGAGTGAAAGTTCCAAGATACACATTTACAATGTTGCATCACGAGCTCCAATAGTGGAACGTTAAGCCACCATTTGCTCCTTAAAAGAATGATCTTCTATCCTATGCCTAACTTGAGAAGCAAAGTTGAAAAGTCCTTTTCTTTAGTTATGAGGTTTTATTCATAGCAAATGAGGTGACCTTTCACCTCCCATGTGACTCTTGACCTCCCTCATGAATCTTGAGCTCCCATATGAATTTTGAGCTTTTACGTGACCTTTGAGCTCTTACATGACTCTTGGACTTCCAAGTGACTCTTCGTGTTTCATGTGTGACACTTGGGCTTCCACACATTTTTTTACATTTTCATATTTTGGAAAATATGAAATTACATTCGACCAATGTGGTAAGATACAATGGAACAAGATAGACTTTTGTGTTCACTTTTGAGAAGTTACAATTTGGCAACTGTGACATGAGACTTCATTGTAATGTACCAATGCCATGTTCTCTTTTTGCTGCTATGTCTTCAAAACTTCATGATAGATCTTTCAATGTACTTCATCTTCACCCTTCAAATGGTTTGGTTCTAGCATTGTAACCTTCTAAGTCAACATGAGTTTCCATCTCTTTGTCATGGTCCAAGATTCCTTTACTCCTGCATGATAGCACCTTTGTGTCTTTTCTCCACAAGTGTCCATTTGAAACCCCTTCTTAATGACCTCGTTGAACATTATCTTCCATGTTAAGATGATAATACCCGCAAATGAAACTCATTCATGGCAAGACAATATTAGTCCCAAAATCACCTATTCTACCTTGATTTGCTAATGCAAGATGCCAGCTATGATGGGACAGTGCGCAATGATTAAAGAAGAGACTCTAGGTATTACACATGTCACCACTGTAGGGGTTCAGAAATGGCTCTAATGTCCTCTGGGACTGTGTAATGTGCAATGAAGGGAAGGCTCACTAAGGCTTTACACAGAGGGTTAGTTCAGGAGGCAAGGTTGACAAGCTTGGGCACTGTGACTACTAAATGCATAGTGATTGAAGAGGGGACTCTAAGAATTACGTAGGATGCCACTATATGTGTCCAGAGATGGCCCTATTGTCCACTGAGAATGTGCAATGCATAATGGAGGCAAAGCTAATTAAGGCATTGCACAAAGGGAAAGTATAAGTAACAAGAAGTTGGGTCACTATGCCCCAGGAATGCTCAATGCACAATGATGGGAGGGAGGCCTTGGTATTGCATAGGGTATCATTGGAAGGAGCCAAAGGAGGCCTTACTTTCAAATAGGATTTCTCAATGTGCAACACAAGCAATGGTTGATCAAGGCTTTGTGCAGTGAGCAAGTGTAAGCAACAAGGGTTGAGTGATTGTGCTCTAGGGATGCACAATACACAATATGAAGGGAGTTTTCCTCAAGATGGGTGTAGAGGGAAAGCGTAAGAAGCAAGAGGATCATAATTGAGGCTTAGAAGTGCACAATGCACTCACCACTTGGATGAAGGTTAAAGGTGTTCATAACTTGCACATGATGTGAGGCCAAGGAATAATCCCAAAATTGACTAAGTGCGAGATTTAGAGGAACAAATGGGAGAGTAAGAGAATGCATAACAGGTCTTGAACATGTCTTCACACACATATGCAATAACACATATGACAAGAAGATGCATAGTACCTAAATCCAATGTGCAAACAATGAAATGGCGATAAAGTGACACTTATCTCTAAGTGTGATACTTAGGGTGCATATATTTACGACATAAGTGTCGACTACAATCAAAAGATGCACTATGCCATGGGAGAGTGTCCAACACATGTTCTTATGATATATAACATCAACTAGTGCAAAAAGAGTGTGTTGGAGCTACCTCTAAATGGTGTGCCAAGGTGCTCTTAAGATATGCGAAAGAGAAACATGCAAGAGTGAAAGTGACACATGTGAAAACAAAAGAAAACACAAGTGACACATGCAAGAATGAAAACAAGAAAAAGAGACACTTGGAAAATATAGAGCAAACAAAAATAACAGATGCAAGAGCGAAATAAAGCAAAAGTGGCACTTACTAAAGGAAAAGCGATAGTTGATAAACTCACTTGGAAGATGGCACATTTGCAACCAACAATGCTCCTTATTCTTTAAGAATGCGCAGAGCTCCAAAGAAAATAATGAATTTGAAAATGAGCTCTAGACTAGCCTCTTTATATAGGAAGAGAAGACATGCAATCAAGATTAAAGTTTGTGAGTGCGATCAATGCATGTCGGGAAACTATGAGCCAAGAGTGATTTGACCACCACTATAAGGTGTGACAATACTGACTTGAAGAAGTGTGCTCTCACTATCAACAAGGAGTGCACAATCATTGGCTGTAGATGATGCCCTTTCACTGTCACCGAGAATTTCACCATCATTGTCACAGGGAACTGCGTAATCACTGTTTACTAAGGACTGCACAATGACTGTCACTGACCATTGCGCAATCATTGTTGGAAAGGATTGTGTAGTCATTGTTGGCAAGGATTGTGTAGCCACTATCTCTAGGGTAGATGCAATATATTGCCTACTTGGAAGAAGTGTGCTTATGAAAGAATCAAAAGCTAGGTATGTTAAAGCAAGTAGCTCGACACTTAGAATTCCTAAAGGAAGACTTGAACACTTAGACAACATGACTGAACATGACCTTAATAGCTTAAAATGAAATATGACATGATCATAAGGAAGCTCCAAAGTTTTAAGGTAGGAAAAATTTGGGAGGGTCTTGTAGTAGCTACAACACATTCAGAATAAAATTATCAAAGCAAATAGAGAGAGCTAGGATAATAGGAAAGTCAATGAGATGACCCTTCATTTCCCATTCCACAGTCTCTTCCCTTCTCCTATGTTCTTTTCATTTTCTCATTTATTTCATTTTTACCTCTTTTTGTCTCATTAACATTTTTATATTGACATTGTCTTTTACATAGTTTATTAATATTCATCAATTATTAGATTAATGTGCAGGCACTGAATATTCCAACTATTCATCCATTTTAGATAAGCTCCCCTACCTAGAGAGAAGAAAGAAGAAGAAATGAGTGATTGTAAATTCCAACCATTCATCCATTTTAGATAAGCTCCCCTACCTATAGATCAAATTAATGTGCAAGCACTGAATATTCCAACCATTCATCCATTTTAGATAAGCTCCCCTACCTAGAGAAAAAACCATTGCAATGAACGCTACAACTTTGAATGCATTAGCTTAATCCCACATGTGGTCCATCATATAAAGTATGCTTATCTATATTAAATAAAAATAATGGGATTAGTATTAATGGGTGCTAATGTTTGGTGAATGAAGTATTGTAATCATGAAATCAAAATTTGGTAAAAGGGCCAAAAGTTATATGAGTGTAACAAACAAAAGGTTCAAGGAAAAACCAAAAATTATAAAATGTTTTTGTGTGCCTCATGATTAAAAAGATCATTTTTTTGGATCCTAGTCTTAGACTGGTCACGAAATTGGAATAAACGGTTCTAAAAAAATTTATGCTCGTGTATTGGAATAAGGGGGTTCTAAAAGCATTTATTCTCATGTATGTTGGATGGTTTTTTGATTGCTTGATGGATGGTTTTTTATGTGTCTACTTTTAACACATTGTATTCATACTTGAAATTTGTTATTTAAACATCTATATCAACCATGCATACATGAAATAGAAAGGCATAAGACACTGATCATTCAACAAGGCATATTCGAGCGATAAAGTTGTCAATCACATTAATGTTTAATGACAAATTATATTAGCATTGATTCCAATTTTCCTTCAAGTTGAAATGCATTGTAATTATAATATGTATTCTTAGGAATGGAACACTCTTTAATTTTAAGTCTGAATTGACATTGTTGGGTCTTATTGTCAAAGGGTGGATTTGTAAGAAGCTCGTTTTTTTCTTCGAGTCAAACACACTATTTTAAACTAAACATATTGTACCAAGACTTACATACATAAGGAAGCCTCATTTAGTGTTTCAAATGGCTAAGATTCAAGAATTATTTAAATGACTAAGCACTCATTGTTGATGGCAACACAGTCATAATCAACAAAGGAACTATTCAATTGTTCTAACTTGTTTGCAAGTTTGTAAGCCAAAGTTTAGTTTCTTCAAACCCGGTCACAACTTCAATAGATGACATACAACCCAAAGATCAACAACTTTACAATATTATGAATTATTCTTTGTGATGAACAATCCCTTATTTGAATTTGATGTCCATAAATTTAAAATTCAAGATTCTAATTTGCAATTAATGGATGATCAACATAGTGATGAAACTACAAAGGAATATTCAAATAAAGTTGAAGTTATGGTGCATCAACATGTGGTAAATCAACTTTTGCATATTCAAAATAATGTTTGCAAGCCTATCATTGGAACCTGTGAATAAACCCAAGACAATAATGATAAGATTCGAATCAAATCTAATAAGGAAGTTACCTTTCATATTCCCAACTATTCCAAACCAATTCACTTCCAAAGTGCATGATTTCTTCAAAGATACTTTTTTCACCTATTACAATTCAACATCAAAAAAGAAAGTGTTAACTTTCGGTAGTCACATTAAGAATCAATATTTTTATCTCTCCCTTTGTCTTCATTTTAGGTAGACAAATTATCATTCATGAAAATGTCAAAAGGAGGATAAAAATAAATTAACTCATTTAGTCAAATAAATTCTTGGTGATGGAATCAACAATTCAAGAAGTCACAAAAGTCTTACCATATAGTTAAAGCATAGGTAAAGATATATTTGCTCAAAGAAGCTACAAAAATAGACAAGCTTAAATAGTTATTCTAGATGAAAATTTTGGTCATGATATGACCCATTTTTACAAAATTTTTAAATTGAAACATGAGTTAAATAGAATGGTACTCTCTTACACTCAAGGAGGGAAGTTCACCAATGAAGAAAAAAATAATCTCTCTTTCACCTTCAAGGGGAGAGTATACTGTAAAAATTATTCAAGTCAAAATGGTTAGTGATCAACCAAAAACCACCATATTGAAGATAGAATAGAAGAATCCAAAAGCTCAAACTTGGATTCCTTCAACAGTATTCTCAACTTGCACCTAACAAGGGGGAATATCAATGATGATAGTCAAACTTAACCTTTTGAATTCTCATCAACCAAAATTCAATCAATGTTTGAGAATTCCAGCATAACAACTAGTCTCCACAATTGTTTATTAGGATGGTGTTCGACATCTAATTGTGCCAAATTTAGAGAGAGTTTCGATGATCTTATTTATTCACTAATAGAAAAATGGTGTTCCTATGTTTTCACCAATTATCAAGGGAATATTTAGACATGGTAATTATTCACTTCCCGAGGTCGTAACATGGTCATATGATCTCCGTTTGGCGTGTACGATAACTTATTCAAAATATCTCTCTAAGTACTATAACATTTGCGGTAGGTGTTGAGTCAATTTAATCACTGTTAATTTGACAAAATCACAACCATTAATTGTCAACTCAGGGTAGGTCTGTTTGTTTCAAAGGAGTATGCATTGTTTGTGCCGGTACACTTCAACCAAGAGTAAAAATAAAAGACAGGAACAAATGTCACTGAATTTAATTGCAGAAAGTAACACTCATGCAGAAATGAAAATTGTTCTTCAGAAATGAAACCATACGTCATGTTATCAAGGAAAAAGGCATGCCACACACCATACCACTAACTAAGCCAACTGACTGAATATCATGCTCAAATCAATCTGTGTGACAACATATCAGAAATCTGGAAACAAAAATAAACCCATTCTGCAAATTACACGACGACAGAAATAAATTCACACTTACTGAAAGGAACAATGATTAATCTACCACTATGCTACTGCTGCTGCTACAATCCATGCTAAAGAGGAGGGCCCTTCCTCCCTAGCAGGGCACAAGGATGAAATGCAAATTAGTTAAAGTCCCAATACCATGTCTATAAAAACATCAGCAATACTATTCTTTGTATTAAAATGGTTATGAATTACAGAAGAAAAATGACGATACTGTCCCCATTTACATGGAACTGAGTCCCCTTTATAAAATTTACATGCCCAAAATAAGAAATAGATCAGTCATGAGAATCTCATGATTCTCATGCTTATCAATATCGAGAGAGAATAAAAATCGTTACAACAAGTTATAAATACAAGGCCTATTGTTGTTACGTCATTTCTCAAAATCACAACTGCCTTGATTCCTAGCCACCCATATATAATACAATTTTTACGACAGTTGTCCTATGGAATAATACCCATGGTCTTAGATAGTTTCAATGTAGTCAACATCCCTCGGTGTAACAACAATATGAGGTGTAAAAACAATGCTTGAGGTGCAACAACAATTCAGGGTGTAACAACAATGGTCTGAAACAACAAATACTCAAAACCCCTTTGTGAATTATCACACCGCTGTTCATCCTTTGGCCGTGGACTTTGGAGCATCACCTGAAAGAAACAAAGCTAGAGAACTTTTTCCATATTTGCCTCGGTTAGCCATCAAAAAGATATCACCTCATTCATATTTAACAAAAATGGAAAAATAATATGTCATAACAAAAATGGATTCTTATAACCGGGAAAAAGGTAATTATGATATAAAGTCCACAGATTCAGAGGTGAAATGGTCAAGGATGGGGGGGAAAGGTTTCTAAAATATGCACAAAACCTATACCCAACATCTCCCCTAAGCTGAAGCAATTGCAAGTCCTCATGCAAAATACTTCAGAGCCTACTGCTATACCTCCTATGCAGTCCTGTTAGATCATAAGCGTTAGCACTGTCCTCCTCACCTCCTCAGTAGACCCGTAGCCTTGAGTGGCCATCAGGTGATGTGGCCAAAATTCCTCCTCATAATCACACAGTTGATACTGAGGTTGGCACTCCTCCACTGGCAGCCAAATAAAAGGATACTTAAACTTGAGTCCTATCCAAAAGGCACCCAATAGATCCACGATCCGAGCATACTCTGTGACCTGTGCAACAACAACCACAAAAATTTGAAAACCAAATGAGTCGCTCTTATGTAGTCCTACATTACTAACCTTTGTATGTTTATGGCACCTTGCTAGTGCACGACCCTTCATCTGCACAAAAAGGTTGAGGTAGAGCTTCACAATTCTTCAACCTGGCTATTAATGTTTCCTTCTCTTCATTCACATTTGCTGACTTCATAGCCATGTGCCATTCTATCTGATTTTTCATAAAAGAAATAAATGCGCACAACTACAGATCGCCCATGTAAGAAAGAACACACGCAACCATGTGCGTACTAGCATGCTCACAAATTATATTATGAAGGAAAAGCTTGCAAAGCAAGCTTTGATCATGGAAATCACAGGCATGAAAAAATTCCAAAAAGGTTCGGGTAGAATTACCCAAATACGGTCTATTTTCATAGACCGCCTACAACTGAAACAAAAAATCATTCCCACAGAAAAATTAGTTAGGATGGAGAGGGTCTTCTACACCCTAACAAATTTAGAGCGAGTCCATGCATCTTGTGTTTATCATTCATTAAATCCCGAACCTGCTGCTGCAACAACTGCAACTGCTCTTCTTTCTTCTTCATAGCTGCCTCTTTTCCCCATCTTTCCCATTTTTCTGCCAATTCCTTCTCAACCCATTTCTCCTTGAGTGAGTTTACTACTTTCTGGTGTGCCACCAGCGAGATCACTCCTTCCTGCAACAAGAGTGCCTACTATTTCCACTTCTGCAACTCTGATATCAATGAAATTTTTTGCAACACCATCCTGCTTCAGGACCCATGTTCCTTCACATGCAATATCACTTGGGGGTGTAACAACATCCTGAGGATTGAGCTGCTCTGTTTCAGCTGCTGGTTCTTGTGTAACAACAACGTCATTAACAAGTTCTTGTGTAGCAACCTCTTCTTTTCGTCCCTGGGTAGCTTCTGCCTCTACTGCTAGTTCTTGTGTAATAACAATGTCGTCGGCAGGTTCTTGTGTATCAGCGCCTGGGTCGCTACCTGTGGGATGCTCTGTTTCAGCTACCGGTTC
This sequence comes from Pinus tabuliformis, assembly GCA_031772625.1. Classification (NCBI taxonomy): domain Eukaryota; kingdom Viridiplantae; phylum Streptophyta; class Pinopsida; order Pinales; family Pinaceae; genus Pinus; species Pinus tabuliformis. The sequence goes on from CM062815.1 coordinate 696,282,281, forward strand.
TTGTGTATCAACAACATCGTCAACATGTTCTTGTGTAACAACTTCCCAAGGTTCGGTCTCAGTTTCCATCGAGATGGTGCTCGCAACACAGACTTTGTATCTAGTTTCTGCTAGGTTTATGGTACATGCCGCACATAGAGGACCTCGTGCATAATCCGCCCTCATTTTGTCCACTACTTCTGCCAGGGTATCCAGGCCTAGGACCCTTGCTTCTGCTCTACTTCCTTCTAATTGCTGCCTTAATTTTTCATTTTCTTCTTCTAATTTTTTTTATTTTAAGCAACAAAAATTGAGTCTCGTCCTTACCTGGCAGAGGGTCTTCTTCTAGATGGGGTTGTTCCCCTTCTTTATGCTTCCTCATGTCCTTACTCTGTTCTTTTCTAGATGAAGGTGAAGGTTCTAACAGTGAGCTAAATTTTACCCTTTTCTTCGGTATCCTGCCGCATATCGGCTTCTCCAATGATATTTTCTTGATCCTACCTTCCGAAGATTAGCCTCGTTCTCGAGTCTCCCTTACTTCCCTTGGGACATCAGGGTTTTCATTTTGCCTCCTGCGGGAGGTCCTTGTCTTCCTACTCATAAATTCTTCCCAACTTTTGCCTTGTCATTCCAATGTGCCCAGTATGATCAATTTAATAAGACCGTGATTGGGGACACAAGTTTCTGGGTGTGCAACAGTTTTTACAGCCGCAGACATGTGCCAGATGTTTTCTAACAAGAAATATGGAAGGTTAACCAACTTCCTGTGGCGCAGTGGTTTAGCGGTGGAAAATGGTAGTTGAACACGGTCGTTTCCCTTCTTTTGCAGGTAATGTACTCGATAATGTATAGGGAAATATTTCCCTAAGGATGTGGGAGTGACGATCTGTCAATTCCCCTACCCTTCTTATCCAATTGTTCCTCTCCTTGAAGGAATTCTGCCTTAAGAGAGGGGTCATTGATTTTTTTGTAGAACCACCGTTTCCCCACAGTCTGTAGTGATGTCACATAGGAAATCACTTCTTCTGTCACTTCTAGCTTTAACCCCTGAAATTCCTTCTGGTTTTTATTCAGGTTCCGAGAGAATTCCATGGCCACTGACTCGTCTGATCCCTTGAGTCGTTCCAAAAATTTGAACCAGCCCGCTTCCTTAAAGACATGACATGTCGTAGGGAAGTTATCCAATGCTTCAGTCGAATTGGGCTCTTGTCGGACTGCTACTCCTCCCATCTCTATCCAAACACTTTGTACTCTGCTCTTTCTCTGAGAATTTTGGAATGAAGGTGCAATGCTTCGCTGAGGTTGATGTTAGGGCAGTGAAATAGGCAATAAAATGAGGATTTTAGATTAGGGAGGATCGTACTGCACATGGTATGGTTTCATTATTGGTCTGGATCATGGAGATCTGGTGTTAAATGCATTTTAATTCTTGGCATGATCGAAATAAAGGGATAATGATGACAAAATTTTAATAATGATTACTAGATTTAAATTCGAGATCATAGATTACGAAATGATTTGTCCTCTCCCCCGAGTTTAATGTGACGTCCATCCTCGACCATCTAAAGAGATACCATATTAATTTCCATGATTGTTAAACAGAGGGCAGAAGTGATATACCTTTGTATGACGTACTTGATGTGATGTGGCAAGAAAGGACTGGTAACAAGGATCAATGATATAATTAATTCCAACGATGATGTGCTAGTTGTATGAATTGCTCCCCTGGTATAGCGTTGATGAATACTCTCTCTTTTTTTATATTGCCGCTAACAATTTCGCTAATGTGACTGCTTATAGGTTGAAAACTGTTACACATGTAACAACATACCCAATTTCCATGCTATTTCTACAACCATTTCTTATTTACATGATTCTTTAAAATACTTGCAAAAAGAATTTACAGAGATAACAAAAATATTCTAATAGAACTTGTAACAACATAAAAATAGAATATGCATGAGTTACATAATGCTGTTACAGAGGAAAAAGAAATGTGCAACAACTGCCATATAGTGGTTTTCAACTATCACAATCAGTCTTTGTGCACCCCATAAGAGGTTTTCACAGTCAAATTTTATTTATATGTTTTTATTGCTCTTTTTTTGTTTTTATTACTGCTGGCTGTAACAACTGCCAACATAAGCTAGTTTTCGGCTGTTACACTTATTATAGAATTAAGAAATTGGCAGCACAGGGGAATTGTCCCTTGCCTTCGTAATTTTAAGGTCAGAATCCATGACAGTGTTGATGAATGATTCCTTTGAAGCATGTTTGTGATATAGCCGAAGACGATGCCCATTAGCAAAGAATCGTGTCCTGGCATTGTCAATGGTTACTAAATTTACAGTCCCATTGTCGAAGACTGTATCAACTTCATAAGGACCTAGCCACTTGGTGTAGAGCTTCCCTTTAAAATCCTTAAATCTTGAATCATATAATAGAGCCCAATCTCCTTTTTTAAATTTCTTATTTTTAATGAATTTATCATGCCACTTAGCTCTTTGCTGTTGGACAATGTTTGTTTTTTGAATGGCAGCTAACCGTTTCTCATCTAGTTCATTAAGCTGATTCAACTATTGTTTCTGTGCTGTTTCCAGATCCAAATTTACTTGTAGCGTTGTTCTTAATGTCTTAATTTCAAATTATATAGGAAACATAGGATTTTTACCATACACTAATTCGTATGGTGAGAACCTTGTGGTATTCCTCCATGTAGTCCAGTATGCCCACAACACCTCTGGAAGTTTATCAACCCAATTTCTTCAATGGATAGCTACGATCTTGGTAAGAATTCCCTCAATAACCTTGTTGGTGCTTTCTACTTGGCCATTTTCTTGCGGATGATAAGGCGAAGTGATTCTATGATAGATTTTGTATTTTTCAACCAGGTTCTGAATCAAATGAGATGTAAACTAGGGTCCTCCATCTGTCACTATTTCTCTAGTTACTCCAAAGCAGACAAAAATATCTCTAAATAAGAAGTCTGAAACAACCTGCTCTGTAGCTTTGGTTAATTCTTTCACCTCAACCCATTTTGTGACATAGTCTGTGCAGACAAGAATGTAGGATTTTTGTGGAGATGACAGGTTATTTGGTCCTACAAAATCTAGGGCCCATTCCTCAAATGGTTCTAAGACGATTTGAGGTTGCAAGTACATCTCGTATGATTGGAGTGGTTGACCCATTCTCTGGCAGTTGTCACATCCCTTCATGGATTTCTTAGCATCCTGGAATATTGTGGGCCAATAATATCCTATTGAGAGCACCTTGTATCCTGTTCTCTTATATGCAAAGTGTCCTCCACAAGGTTCCTCATGACAAGCTCGAAGGATATAAAAAATTTCATCCTCCCTTACACAACATCTGATCTGATGGTCTGGCCCAGTGTGATAGAGATTTCCTTCTATCCATGAGTATCTAGCACTTTGCTGGACAATCCTTTTCTTTTCCCTGTAGGATAGGTGTTGGGGGAATTTTCTTGCAGCAAGATAATTAGCTATGTCTACATACCACGATGAGTGAACTGAAATAGCAAAAATATATTCATCCGGAAAAGAATCTTCAATAGGCATGTTTTCACTACCAACATTCAGCCTAGAAAGAAAATCAACCACCACATTATCTTTCCCAAGTTTATCTAGGATAGTTATATCAAATTATTGTAACAAAAATAACCACCGTGTAATCCTACCATTAGTGACTGGTTTTTTCATCAAAAAATGAATGACAAAGTGGTCAATGTGTACAAACACTTGATATCCCTTGATGTAGTGCAAAAATTTATTGATGGCATGCACTACTGCAAGGAATTCCTTCTCGATCACTGTGTAATTGAGTTCAACTAGAGTCAAGTTTTTGCTTATATAATAAATGGCATATGGTTTCCTGTCCTCCAGCTGGCCCAAAACAACTCCCACAACAGTATCAGATGTGTCCGTAGCTATATGGAACGACAGATTCTAGTTCAGACCCTGCAAAATAGGAGTTGCTGATACACAGTCTTTTAACTTCGCAAAGGCCTGCTCGCATGACCCATATAGCTATAGTATAGTACCTTGCATGACCCAAGAAACTACGTACCTTTTTCTGTGCCTTGGGGATTGGAATTTTCAAGATTACCTCTATCTTAGCAGGGTCCACTTTAACCCCATTAGCTGAAATAAGATGTCCCAGCATGATCCCTTCATTCATCATCATGTGACATTTCTCAGTACTCAAAGCAACATTAGTATGTTCACATCATTCTAATAATTTTTCCAAATTAACTAATTTTGTTTCAAAGGCGTCCTCGTAGGGTGTAAAGTCATCCATGAAAATTTCTAGACAGTGTCAACAGATCCAAGAAAATTACCAGTATCGCCCTTTGGAAAGTCGCTGGTGCGTTATAGAGTTCAAAAGGAAGAACCCTGTATGCAAACGTTCCCCAAGGGTAGGTAAAGGTCATTTTATCTTGGTATTCTAGGGGAATCTGTATTTGGTTGTACCCACTAAACCCGTCTAAGAATGAGAAAAATTTCTTTCCGGACAGGGTATCAAGGACCTGGTCTCTAAATGGCAAGGGGAAATGGTCCTTTTGAGTGGCTTTTTTAAGTTCTATATAATCCAAACAGACTTTGGGGACAATGATAAGCAGAGATACCCATTGACTATCAGAAATGGGATAAATGAAATTGGCATTCAGGAGTTTCTGCAATTGTTATTTTACTACCTCCTTTAATGCAGGGTTCATGCGTCGCTGCGGTTGTCTCACTGGATTTCAACCATCCTTCAAATAGATGCGGTGAGTGCACAGGCTGGGATGAATACCATTCATATTGGTATAATTCCATGCAAACACATTTTTATACTTCTGTAACAGCCGTAACAACAATCTGTTCTGCTCAGCAGTCAAGTTTGGATTGACATTAAGATATTTGCATGGTTCTATGTCAATAGGATTGTTGTTTTCTTAGTTACCGGAGAATCCACAGTAAGAACCATTTTCTGCCAACGTTTCAAATCCCAACCGGGATCCATCATCAGGACAACTTGAATGCTTGATAGAAGAAGAGCTTAATTGAGGGATTAAATAGTAATGAGGAGAGAAAAAGAGATGAATGTTGGCTCTCAATTTTTGAATAATAATAAGGATTGTTGTTAATACTTGGAGCGGCCTTCACCTGTTCAAGGCTCAAATATTCTACAACATCTTCCTCCCCTGAGTCTTCAATGGAAGTAACAAAAAGTGAATTATTAATAAAACCACTTATGATATCATCTTTCGTTTCATTCTTAAAGTACCGTGCCTTCCCGAGGCTGAGAAGTTGCTATGAGTGATCTGACTTGGGTTCAAATTCATCCCACAAGGGGTTTCCCAAATCTGTATCTGGTTTTGCTAGGGGATAGAGGCTAAGATTCTTGGTGGCTTGGCCATCAGAAATCATCATAGACCTAGACCTGCATCCTATGAATGCATCTGTACTGGCTAGCCACGACCTTCCTAAAATTTAAGGATGCCCCCCAGGTTTGATTTAGTTTATAAAATAAGGAATTTAGCACGATATCTCCAAGAATCTACTGTAATCAATACATCTTCTAACATCCCCTCAGGTTTGACACGGGACCTATATGCTAATTCCAACATCGTAGGTGTGTGTCTTAGTCCATGTAACCCTAAGGTGATGAAGAGCTCTTTCATCATTACATTAATGGTTGCCCCTAAATCAATTAATGTATTGGTAATGGGTTTGTCATCGATGTAAACAGTGACCATAGGATTCCCTGGATAATTGTATTTGGTTAAAAGGGGTTGATTAATCATCAACTCAGACAACTTTCCCATCACATGAAAAGTAGCAGGGTCCTTAGGCTTCGTTCCAAGTTTTTTAACGCACAGGTCCCTTACTGTTTTTGCATAAACAGGCACATCTCTGATAACCTATAGTAGAGGAATTCGTATGTGTAAGTTTCTCAACTCCCTAAGGAAATCCAATTCCATGTGTGAAGTCATACCAGTTTCTACTAGCCTTCGAGGATATGGAGGGTCTTTAGTTGTTATAGTCAAGTCAACTGTTACAGGTGTATCAACTTTACTCGAACTAGCTATTATAGGCATAATAGTCCTTTCCGAATCAGCTGTTACAGGTGTGACATCAACTTCAAAATTTGTAGCACCCCCTCTGGGTGACTCACATTCTTCTTCAGTTATCATAGGGGATAGATTTTGGTTAACCACTTTCCCTGACTGAAGATGGATTTCGTTATACCCGACAGGAGTGATACAATAAGTCTGAAAGGTAGTCGAGGGTTCAATGTTCTGGGCTACCTTATTGTTTGGGTTAGGGTTAGGTTGTGTAGGTAATTTTTGTCATATAAAAGGTGTAGCAATAGGTGTTTGAAGAGGTGGTAGCTGTAACTGCTGTTGTATTGGTATTACAGGGGGGGACTGGACCTAGGGAATTTCCTCTCCAATTCTGAGTCCATTAGAAAGGTGATGAGGGAGACCACTGATTCCAAGGTGAAGGATATTGTGCTGGAGGAGGGGCAGAGTACTGCCATGGAAATTGTGCCATAGATATTGTGCCATGGATTGAAAGAATAGAAATCTTGAGGCATACTTGGGGGTTGTGGTTGCCATGGTTTCCTGGATCCAATGAAGTAGGAAGATTGAACCTCCACGTTTGATTCCTTAAGCACAACTTTCAATCTGGGAAGCTCTGGGCAATGACCTGTGGAATGCTTTAGATCACAAATCTTGCACAGGCTGATGTTGTCTACCCTGCATTCCTTCCGGGAATGCTTGTCTTTGCATATCAAGCAGAACACGACTAAAGTTGCATCAACCTCATCCTGTGCTTTCTTCACTTGCGCCATTGTTATTTGAGCAGATAAGGTATTGAGAAGATTGGTTTTAAGATTCTCGAACAAATTTCCAATTTCTGCCTTGGTCACACCACCGTTTGCGGATTTCTGTATCCGGGCAGATGTATCTCGTACCATGCTTCTCCCCTTCGACGATCCTCTAGATCATCTCAAAAAAAGATTTATTATCTTGACAAATGGTTCCTGCGATATGTTCCCCTTCCCTAGTAGATTCAAGATATCAAGGCAGTCATCTCTCATTCCCCTTATGAATATGGTCTTCAAGATTTCTTGATCTAAGTCACTGTGTTTAGATCTCTGCAAATTGTAATGGAATCACTCCACATAGTCCTCCAAGATTTCTTCCTCCTTTTGTGTCATCCTAAATATTTCTTCCCTCAAATCCTTGGTTCTACAATAATCCTGATACTTAGATAGGAATGTCGTTTTCATGTCGCTCCACATCTGAATGGTAGCATAGCATAATCCCATGAACCATCTCAATGCTGCTCCTTTTAGAGTAGCATGGAATAATTTCATCTTTTGAGCATCTGAAATATAAGCATAGCTCCTACACAAGAAATCAAATTCAATCAAGGTGTCAGGGTCTTCTATAGTCATTCCTTGAAAATATGTGAGAGATGATGAAGGAATTTTTTTCATGGGAGCCTCGCCTCTGATATCACCTATTGGAAACTCAAAGGTGGTAATGGTGGCATCTGTTTTAGTGTTTTCATTATTGTTGTCCCCCATTGTTGATCCTCCTGATCCTTGCTGTGACGGGTCTTCTTCAGACCATTTTGGTGACTCTCTTGTGGGTGAATATTTGTTAATTGATAGCTCAGGTTGCTTTGGGGCTGGTTGTTTCATTGCGTTGCCAGAATCGGGATATTGATAAGTCAGTGAATGCTTTTCCGTCTCAGGCTCTTGGTGTTCCCCACCGCTTTCCCCTTGATCCTCAGCCCTAAGGTCCTGATCACTAGCCTTCCACTATTGCTCCTGATTTGGATACTTAGTTTTGGGAGTGGTTACACTAGTTTTAGGATAATGGATAATCTCATATAAAAGCATGAGATGAAATTGAGGGGGGAGATCCAACTCGGTGGGCAAAGGACTAATCATCCGGCCCCTCAAACTCAATTAGACTCTGTATTATCCAATAATAAGCTAAGCAACTTATATGCTTTTATTTCCCCTCCTCCTTTCAAAATCATATTTGGATCAAGAGGAACCCTCTTAATTATTCTAGGTAGCCATACCTTGCATATTTGGTCCAGCCATCCAACCAGCAAGCAAAAATCAATCAATAAGCAGGTTGGTTTTTTCTTCTGGTGGGAATGATGGGAAACATAATAAAATCAATCTCATTCAGTGGATCGATGGGAGCCTTATCCTCTATCGGGTATAGATCGATGGGTTTCCTTTCCTCTATCGGATATGGTGACTCAATAGGGAACATCTCTCTTCTCTCGGTGGGTATCAAGTGATGTGATCCTTCTCCTGCTGGTCAGTGGTGATGTGGGCCTTATCACTCGATTCTTTTTTGTGTTGAATGAGTATCATGTGATGTTGATCTTATCTCTTGGGTATCCAGTGATGGGGTCCATCTCCCTCCTGTTAGCTAGTGATGTGGGCTTTTATTCTTGTCTGTTGTCAACAAAGAATTCGTTAACAAACATAAGACATTCATTCAAAGCATGCACCACCTAGCCTCATTTCATTAATTTCACAAGCCACTAACATCATCCAATCCATTAAAAACACAAGCCACTCACTACACTTCGTCGTTCACTCACTTCACATAGTTGATTCGCCAGGATCTTTTTTTCCTTCTTGGGATGACCAGGTTAAGGGGGTTGGTGCCCCATAGGAGTGAACTGAATAAATATTTACTAAAGATTGCAACTATTATGAACGTACTAACCTCACTGACTGACTCACTCACTCACCTCATTCAGTCACCCTTCCTGTAGCTTGTTTCCCGTCCCTTGGTAGCTTCCTTCTTGCTGTGTTGGGTGGAGCGTATTGTTCACTCACATCGTATTGGTCTTGTAAACTCCTATCTTTCCTCTCAGTTATGACACATCCCTCCTTCCTTTCAATTATGTGTGTATCGTTATGTTCTACTACATTGTAGCTCAATTAATACTCCTCTCTATGAGTGTAGCTCTGTGAGTCTGTTCTATGTGAGGTGCTACATGTGAAGTATAGTATTACCTATGTTTATGTATCGGTAAGTGAGGTAGGAACCAGTGTACCATCCGTACAACCCCGTAGGGTCCCTATCTCTCGAGTCAAGAAGTACCCCGTTCATTACAAGAATGAGAGAGAACCTCTAGATAGGACTATTTTCTTTTTTACATGGCTTCGTGCCTTCAGTTTATGAATTTATTCTTGTCTTTTGTTGTCAATGCCTACTTCTGCTGCAGGGGTAAGTGCTGAGCCTACAACTGTCCCTTGTGCTTATACTAAGTACGGACCAACTACGAAATTGGCTGGTGTCAACGAAGCTTCCTACTGTCTCGCATCTTACTAGGTGGCTAAGCGTAGTCATATGGCGACGGCTCATGTTGTTTCACGTCCAACGGCTCATATTATGCACTGTAAGTCAGTTAATGGGTAGAGCTGTTCATAGACAAGTTGAAGTGGATGAGGCAAGGTCTAAGTGTCAATTTGATCAAAACTGATTAGCGGGTATCTTTGCCTTTGTAGGATCCGCTGCTAGACTGACGAATGATCAACTTTAGTAATTCAGTCTACTTATAATGTATTATCTTGGTGCGAAGTGCGAAGCATGAATCGTGAAATAACATATATGCATATTTCTCTCACTGAATTGAGACTGGGAAAAATCGATCGAAATGAATCAACAATGTGTTGGAATATTAATTCCAACTGCTGTGTAGCAGCAGTGAGCCGCAATAGAGGACTTACAAGGAGTCGGCTTATTCACGCCACCGCCATAAGTGTCCTTTCACCCTTTGCCTGTTTGTGTTCCCAAAGGAGGAGGAAATCAGATCCGAACTCTGCGTAGTAACTACTCACCTACAACTTTAAAGAAGAAGCATGGCCGAGAAGGAGAGTACGAGCCTCGAGCCAGCCGCAACATTTATCAGTCTTGGGTTTCAGCACAACCGACTCAAGAAATACAGCAAAAGATCAGATTTGTTCATTATGTGCAGCAGAGACTCTATTAGAGAGTTGAGGCAGTTGATGGATAAGTTATGACCGCTTCCTGCACTATAAATGTGTAGAACCACAACAGTGTTAATCTCTCTGCAATGTAGCGTAGCAGCGCTCAAATGTAATTTCTATGTGTTTAAGAAAGAATGTGCAGCAGCACAAGCTCACATGAATGAAGCCCTCTTGCACAACAGTGCAGGGACTGAAAAGTAAGAGAGAGGCGTAGCAGTGTAAGGTTAGAAGAAGTTGTTTTATGCACAGCAGTGCAGTGATAAATAGCAGTGATAGACAGAGTTACTGAGACAGAGCGCTGGGACAACAGTAGAGAGCAAAGGGGAGCACGCAACAGCGTGAAGTTTTGCAGGGCAATACACTGCAGCGCGTATGTGCAAGAGGAAGATGTAATGAACAACAGTTCTTTGTGTTCGCTGTGTTTTGGAGCAGCAATACATTCTACAGGCGTGTTTCAGCAACTGTCTGCCAGATGCTGAAACACGTGTTACAACAACTGTCTGTGTATTTCAGAACTGTCTGCCCGTTGCTGTAACAGCTGTAACAGCAACTGTTTGTAGACACAGATTGAAGTGCCTCTGAAGAAGGCATGTTGGTGAATCCCTCTATTAAGAGGAAGGTGCTCTTAAGCACAGTCCTTGGTGAATCCCTCTGTCAAGAGGAAGGTGCTCTTAAGCACAGTCCTTGGTGAATCCCTCTGTTAAGAGGAAGATGCTCTCGCTGTGTTTTGGAGCAGCAATGCATTCTACAGGCGTGTTTCAGCAACTGTCTGCCAGATGCTGAAACACGTGTTTCAGCAACAGACTGTGTGACTGAAGCTGTGTGTTTCAGCGATAGCCTGTGTGGCTAAAACTGTAATTTTCTGAGATAGCAGAAATTGGTTTGTGGAACTGAAGCGTTCCTGTTGTAATCCCTCTATCAAGAGGAAGATGCTTTTCAGCATAAATCTTTTGTGAAAATCCCTCTATGTGAGGAAGACGAACTTATATCAGTTGGTTTACTGTTTATGAATACAAGTTAATTTTTTCTGTTGCTGCAACACCAAACTGCGTTGCTGCAACACCGTTTCCAGCAAACGATTTTTTCAGTTTTTCTGTGCAAAAACAGAGCAATTTTTGTCCGTCTGTTATGGAATTTATCATAAAATTCCAACATGGTATCAGAGCTAGTCCAGGCTCTTTGAAGTGTCAAAGAAGCTGAAGGAAAGATTTCTTGCAGCAGCAACTTCTCCAGCAGCGTGAAGACTCAGCCAAGAAAGAATCTAAGTGCAAGGAATGGCCAGCGTTAGCACTAGCGTGGGTATGATTGAACGCCCAACAGTTGAAATTAAAAGGGGAGTGTTGGAATATTAATTCCAACTGTCGTGCAGCAACAGTGAGCCACAATAGAGGACTTACAAGGAGTCGACTTATTCACGCCACCGCCATAAGTGTCCTTTCACCCTTTGCCTGTTTGTGTTCCCAAAGGAGGAGGAAGATTAGATCCGAACTCTGCGTAGTAACTACTCACCTACAGCTTTAAAGAAGAAGCATGGCCGAGAAGGAGAGTACGAGCCTCGAGCCAGCCACAACATTTATCAGTCTTGGGTTTCAGCACAACCGACTCAAGAAATACAGCAAAAGATCATATTTGTTCATTATGTGCAGCAGAGACTCTGTCAGAGAGTTGAGGCAGTTGATGGATAAGTTATGACCGCTTCCTGCACTATATATGTGTAGAGCCACAGCAGTGTTAATCTCTATGCAATGTAGCGCAGCAACGCTCAAATGTAATTTCTGTGTGTTTAAGAAAGAATGTGCAGCAGCACGAGCTCACATGAATGAAGCCCTCTTACACAACAGTGCAGGGACTGAAAAGTAAGAGAGAGGCGCATCAGCGTAAGGTTAGAAGAAGTTGTTTTATGCGCAACAATGCAGTGATAAATAACAGTGATAGACAGAGTTACTGAGACAGAGCGCTGGGACAACAGTAGAGAGCAAAGGGGAGCACACAACAGCGTGAATTTTTGCAGGGCAATACACTGCAGCGCGTATGTGCAAGAGGAAGATGTAATGAATAGTAGTTCTTTGTGTTCGCTGTGTTTTGGAGCAGCAATACATTCTACAGGCGTGTTTTCAGCAACTGTCTGCCAGATGCTGAAACACGTGTTACAACAACTGTCTGTGTATTTCAAAACTGTCTGCCCGTTGCTGTAACAGCTGTAACAGCCACTGTTTGTAGACACAGATTGAAGTGCCTCTGAAGAAGGCATGTTGGTGAATCCCTCTGTTAAGAGGAAGGTGATCTTAAGCATAGTCCTTGGTGAATTCCTCTGTCAAGAGGAAGGTGCTCTTAAGCACAGTCCTTGGTGAATCCCTCTGTTAAGAGGAAGATGCTCTTGCTGTGTTTTGGAGCAACAATGCATTCTACAGGCGTGTTTCAGCAACTGTTTGCCAGATGCTGAAACACGTGTTTCAGCAACAGACTGTGTGACTGAAACTGTGTGTTTCAGCAACAGCCTGTGTGGCTGAAACTGTAATTTTCTGAGATAGCAGAAATTGGTTTGTGGAACTGAAGCGTTCCTGTTGTAATCCCTCTGTCAAGAGGAAGATGCTTTTCAGCATAAATCTTTTGTGAAAATCCCTCTATGTGAGGAAGATGAACTTATATCAGTTGGTTTACTGTTTATGAATACAAGTTAATTTTTTCTGTTGCTGCAACACCAAACTGCGTTGCTGCAACACCGTTTCCAGCAAACGATTTTTTCAGTTTTTCTGTGCAAAAACAGAGCAATTTTTGACCGTCTGTTATGGAATTTATCATAAAATTCCAACACAATGATGCTCATAATGCAGCGTATATAAAGATTGACGTGTTTTCTTTTATCTTGATATCAAGTCGAAATTAGGAGATTGAAAGTCTCTTGAAATGTATGATTTTTTTATTAACGATGCACCTTGCTTGATTCCATGAGGCATAATTGAGATGTTTCTTCAATGACTGGTTGTTTCAATGACTGAATAATACATGCCATGTAATCTTTGTGATAGTCCATCATGTCTTTCAATAGGATAGTTATTGGTGATCTTGCTGCTATGTGAAATAATATAGGGCTCTCTCTGATGTTGTTATCTATGTGAAAGTGAAAGAATCTATGGCTTGATGTCTGATTCATGATGATATAAAATATTGATGATGTACTGCAAAATAGGATGATGATCTCCCTTCGCTAACCTACTCATCTTTACATGTGGTAATGAATATATGTTTTCATTCCATGATTCACAACATGAATATCTTAATGGTTTGTATTGCCTCCACCAGGTGATCTTAATGCTGAGTCTTCCCTGCTGCTTCTATCTTAGACCAACTTATATAAGAAAAGGTCAGTTTGTAGTATAACACCTATCTTTCAGTCGCCTTGTACAAGTAATGAAAACAATATCTTCCTGTGACAAGCAATCAACGAGAACAAGTTTCTTGAGTTAGCCACAATCCATGGGAACAAGTTGACTAAGCAATGAATGGGAACATATATATATATATCATCGTGGAAACAAGTTTATTTAGCCATGGGAATAGTCGTGGGAACATTTCCAGCAAGCAATGGTAAATAACTCAGTCTCGATCAAGCAACAAGGAAAGAAAAATAGTTGTTGTTGTGGCAAGAAATGAATGAGAAAGAACTCTAAGTATCGCTGCTTGTCTCCGAATCTTGGAATAAAAGGACTACTTGACATGATGAAACAAGGCACAGTGGTTAGTATTTCCTCATGAAGTAAAGTGGAGACACAGTAAGTATCTCATGAAGTAAAGTGGAAGAAATAGTATGTAAGAAATCCCTCTTTGGCTTACTTATTGCTAGTCTAATAAATCCTAATGATGGGTGGTGGTTGTTATTCGTCTCTGTGCTAAGCCTTCTTGCTAATATAATAAAGACTAAAGGTCTTCTCTTTTCCTTTTGATGTCTTGGTGCTGGCTGCTCGTTGTACATAGAGAATAAATAATCCCCATGTGCTCTTCATATAGAGTCTTTTTTTTCATTGAATGAATTGAATGTATGTGCTAGGTAGCCAAAGACTAACGTCAGTCAAGCCCATGATTTTCAATAGGCTGACTTTAGGAGGAAAGAAAGTGTCATTCAACAAAGAATATACTAGGCCAACTTCTCTCCTCATATCCGGTATCAAGCTACAAGAAAGAAATTATTATTAGTCGAGCCTAACCTATCATGAGGGTACACTCAACTAATAAAACATTAGGTTGGTGTTGGTGGTAGTTAGCTAAGCATAGAATATCTAGAATGACTAACATGTATATAATCTTTTTATTCATATGGTTGTTGGCTTAGTGACCCATACCTTCAATATCGAGATCTTTATCAAGCTTATGCTTTTCGTGATCGATATCCAAACCCATACCCAACAACTATTGATGTATATGAAGCAGAAGTAGATCCAGTTCCAGAAGCAACAATAGCAGTTGACCCAGTTGACTGAACAAAAGCACCTATAGAAAGAAGCTAAAGAATATCTCTATATAATAGATGCTTGTGATCGTGATTTAGATGTTCATAATAGGGATTCAGAGCCAGATGTTAGGGATGAAGCACCATATGTTCTAGATGAAGAACCAGATGATTGTGGTAGAGAGTCTGACCTTCGTGATCATGATTTGGAGTCCGATTCTCGTGTTCCACATCGAGATCCTAAAAAATATAGGCAATAAGACTGTGCGTATAGAGGCGAAAGAGTATTAACAGAGGACTTTCTCTCGCCGCACGATATCTTTGAGGTGTTGCTAGCTCACTCTACTTAGGCGAGGCATGCCTTCCTTTCGTAGTAGTTATGCAAACCAATAACTAATAAATATAATCGTTGTACATAGCTAAGGGAATAAGTTATTTCCTTAGCTTACTAATAATGAAAATCGATGGACATAGCTAAATCAAGGTAGCGTAGCGGTGATTTCCTCTCCGGTTGGTCTTGCTTCAGTCCTTGCTCGACTTCGAAGTGACGACACGTCCCTTCCTAAGTTACTTATCGGGTGGGGAGGATTAGAACCTTTATTTAGTGAGGAGGGTGAGGAAAAAGGTGAAACACTCACTAAAGAGGCATGCATAATTACATATATACATGAATGACTGGAAGAAAGATCCTAGTGAATGGACAATCCCACCCATCGATCAATGAGCAGAGCTGATTTGGTTCGCCAGATAATAATCCCGAATAGCTTCGTTCGCATGATGTTAGATCCTCATTCTATGTACAAAGCCGTAGCACATCGGGAGAAAGGTCATCTCCGATCAGATCGAGGTTACCGCATGCAAGTAAATAATTCGGCACGTTGGGAAGATATTGAAATCAACGATATGATGCGATTGCGTAATTACATATATAATTCATGAATGACAATGGGGTTAAAGTGTAATTACGTATATACTAGTTGAACCAATATCTCCTAATAAGATCCGTGAAAATATCTCTCAATGTGGGTCAAAATGACCCAAATAAATCTATCTAAATGGCTGGGCTAAGTGTGATAGCATAATTACGTATATAAGTAAGAGCGACATGACTGCTATCAAATGTGTTGACACCTAATCCTCAGCGGTTGGGTGAACCCGGAATGTGAACAGTCATCAAGAAGATGAACTGATTAGTCACATTCATGTATATAAACAATAGCTACCTAATGAAATATATCAATCAGATTTTTTTCCTAATCTGGAGTTACTCCTGGTCTGACATGGTATCAGAGCCAGTTCTTAAAATAGTCGTAACTCCCTTCATTTCTGCTGTTGTCCTCTGTCGTTCTGCCACTGCCTCTGTTCTGAAATGCTCTGCCTCCATTGCATTGAATTCTCCTGAGCGCTTCCTCTGTCCTGACACAGCGCTGCCACTGCCTCTGGCAGGCACCAACGCATACCATGTCCTGTAACGGTAAGAGGGCCATGAGATTCGGTTTCCTTGCACTGTTGTGACAAACATTTTTTTTCTCTCGCCACTGTGAATGAGGATTCCCCCAGTGCTCGTACAAAGCCGAAGAAAGCAAAGGTTGTGAACTGGCCCGTGTATATTCCGTTCTCGTCCAGGCGATGGTATTTCAATGTACATAAACCGTGGTCGTGATCTATGGAACGTGTTGTAGATGCGTGAAGATTTGAAGCGGATGAAGGCGATGGTATGTAAACTGTGGAAACGACAGTCTTTCCATATTTTTTCATTTCCAAATAATCATTCAGAGCCCATTGGTACTTGGATTAATTCAGCCCAAACCAATTTGCTTGATACTCGTCCACCCTTGAATGTACACGCTGGATGTTAGCAACGGCATTCGAAATCGAACCCAAAACAGAGCCGACCAATGTCTCCGGTGAGCTAGTCGGGGCAGGAGAGGCTTGGGCCTCTACGTCCACAACATTCTTGGGCTTAGGACTGGCAGTTGCGGGTATAGGAGTAACGGGAGGGAGCTTAATAAAAACCGTATATCTGCCCACTTTCCTAATCAAAGGAGGGGGTGTCCATTTTTTCGGTTCGGCTCCACCATTGTAGTCGCAACCCACTTCCAGACCACCCTAAACCGTGGACTGTATAAACCGTGGACTGAGTTATATTGTGCATAAACCATGGAGTAAGTTGTAATCTTGTCCTTTTACATCAGTTTGGACTTGGCGGTCATCGTTTCCAGCAGTGTGTCCTATAACTAAGAGCTGCAGTCGATAAGTGCGACATCGATTTTATTGTGTCATTGTAATAAGTATAAGGTGAAACCGAGTTTGCATCATTATAATAAGTATTCAGATAATCTTGAAAGTATTGAAGTTATGTGTGGATGAACAGCTGGTATTATTTTGGATGCTTTTATCTAACATTAGAGGGATTTGAAGAAAATATGGTGCATAAAGTTTTAGCCTTTGAGAATACTTTTTTGAGTGCAATTTCACTTTTTTATCAGTAGAAGTTTTTATCAACAGAAGTTTTTTTTTATCAGCAGCAGAAGTAATTTTTACAGAATGCATTCAATCATTTCTATGGTAGGAATAGTTCTCACTGGCAAGGAGAACTATCCTGAATGGTCCCGGATGATAAAACACACCCTCATCTTCAATGAGTTGTGGAAGGGAGTGTGTGTCAGAGAAGGAGACAATGACCCAATACAGCCTACATCAGACAAAGAGCTCGTCATTTGGGATAACAAGAACAACAAAGCATATGCATTAATCACAGCATCTGTCAATGAAGAAGTAAGTCGCCATATTTCATCATATTCAATTGCCTTTGAAGCTTTACAAAATCTCAAAGAACTCTATGACTCACATTCTGCACTTGAAGTTGTTCAGCTCATGATTAAACTCTTCACTCTTGAACTGAAAAATAATGATCCTCTTGCTCTTGCATCTGAAGTTAAATCCATAATGCATGATATAAAATCCACTAAAGTTGAGCTGGATATCCCTCTTATTGCTTTTCTCAAGGCACTCTATCCTACTTACTCCAATTATCTTGAGTCTTTACAAGCAAATGGAAATCTTAAAGATATAACCTTTGACTCTCTTGTGAAAAAGTTTGCTGAAAGAGAGAAAGCCTTTGGAAAGAAGACAGTCCCTGAATCTTCTGAAGAGACTGTTTGCCTTGCTCATAAAGAAAAGCATCCTGCTCAAGATTCTACAAGAGGAAGAGGTGGACGAAGAGGAAGAGGAAGATACTTCAGAGGCAGGGGGGGCAGACTTTCTCAAGGAGAAAAGGCAGATCTGCATTGCATTCGCTGCAAACGAAATGGATCACATGATGCTTCTACATGCAAACTACCATGGGACAAAATTGAGCAGAAAAGAAACCAGCAGAAAGGTAAAACTGATGATACAGACAAAGGTAAAGTACCTGAATCCGCTCACTATATTGAGGCACAATGTAACATTGGAGTAAATGAAGATTTGTTTAATGCTTCACTTGCTTCCTCGAAAAATGATTGGTTGCTTGATTCAGGAGCAACCTGTCATATGACTCATAGGAAAGATTTTTTTTAAGATTTCACTGACAATGTTGATGGAGCAGTGTACTTTGCAGATCAGTCAAAAATCAAGCCATCAGGGCTTGGCACAATCAGGCATAAACTGCCTGGTCTTCCAGACTTTCTTCTGGATCATGTTCTATACCCCCCACAGCTCAAGAGAAACTTGCTGTCCTTGGTCCACATCCGCCAGCAAGGTCACTCCATTCATATGTTTGATGGAAAGCTTGAGGTAAGAAAGGCATCTGACCACTCACTTGTCATGAGGGGAATAGAAGAAGAAAGACTTCTTAAACTGCAAGGAACCTCTGCTCATGCACAACATTTCTCATATATTTCTCATCATGAAGAAGGTACACTTCCATCAAGTTTATTATGGCATGCTAGATTTGGACATTTAAACTATGACAGTCTTCGCTTATTGAAGAAAAATGGTGTTGCTGGTTTGCCTACAATTCCTAGGAAACATAAGCAATGTGATGCTTGCATTCTAGGAAAGCATAGCAAACAGTCTTTTCATGATTCACATTCAAGAGCACATAGGAAGCTTAAACTCATTCATTCAGATTTATGTGGTCCAGTGCCTGTTCCTTCTGCAAATGGAAATAAATATATCATGACATTTATTGATGATTACACCAGAATGTGTTGGGTTTATTTATTGAAGAACAAATCTGATGCTTTTCAAACATTCAAGAATTTTCATAAGTGGATTGAAAATGATGCACAATCTCATATTGGGTCTATTTGCACTGATAATGGAAAAGAATATACATCAAATGAATTTGAAAACTATCTTCGCCAACATGGGATCAAACATCAAACAACTATTCCTTATAATCCCCAACAGAATGGTGTAGCTGAAAGAATGAATAGAACAATCTTGAATATGGTACGATCCATGCTTTTCTTCAAAAATGTAAAGATAATGTTTTGGGCTGATGCAGTTCTATGTGCTGCATATATAAAGAATAAATGTCCATCTAGTGCTATAAGAAACAAGACTCCTTATGAATTGTGGTATGGACATGTTCCTTCGGTAAAACATCTCAGGATCTTTGGTTCCACCTGTTATGCTTTAATACCAAAGGTACATAGAAACAAACTTGGTGCTAGAAGTCGTAAGTGTATCTTCCTGGGGTATTCAAACACCTCTAAAGCATACCGTCTCTATGATGAAGTAAATAAAAAGTTTGTTGTATCTAGAGATGTCATTTTTCTTGAATCATCCAAATCTGACAGTGTTGTTGAGCGGCAACTTGATCGCTTGGATAGATTCACAAAAACGAAATCATTTCAAGAGTTTGATAATCAGATTCCACATCTTGAAGGGGGGATTCCTATACTAGATCAACATGTGGAATCTTCTTCTGAAGAACAATCTCCCCTGCATGAAAATCCAACACCGGATGATCCTTTAAGTGATGTAATTGATAGAATTGGGAGACTCAATCTTGATTCAGTCCCAACTCAATCAACAGAGCAGCCTGGACCATCTCAGAAAGGTCCCCCAAAGTGGCTGACAAAGACACTTGAAAGTGTTCATCCTGATGAAATTGGAAAAACAGGAACCAAAAATTCAAACCAACAAAATGGAGGTGATGTAGATGACTCTAATTCACCTATTGATATGGATGTTACTTATGATTGTGAATTGAACTTCTCTACAGATTTTGAACCAACTTCCTTCAAAGAAGCTGCTTCTTATGATGAATGGAAAGAAGCGATGAAAAAGGAGTATGATGCCCTCATAAAGAATGGCACTTGGAAGCTGGTTGACCCTCCATTTGGAACCAAACCAATTGGCTGCAAGTGGGTCTACAAGAACAAGTACAAAGCTGATGGCTCACTTGACAAGCACAAAGCTAGGCTTGTGGCAAAAGGTTTTGCACAGAAGGAAGGGGTCGATTATGAGGAAACTTTTGCCCCCACAACAAAATGGGCCACCATCCGGAAACTCTTTGCACTAGCTGCTCAGAATGGTTGGAAAGTCCATCAAATGGATGTAAAAACTGCATTCTTGAATGGAGATCTAAAAGAGAATGTTTTTATGTCCCAACCTGAAGGATTTGCTGTGAAAGGACATGAACATAAAATATGCAAACTTGTGAAGTCCTTGTATGGCCTCAAACAAGCACCACGAGCCTGGTATGAAAAACTAACTGAGCATCTTCTGAAACTCAACTTCAATCATTTTGATCTTGATGATGCAACTTTATTTGTCAAGAAAGTTGGCAAAACAGTTGTATATCTTGTGGTATATGTAGATGATCTTTTAATGACAGGGAACAATGAAAGCTATATTGCATCCATAAAGAAAGAATTAGGAAAAAGTTTTGAAATGACTGATTTGGGCTATGTTCATTACTATCTTCGCATTGAAGTAACCCAACATCCAAAATCCATATTTCTTTCTCAAAAGAAATACATTGGAGATTTGTTAAACAGATTTGGCATGACAGAGTGCAATCCTCTTTCTACTCCAATGGAACAAAACTTAAAGCTCACATCTATTGAAGGAAAGGAATTTGAGGATGCAACAAAGTATAAACAGCTTATAGGAAGTCTCATCTACCTCACTACTACCAGACCAGACATTTCGTTTGCTGTTGGAATCCTCTCCAGGTTTATGCAAAAGCCTTGTGAGGGACATTGGTCTGCTGCAAAAAGAGTTCTAAGGTACTTGAAGGGAACTCAAGACCTTGGAATCAAGTATACACAGGTGGACGACTTCAGCTTGATTGGATACTCTGATTCAGACTTCGATGGAGACAAAGAAACTGGAGTATCTACTTCAGGATATGCTATGAGTCTTGGATCAGGAGCTGTCTCTTGGAGATCACGCAAACAATCAGTTCCAGCAGATTCCACAACAGAAGCAGAATACGTGGCAGCAGCTGAAGCAACAAAAGAAATTGTGTGGCTCAGGAAAATTCTTGAAGATTTGCAGGTAAAACAAGTACACTCAACTCCACTTATGATTGACAACACCTCTGCAATAAAGTTGGCCAAGAACCCAAAATTCCATGATCGTACAAAGCACATCAATACTAAATATCATCTGATCCGACATCATGTTGAGGCCAAAACAATCCATCTTCATCATTGTTCCACAAATGAGCAAATTGCAGACATCTTCACCAAAGTGCTTGGAAGAGAAAAGCTTGAAAGATTCAGAACGATGCTTGGACTCACCAACATCCCTTCAGATTAAGGGGGGGAATGTTGACACCTAATCCTTAGCGGTTGGGTGAACCCGGAATGTGAACAGTCATCAAGAAGATGAACTGATTAGTCACATTCATGTATATAAACAATAGCTACCTAATGAAATATATCAATCAGATTTTTTGCCTAATCTGGAGTTACTCCTGGTCTGACAAAATGAAATGGGCCATTCGGGAAACAGTGTAATGAAATCGAGAATTCACGGATAATGTAATTACATATATAATTAATGACCAACGATATTCTAATCAGATCAGTGCAAATATCTCTAAATGGCTAGCATCATGTCAGGTCAGATTTATGCTAACGTAATTACATATGTAATTCATGAACCAATATCTCCTAATAAAATCAATGAAAATATCTCTCAAAGTTGGTCAAAACTACCCCAATCTCTCTCCAAAATGACCCCAATCCCTGGCAAAGCAAAAAGTGAGACTTTACTGCTCAATACAATACTTGGTAAATGAGTCGACTCGATTCTTCGGGTAATTTGTTCTGTTGGTTGTGGTGGGACGGGGCCTTTGCACCATGTAGAGGTCACTTTATGGGCTTTCCCCAATCTAGGCACTCAACATGCGTTGTCTTATATAAGTCATATGCATATTTCTCGATTTGGGCATTTCCCATAGATAAAGATCCATAGCCAGTATACCAATAAGCGGTATCACCCGCAGTGGATCGAGATGGATAACCCGAAAGGAAAAACGAAAGGAAAAACGCGACGGAGGCAGAAGAAGAGGCGGTGGTTCACCTAGTTTACCCGGTTGAGGTGGTTCACCTAGTTTACCCGGTTGAAGCAACGAAAGCATAAGCAGTTGAATCAACAACAGTTCAGGCAGAGGCTATGGCAGCTTCAGGACTAGGTTGAGTAGATCCACCTAGCATCTCACCCGAAAATATCTTCTTATGCGAGATCGATACCCCAAATAGAGAGCCGGATCATAGCATGTTCGAAAGCTAGTAGCCTAGGTTGAATCAACAGTTTACCTAGAAGCATTAGCATTAGTAACAAAGTAAGTGGGAGAGGAATCCGATCTAGTAGAGGTAGGGGGAGCACCATTATTTTCTCCACCTTAACCCTAGTCGAAGATCTTGATCAAAACCAGAGCTAAGAGCTAGGACAAAGAAAGCAAAGGTAGAGGCAGAGACAAAGGTGGCAGAAACGGGGGCAGTTAACTCAATTTCAGTTGATCCAGCATCAGAGGCAAAGGTGGAAACAAAGGCAAGCACATCTAGGATGTGGTTACTAACGTAGTCTTATTATAGGCTAAGAGATTTTTGAAGATAAGAGCCCCATTCCAATTGATCCACCAACATCAACGCAAACAACACTTTCTTGGTGAAAAAGCCAAAGCCTTTTCGATACTGAGATCTAAGTCCTACAGTAGAAGAATTTGTTGTTCCATATCTAGATCGATACTTGGAAGAGAGAGCAACATACCTAGGTCAAGAACCAGTCCCAGGCGTGGATTCAATAGTTTTACTGTTGGTTTACCTAGTTGTTCCAGCAGCACTAGTAGCAACATAAGTAGCAGCACTAGCAGTAGTAGATCTAGTTGATGCTGTTAATGATCCAGATGCATAAATTAGTACAACAACATTAGTAGATGCTTATGTTCTTATTATGGGAGTAAAAGATTTTTGTGGACCTGTTTTCCTTGCGTCCCTCTGAGAAATTGACTGTTCTTTTTCTGCTTTTGAGATCAACTCATGAATAAATGTTTTCCTCCCCAAATCTACGCTCTTCTTATTTCTTTTATGACCTATTTTTCCTGTAATTTATTAGAGTGGTTGTACTTTGGGATTTCTACTATTCCTACACTTTACACATGGACCCTATGCATATTTATTCATTCCCTAAGTGTCTCAGCTTATATAGTGGTAAGCCCGTTCAAGTATATTAGAGTGACGTGTAGGTTCTTACCTCTTGTCTTACCGCCCATCACCTGTAAAGCTAAGAACACATCTAAAGAATCAAGGAATTCACACAACCCAAGTGTCCTAGTGACCACAGTGGTGAGCTCGCCCAGGTATATTAGAGCGATGCACCGGTTCTTACCTCTCATGTTACCGCCCAACATCTGTACACTAGAAACATTCTATTAATAAAGCACACTTCGCTGATTGCATTGTCAACTGTCTTCCTCGGCAACGATGCCAAAATATTGAGTCGATTTAATCACTGTTAATTTGACTAAATCACAATCATTAATTGTCAACCTAGGGTAGGTCCATTTGTTTCAAAAGAGTATGCACTGTCTGTGTTGATACACTTAAGCCAAGAGTAAAAATAAAAGACAGAAAAAAATGTCATTGAATTTAATTCCAGAAAGTAACACTCATGCAGAAATAAAAAATTGTTCTACAGAAATGAAACCATACTTCATGTTACCAAGGAAGAATGTGTGCCACACAACATACCACTAACTAAGATGGCTCACTGAATATCATGCTCAAATCAATCTATGTGACAACATATCAGAAATCTAGAAACAAAAATAAACCCATTCTGCAAATTACACGACGACATAAATAACTTCACACTTATTGAAAGGAGCAATGATTAATCTAACACTATGCTATTGCTGCTGCTGCAATCCCTGCTAAAGAGGAGGACCCTTCCTCCCTAACAGGGCGCAGGGATGAAATGAAAATTAGTTAAAGTCCCAACACCACATCCGTAAAAACATCAGTAATGCTATTCTTTGTATTAAAATGGTTATGAATTACAGAAGCAAAATGATGATACTATCCCCGTTTACATGGAACTGAGTCCCCTTTATAAGATTTACATGCCCAAAATAAGAAACAGATTAGTCATGAGAATCTCACGATTCTCATGCTGATCAATATTGAGAGAGAATAGAAATTGTTACAACAGGTTCTAAATACAAGGCCTATTGTTGTTACATCATTTCTCAAAATCACAACTGCCTTGATTCCTTAGCTGCCCATAGATAATACAATCTTTACGACAACTGTCTGTGGAATAGTACCCATGGTCCCAGACAGTTGCGATGTAGTCAACATCCCACTGTGTAACAACAATGCTTGAGGTGTAATAACAATTCGGGGTGTAACGACAATGGTCTGAAACAAAAAGTACTCAAAACCCCTTTGTGAATTATCACATCGTTGTTCATCCTTTGGCCGTGGACTTTGGAGCATCACCTGAAAGAAACAGAGCCAGAGAATTTTTTCCATATTTTCCTCGGTTAGCCATCAAAAAGATATCACCACATTCATATTTAACAAAAATGGCAAAATAATATGTCATAACAAAAATGGATTCTTATGACCGGGAGAAAGGTAATTATGATATTATAAAGTCCACAGGTTCAGAGGTGAAATGGTCAAGGATGGGGGGAAAAAGGTGTCTAAAATATGCACAAAGCCTGCACCCAACAGTAGCCCCCCACCCATGGCTCCATGCTTGTTGCAGACCTTAAAAAAAACACCATTATGAGGGTCAAAATGACTCCCAAAGTTCAGGACCTGAAAAATTTCTAAAAATAGTAAATTGTTGTGCTATAATCAAGGAAATTGATGAAACCAATTGGAGGTCCAAGTGGAATACTGCAAAAGATTGAGAGAAAGTTTTGCGACTCTCTAATGAGAGCAGAGTTGATGGCATCAAAAAACAAAATGCTCTTCTATCTCGATCTCATGCAAATAACTTATATGTCGTATTCTATCTGCCCATGGAATTTGATTCTCAATGTCAACTTGAATTCTATATGAACACACTTGAAAATTAGGATAGGGGAATCCTAAGCACATTCATACAATGTTTGTGTGTGTGTGTGTTGGGGGGGGGGGGTGTCAAACAATGATGTTTCTTAGCACTAAGAAGTGCTCTACATATAATGTTATCTTTGGCCTTAGTTCCTCTTGTGGGTTGAGCCAAGTGGCCTAAACACACTACATGTAGCTAATATCATTCATCTCCTACTTTTCCAGCAAGAGGTATATTGGGCATTCAAGGAATACCTTGAAGGAGGGAGGTAGTATAGTGAGATAACTACTGACTAGGGTTGGCACATGACCTCTAAAATCCAACAACCTCAAACTCTCCTTGTAGGTCTATTTGAAGAAATAATCTTTGAGGACCAAAAAGGTACATATGGATGAAGAGCTGCAGTGAGAGTTGAGTTAGCAAACCCCTAGATGCGGTGTAGAAGTAAGACTAATCAAAAGTTTTATTGCACATTTGTGCATTGTCACCTATGATGGAAGAAGATGATAATGGAGAGGATTTATTTATTGAGCACCCTATCTTTATGGGTCGTTTATACCATGTAGGATCAATTATCTAATTACCTATCGACATCATAAAATTTAAATGTTTATCCTATAACATCATCTATTGTTATACATGTTAATACACCTTTTCTTGATGTTAGAAATAATAATTTTTGGCAAACATATTTATGATATATATTTTTTTATCCCATTCTAGAGATGTGGCAACTCCTTCCAATGAGCAGTAAACCATTGATGGTGCATCAATGTGATGAGATGGACTCATTGATCCAGGTGGATATTGGTGGCCACCTGCCTATTCCACTTGGACCCCCACCATTATTTCTTTCAGCTTTCTAGTCTCCTTATTTTTAGCACAATTTACTATTTTGGCAGTTTTTCAGGTCATGAACTTCCGGAGACGTTTTGAGGCCCTAAATGACATGTTTTTGGAAATATGGGGAAAACATGGGTTATAAATTAATGTTGACCACTCGAAAGTTGTAGTCCTTAGATAGATATTTCTAACGAGGTATTGTGTGCGTCAAACAAAGATCATATGCCAAAGTTATGACCCCAAGAAGATGATGTACCAATTTACCCAAACGGGGCCCATAGTTTGGCGCTTCATCTCCTAGGGTTAGGTTTTTGGATGTTTATGGTTTTCTATTGTTTCTCAATAATAAATAGGCCTTTGAGCCTCATTGTAACACAGTTCAGAGGCATGTAGCCACTACATCTCTTCTTAGAGATAAGTTACCATCGCCCGAGCTAGTCTTATTTCCATTCTGTTTGTAAGCATACTTCAATATTTGATATTAATGAAATGAAGTGTTATTTTTGCTTTATCTTTGTATTTATGGTTATATCTGTAATTTGTGGCATTCCTGTTTAAATTCGGATCAGTGGTATGAAAGTGATATGCTCTTTCTCTATTTTTCTTTACATGTCCCCAACGAGGTCGAGATATAAGGAGTTAGGGCTTGAAATGGTCGTACCTTTGCAAGACTACCCTCACAAATCTTGACGACTTCCCATGGGGGAAGAAAAGAATGACAAGGGAACATCCTATCAAAATATTGCTCGAGGAGGCCCTCGAGAAACAAAGGAACGCGATGATGGATAACTTTGCCCAGATCCTTCAACGATTACCCACCGACGGCGCATCCACATCCAACAATCAGTGTGGAGGCACCACTCCTTTTAAGGTACAAGTAAAATTTGACATTCCCGTATTTGAGGGCCAAATATATGCAAACACCATAGATAAATGGTTAAATCTGCTTGAAGGACATTTTTCTGTTCATGATTTTTCCAGCTGGGAAAAGATTACTTTTGCTCTTCTCAAAGCCACCCCCACATCAAGGACTGGTGGGAAACCTACTGTGAGCAGAAGGATGAAAGTACACTCTCACTGTTTTCAAGCGCACCCACTTGGAATTCATCCGGGATGCCATCAAGGAGCAATACTAACTTGTCGGGAGCTATGAGGATAAATACATAAAGTGGACCATGTTGCGACAAGGAAGGGAACAAGATGTGCCTAAGTTTACCAATGTTTTTCATACCCTTCACACAAAGTTGGGTATCAAGGATTTTGAGAAACATTTGATACTCAAGTACTACGACTGCCTACATAGGTATACCGAGGATGAGATGGAGTTCTTGGACATCTCCTCGCTTGGCACGTCATACCGATACACTGTTAAGATTGAGCAGAAGCTTAAACAGAAGAAAAGAGACTTTGGATATGCGAATCCGAAGCAAGGGAAAGGTGCCCCCAAACTGAAGAACAAAGGACAAAGACAAGGCATGGCAGCCCAGGACAAATCGTCAAAGCCGCAAGCAAAGAAAAACACTGCGAAGTCGAAGAAAGACACGAGAAAGTGGTGTGAATTCCATAAGAGATCCACTCACAACATAAGTGAGTGTCAGGCCAAGTAGTCATTGGTGGTCGAGTTGAAGGCTTCTGAATCAGATGCGTGTTCCAACTTTGAGTCAAAACCCAATAAGGGGAATGACAAAAGGATGCAAATTATCGATGTGGAGCCCAACGCCACCTTTGCCACCACGAAGATCTAGAAGGAGGAACTTGAAGATCTAGAGGAGGAGGAGCGCCTCTTCCACTCCTAGATATGGGTAAATTATTCCCCGCTACACTTCATTGTCGACAACGAGAGCCAAAAGAACCTCACTTCAGCAGAGGTCGTGAAGCGGATGGGATTACTGGTCACAACAAACCTACAATTGTACACCATTGGGTGGCTTCACCAAGGATGAGATCTTCGCATCAGCCAGCAGTGCCACCTTCCATACAACATCAAGCCCTTCATGGATGAGGTACTATGTGACATTTATCCCCTTGATGTTTGTGCTGTATTATTAGGCCAACCATACTTGTGGAAGCGACATCCTATATATGAGTCAAGGCCTTGTGGTGTTATTGTTACCTTGGGAAATAAGTTGCACATGATACCGTAGGTAGCACCGCTTACCCCCATCT
Source organism: Pinus tabuliformis (assembly GCA_031772625.1). NCBI lineage: Eukaryota > Viridiplantae > Streptophyta > Pinopsida > Pinales > Pinaceae > Pinus > Pinus tabuliformis. The sequence goes on from CM062815.1 coordinate 696,310,266, forward strand.
CTTTGGTTACCGCAAAAAAATGTAGTAAGCTCATTTCCAAAATCGGGACATTTGTTTTCTTGATGATACGCCCTTAGAGAAAGAGGAAGACAATGGCCACGACCTCTAGACAGGGCCCCTCTACACGACAACAAAAAATGGACAAGGTCATGGAGGAGTACGAGGACATCTTCACCTACCCCACAGGAGTTCCTTTGCACTGTCAGGTCAATCACTCCATCGATCTGACCCCAGCCGTGTTGTTGCCCAATGAACAAATATATTAATGCTCTGTTCTGGAGAACGACGAAATCAAGAGGTAGATTCAGGAACTGCTGCAGAAAGGTCACATCCGGCCGAGTTCATCGCTTTGTAGGAGCCCGATTGTGTTGGTACAGAAGAAGGATGGGACTTGGAGACTCTATATTGACTATTGGGCACTGAAAAAGATCACTGTCCGAAAGAGGTACCCGATTCCACGGATTGATGAACTTTTGGACCAACTCAAGGGGGGAAAATATTTCAACAAGATCGACTTGAAGTCCGGATATCACCAGGGACCAATTGAACCCTCTGATGTGTGGAAGACTACCCAAAGCCAAGGAGGGCCTTTTTGAATGGCTGGTCATGTCTTTCAGGTTGACGAATGCTCCTGCAAAATTCATGAGGATGATGGATGACATCTTATGACCATTCACCAACTCATTTGTAGTGGTATACTTTGCTAACATCCTAATCTTCAGCCAAAGTTGGGAAGAGAACCTCCACCACATTCGACATGTTCTCGAAACACTGCGCCATCACAAGATGTGTGCCAATTTGGAGAAATGCACTTTTGGCATGACCCAGGTTCAGTATATGGGATACATTATTGATGAACAGGGGGTGCATGTGGATCCAACCAAGATCCTAGTCATTCGAGGTTGGCCAACCCCAACCACTCTGATAGAGCTTTGTAGCTTTCTGGGACTTGCCAATTTCTACCGTAGGTTCGTGTTGGGGTTCTCTCATATCACTTGGCCCTTGAGTCAAGTCACCAAGACAAGAGCGAAAGAAAAATTCTTTTGGTATGAATCTCAACAGAAGGCATTCACAGAGTTGAAACATCGCCTCTGCTCTACACCAATGCTCACATTACAAAACTTGTAACAACCATTTGAGATCGAGACAGATGCCTCTGACTATCCTATTGGGGCATTCCTTACTCAACAACGGCATCCAATGGAATTTCATAGTGAGACACTTTTAGACACAGTCCATAAGTATCCAACTTATGATAAAGAGATGTATTCCATTGTGCAGGCCTACTGACAATGGAAGCATTACATTTTGGGGAAGGAAACGGTCATCCACACAGATCACTGACCCCTGCCGTTCATACAGATGCAAGGGAAGTTGCAGAATTATTGCCATCAGAAGTAGTCCACATACCTACAACAATTCCATTTGAATATCAAGTATAAGAAGGGAAACACCAATAATGTTGCATATTGCCTCAGCCAACCACCGATCATGGCGTTAACCACCATGCTAAACTCTTGTGGGCATGAGACTTCTGATTGGCCACTTCTCTACAAAAGAGACCCAGAATTCAGCCACACATACTAGACGCTCTTGGAGGTTCAACAAGTTCTAGATTTTCACCTCCAGGATGCACTGTTATGCCACCTAGGACACCTTTGTGTTCCTTCAAGCGAGCGTGCCAAGATGATTTGGGAAGCACACTACAGTCGGGTCGTTGGGCATTTTGGGGTCGAGAAAATAGTGGCAGTACTCCAAAAGTACTTCTATTGGCCAAATGTTCGACAGGATGTCGAGAAGTACATTAGACCCTGCATTGCCTGCACCATTGCCAAACTGACCATCAAGAAGTAAGGCCTCTATACTCTGCTGCCTACCCCTAGTCGACCTTGGGAATCCATCTCCACGGATTACATGTCGGGCCGTCCTTCTACTAAGAATGAAAATGACTATGTTTTTTTGGTCATTGACATATTCTCGAAGATGACCATTATGGCAGCCTGCAAGAAGAATATCACAACAAAAGCCACTGCTAAACTCTTCTTTGAACGAGTGTGGGTACACTTTGGGATCCCACCGTCTATCATCTCAGATCGGGAAAACTGGTGCCTCAGTACATTTTGGTCCAGTGACTGGTCGATGTTGGACACCAAGCTCACTAAGTTTCCATCCCCAAACTGATGGCCAGACAAAGGTCGATACACTTTGGGATCCCACAGTATATCATCTCATATCGGGATAGCTGGTTCCTCAAAACATTTTGGTCCAGTTTCTGGTCGATGCTGGACACCAAGCTCACTAAGTCCACAACTTTCCATCACCAAACTGATGGCCAGATAGAGGTCATCAATAGGATGATCGTACACATTCTTTGCATGTACAACTCAAAGCATCCACGCACATGGGATGAGAAACTCGCCTATGTCTAGCAAAACTATAACCGGGATCTCCACAATTCGACTAGCCACATCCCTTTTCAGGTGAGCTTGGGATTCCAGCCACTATGTCCCATTGATGTGCCCATAGCATTTGTAGCTACTTAGGAAAATTCGGCTCATGTCTAGTCCAAAGCCGATAAGGCAAACAACTTCATTGAGCACATCTAACACATCTGCCAATAGGTCCACGAAATTATGGAGAAATAAAATGCCTAGTACAAGTAGCTACATGATCAACATCGGTTGCCACACAAATTTCAGTTGGGTGAGAAAGTCTGGTTGCATTTGTAGAAGGAATGCCTTATCGGAGCCTATCGGAAACTCAGACCACTCCGATATGGTCCTTACACTATTACCAAGGCTATGGGAGACAATGCATTTGAGCTTAGCATTCCCTCATTACTTGGCATGCACCTAGTGTTCAATGTGGACCGCCTTCGACCATACTTCCCACCATTGTTGGACACATCAGACATTGCAGAACATCTCACACTTATAGAGTTAAATCCATACAACATGGAACAAGCCATAAATGATCGGATCATGGACACGTAGATCAAGAACACCCGAAAGAAAAGGATCCAACTATATCGAGTTGTCAAAGCAGGCCAACTCCTTCACCAGGGACCAAGTTCAACCGAAGTTTCCTCATCTCATGGAGGAAATCAACGCAATGGGGACCATTGCTTCCTAAGGGGGGAGAAATGATCCAGGTGGTTATTGGTGGCCACCCGCATATTCCACTTGGACCCCCACCATTGTTTATTTCAGTTTTCGAGTCTCCTTATTTGTAGCACAATTGACTATTTTTAGTAAGCTTTCAGGTCCTGAATTTTGAGAACCATTTTGAGGCCCTAAATGATGTTTTTTGGAAAACCAGGGCCAACATGGGTTTTAATCTAATTTTGGCCACTCAAAAGTTGTAGTCCTCAGATAGATCTTTCTAACGAGGTATTGTGTGCGTCAAACTGAGATCATATTCCAAAGTTATGACCCTGAGAATTTGATGTACCAATTTACAACGAGGCCCATAGTTTGGCGCTTTATCTCCTAGGGTTAGGTTTTTGGATGTTTAGGGTTTCCCATTGTTTCTCAATAATAAATAGTCCTTTGAGCCTCATTGTAACACAGTTCAAAGGCATGTAGCTGCCACATCTCTTCTCAGAGATAAGCTACCATCACCCAAACTAGTCTTATTTCCATTCTGTTTGTAAGCATACTTCAGTATTTGATATTAATGAAATGAAGTGTTATTTCTGCTGCATCTCTGTATTTATGGTTATATCTGTAATTTGTGGTGTTCCTATTTAAATTCAGATCACTTATGGGGCATCAAGGCTTCTACTGTCATGGTCATTAATGTCTACATGTTGTGTTGTAGTTTGGAGGTGGGATCCCTTTTATAAACATATCTTCGTACATATTATTTTTTCATAGAAGTTGCAACAAAAGGTTTGAATTCTAACATGATATTTTACATTTTTTTGGCATTTTGAGACCATTTAAACAAGTTTTTCTACTAGATTTGTGCCTCAATTTGTAATTTATTGTCATTCATGTTTTCTTCTCTTTGTAGCTTTCATGGTCTTTTAAACTTTTTATTGCCATGTGTCACTATAGGGTTGAGGATTTTGATCATCTCATGATTCTCAATACATATCCATGTGGGTATGAAATCTCTAAAAATGGATCATGGCTAATTGTTCATGAGAGCTTCCATATCAAAAGAGATGGTAGAGTGTTCTTGAATTTATGGAGGTGGAGATTCACCATTTTCCCTTAGATTGTCTTTCATTCATATGTATACCATTGCATTTTGAAAAAGGGATAATACAAGTTGAACTGAAATTATTGTTTGACTTCGAAACTTACTTTTTGTTGTTTGCCAATAATCATTTAAAAAAAAATAGTATTAAGATCATGACATGCATGTGATGGGTAGAACTTAGTCTTCAAATCTAGATCCATGGGTTCAAGCATGGGATAATGTTTAAATGTATGGATATGTAAGAAATGAAGGTTTGTTGCCTAGATATATTTAAGTCCATGATTCCATTATATATATAATTTCTAGAGGCATGCCAATGATTAATACAACATCTAGACCCATGGCAGAGGAAACAAGCAGTGTACCAAGGTAGAGTTGAGCAAGAAGGAAAACATCCTTCACAATTTTGGGGCACCTTAACACCTTATAAATAATCTTTACTAGTGGAGTTGTAGCCTCAATTTCAAGTTTGTAGGTTTCATGGCCTAATTTTTCTTTCTATAATCAAGGTCCCGACCATATAATTCCAAGCAAGCCCTTGCCCTTTTTGAGCTAGCGTAGGAAGGTCATTAGAGTCTAGAACTAGAGCATGCCATTAATGTAAGTATGCTAAGCTAGTGATTGAGCTTTGTGTAAGCATTATTGCCAAATATTGGGTCCTTGATTTGTTCACTTCAAAGAGCTCAAAGAGTTGGTCCCATGAAGTCAAGGCCAACCCTTTCCTTCAAACTAAGGTAATTTCCAACACCGTTGTTTTGTCAGTGAGTTACCATGTGATTATATGTTTGTAAGTGTTCCTTTACCACATTATTTTTAAAATTAGAGTAAGCAATTTCCTAATTAATACTTTTTTTTATAGAGTTAAGTAATGCATATTATTTGAAATTCACAAGAGATTAAATTTGATATTTTCTAGATGGATTGTGTAGGGGAGAGACTAATTTTCTACCAAATTTTTAGGATGCAAGTGTGGACAAAAAAAATTGAGGAAATGTGGAAGCACCCTTGAAATTCTTAAGAATTTCACAAGGGACATTGGTGTCTTTGACATAAGGAGCCCAATGTGAAACATTAGAAATTTAAAAGTCAAATATATGAAAACTAAACATAAATGAATTAAAAATTCTCTTATATAAATTTGTTTATGGTTTCAAAAGTAAGTCATCTAAGGGTTTAATAATTTTTAAATATTATTTGTTTAATTTTTTATAATTTTGATAAAAATGAGCAAAGTTAACGAAAATACAACATCGAAGCATCATTTTTATTGGGGCATGCTTTTCATTTTCTTAGGGAAGTGTTCCCAATTGCACCCCCTTGCATTCCTCCAAAGGATCATGGAGGGATTTCTCTCTTAGAGTAACCATGTCTTAGGAGCATGGGGAGCATGCTCCCATGTAACACTAGAAGAATTTTCATAATGGTTGGGGTTGAGTGTTAATGATAATTTGAAAATTCATTGTTTTTTTGTTGGCCTCTAGTTATTTTTCAGTGTTTTGGTTCTTCTCGAACAATAAACATTATTGGAAATTCAAATCATTGAAATGTGTATTAACCAAGACGTCCATCAAGTTATCACTAGGGACCTTTCACAATACTCTGCATAAGGCTTTAGTTCTCTGAGTTGTTTTTGGAGCAAAGAAAAAATACCATAATTTTTGGCCACAATGGCTTGTTAATTGGGTCTATCTCAGGTGATTGAGATAATAAATTTTTATCCTCCCCACTTGAGTTCAAATCTTTCTTTGCAACATATATGTTGTTTGTTGCCTAATTTGATATGAACTTAAACAAGAACATAAAAAATTACAGATATAATGTTAGGGTCCAACCCTAACCCCCTTATATATGTAATAGGATCGAGTCATAGTTATAGTTAAGTAAAGAATCAATAAAGCCCATATTAATAATTGTAAGTGGTTGACCTGCATTTAAAGAAGGGACCACAGTTAGTTGCAAATAGGCCATGGTATTAGATAGACGGTATTAATAAGAACCATGGTATTGACCCATGGTATTGCATGTATGAATCCTGTATAAAGGATAGAGACTCCGCTCGAGGAGGATCGTGTCTTATTTTGTAATTGAGCCCAGCTCTATTGGAGGTTGCCCCCCTGAAGAGGCAAGTGAACATTGCTTTCCTTTCTGAATAATAAAATATTTGCTGTTATTTCTTATTGTTCTGTGTTCTGGGGATATTTCTTCGTATATTTGGTATTCTGGTATCTTCTTGTAGGTCAAGAGCATAACAAGTGGTATCAGAGCACTTTCCAGGGCCGGTGGGATCTCCATTTTTAGATTATTTTTTTTTGGCTAGAGACGTGTTTCGACGTCTTTAAACCACATGATCTATCGTTGAGCGCATAAACCTGCGGATTTGGGGAGGCATGCATGTAGGAAATACAAGAGGCGGTCACGCTTGTTGGACTCCCTTGTAACCCCTGTGGGTACCCCTTCAAGTAGTAGTGCATTAGACAGAATCGCACACAGACTGTCTTCTAAGTACCCTCTCGGTATATCGGAAGCCCCCTAGACTCTCTTGAAACCTCGCCATAGATAAACCATCGGCTGTCTTGCTGCTACAGTACAAAGAGAACAACACTCGGGGAGATTACTCGTGCGTACGATAGGGTAGTTGGGTTGTACAACTAAGGGTATGGTTGATCCTCCTTGGTCAGTGCCCTGAAAGATTGGGCCAAGTACTATTGTCAGACCCTTATGTATATTGCGATCTGTAGCACCTGACACTCCTTGAGACCATAGTTCCCTTGTCTCTCTCTAGATCACGCATCATCTTTGCCAGATCAGCTCTAGCAGGTGGGGTTCTGTCACAGCCGCAACAATCAGTTCCGCCATTCAGATCTCTCAGATCCACCATTCAGATCTATCAGATCCACCAATCAGATTTATCAGATCCACCATTCAGATCTAGTCGTTGGGTTCGGTAGCAGTCGCCATAATCAGATCCGCCATTCAGATCTAGTAGCAAGGGTTCGATCACTGCCACATTCCTACTCATACTCTGCAGTTGAGGGTTAGCCGACAGATCAGACTATTTGTGTGGGCCCCTATACCTGGGCGTGATTCTCGCAGGACATTGGGCAGAATTGACCTTTCTGGGATTCAGCTACTGCAGTATTCCTAAGCGAGGAGTAAAACTCCTTTCGGAGTAAAAAATAAAAATAAAAAAATAAAAAATAAAAATAAAAATAAAAAAATGAGACCCTCCCGGGACGCTTATAGGAGACTTAGCCCATAAAAATCAGGTCGACGAGTTGAGCAAGGTGGTACCATTCACTTGTTAGCGTCAAAAATTTCGGGTGGTCCCAAATTTTAAGTGCACGAGATTGGTGCATGGTACAAACCAGAGCTCAAGCTATGGCCAATGAGAAGATCGACACCCTTGAACACAAGTTGGACACAGTACTATCGTCGCTCAAGACCTTAGCTGACACACTCACAAAGGGCAAGTCGGAGGAACACTCGGAGGCATATGCTTTCAATGAAAACATTGAGGGTGAGTCTATCCATTCTCTTCACCTCTTTGGCAACCATCAACAGTCCTAGATGCAACCACCCAAGCTGGACATGTATAAATTTGATGGCTCTCATCCGACCACATGGCTAGCACAAATGGAGCAATATTTCACACTGAATCACATCAGAGACGATGCGACTCAGCTTAGTGTGGGTAGCATGTACTTGGACAACGAAAGATGGCAATGGTGGCAGTGGTATCAACGTTGCTATGGAAGGCTCGTGACAATGGCAGACATTCACAAAAGCTCTTACAGATCGCTTTGACCATGAATCTAATTTTTTGGGTCATCTCACTAAGCTCCAACAGACAGGAATAATGAATGAATATATTACAGCCTTTGAAGCCTTAGCCTTCTGCACAGGAGGTCTACACGATCAGTTCTACTTGGAATGTTTTGTCAGCGGTCTCAAAGAAGCCATACAAGCCCACGTCCAACTGTAACACCCAACCTCATGGCTGGATGCTTGCAAGATAGCTCAGGAAGTAGAACGTGCGTTAGCAGCCCAGTCCAATCGCCCAAATTTCATAGCCAAGGGTCACCCCACCCAGGCTCAAAGCACTACCCAAACACTCAAGGTTCAAAAGGTGTCACCAACGGAAATGGCGGAAAGAAGAAAGCAAGGATTGTGTTACTACTGTGATGAGAAATACTCCCCCAGGCATAAATGCAAGGAGCCCAAATTCTTTAAAATTGATGCTACTGATCACAGTTCATCGGAGGAAGCCCCACCACTGGAGGAACCGAAGGAGGAAGATGAGGACAACCAGCTATACAATGTACTTGAAGAACTAGTTATCTCGCTTCATGCTTTGGCAGGGATTTCTTCTCCCAAAACTCTCAAACTCAGAGGTTTTATTAGGCATCGCCCTATAGTAGTCTTGATTAACGGTGGTGGTATGCATAACTTTATCCATCAAAGAGTCGCGGAAGCAGTGCATTGTTTTGTTAGAGCAGTCTCTAACTTCCAGGTCCAAATTGCTGATGGGGGGACAATGAAATGTGAAGGCCGCTGTGAAAATGTCAAACTTCAAATGGGGGATTATCAGTTAAAGACCCACATGTTTGCCATACACATGGGAGGGTGTGACATTGTCTTGGGTGTTGAATGGCTCCGCACACTCGGCCCAATCACAATGGATTTCCAGGAGTTATATATGAGCTTTAAGCAGAACAACCACACACATACCCTCCGCGGACTCCAGGCAGGTGATCCCTCTATCATCAGCTCGCATAGGATGGAAAAATTGTTAAAAAAGGGCCACCATGGAGTTATAGCCCAATTTAATGCCATCCAGGCCTTCGAACCCACTTCTCTTCATATTCATCCTAAGATGCAACAAATATTAAATAACCATCTGCCAGTCTTTGACAAGCCTCATGAGCTTCCACCCTCGAGAGGGGAACATGATCATAGCATTACTTTGGTCCCAGGGGCCCAACCACCAAATGTGCACCCATATAGATATCCATTCGCCCAAAAGAATGAAATTGAAAAAATCATCAAGGAACTCTTGGAAGTAGGCGTCATTTGTCCTAGCATTAGTCCTTATTCATCGCTTGTGGTCATGGTGCTCAAGAAAGATGGGGAATGGCGTATGTGTCTAGACTTCAGGGCCCTCAACAAGTTGACGGTCAAAGGTAAGTTTCCTATCCCAGTTGTCGATGATTTACTGGATGAACTAAATGGGGCTCAATTCTTTACTAAGCTCGACCTTTGCTCGAGCTGTCACCAAATTCGCATGAAAGAAGTAGACATTCCAAAGACTGCTTTCCGAACTCATGAAGGTCATTATGAGTTCCTGGTCATGCCATTTGGTCTTTGTAATGCCCCATCCACTTTTCAGAGCCTCATGAACCACCTGCTCAAACCATATCTTCGAAAATTTGTCCTTGTTTTCTTTGATGACATCCTCATCTACAGCCACACCTGGGCCACACATCTTCAGCATGTAGATCTGCTCTTGCAACTGCTTCGGAAGCATAAATAATTTGTCAAGATATCCAAGTGCTCTTTTGGCATGGAAGAAGTTGAATATTTGGGCCACATTGTGGGGCGTGAAGGTCTCAGGGTGGACCCCAAAAAGTTCCAAGCAATGAAGGATTGGCCTCAACCAAAGACATTGAAGAGCTTGAGAGGATTTTTGGGTCTCACAGGCTACTATCGCAAATTTGTCCGCAATTATGGTCGCATTGCTAGACCCCTCTCTCAACTCCTCAAGAAAAATTCATTTCTCTGGAATGATGAAGCGTAGCAGGCATTTATAGCTCTCAAACATGCCATGTGGTCCACTCCCGTCTTAGCACTACCCAACTTCACCAAATCTTTTGTGATTGAATGTGATGCTTCAAGTACGGTTATTGGGGTGGTCTTAATGTAGGAAGGTCGACCCTTGGCCTTCACTAGCCAACAACTAAGCGGGACAAATCTGGGACAATCTACTTATGAGAAGGAGATGATGGCCATCTTACATGCAGTAGATACATGGCAACCTTACTTATTGGGGCAGCGTTTCCAAATCCGCACAGACCATCAAACCCTTAAATATTTTTTGGAGCAATGCCTATCCTCGCCACAACAAAATAAATGGCTCGCCAAAATGCTGGGATATGATTATGAGATAATTTACAAGAAAGGGCGCGAAAATGTCGTAGCAGATGCGTTATCACGCCAATTTGAGGAGGAAAGCACCCTGCTCGCAATCTCCCTTCCCATTCCAAAATGGATTGAAGAGGCTCGCAAGGAATGGTTTTCACATCCTTTGCTCTCCTAACTCATTAATAAATTGTAGGCGGATCCAAATTCCACAACAGACTACCCTTGGCAGGATGAGATTCTTCTCTACAAGGATAGAGTCGTGATATCACCAACATCCACCCTCAAAAATCGCATTTTGGCAGAGTTGCACTCATCTCCCACTACAGGCCATTCAGGCTTTCAAAAGACTTATGCTCACACTCGACGTTCATTCTTTTGGATAGGCATGAAAAAGGACATTCTGACTTTTGTAGCTGAGTGCGACGTATGTTAGCGCCACAAAGGAGAAATAGTCAAATCCCCAGGTACATTACAGCCTTTGCCCATCCCGGCCTCAATATGGATGGAGGTTTCTATGGACTTCATTACGAGTCTTCTGAAGTCAGGCAACATGTCAGTCATCATGGTTTTTGTGGAAAGACTTTCTAAGTATGCTCATTTTTGCGCCCTACCCCACCCTTTTACACCGACTTTGGTAGCTCAATATTTCATGGACCAGATCTTCAAATTGCATCGCATGCCCATTTCCATTATGTCTGATCATGACCCGATCTTCACCAGTAACTTTTGGCAGGAACTCTTCAGGCTACAAGGTACCCAACTACAACTCAGTACTTCCTATCATCCCCAAACTGATGGTCAAACTGAAGCAGTCAACAAATGTCTGGAGACCTACCTTAGGTGTTTCACTTCAGAAAAGCAACATCTATGGGTACAGTGGTTACCTCTAGCCGAATGGTGGTATAACACCAACTATCATGCCACCACCAAAATGACTCCATATGAAGCAGTTTATGGTCAACTCCCTCCTTCACCTACTTCTTATATCAAGGGATGCTCGAAGGTACAAGCAGTGGATCAACTCCTACAGAACCACACAACCATGCTGGCCCACCTCAGAGAGAATCTCCATCAAGCTCAAAACTGCATGAAGCAACAGGCAGATCAACATCGTTCAGAACGCCAATTTCAAGAAGGGGATCAGGTATTTTTGAGGCTGCAACCATATAAGCAAACATCACTCAAAGACAAGGGTTGTCAGAAATTATCTCCAAAATTCTACAGACTGTATCAAGTACTTCAGCGCATCGGAGAAGTCACCTACAAGCTAGCTTTGCCACCCACTGCAAAAATCCATCCAGTCTTCCATGTCTCATGCCTCAAGAAAGTGATTGGGAACCATTTCCGAATTCAAACCAGTCTACCTGAATTGGATGAAGAAGGGTCAATCTGGCTCCAACCTGAACAGGTTCTTGACACGCGAGAATGGCACCTGCACGGCCGTACGATCAAGGAAGTCCTCGTTAAGTGGAAAGACACCTCTCCGAAAGATGCGACCTGGGAACCAGCCACTATCCTTCAGCAGTTTCTGCAGCTTCAGCCTTGAGGACAAGGCTATTCTTATGGGGGAGGACATGTTAGGGTCCAACCCTAATCCCCTTATTATGTAATAAGATCGATTCATAGTTATAGTTAAGTAAAGAGTCAATAAAACCCATATTAGTAATTGTAAGTGGTTGACCCGCATTTAAAGAAGGGACCACAGTTAGTTGCAAATGGGCCATGGTATTAGATAGATGGTATTAATAAGAACCATGGTATTGACCTATGGTTTGACCCATGGTATTGACCCATGGTATTGCATGTATGAATCCTATGTAAAGGATAGAGACTCCCCTCGAGGAGGATCGTGTCTTATTTTGAAATTGAGCCCAACTCTATTGGAGGTTTCCCCCTCGAAGAGGCAAGTGAACATTGCTTTCCTTTCCGAATAATAAAATATTTGCTGTTATTTCTTATTGTTCTGTGTTCTGGGTATATTTCTTCACATATTTGGTATTCTGGTATCTTCTTGCAGGTCAAGAGCATAGCATATAACCATAAATACAGAGATGCAACAAAAATAACACTTCATTTCAATAATATCAAACACTAAAATATGCTTACAAACAGAATGGAAATAAGACTAGCATGGATGATGGTAGTTTATCTCTAAGAAGAGATGTGGCAACTACATCCTCTGTACTACGTTACAATGAGGCCCGAAGGCTTATTTATTAGTGAGAAACAAGGGAAAACTTTAAACATCAAAAAATCTAACCCTAGGAGATGAAGCGCCAAAACTATGGGCCCTGTTTGGGTAAATTGGTACATCAACTTCCTGGGGTTGTAACTTTGGAATACGATCTCCGTTTGACACGCACAATACCTCGTTAGAAATATTTATCCGAGGACTACAACTTTCAAATGCAAACATGACCATGTTTACTTAGTTTTCCCAAAAAATGTCGTTTAGGGCCTCAAAATGGCTTCCAAAGTTCAGGACCTAAAAAACTGCCAGTAATTGAATTTAGCCTTCATCTGTGCTGAAGTAGTTGAACCATTTTATTTGTTTTGGTACTTATCATATTGAGCATGTGATGTAAATGATATTATTTCTGTCGCATCCTCGTCAACTATTCCGCGAGATATTAGACAAATCCTCCTTATTACATTGGTTGCACTGACTGTCGCATCTTTGTGGACTCTTCCGCTTGATGCTGCATGGATCCTTCTTGTTTATGTGTGTCTCTACTAGGGTGGTACTACTACCTCTCTCTTAGAGGTTCACTTTTCCTCCCCTCCATAATGAAAGAACTTTGACACACATACAATCAAACACTGACCAGGCACACCTCCCTTGCTTTTTGAAGGCACATTTGTATTCCTTTATCTTGATGATAGTTAGAGCCAAGACATGTCTTTAAGATAACTGGAAACCGGACCATATTCCGGATGGGGCTCCTATCCCAAATGTGTGAGGTCTAATTGGGACCACATATCAGGGAGACCCCTTGAATGTTGATGGGTCCAACACCGTCAACAATTTTCAAAATTAAAAAACAATAACATTTTTAATAATTTGAATATATAGTTTTATTTACGTTGTCAAAAAAAAACATCGTAAATAAATGATTTATCACGTCAACCATATGCATAATAAAGGATAGGATAAGATATAGTTATTGTGTGGAGAAATGTGTTTTCTATGCATTCCCGCACAACCCTTCACTCATGTTGTGCAATTAAGTTTTTAATAATTTGAATATATAATTTAAAGTTTTTTTGGGTTATATTTACATTTTTAATAATTTGAATAAATAGTTTTATTTCTATTTTCGAAATTAAAAAAAAATTACAATTTTTATAACTTTAATATATAGTTTTATTTATGTTTTCTAAATAAAAAAACATCATAAAGGAACAATGTCAAGCATAGGCATAATAAAGGATAAGTTAAGATGCACTACCGTGTAAAGTTCATTACTAGTTTCTGGTAGGTGGAAATGATAACCATTATGCAGAGACTCTCATTGTGCAGAGGTTTTGATTGTGAATTAGCTCATTGTATGGAGCTCCACACTCTCCACAAGTATAATAGCTATTTGACGTTATCCAATTGTGCGAAGCTTTGTAAACATGTAAAGTTCATTACTAGTTTCCAATGGGTGGAGATAATAACAATTATGAAGAGACTCTCATTGTATAGAGGTTGTGATTGCGAATTAGCTCATTGTATGGTAATTGTTAATTATATATGTGTTTTAATATAATAACTTAATTATGCAATAAGTCACACGCATAGTTAATAACAATAATTCACAAAGGAATGCTCCAAATTAACATTTTCAAACTTATAATATGGAAACACCATAACTTATTGAATTTAAAGGTAATTAATTGTCCTTGAATTAAACTGAGAATTAAAATCGAATTCTATTCTCATAACAACTTGTAAATAGTTAATTAAGTTTAATTAACTTAATTAGCTTAGGAATTTCGAGTTGGAAGTCTTTCTGAAGTCATGTATATGTTCTCCCTATATTATAGGGGTCTAGGATGAGTTAATTGTGAGTTGTAATTAGATAACTCAGTTTACTGAGTTATGTTCAATTAAATTAGTTCCAAACAGTTTGAAGAACTAATAGTGAGTTAATAGTGATTTGATGCACTAATGCATTAACTAGTGCTACTCCAGTTAACTGAATATTCCCTCATCAGAAACTCATGCATGCCAATTATGAGAAAGACCCAGTTGAGACTAGAGTGCAGGGATATTGTACTATCAGTTGTATAATTTTCTGAGTTGTACAAATGGTGCATGCAATTACGAACTGAACCTTGAAGGGATTGCATAATTGTGGATGCACTGGTTTCCCTTTAAGATGGGATAATTAGCCATAGGAATTGTGCAAGGAAATAGGGACTTGGAGAGCTACAAAATTGGGTAAGTGTTGGCCAAGAGATTGCTTGTGAGTTGGAAATTGATTTTACTGAGTGCTAGGATTGTTCTTGAGAGAAAAGGAATTGTATTATCATCTTGGTTTTATGATTAATGCAATACAAATAGTGGGGTTTTGAGTTGTGGCTTTCCCCGATACTTATTATGTTATGTGCCATTGATTTGTCTTCCTCTTGTTCATATTGTTTTCATCGATCTATTGGCTTCCGCTGGTTGAAAGTAGAAGTAGATTCTTGTCTTTTGCTTTAGTAAATTGCATGAGATTGTGAATCTACAGGAAATTTTACATGTTATCAGAGCATAGTTCAATATAATAGAGGAGATCTCGATGTTTAGAGTGTTGGGTTATAGGTGAAGTTCGAATTTTCAATACATACTTCAGGATCGACAGATGGCGTTCTACAGTTTTTGGCTCAAGTATGCCTTGGATGGTAGCTTGAATTATATATCATGGAAGGATAGGATGGAGGCAGTGTTGGAAGACAATGGCTTGAAGGAATTCATTGATCAAGACATTCCTAAGCCACCAACATCATATGCTTAGAATCTGGCCGAATAGAAGAAGTGTGTGGCAAGGGCGAGGCAGATAATCCTTGTGGGAGGTCGAGACTACATTGTCTCGAGCCTCCATGGGAAGGAAACTATGCATGCTATGTGGAAAGCATTGAAGGAACTTTTATAAAACATAAGTGACCAAAGGAAGTTGGCACTGAAGGATAAACTTTAAAAAATCAAGATGGAGGCGGGTGACTCAATTCCAAATTACTTGACCAAGTTCACTCAATGTCGTGATGAACTTGGAAGTGTTGGAATCACTGTTTCCGAGGATGATATGGTGAGTCTTTCTCTTTTAGGGCTCCCAAAGAGTTGGCATAGTGATCAGGACTTTGACAATGGTCGAGAGAAGCTTCCAGATTGGGAACGACTGTGGTCGGATTTGATGCAGGAGGAGATCAGGAGGAACACTAGTGATGGGACCTCTTCCAAGGAACTAGAAGAGGATTTTGCCTTAGAGAGTAAGGAAAATAAGGCCAAGGGAAAGAAGTACCAAGGTGAGGAGGGTGGAAAGGAGATGGACTTGATGAAAGTAAAGTGCTGTCCCTATCATGAGCATGGGCACTATGCCAAGATCTGCCCACAGAAGAAAGCAAGCAAGTAGGAGCCGACAATAGAAGAAACAGGTGAAGCTCTAGCTTCAAAATTTGAACTTGATTTAAGTCTCATTTCATGCATGACCAACACTATCGTGGGAGGAGTGTGGTATCTTGATAGAGGTGCCCCATTCCATATGACAGGAATAGAGATCTCTTTAGTAATTTTGAGGAGAAAGACCTCAAGCAGATCATAGAGTTTGGATATGACGAGAGGTATAGAGCTACTAGGATCGGTATGGTTACCTTTCAGAGGGAGTCTGGCTCCCCTCTTAGGATCACAGATGTGATGTATGTTCTAGGACTAAATAAGAATCTTGTTTCAGTGGCAGTATTGGAAGATCGTGGCTCTGATGTGGTTTTTAGTAAGGGAAAGGTTTTCCTTAGACACATCACCACAGGACAGGTGAAATAGAATGGTTCACAGGTCAAGAACCTATATGCTCTTGAGGTTTAAGATGCATGCAAAGCCTTGAGGAGAAAGGCAAAGGTTAGAGACTTGGTGGTTGAGAGGGAGAGTAAATTACCTTTCAACATGTAGCCCCAGAAGAAGCCTCGGAAGAAGCTTTAGGAAGTTGTGGAGAAGACACAACTAGAGATGCTAAGAAGAGACCGAGTGGAGAGATCCACTCAAGCACAGAAGAAGTAGTCTCAGACAATTGTGGAGCAACCACAATTGGAGAAGCTCAGAGGAGATCGAGTGGAGGCATTGTTATCGGGAAAAGTGTCTATTTAGAACTGCTCTATCCCACTAAGGTGTGACAGCTACCTTAGAAACAAACAGAGAAAACTACTTTTGTATTCTTCTTTATGAACTATAAACAAAGAGGAATAGGATGAACCAACCTGTGTCTTGCGCTAGTCCTTTGATCCAATCTCTCTCCTCTTTGATAGCTTCCAGCTACCTGCTCCCTCACTTGCCCAGCTTCACCAAGTACCTGTAAGATCACAGAAGAAGGAAAATATACAAAGACATGGGTTTATATTCACAAATAACTTAGGATTAGATTTAAGTTAACCATACAAATGTAACAAGCATCAATGAAACACAAGCATGGAGAAGAAACTCAAATAGTTTTATTGATATACAAGAAGATCCAGGAGGAGTTACAACCGATGATTCCTGACCCAGCATCAACCTCCCAGCAAAGAAGTCCCTTCTTCAACCCCAACAAAGCATAGATCACCCAATTCTCTGATATGTATCTCAAAACCAACAGCAATTCCTTACAATGTGTAAAATTCCAGCCTCCGGATCTCTGGGATGAGGGATCCATATATAGATGTATGCAAGGAGGATGAGTCAGCTCATGATTTGATTAGTGGCTTCTCTCTGTCATTTTTTGCTTCCACTTGGAGACTGAAAGCCTCTTACTCATCCTTGGTCGAATTCAGTGAGGCAAGTGTCATTGGAGAAGATTTTGGAAGCTTCCATTGTCTCTCCACCTCGCGGAATGACACTGCCATTTGTCATTTCCCGCTCAATGCACCCTGGTAGTGCATTTAGGTGCATTGCAACGCACCTAGCTAGTGGACTTAGGTGCTATGCAACGCACTTGGCTAGTGGAGCAGTTGAAATGATCCGGATTTGACTTATTCTGAGCAGTTTCTGGTGGAGAACTTCTGGGAGAAGCTGTAATTTTTTGACCTTGTTCCTTTAGGAGTTAGAACAACACATTTAGGGACTTAGGAGCCCTTGGTTTATGGACATTTCATGCTTAGAGCTGTAAGGCACAAAAATGTCTATAATAGGCATCCACCCATGTAGAGACCTCTAGTAGTGGGAAATTTTGAGCCATGTGGGCTGAGGGATCACATGTAGCCATACCTCCAGGTGTGAGGTGAGGCGATGTGAAGTGATAGTCCTAGGAGGCTTGAAATTGGGCAGGGTCCATTGAGAGGTTTTATCTCATGGATCGTACCTTTCTACGGGAGCCCAAAGTACATATTAGCAGGAGGAATCAGTGGGATTGATGTAATCAGAGATCAAAGTGATAGAGGCTAGAGCAGTCAGACACTGAAGAGAACAGAAAAGGGTTGACAACCGTGCAGAAAGGCAGAGTCAACATAAGTGCAAAGTTTTCAGTTGACAAAGGCAATAACAATCAAAGAATTTGATGACAGATGCATCATATTGATTCAGGTTGGATGTTTTTTTTATTTCTGGAGTTGCTGGAGCAACAACACTAGAGAGAAGTGTTTCATGAAGAAAATTCCAAAGGTTTACGATCAGGATCGAGTTGAATTCCTTTCTTGTTGAGAGGGAGTGTTGAAAATAGCAACTAGAAATGATAAAAATAGAATCCGAAAATTCTAGTTTGATTTGTCCTTGAATTAAACTGAGTATTAAAACCAAATTATATTCTCATAGCAACTTGTAAATAGTTAATTAAGTTTAATTAACTTAATTAGCTTAGGAATTTAGAGTTGGAAGTCTTTCTGAAGTCATCTATATGTTATCCCTATATTATAGGGGTGTAGGATGAGTTAATTGTGATTTGTAATTAGATAAATCAGTTTACCGAGTTATGTTCAGTTAAATTAGTTCCAAATTGTTTGAGGAACAAATAGTGAGTTAAAAATCAGTTGGTGCACTAATGCATTAAATAGTGCTACTCCAGTTAACTGAAGATTCCCTCATCAGAAACTCATGCATGTCGATTCTGAGAAATACCTAGTTGAGACTAGAGTGCAGGCAGAGTGTACTATATGTTGTATAATTTTATGAGTTGTACAAATGGTGCATTCAATCAGGAACTGAACCTTGAAGGGATCTCACAGTTTTGGATGCACTGGTTTCCCTTTAAGATGGGCTAATCAGCCATAGGAATTGTGAAAGGAAATAGGGACTTGGAGAGTTGTAGAATTGGCTAAGTGTTCGCCAAGAGTTTGCTTGTGAGTTGGAGATTGATTTTACTGAGTGTTGGGATTGTTCTTGAGAGAACAAGCATTGTATTATCATCTTGGACTTCTGATTAATGCAAAACATAGAGTGGGGTTTTGAGGTGTGGCTTTCCCTGGATACTTATTGAGTTATGTGCCATTGATGTTCTTCCTTTGTCAATTATTGTTTTCATCGATCTTTATGGGCTTCCGCTGTAAAGAGTAGAAGTAGATTCTTGTTTTTTGCTTTAATAAATTGCATGAGCTTGTGAATCTACAGGATAAATCTACAAAAAGGTTGTTTGTTTATTTTTTTGGAAAAAAAAAAACAATATAATTATTTGAAATTTTATTTATAAAAGGATAAATTATACTTTTTAAAGATCAATAATTATGTGGATAGTTATATCTATTTAGGAATAGGTTTTCAATCTTCATTTAATCATCAATATTATTTAGCTCGATGGTAAGGATTTAGCCTCCATAAAATATTTTAGAATATTATTAGTATTATACACAAATCAAAGGATGCGATTTATTTCCAAAGTAGTTATATTTGTTTTCCCTTTTAATTAAATCCATTAACTAAAAAAATGTCATATGAAATGAGTTATGGTTTTTTGGACACGTAGTATTAATAAGCATGGTATTGTAACAAAGACTAGTTACATATTAAAAAATCTCCATGATAAAGTGAGAGTGAATCTCCATGGCTAATAATCTTGTTACATGTTTTTTTTAAAATCTATATATATTTATATATATATATATATATATATATATATATATATATATCATTAATAATAATTTTAAATAAAGCCACAATTTTCTTATTTTTATGATTTTTATTTTTTTTTAAATTTGACAACTTGAGATGTATGATGAAGTAAGTGTTCTGATACTTATTATCCATTATGAGTCATTTAATTTATATGGTTGCACTAGTAATAATTTAATTTAATGATTAAGAAGCCTTGTTGTTCCACAAATGAGTATGACAAGTGGCATACCCAAATGCAATTTATTATTTAAAATAAATTTAAAAAATAACAACCCATATGAGATGAGATGCATATCAACAACAAAAACAACAATAATCCTGGTGATAGCATCCCACTACTAGGTAAATTGTTCTTCCATCACATAGAGAGTGGGCCCCAACTCAACCTAGTTATATAATAATAGCAACACCAAAACTATTTTTAAGGTTATGACCAAATTTGACACTAAATTGGTGTTTTATATTCCCTTATTTGCGGGTAGACCATTCTTCCATGCACTAGAATGATGGGCCTAGCTCAACCTAGTTACCAGCCTAGATCCATCTTAACATTGGATCTACCAAGCTCTGAGAGGGATCAAATTTCTTTTGTTATTTTTATTTTTATTTTTTTGTTTAGTTTGATGGAATTAAAATGTTTACATTAGATTACATTAATCATTTTATTTACTTTTATTTTTTATTTTTATTTTTAATATAAATTGACTTATTGAAAATGTTAAACATTACATTATAATAAAAATAAAAATAACAACAACAACAAAAATAATATTTTTGAGGTTATCACCAAGTTCCGCACTAAATTGGTGTATGAGATTCCTTATTTGTGGGACAAGGGATCCCTCTAGTGGGTAGATGGTTTTTCCATCCAAGAGACATTCTTGACTCAACTTAGTTATGAAAGAATAAAAATAGAATAACAACTACAACAACAACAATATTTTTTTAAGGTTATAACCAAATTTGACACTAAATTGGTGTATGAGATTCCCTTATTTGCAAGACAAGGGATCCCGTTAGTAGGTAACCTAGTTACAAGAAAAATAAAAATAAAATAACAACAACAACAATTTTTTTAAGGTTATGGCCAAGTCCTACACTATATTAGTGTATGGGATTCCTATAATTGTGGGACAAGGGATCAACTTCAACATAGAAATTTGACTACAAAGACGTCGTCTCTTCCTAGGTTCAAAACTAGGTTAATGCCCTAGCATGTATAGATGAAGCTGCATTGGGCTCAAGAATATAAGGGGAATGCAGTGCCTCTAACTCTCTACTAATTTTCCTGGTTCCAATGGTATAATTACTCTACCTTATTAGATTTGACCCATGACCTTTCAAAAAAAAAGAAAAGAACTACACATATTCAAGTTTTGATTTTAAAGTTAAAGATAGAATTACTTCTCAATTTATTTTTGTTATGAAACCAACTCACAAAAAGATAGAAAAGATAGATAAACACCTTAAAAATAAGCCTCTTCGAGGGGGCAACCTCCTTTACATTACACAAATGAAAAATTCTTGGATGATACAAATGACAAGGCCTCCTTTCTATATATAGGAGTCTAAGGGGTCATAATATAATTAGAGCCGACATAACAATAATAATGTAAGGGAACAACAATAACAATAGTGGGCTTCTATGGGGCACAATAATAACAATATGGGGACTACATGGGCACAACAATATAATAAGGGGGTTGCACTAATAACAATAAGGGGTTACACTAGTAGTATAGGGACCTAACAATTTTTAAGCCTTGTCACAAATATGTGTTTTAAGAATTACTAGATTACTATCGACATTTAGTGATTTCTATTACATGGGATGGCAACTTTGTGCCCGTTCCATAATTGGTATTCTTCCCAAAGAAAGCATGCTTAAGAGATCAACCAACTCTACACTCCGAGGTACGTAAAAAAAGTGTTCTTACTTTAACTATAAACTCATGTATGGCTGGACAAAAATACGATGTCCTCTATCGCACCTCTATATTTGTGCGTACAACTTTTGATTCAAGCGCTTTTATCCAAATGGATTTTATCTATATAGCCATGCAACAATTGCTTTCGTTCCAACGATGGCGTTCAAGGAAACATTGAGCGCAAATTTGCAAATCCTTAACAATCCAATTTATATTCTATGCGAGGTTTGGTTTTGATTAGGGCTTGTTGTCAACTCAAAATGAGATAAAGGGTGCATCTACAACCAACAATATCTCTAATCAGCAGTTCCATGCATACAAATAATTTGCATGATTTACATGTGTTTTCATTGTCAAATTATTTGGGAAACGATAAGAAAAGAGTGTTTGGGAAGTTCCTGAGAGGAGAAGGAGCACATAAGACAAAAGAGAGGAGAAGGGAGAAACTTATTGTTTCTCTGCGTAACTACAATTTTGAGTTTTGCAGACATCTGTACTTTGAATCTTTGTGAACCAGAAGGTATTTCTATGTGAATGGTGTAATGAACAACAATTGGGCTGTAAGTTGTGTAGTACCCTATTTTGAATGCTGTCAAATCCCTTTAGATTGGTTTTATTACTATTAAATTCGAGCTAGCATGCAAACTCAGGTGAAGGAAGGCAAAGAAAATCGTATATTGTGTTAAGGAGAAAGCCAGGGCTGTGGAGAGCCGGTTTGGAAGAGATTTGAGTCGTTTCATCTTCCTCGAAACTACAACACAAAATTTTAATGGGCGCCACAAAATAAGTTCATAGCGATGGAATAGTAAATTGGAAAAGATATGCTACAAAATTGTTTTGTAGTGATTGATAAAACAATTTAAATTTTGAAAGTTTGTGTGTCAGTTTGAAATCCCCTTTTGGCCTGCTTTCATATTTCCAAGTTGTGTGTGTATTTTTATTGTTTGGAATTGAATGTGACAAAGGGACGAATCCACTATTGTATGGGTATAAAGATGAAGGATTAAAACACCGGGACAAGCGCTTAAATGAGTGTGTCAAAGCGTTATTATATTGCATACATTATTTGTTAAGTTGAAGCACATGTAATTGGATTTCTGAAATGAGGTGAGATTAAAAAATATCTGATGGAATTTATCATAATAAATTCATATTCTTATATTGAATGCACAATTTAAATGTTTCATGAAATATTGTTGAATTGGATGTAAATATAGAGTTGTGTGTGGAGTAGATTGAGGATATTGGTGCTGGTGTGAATTTACTTGGGTGCCATCAAGTAGTAGCAGAGCCACGAGAAGCTATTTAGCTTGAAAAATCTTAAAGGAGGAATATAAATCTTTTAAAGAAGACAAATCTGCACCAAAAAAGGTATGGCATGATTCTAATATTGAAGTTGAGGAAGTGAGAAGGAATATGATTTTCCTATAAAGTTGCTTTTGTGAAAAGATTGTAGTGGAGTTTTGTGAAAGAGATCATACTAAAGTAGAGGTGGAGTTAAAAATTGTGCAATACAAATTGGGAATCTTGTGAGGCAAATTGTTTTAATTTACAAGTCGAATTACAATTGAATTAATGATTGTAGAATGGAAATTTGAAAGAAAGGAAGTTAGTAAAGTTTAGATTTTGCAACAGAAGCGTGGAGCAAAATCAGAATTAGAAATATTATTGAGGTAAATTTGGTTTTGTTTTCAATTTGTGGTGAATTTGAAAAATGACAATTTCATGGTTGAAGTTTTGAGGTTTGAAGAAGACAGTGTATGGAAGAAAATATTCTTTGGGGTGAAGTAGATGAGATTTGTTTTGAAGATAGATCTGAAAACATAAAGTTATGTGTTGAAGGACATTAGAAGACTGCGACCTTGAAGGTAAAGCCAATAGAGAATCTACAACAACAACAATGTATGTTCAGTTCACCCTTTACATTACTCATACAATAAAGTTCACACACATGAATTGTTGATATCTTATTAATCTTATTACACCAGTTAATGTATATGGTACAACAATTATTATATAATGTGGGTTGTTGATATGTAAGTTGACACATGACTAAGATTGGATTTAAATGACATGGCTTATATATATACAAATGGATTTATATGACATGGATTATATATATGCAAAGTTTGAGTATTAGTTTATTTATTTGCTATTATATATATTTGTTATATGATGTGGTATTTACATATGTGTTTATATGTATTCACTATATGTTTTGGTTAAAGTTGGACATATATATATGTGTGTGTGTGTGTTAAAGTTATATAATTATTTGAATATAATTTTTTATTGACACGTGTTAGTTTTAATTTGAGTGCTTAGCCTTTGTTAAAGTTATATAATTATTTGAATATAAATTTTTTATTGACACATGTTAGTTTTAATTTGAGTGCTTAGCCGATATATATATATATATATATATATATATATTTGAATATAAATTTTTTATTGACATGTGTTAGTTTTAATTTGAGTGCTTAGCCTTTGTTAAAGTTATATAATTATTTGAATATAAATTTTCTATTGACACATGCTAGTTTTAATTTGAGTGCTTAGCCGATATATATATATATATATATATATATATATATATATATATATAATCTTAGGTTTGTGATACATAACATATCTGCATTACTTATGTTACGCACACACAATGGAAATTAACACATGCACCTCGTTCAAAAGGTATGAGGTGGGTTGATACCTACTAGGAGTGTTATATGATGTATATATTAAGTTGAGGCACATTCATATATGAAAACAAGTTCGAGCTTGAGCATAGCCATGTGGACTAGGTGCAAAATTACAGGTACCACATGGTGAGTCGGTGCTGGCATGGCCAACAATGAAAAGATAAATGATCACATTAAACTAACTCTTAAACCAGGTCTCATATTGACGAAGCGATTGTATCGCTGAAATGCTCTCACCAAGTTGGATACCCTGACATTGTTAATATCCACTTCTGCAAGTTTTTATAAATTGACAATTTTTATGACTTGATATATTGATTATCTAATAATTTGG
The DNA here is from genome assembly GCA_031772625.1 of Pinus tabuliformis. Lineage (NCBI taxonomy): Eukaryota > Viridiplantae > Streptophyta > Pinopsida > Pinales > Pinaceae > Pinus > Pinus tabuliformis. The sequence goes on from CM062815.1 coordinate 696,334,827, forward strand.
AAGTAAAATGTCAATAACACCTCCCATAAACCAAATAAGTTTAGGGTTAGGGAAGATAATGTTACAATCAACTCCCACATCTCATCATTTTCCATATCCAAATTATCTTCTTGCTATTACATGCTTCTACTCTTTGGATGAAATGTGTTATTGTTGCTTTTCACTAGTTGCTACATCTCCCCTTCATCCAAGCCACTGTTTTTTTTCACTATTATTTTCTCCTCAAAATCGGTTTGAACTAAGTCTACAAACTCTATGTAGTACTCATCACTTATGTCCCTAGTCAACTATCCCTCTAAGAACCTTATCTCAACCTCCAAATATCTATAAATTAACTCTGATTGTTGTCCTTGAATTTTACCTTCATCTTTAGGAAATAACATGTATTTTATCTCCCTAATTATATCTTCATGTTCATCATCTCCATCTATACCTACAAACACATAATTAGTTTCACAACAAAAAATATATCTATCTCCTTAGATGCTATGGTCACCTCTTCTCCACTAAGTACTTTTGAACATTTCTCATCATTGGTTGTAATTCCTCCATCTGACTCAAGTTCTCTCAGCAACTCTTCTAGAAACTTGATTTCTTCATCACATTTTATGAGCATTGAAATTTAATGGTTATCTTCATCTTTGTCCTTGTTTTGAATGTCTCCATTACCCAACTGTGTCTTTCTTACTGTACTAACAGACATATGCAATTGCTCTCTAGAAATTACATTTATCAACTATGTATGTGTCTCCTTTTGATTACCTTTATGAGATAATGTTGCCCCCTCTCCCTTCAGAAGAAAATTTGGATTAAGTTCTTCTTCAGTACTTTGAGAAGGCACTCCTTCATCTCGATAATGAAGCCTTCCATCATCTCGACTTTCTAGAAGACATTTATTTTTTGTGTGGACACATTCTTGATAACATATGCTAAGCCTCTTTGAACCCATAGTTGGTTCCTTCACTATCACCAAAGCTCCAATATTAGAATTTTATGTAATATCTTCCATTTTATAAGAACACAATGTTCTTGGGAAGTTTCTCCACTCCACTATATGAAAGACAAATCTCCATCTTCAAAATAATTGCTTTTTCCTTTATCTCATTGAACTACTATTTCACTTTTTGCAACTTTCTGGTTTGTACTATCAATCTCCCTATTTTCTTTCAAGAAAATTTCCTCATACTTCAACAAGGAATATGGTTCCATCACAATCCCATCATATGACTCCACCTATCGCATGATCTTCCTCGAATGAAAGTTTTTCTTTTAAGTTGCAAAACCCTTATACTTGATTTTCCTTTGAACTTATCATGTTCATTAATTGGGTATGCAATTTTGGTGCATTATTCATCCACCTCATTCTATTTTAGAGATGTCTCTCATAGAACTTTGTTGTTGTCTTTAGAGACAACCCTTTGCTCCTTACCTGTCAACACACCTTCATATTCATTCAACCAAACTTGATAGGTAAACGCATTACCTTAGTATTTATAGCTTCCTTTCTCGTATGTCCTTCTTCAAGCTTAGACATTACATCAATGATTACGTTATATTCCTCTGTCACAAGGTTGCTTCCTTTCATTCCAATTTTTTAATTCTTCTTGTCTCTATATGATTGAGGAAATTATACATTTTATTCTTCATTTATGACAACTATTAATGACTATACACCTTCATGATATACATAACCTGCATAAGTACACAATTGATTATTTTTAAAAGCATGAGACTCTTGAGTCTTTGTTGATGCTTCTAACATCATCTCTTGATGTTGGGTTAAAATTTCCAACCATTTCATGAGACTATCATGAAGTCTCACATCATAAACCTCATCATCAACCTCTCAAAGGAGGGGTCCTTATGCTGGTTCACAATAGTAAACTTCCTCTTCCTCGTATTTAGTTTCCTTGAGTTCTTATTTCTTCAATGAAGCACTCAAATGCTACTTCAACTTATCCTACAACATAGGCCATTTCACCTTCTTCTTCATTAACACCCAACCATATCATTATCCTTCATTACTCTCCTATAACAACACCCTTATAACACTAATTTGTTCCTTCAAATCAACTATCTCTCTCTCAATTTCCTCATCACTCATACTTCCGTGGATTTTTACTGAACCATTAGCATGAATATTGATAGTCATTTCTTCCCCCTTATTTATGCCCTTCTCCATGCTCGACTATGAGCTATAAACAAGCATTTGTAGTAACAAGTATGTTTCATCTTTCTACAATACACCTCACTAAGCTTCTTTCCTATTGGTCTTTTTGTATCACTGTTTCTCTCTGGTGGAACCTCTAAAGCTTCCTGTGCTCCTCTAGGATTTGCACTCTACTCACTCCCTCTTGAGATATTATTTTGTTCTCTTCACACCTTTTGATGAACTTCCTATATTCCCTTCACTTTGAACTTTAGCTGGAACAATTTCTCCACTGTAAGGGTACTCTACCATTGTTCCCCTTTCCTCTACTGCTACCTATAATCAATAATTTATCTATCCACATTAAAGTGAAAATATAAGAACTAGGTCACCTGATAGGCCTCATCAGCTATGATATTCCAAATATTTGCACTCCTTACTCCAATATGATTTTATCGTCTTTGACAATTCTTCCCATATCTTCTCCTTGTCTATAATTATCTGCAGTACTTCTTTTCACCAATTATCTTGCATTTTTGTTTCCTCCTCCAATCCTCTAAATTCACTAATCCTACATCTTTTGATGTCTTCCTTCAAACGAATTCTTGTTTTAATCCCCCACTACCTTTGCTTTGAGGCCAATGTCAACAATCTCACTGTGTAATAATAAAAAGTTTAACTCTATTTTGATACCACTTTAATGGGGGTGTCACCTTTTTTTAATCTCCAAGTGACACCAAATCCTCATATTTCACCATCAAAACCAAGACTAAATTTGGCAATTGCTAGGAAAATTACAGTCTATTGGTCTTGTTAACCAACAAAATTGCCTGCTTCTTACTGCCTAACACTTGTCACAATCCTCAAATCTTCATCCGTGGGGAAATGGTGGTGACTACAATGGACATGAATATTCTCGTATGTTGGGGTTTTCTATTGATGGGGCTACCCTCCGCTCACCTCCCAACATTAGCATATTTTCCTTCTATTATTAGGTTACCTCCATTCAATGGTGTGATCATGGGCATGGTAAATAAATGACCCAACTTTATCTCATGGCCCCCCATACCTAGTGTGGGTTAAAGGGGGGGGGGATCCAATCTTGAAACTCCCACTTTGGGATCCTTATTACTTGGGCTACAACTTTAGGATAGAGCGATATTCATGGGGTTAGATCAATGACCTTGGTTCACCCCGAGACCACTCCCAAGTTTTCTGCGAGTTAACGAAGGGGATGGGATTCCAAACCCATAAACCACTCATGACAAAACCACTTCGGTTTTGGCTTGGATTCAAATCAATCAGATGCTTTGCGATCTAGGTAGCCTCTTGGTGTCCCAAATGGTTTCCTATCTACTATATATCCTTCTTCGCATGGATGTTATTTTAATGGTGCGATGATCCACCCATTCTATGTTCACATCTCATCTTTCTCTCATATATAACCCAACAAATTCTCCTCTTTGATAGATATTACATGTCTTAGTGTGGGACATATGACGAATGTATTCACCTCACAAGACTTGAATACAAAGGTCTAGGGATCAGGCCTTACATTCTACTCTACACCTTCTTCATTTTTGGTTACTCCATAAGCTAGATGTACTTTCTTCAGACCATATGTGGGCCACCCCTCCTCGATACTTGTGCACTTTACAAATTTGGGGTACAGTTATCTACTTATGGATACACTTTTGGTTTGGCCTAGATGCATAAAATTTCACCACAATCTTGGTTCTACAACTACTCGGCCTCTTAGATGGTTCCTTGTGACACTAGTAATTTTTACACAAAGAAATAAATATAGGGGTCAGTCATTTCCCATCTTCACAAAACATTAGTGCAAACAAAAAATTAGATACAGATTGAACAAAGAACATAACTCACTGAATTTATATTGTGTAGAACATGCAATTACATAGATTATGTGATTTTATGTAAGATCAATACTACTCAGGACACAAGATTTTAGCTCCTCTTCCTTTTATTGTCTAGAATCCCCCTATTTTTATTAGCTAGAATCCTCCGTAACCTTAACTAATCAAAATATCTAGAAATATCTCTATTGCATCATAGAGGAATAATTAAAAACACTCTTAATACACTGTCATTTGTCCCTCTTTTAGAAACTAGATGCCACTTCATCCTAACAATTGTCTATATTTGTCCCTCTTTTAGAAACTAGATGCCACTTCATCCTAACAGTTGTCTATATTTTTCCCTTTAGGAATAATTTCCTAACTATACAGACTAAAATATTACAATTTAAAGAAACCACTAAAGGGATCAAGCTCCCTTGGTATAAATTTGAAGATCCCTCTTTCAGGATTGTTCAATAGGGTGAATATCGAGATAATATGCTTCACATCAAAGTCCCCCATGACATATACTTTCATATATGGTGAGTTTTCTTGGATTGAGTTATAAGTATCATTTTCTAAGTGTTTTAATTCATTGTGGAAAAACATTATATGAATATTGTTCCCTTTTTTTGATCTCCAGAAAGAAAAATAACTCCAAGATGTAAGAAGGCTTGAGCTTTTTTTGGGAGTAAGAGGAGGATCATTGTATTGGAGGATGCAACAAATAGTTGTGAGGGTGGGAGCAATCAGTGAGTGACCTATTATGTACCTTTAGCCATGGTGTGCCATTTTGGCATTTAGGTGCTATTTTGTATCTAAGGTAAAAAATATCATTCTTCCATGTTTGGGCACAAGGTGCCATTATATATCTTAGGCATGATGTGCCATTTTTTCAAAATTGTATAATTGAGCCAATTTTGGATATATACATTTCATGGGACATGTTAGAAATAGTTTATGGTTTAAATTTGGAATACTATTGTGCATTTATTAAAGTGTGTTTTTTGTTTATTTTTTTGTTTTGTTTTAAATTTCACATAAATGAGTGATTATTGTGATGATTACTAAGGTATCTATGTTGAAATATTTGTTTGTTATCTTTAATATTTCTTTAATTTTCATTCTAATGACAATTATTTACACAAATAATTTGAAAAAATATTTGTGATAATTCCATAGAGTTATTAGGGCCAAGATGAGGGATACCATTTGATTAATCCAAGTGCAATTCTATTTCAAATAAAGTAGTTGATTGCTCTCCTCGTGGCATGCATGTAGGTAACAACCTCTCCTTTCCTTTTGGATTCTTGACATCATTGAGATCACTGCTTAAGGCATCCTTTCAAGGAACCACTCTGATAATGCCACACTTTTGTCTACATCCTATGGAGCATAAATGTTGGCTAGGCCTAGTAGATGACCATCAAAATAAAATAGGGATAATATGATACGGTTGGAGGGGTCAAGTTTTAATATTCTGTTGTATAATATTTTATGCCTAGTTTGGAGAAATTAAATTTGTAACCCCACCTTTACCTTCAACATGGAAATAAAACACTCAACACAACGAGATAACATGAATGGTTGACTTATGTATAAAACCAATCTAATATGAAAATAAAGGCTATCAAGATCATTAACAATAATTTGAATATTAACTCCATGGACAATTCACACTCTACACTCTAAAATGAGGACCATATGCCCTCCTTGCATGATATGCCTATATTTTCATGCACAGACAAATTTGCATAATAAAATCAACAATTATTCTTAAAGTTTTAACATTACACAAACTACCATAGTGTTTGAAAGAAAAATATTCATAAAATACTGAGGGAAAAATAAGATTCTTTCCTAGTGGAAAAATTTGAAGTTAGATAACCATTAGGTAGAACAAGCAAGTCTTTAAATAAAGAAACCAACATTAAGAGTTTTGGTAATTTTCATTGCTCTATCTCCACCTAAAGATAATAAATATATTTATATGATTATGATTCCAAAGGAAACCTCTCTTCTATTGCTTTTATTGTTTAAATATTCTCACGGAAAAATGAGGCAAAAATTAGATCATTCCATTAGAAAATGGAGCCCAACTGGAGCCCAATTGGAGCCCAATTCTATATATAATCAATGGCAACAAAGCAATTAATGGTATTAATTACTCCAAGTGGGTTGAAACAAGGGACTAATTAGATCAAATGTAAGGGAATAAATATAACAAAAGGAAGAAATGAGGGATTCAATTCTTAAGTAAATGTTATTTACACTTGTGAATGTTTTTTATACTAATGAGGGGAAGAAACACTGAAAAATTATATTTAGAAAAAACTAAAAGTAACATTTTATTAAAATTTTAATATGAGAAAATGTATAATATATAGGGCTAAAGTTACTAACAAGTTAATCGTGAATGCATATATTTTAAAGTAAAATTGTTATTTTAGCCAAGGATTAGCTCATTGGTTAGACTTAGTAATTAAAATAGTTCACTAATTTACTATCCATGGTTCATGAAAAAGTATTCGAAGAATTTTCCACTTGCTGAATTAACAATTTACTATGCATGGTTCATGGTGAAGTATTCAAAGAGCCTTCCACCTGTTGAATTAAAAATTTTCTATGAACCATGGGGAAGTATTCAAAGAGTTTTCCACTTTTTGAAATAACCATCCATCATGGCAAGGTACTTTGAATATTTTCTTAAAAAGTGTTGAAAATAGCAAGAATAAATGATAAAAATAGAATCCAGAAATTCTAGTTTAATTTGTCCTTGAATTATACTGAGAATTAAAATCGAATTCTATTCTCATAACAACTTGTAAATATTTAATTAAGTTTAATTAACTTAATTAGCTTAGGAATTTCGAGTTGGAAGTCTTTCTGAAGTCATGTATATGTTCTCCCTATATTATAGGGGTCCAGGATGAGTTAATTGTGAGTTGTAATTAGATAACTCAGTTTACTGAGGTATGTTCAGTTAAATTAGTTCCAAACAGTTTGAGGAACTAATAATGAGTTAACAGTCATTTGATGCACTAATGCATTAACTAGTGCTACTCTAGTTAACTGAAGATTCCCTCATCAGAAACTCATGCATGTCGATTCTGAGAAAGACCTAGTTGAGACTAGAGTGCAGGGACATTGTACTATCAGTTGTATAATTTTCTGAGTTGTACAAATGGTGCATGCAATCAGGAACTGAACCTTGAAGGGATTGTGTATTTTTGGATGCACTAGTTTGCCTTTAAGATGGGATAATCAGCCATAGGAATTGCGCAAGGAAATAGGGACTTGGAGAGCTGCAGAATTGGCTAAGTGTTGGCCAAGAGTTTGCTTGTGAGTTGGAAATTGATTTTACTGAGTGCTAGGATTGTTCTTGAGAGAAAAAGAATTGTACTATCATCTTGGATTTATGATTAATGTAATACAAATAGTGGGGTTTTGAGCTGTGGCTTTCCCCGATACTTATTGTGTTATGTGCCATTGATTTGTCTTCCTCTTGTTCATATTGTTTTCATCGATATATTGGCTTCCACTGGTTGAAAGTAGAAGTAGATTCTTGTCTTTTTCTTTAGTACATTGCATGAGCTTGTGAATCTACAGGAAATTCTACATGGTATCGTAGTATAATTCAATATAATAGAGGAGATTTCAATGTTTAGAGTTTTGGGTTATAGGTGAAATTCGAATTTGCAATACATACTTCAGGATCGACAGATGGCGTTCTACGGTTTGCGGCTCAAGTATGCCTTGGATGGAAGCTTGAATTATATAGCATGAAAGGACATGATGGAGGCCGTTGGAAGACAATGGCTTGAAGGAATTCATTGATCAAGCAATTCCTAAGCCACCAACATCAGATGCTAAGAATCTAGCCAATGGAAGAAGTGTGTGGCAAGGGTGAGATGGATAATCCTTGTGGGAGGTTGAGACTACATTGTCTCGAGTCTCCATGGGAAGGAAACTACGCATGCTATGTGGAAAGAATTGAAGGACATTTTCCAGAATAGAAGTTACCAAAGGAAGTTGGCACTAAAGGATAAATGTTGGCTTGTTGGGGCCTGACCCAGGTTCAGAGTTAATTATCCAAACAAATCCTTGTACTACTGGCCCTTTTGGCAACAGTCCACGGAGCGCGGACTGAGGTCTCACCCTAAGTAGTATGGGGGGGGTGCTGGAACCAGGTTTCCGCACCCTTGAGATGTCTGAGGGTTTGATTCGGTCTAACTGCTCATCCCTGCGCACAGGTTTCTTCGCGTACTTCCCTGGCCTTTGCGCAGCCCTAGGGGCTGTGGGGATTCCATGATGCTGGAGTACCGCTCTGCATTATTTCCCTAAGTCACACTTGAGATCTTACCTATCTTCCTACACCAGTTAGTTATCTTTGCGTAAATAGAATCCTTGTGTTATATTTATTTATACAACACACACATATAAGTTCGTGCAACAAATAAATAGTACACTTGCAATTTATGCCCAATAATACATTAAACAGGAAAAGATACATAGAAATATGGTAAAATTCTCTTTATTAATTCTTCCAACAGTTACAGACTCGACTTGCCCTGTGCACTTAGCTGCAGGGGTCCGCGCACTCAGCTGCGGACTACTAGGCCTCTGCGCACTCAGCTACAGAGCCTTCTCCTACTCTACGACCCAAAGACACACTTTACACTTCGATTCAATCTCTTAGACTCAACATGCTTCTATTATTTTCCTTGCTATGTGCTATCTTCTACACTTAGAGCCTCGCTCTATTTATACAATCCCATGGTCCACGGACCATGGGTAGGTCTATCAAGCCAACATTACATTACAAAAATAAGGGCGGACAACCTTGTGACTCTATTATGACTTCGCGCTTCGTGCCCACAATTCGCGGAGCTTTTATAAAGGATTTGGTCAAAACTTGGGCTTTGAGCCCCAAAACATGCCTTGGGGGGATTCCATGCCCAATAGGCCCCCAACACAAACATCGTGACTCACCCTCGAGTCACTCTGTCGGCATGGAGATCTTCATGCGGAGTCCCTCCAACTCTGTTCGAACCGCTGCAAGGTCGACAGCGCACTGAGTAGCTGCCTATTGGATCTCCTGTACACGTTGTTCCGAGACCGCGGTGTCGAAACTGTTTCCCTAGACCTGTTCCTGCGTCCCCTGCATTTGTTCGAGCTTGCCTTCAATTGCTGCTGTGATGGTGAAGGCCTCGTCGATCCAAGGCTAAATGCGTGCCTTCAGGACTGCTTCTTTGTGCCGTGCTGCTAGCTTGTGGATGCGCGCCTCTGCTGGCATGTATGTTGGGATCACCAGCTCAGGAACGCTTTGACAGGATTCTTCCAGTACATGTACCAGTTGCCGATTCTGCGACACCACTTCGCCACGTTGCAAGCTCAACTACTCCATGTTGATCTTTTTCTCGCTTAGTACTTGCAGCACACGACTCTCCCAAGCCTACAGTTCTGTAGTAATCCCATCCTACAGAATGTATAATGTCTCCCGCGGGAGTGCAGGCATGTTGATCCCGATACCCTTTAGTGCACTAATCGTAGGCTTGTCAGCCTCATTTTTTGTCACCAGTGCCCCTTCCGGTAGCACTATTGTATTTGTCGTCCAAGCACGCAACATCTACTCTGCTGCAGTTGTCCCTATTGCAAGGCTGATTGAAAGGGTACCAGCCTAAGGAGTGCACACCTGCAACTCCTGCAGCTGCGCTCTGAGGGCCTCCAACACAATCTGGTTCTCTTGCGCAAAATTCTGGAGAGTTTCGGAGGTGACATCACGCACTGTCTCATCGATGTCGTGCACATCACCTTCAGTAAGGGTGATTAGGTCAATAGACAACTTTGATGCCTTGACCTTCTTGCGAGGCCCTGTCCGCTCGCTCTAGCACTGACGCTTCAGCTGTGTTGACGCGGTTTGTGGGTCCACGCCTCCCTCCTCTTCCTCTGCTTCCTGCCCATGCGAAGGTGACTTTGGCCTTCACACGCCTTCTTGGCTGCCTCCTGCGCTACTGCTGCTTCTGCGACCCTTTTTTGTTCTGTTGTTGCCTGTGTAGTGTCCCAGGGCTCCTGCGCTTTTGCTCCCACTGCCTCCTGCCTTCTCTTCTCTACCAACTGCGCCATGTGCAGTTTGGCCTCCTCTTTCTTCTTTTGTGCCGCAGACTTCTCCATTGCTGCGATGTTTAGGGTGCGCCACTCTGGCGGCCATGTCTCTAGTACATCAAAAATTACATCGTCTGTGGCTACAAAGGGTAGCTCGCTCCATTTCTTAGCCGGGTCCTTGCGCACTCTGATGTATATGCTGTGGAGGTCCGCTTTAAACTCTGCAAAACTTTGCAGGCTGTTGTAGATAGTGGGTGATAATTGCGGCTTGCGGTTAATCCCCATTCTGAGGTTCATTTCCATGAACACCCAGAATATCTTACTATCGCGGATCCGGTTTGCATCCTTTGTGGCCCAGAGCGAAGCGTACTTCACGGCCTCTGATAGATCCCTGTCAATTGTGGGGAACTGACTGTCCTCCGGCAATTCCCCTGCCACGAGCACTATGGACAGCAGAAGCCATGCATAGTGGAACGTTTTGCCTTGTTCCTAAGCCTCATGACAATTTTCCAGGAACTCCTTGCAGAGGAACTAAGACCAGTTAAACTGGACACCCTCCGTGCACTGCTCAACAAGTGCTACCACCGGCGTGGGTACCTCGTCCGCGTGACACTTATGCATAAACTTACTTGTTAGTATTTGGGTCGCCACTCTTACTGCTTTGTTGTTGATGCTGGATATGGCATAGCCCCTCTTCTTCTTCTCTAGTTTATATTTCTTCTTCATGGCCTCTACAATGGCCAGGTCACTGGTTTTCCCCTCCGTGATATCTACGAGGTCCTCTCCTTTACATGGAAGTCGGGTAATGTGGTGAATCAAGTGGTCCATGATGGGGATGGGCTCCTCTAGCCACAAACACCCACCATGCACCAGGAAAAGAAACTACCTGATGACGAAAATTGTTATTGGGGTGCGGTGGAAATGCAGCACCCAGAGCAGGTTTAGTAGCCCTGCCTTTTCCACTCCACGCAACCACTTTTGTGGCTCTAATTTGGTAACCCCCACCATGGTGTTTTGCTTAGGCTTCATGAGCTGCGCGATCTCTAGGTGAGGGAACTTCTCGTGGTCAGCGAGATCCCAATCTTCAAATTTCAAGCTAGGCACCCGTCCCAGGTGCGTGCCCTAAAAAATGATGTCGTTTGGGAGGAGCGAGGTCTAGAGAGAGCTCTTGCTCTCGTCAAGATCCTTGGGCACTTTAGCCTTCCCCTTCTATGGGGGGATATAGGTGGGCAACTTTGTTGGAGGGTGCACAGGCTCAGTTTCTTCCTCCATGCCTTCATCCTCGTCTTCTTCGATGATAAGATCCTCCAGGTCTTCCCCATCCTTGTCGGTTTCTATGTTAACGAATTTCCCTTTCTCCTCCATTGTTAGCCTGGTGCGTAACGGGTTTCGCGAGGACACACATACGGGAACCATCGACTGTTTGTATTTCTTCGGCCTTGGTGTGCATGGTGATTTAGGGATTTTTGCCACAATCTCGACGCCTTCAGGGGCATCCCCTATAGTTAGGGCCTGTGTGGCCTCTTTGGCGGTCATCTCCATAATTTCCATAACTTCCTTAGATGTTGCCATTGTGTCTGACCAGAAATCTATTACTCGCGTACTGAGGGGCTCAATCAACATTCTGCATAGGTCAAACAGGGCTCTGCTTAGGCTATGCAGGGTATACAACAACTCAATTCGCAAATGACCAAGTGTTGTTTGCTGGGAAGCCCCTTGTAATTTATAGCGCCTTTTGAATTTGAATTCGACCACTCCCCCCAAATTCGGTTCATTAATGCTCTCTTGGCGGCAGATTTTCCCAAATATTACCCATAAATTATGCCTTAAATGCCTGCCGCCTGCTCCATTTGGTCTCAAGTCGAGCATCACATTGTGAATAGTGACTCCAACGGTCACTTTTCGGCCAACTCGCGCAGCAGCCCAGCCCCCCTTGCGCGGTCGCGGACCTTATGACTCTTTGCTTCTGTGTGCAGCTCCAACATCACGCAGCTCCTGAGCAGAGTAGTTTATAGTCCCGAGCCTCCTTTCAACTGCCAAGAGAGCTAAGACAGTGCTTCCATCGGCTAGTCAGGTGGCCGCGCCACCTGTATATGATTTCCCTCGGTCATCCATCACTCTTCTTGGAAAATACCCACCTTTTATCGTTATTGGCGGCGTCGCGCACTTTATCATCTGTAGCGTGCCACCCTGGTTGATTCGCTTAGTAATATGCGGTCCAAGCCAAGGCATGAGACTGATCAATTCGTGGCGATAGTCCTCAAACTTGTCAGCATGATCATGCACACCCTGTTTTATCACCCTGGTCTTCTTATCAAGAAAATCTTCCTTTATCTTGTCCTCTAGCTTCTTGACTTCCGCTTCTACCAGAGCGCTTTTCTCCCTTAATCGCATCCTTTCTTTCCCAAGTTCTTGGAGCCTAAAATTTCCCTATTGGATTTCTTCCTTAGGTCCCACGCGTTCTACTTCATTTGGTTGTGCGATCCCTTCTTCCAAGGTTCTGCGAACCGTCGTATCTACCAAGATTCCATGCACGGACTAGGCATTTCATGCTCTATAGGGATTACAGCGTTTGCGCCATACTCCAGCCTCGGAGGTGCTTGCTCTGTCAGTTTCTTGCACGTGGTCTTATAAGCCCATAGAACCGCTGGTATGCGCAGGTCCCAGTCAGTTCCCTGCGATTATGGACCTTGTTCAGTGCTCCGCATACTTCGTTAAAGGCTTCTACATGGATAACCTTCTGCGCACTTGGGCTTTCCATACCTCGTGGTTCCAACCGGAGGGGTCATTCGCGCCATTTCCTCGCTCACACCTGCTTACTAACCGTGTCTCCTAACGTAAAGACTGAGTGCATCTGCGTAGGTTTCGTACCATATGCCTACATCCATCCAGATAGGTGGGCGCACAGACCGTCTCGTTCGAAAATCTTGTCTATTAATCGCATCTGAGGCTTCCCAAACTGTATACGCATCATCTTCCTGTAGTCGTGCCAGTCCTCAAAACCTCTTTGGTGCGTACCCCACCACCTTGCGGGCATAGCACGCAGTACCCATTTCAAAGCTTCAAAATGTTGTTGTTTCGATACTTCTCTTTCAAATCTGCTCAGGAAGTCATCCACCTCACTTAATCCATCATATGTAGGCAGATCTCTTACCTCCGTTGATATGTAGCGCAATGATCTCGTCATCATGTTACAGTTTAGCGTGGTTACCTCGTGTAACTGGTTCTGCCATAGTTCTATCTCCTCGTCAGAATCCAATGTACAGGAACTTTCGCACTCCCATGAAATTCTTTGATCCATGGTTGGATTCACCCAGTCTTGTTCTCACGCGGTTATCTTGTAGATGTAATCCAAGTCATCGTCATTGTCGTAGTCGTGCACTGTCTCTGTGTAGTGCGATCCTTCTATAGGGTCCAAAGGTACAACTACACGCAAAGACTTCTTCTCAAAAATCATCTTGCGTTTCTTCAGATTGATCACCCCATTCATGTCAATGGCCTAATCTATTCCTAATAGCGCAGGGTAGGGATTGCTTTCCTCACTAATATCTAATAGCGTGCTTGCTCCTTCCATATCCACTATGATTCCCTGCAATCTCCCCATAGGTAGGATCTTTTGCTGGTTCACCATCCGCAGTTGGATAGGAGACCATTGCAGTGTAGGCCTTCCCATGCACTCCCATGTTTGCTTCGGCAGGACGTTCGCGTCCGATCCTAGATCCATAATCCCTTGGTCCATCTCATATTCTCCAATCTATGCGGTCAATCTCATCTCCCTTTCCGTTCACGTCATGTGCTTTCCGAGCTTCCGGACTACGTGCAGTTCTCCTGGTGCGGTCCCAGTGCATCTATTTATGAGTTCCAACAGCCTTGCTGTCACGCAACAGCTTCATGCATGTTTCTAGGAACATTGTGAGCATCGATGTGTCCATTTATAGCTCTAGTATATCCTTACTTCCTGAAGTGGAGGCATCAACGAAGCTCTTCTTGGTTTCCATGAAGGTTTCCTTAGCGCACTCCAAATAAAACTCTGGTTCCTTCGTTGGAGCCTTGCGAACCCAAGTACTTTCTTCAGGTTGCTTGCCTTTGTCATCCCCTGTTGTAGTTCCACTTTGGATCACAATATTCACATTAGGGTCTTCCTCGCGTGGCTCAGATCTCATCATTTGCAAGTTCTGAGTCAGGGGTGGTTGGAGTGCTCCTTTATCGCGCAACCTCGCTATCAGTGTGGGACAATCCTCCGTCTCATGATCAAACAATGTATAATAAAAGCATGATGGCTGCGTTGGATTTGTACAATCGCGGGCATAATTTCCTGGCCCTCCGTAATTGTAACATATCAACTGTCTGCGACCTCTTCCTGGTCCTCCTCCACCTTGGCCTCGTCCACGCCCCTAAAATCCGGTTCGTGCCATCCCTACGCTCTAGTCAAGGGCCCGCGTTTCGGCTTGAAATCTGTAGGTAGGAGTCCGATCCATCATCATCTCATAACTTCTACAGGAGCGCACATCATGTACCACTGATCTACAGAAATTATAGAACAATTGTTGTGAATTCTGCATGTACTTTTGTAATAAATGGCAGTTATTTGTAGCATGCTTTCCTCCTATCTGACAAATCGCGCACCATAATGCAGGCGCCGTGCTCGGTCCTGCTTGTGCCTCTAGTCTCAATGGCATTGGTCCTCCTCCCATGAGGTAATTCGCAAACACCGGGCAGTGGTCCTTGTCATGTCCCTGACCCTTGCACTTTATGCACCATACCTCATCGCGCACTTCTGGGCGAGCTGTCTTGTCTTGTTTCAAACTCTGCATCTCAAGGCACAAGTTTTTCAACTGCGCATGAATCTGCTGAAATCCCAGGTTGGGATCCTATATCAGGGTCTCGTGTAATCTCATCGCGACCTCCAAGGCCTCGGCCTGAGTTGTTAGCCTCTGTTGTGACAATGCGTTCCTTAGATGTGGCGTTAATAATGCTACAAACCATTCACGGTGTTTTCCATCCGTCAACATCATGTTAGCTTCGCGAATTGTGCACTTCAGTCTCTGATCCAACTCCCAAGGGGTCTCGCCTGGTAGCATTGTGATTTCCTTGAATCCAATGATCGACCGCGCCTCTGACTTCGGTCTACTAAATTCTTTGTTTAGCACAGTTTGAATATCTACGATCCCTGCATTCGGATTGTCATTGGAATGCTTAATGTACCAAGTCAGCGCGCTATCCTACAGAGCACTGACCAATGTTGCTTTCTTTATATTGTCATCCGTGACTCCCTGTGCTTCCCATATAGCCTTTATCACCAACCAAAACTGGTTCAGATCTTCATTCCCTACTCCCTTGAACACTAGCAACTTTATCGCGCTCTCCATATAGATTCGCGGTGGTGGTATGGGCGAAGATGGGGGCGAAGATGATGAAACTGGTGGTGGTGTGGGTGGGGGTGGTATGCGCGGAATCCTTTGCCTTATCAAATTGATCGCACTTCTCGGTGAGTCCTTTGCGAGCTCTTCTTCGCCCCCTCGCGGAGGTGAAATCAAGGGGCTAGTTTCTAGTTCTGTACTACCTTCATTTCTGTAGATTCTCCCACTTCGCGTAGCCCCAAACATAAATTTATTCGCATAACCCGTTTTTCACACAACAAAATTTTAATCCAAGTGTTCAAATATTTAACGTACTTACCTCATGACCCTTTGAGGAAGCGGTGTTCTGCCTCACTATAACTGATTGAAGTATTTATGACGAACTCGGTGATGAATCCTCCTATAATTCGATTGAGCCAGTGATCAGAAACTCATACATGTCGATTATGAGAAAGACCTAGTTGAGATTAGAGTGCAGGAACAATGTACTATATGTTGTATAATTTTCTGAGTTGTACAGATGGTGCATGCAATCAGGAACAGAACCTTGAAGGGATTGCACAATTTTGGATGCACTAGTTTCCATTTAAGATGGGCTAATTAACCATAGGAATTGTGCAAGGAAATAGGGACTTAGAGAGCCGTAGAATTGGCTAAGTGTTGGCCAAGAGTCTGCTTGTGAGTTGGAGATTGATTTTACTGAGTGCTGGGATTGTTCTTGAGAGAACAAGCATTGTATTATCATCTTGGATTTCTGATTAATGCAATACATAGAGTGGGGTTTTGAGGTGTGGCTTTCCCCAGATACTTATTGTGTTATGTGCCATTGATGTTCTTCCTCTTGTTGATTATTGTTTTCATCAATCTTTATGGGCTTCCGCTGTAAAGAGTAGAAGTAGATTCTAGTTTTTTGCTTTAGTAAATTGCATGAGCTTGTGAATCTATAGGATAAATCTACAAAAAGGTTGTTTGTTTATTTTTTTTTTTGAAAAAAAACAATATAATTATTTGAAAATTTATTTATAAAAGGGAAAATTATACTTTTTAAAAATCAATAATTATGCGGATAGTTATATCTATTTAGGAATAGGTTTTTCAATCTTAATTTAATCATCAATATTATTTATATGGATGGTAAGGATTTATTGTCCATAAAATATTCTAGAATATTATTAGTATTATACACAAATCAAATGATGAGATTTATTTCCAAAGTAGTTATATTTGTTTTCCCTTTTAATTAAATCCATTAACTAAAAAAATGTCATATGAAATGAGTTATGGTTTTTTGGGCACGTAGTATTGATAAGCCATGGTATTGTAACAAAGACTAGTTACATATTAAAAATCTCCATGATAAAGTGAGAGTGAATCTCCATGGCTAATAATCTTGTTACATGATTTTTTTTTAAATCTATATATCTATATATATATATATATATATATATATATATATATATATATATATATTATCATTAATAATAATTTTAAATAAAGTCACAATTTTCTTATTATTATTATTATTATTATTATTATTATTTTTAATTTAACAACTTGAGATGTATGATGAAGTGTTTTGATACTTATTATCCATTATGAGTCATTTAATTTACATGGTTGCACTAGTGATAATTTAATTTAATGATTAAGAAGTCTTGTTGTTCCACAAATCAGTATGACAAGTGGGATACCCAAATGCAATTTATTATTTAAAATAAATTTAAAAAATAACAACCCATATGAGATGAGATGCATATCAACAAATAAAAAAACAATAATCCGAGTGATAGCATCCCACTACTAGGTAAATTGTTCTTCCATCCCATAGAGAGTGGGCCCCAACTCAACCTAGTTACATAATAATAGCAACACCAAAAATATTTTTAAGGTTATTACCAAGTTTGACACTAAATTGGTGTTTGATATTCCCTTATTTGTGGGTAGATCATTCTTCCATGCACTAGAATGATGGGTCTAGCTCAAGCTAGTTACCAACCTAGATCTATCTTAACATTGGATCTACCAACCTCCGACAGGGATCAAATTTCTTTTGTTATTTTTATTTTTACTTTTATTTTTTTGTTTAGTTTCATGGAATTAAAATGTTTATATTAGATTAAATTAATCATTTTATTTACTTTTATTTTTTATTTTTATTTTTAATATAATTTGACTTAGTGAAAATGTTAAACATTACATTATAATAAAAATAAAAATAATAACAACAAAAAAAATAATATTTTTGAGGTTATCACCAAGTTTCGCACTAAATTGGTGTATGCGATTCCTTATTTGTGGGACAAGGGATCCCTCTAGTGGGTAGATGGTTTTTCTATCCAAGAGAAATCCTTGACTCAACTTAGTTATGAAAGAATAAAAATAGAATAACAACTACACAAATAACAATATTTTTTGAAGGTTATAACCAAATCTGGCACTAAATTGGTGTATGAGATTCCCTTATTTTCAAGGCAAGGGATCCCATTAGTGGGTAACCTAGTTACAAGAAAAATAAAAATAAAATAACAACAACAACAATTTTTTTAAGGTTATGGCCAAGTCCTACACTATATTGGTGTATGGGATTCCTATAATTGCGGGACAAGGGATCAAGGGATCAACTTCAACATAGAAATTTGACTACAAAGACGTCGTCCCTTCCTAGGTTCAAAACTAGGTTAATGCCCTAGCATGTATAGATGAAGTTGCATTGGGCTCAAGAATATAAGGGGAATGCAGTGCTTCCAACTCTCTATTGTTTTCCCTGGTTCCAATGGTATAATTACTCTACCTTACTAGAATTGACCCATGACCTTTCAAAATAAAAAATAAAAAAACTACACATATTCAAGTTTTCATTTTAAGGTTAAAGAGAGAATTGCTTCTCAATTTATTTTTAACCCTTGTCACAAATATGTGTTTTAAGAATTATGAGATTACTATCGAAATTCAATGATTTCTATTACATGGGATGGTGGCTTTGTGCTCGTTCCATAATTAGTATTCTTCCCAAAGAAAGCATATTTAAGAGATCAACCAACTCTACACTCCAAGGTACGTAACACAAGTGTTCTTACTTTAACTATAAACTCATGTATTGCTGGACAAAAATACGATGTCCTCTATCACACCTCTATATTTGTGTGCACTCCTTTTGATTCAAGTGCTTTCATCCAAATGGATTTTGTCTATATAGTCATGTAACAATTGCTTCCGTTCCAGTGATGGCGTTCAAGGAAACATCGAGCGCAAATTTGCAACTCCTTAACAGTCCAATTTATTTTCTATGCGAGGTTTGATTTTGATTAGGGCTCATTGTCAACTAAAAATGAGATAAAGGGTGCATGTACAACCAACAATATCTGTAACCAGAAGTTCCATGCATTCAAATAATTTGCATGATTTACATGTGTTTTCATATTAGATGAGCATGAATATTGTATGATATTTTTTTAATATAGTCATACTAATTCATTTATGTTGACTAACAATGAACACAAAATAAAATGAATATAAAACTATTAAGTTAGTAGTTTATATTGATTAAAACTGAACACAAATAAAATGAATAAACAATGACTAAATTAGTCGTTTATAATGATTATTAAAGAATGTAAATGAATGAATTTATATTACTAAATTAGTCATTTATATAATAAATATAAAACCACAAAAAATAGATAAATGACTATTGGAAATGAAAAATTTGTGAATATGAACGACGACTAAAATTTGCATAGAAATGACTATTAGTGGCTAGTTTACAATGTCTTATCTTGCATCCAAAATTTTGGTCATATTTCTTTGGTCATTAATTAGTTTCAAATGATGACTAAAATTTGCGTATAAATGAATCACTATTAATGGCTAATTTACAATATCTTATCTCACGACCAAAATTTTGGTCATATTTATATGGTCATTAATTGGTTTCCTTGAGTGATCATGTAGTAGTATATTTGTTTGTGTGTTTGGTCATTAAATGCGGCAATTAGTGACTAAATCAATCACCAAATTCATTAATAAATATACTTGATGCAGGTGCATAAGACAGACACAACATATCAAGACTTTGGACAAGAGCTTACCAATGTCATGGAGTGGTCACATGGTAATGTTGGGGAAGATTTTTATTTTTTTTTATAGGAATTTATGAATATTTAATTTAGGAGAAGGTCTTTATTTTAGTCATCTTGATAAGTTGTTTTCTATTGTAAAAGAAAAAAATAAACAAATCAGTTTTCAGTTTTCCTTATTTTGTGGAGAAGGGGAAACGATTCACATTTTGTGACTCTTGGTTGTCATTGTCAATTTATTTTGGGAAAAAATAAGAAAAGAGTGTTTGGGAAGTTCCTGAGAGGAGAAGGAGCATATAAGAAAAAAGAGAGGAGAAGAGAGAAACTTATTGTTTCTCTGTGTAACTACAATTTTGAGTTTTGCCGACGTCTGTACCTTCAATCTCTGTGAACCAGAAGGTATTTCTATGTGAATGGTGTAATGAACAACAATTGGGCTATAAGTTGTGTAGTACCCTTTTTTGAATGTTGTCAAATCCCTTTAGATTGGCTTTATTACTATTAAATTCAAGCTAGCACGCAAACTCAGGTGAAGGAAGGCAAAGAAAATCATATATTGTGTTAAGGAGAAAGCTAGGGATGTGGAGAGCCGGTTTGGAAGAGATTCGAGTCGTTTCATCTTCCCTGAAACTGCAATACAAAATTTTAATTGGCGCTACGAAATCATTTCATAGCGATGAAGCAGTAAATTGGAAAAGATATGCTACAAAATTGTTTTGTAGCGATTGATAAAACAATTCAAATTTTGAAAGGATGTGTGTCGGTTTGAAATCCCCTTTTGGCCTGCTTTCATATTTCCAAGTTGTGTGGGTATTTTTATTGTTTGGAATTAAATGTGACAAAGGGGCGAATCCACTTTTGTATGGGTATAAAGATGAAGGATTAAAACACTGGGACAAGTGCTTAAATGAGTGTGTCAAAGCATTATTATATTGCATACATTATTTGTTAAGTTGAAGCATATGTAATTGGATTTCTGAAATGAGGTGAGATTCTTGATGGAGGGTGAGAGAAAAAATATCTGATGGAAATTATCATAATAAATTCATCTTCTTATATTGAATGCACAATTTAAACGTTTCATGAAATATTGTTGAATTGGATGTAAATATAGAGTTGTGTGTGGAGTAGATTGAGGATATTGGCACTGGTGTGAATTTACTTGGGTGCCATCAAGTGGCAACAGAGCCACAAGAAGTTGTTTAGCTTGAAAAATCTTAAAGGAGGAATAGAAATCTTTTAAAGAAGACAAATCTGCACCAAAACAGGTATGGCATGATTCTAATATTGAAGTTGAGTATGTGAGCAGGAATATGATTTTCCTATGAATTTGCTTTTGTGAAAAGATTGTAGTGGAGTTTTGTGAAAGAGATCAAAATAAAGTAGAGGTGAATTTAAAAATTGTAGAAATACAAATTGAGAAGCTTGTGAGGCAAATTGTTTTAATTTACAAGTCCAATTACAATTGAATTGATGATTGTAGAATGGAAATTTGAAAGAGAGGAAGTTAGTAAAGTTTAGATTTTGCAACAGAAGCGTGGAGAAAAATCAGAATTAGAAATATGATTGAGATAAATTTGGTTTTGTTTTCAATTTGTGGTGAATTTGAAAAATTACAATTTCATGGTTGAAGTTTTGAAGTTTGAAGAAGACAGTGTATGGAAGAAAATATTCTTTGGGATGAAGTAGATTAGATTTGTTTTGAATATAGTTCTGAAAACATAAAGTTATGTGTTGAACGACATTAGAAGACTGTGACCTTGAAGGCAAAGCCAATAGAGAATCTACAACAACAACAATGTATGTTCAACAAAGATTTGGATAGTGAGGTTGGAGAAGACATCCGTAGAATGAAGTGACACTAGGTAGACAACCAACAATGTTGTAAAAGAGAAGAGGGAATGAACAAACTCTCAGAAGCAAGGAAGATTATGACAGAGCCAACAACAACATGGATTACTAAAGAAAGAGAGAGGACAAAAAAAAAAATCTTAAGAGAGGATGAGAAGGTGAAATCGTAACATCCTAACAACTTTGAAGCTGAGGAGCAGGTGTGCTCTAGAGGAAGGAGAATAGGTTCTACTACAAAGAACTAGAAGAAAGACGACTTCCAACATGTAGCAATTGGGTAAAATTTGTCAGAGGGAAGTTCCACACTAAGTGTGGGTATAATTTCTAAGAGAAGGTTGTAGAGTAGGAATTGTTGGAATCTCTAAGTCTAACTGTTAGAAACCCTTGATGTACTTTCTGATTTATTCCTTCCTACTTGTTCTGATTAATTAACAAGTTATTTACAAAGTAAATACTGGAAATAAACACAAGTACATGCTCAACACATTACAGATCATCAACTGAAGGAAACATAAACAAGCACACAAATGACACCATTATTTTTGGACTAATGTCCCCGGAAAAAACCAATGAGGGAAAACCAGTGCAACTATCTGAGGGTTTGATTTATTAAGCAGTTTCAGAATACAATTTGGGTGCCAAATCCGGCTCACCCAACAGAGAAAAATTTCGGCAGTAGCACCTTCGAATATGAGACAGATGTTCCGGTTGAAACCCCGGATAAACACTTCAATAGCTCCTTAGCTCCAATCTTCCCCATGAAAAACCCTAACGTCAACCTCTAGGGACTGATCAGCCTCTTCTGCCCTCTGTGTCAGCTTTCCTAACAGTTTCGGAAGTTCCCAACAGTTCCGATAGTTCTGGCTTCTGCCCTCTGTGTCAGATTTCCCGACAGTTCCGGCTGTTCCCCGGCATTTCGGATTCTGCCCTTTGCGTCAGCTTTCCCGGCTGTTCCCGAAAGTTCCAACTTCTACCCTCTGTGTCAGCTTTCCCTACTGTTTTGGCAGTTCCCGACAGTTCTGGCTTATACCCTCTACATCAACTTTCCTGACTGTTCCGACAATTCCCAACAGTTCTGGCTATTCCCGGCAGTTTCGGCTTCTGCCCTTTGCGTCAGCTTTCCTGGCTGCTGCGCTGATCCTGCCGGCACCATATATGCCTCTCTGCTTCTGTATTCACTTCCCCTAAGCTGCAACTCTGATCACTCTCTCAAATTTCTCAACAAACCCAACCCTAGAAAGTCGAAATCTTGATCTCTTGGTGTATTCTCCAAGTGACCCTCAAGCCTCCTCTTATACTTTTCTCGTTGACAAATCAATGACCGAGATTAAGTCCCTAATCAACGAATAATAATAGACCTGGCTTGATCCATGAATTTTGGACCATTTTAACACACTTTATATTAATTCACATTAATATTTTATTTTCCCTAAGTTTAGACTTAGGGACTCCATTAAAATATTAATTATTTTAATATCTCCCAAAATGTTTAGAATCTACCCAAACCCTTTCTGGGTATTGGAGATCTCATGTGCCTTAGTATCTCTACCAATTTTCGTGGCTAGATCACGTTTGATGCTACCCAAAATCAACACTCCCTCTTAGCAAGGACTGTGCTTTAGCAATACTCCTCACTAAGTATCACCGTGATCATTCGACATTGGTCCCTGTGCTAATGTTAGGCCTGCTACCCATCATCTTCATTTCTACATCTCGTACTGCTACCCATGGCCTTGCCACTGCCATTGCTGCATCCGTACGGTAGCTCCCTCTCATCATGCTGCATCGTGCTGCCCATAACACTGCCACTACTAACTACTGCACTACAACTCAGTTATTGAGAAGTAAGTAACTAATCTCCCAACTCTGACATCTATGTCAGGGTATAGACACCCATGAAGCTGAAAACTCCCTTTGTTGCTGATAAGTGCTCCCTCTCTGACCTTTGCGCTGCTGCAACTACTCCATGCATCTCACACCGTTGTACACCTCTCTGTGCCATCCTGCATTGGTGCAACACTGTCGTGCTTCTCGCACTGCTGCCTCACATTGTCCCGGGAATCTTGCATTGTAGCTCCCTCTGTCGCTCCAGCCTCATCCGTCTCTACTGACATCCGCTAGCACTGCTACTCCTCATCGGGGCTCTTGTAGCAAGGTGTAATCCAAGACGCTGGGTACCTCGAGGATCTTGCCCCTCATTGCTTGTAGTCTGTCTGACTACAACTCGATGTCTCCCCACTTTCGCTCAAGTGGCGTGTGAGCAATCATGGCACAATCATCATCTGTCTCCTTTGTCGACTCCTCCGAGTCCCTCTACTTCCCGCCTGGAAGTTCTCGGTTCGACTCCTGCTGAGTCTCTCCACTTCCTGTCTGGAAGGTTTCGGTTCGACTCCTGCTGAGTCTCTCTACTTCCCATCTAGAAGTTCTTAGTTTGAATCTTGCTGAGTCTCTCTACTTCCTGTCTGGAAGTTCTCGGTTCGACTCCTGCTGAGTCTCTCTACTTCCTGTCTGGAAGTTCTCTTCTGGACTCCCTCTGAGTCCCAATTTCTCTTCTGGAAATCCTTCTGCCCATGTCAAGATGCCCCACACTCTGATCGTATGTGCATCTGCACCACTGATCTGGATTTCTTGGCTAAAAACCCTCGGTAGAAACTCCCTCCTCCTTGGCCTTGCCCCATTAGGTACTGTTCTAACAACATTACCCCACCAACTCCACTCTGCAACTTACCCATAGCCTCCTAAACCCTAGCAGCCTAAAGGTGAGAGCTCCTAGGCTCTGCACAGTCCCGACACCAGAAAACTAACTTCCTCCACCAACTGCATCAGCCCTCTTGGCCTTTGCGTGAGCTTGTCTTTGCCTTTCTCAACCTTTGCGCAACCTCTTCTTGGCTCGAACTTGTGCCTGCATCACCCCTCCCTTACTACTTTGCTGCTAGGAACAACTTCTGCCACTCGGGACAACCTTTTTCTGTTGATGCTGTTCTGCTCTACTGATGTCCTCAGTTCTCCTGTGATCTAGACCCACGCTCTGATACCATGTTAGAATTTCTAAGTCTATTTGTTAGAAACCTATCATGTACTTTCTGATTTATTCCTTCCTACTTGTTTTGATTAATTAACAAGTTATTTACAAAGTAAATACTGAAAATAAACACAAGTACATGCTCAACACATTACATATCATCAACTGAAGGAAACATAAACAAGCACACAAATAAAACCGTTATTTTTGGACTAATGTCCCCGGAGAAACCCAATGCGGGGAAACCGGTGCAGCTATCTGAGGGTTTGATTTATTAAGCAGTTTCAGAATACAATTTGGGTGCCAAATTCGGCTCACCCAACAGAGAAAAATCTCAACAGTAGCACCTCTCAATCTGAGACAGATGTTACAGCTGAAACCCTGGATAAACACTCCAATATCACCTCAGCTCCAATATACCCCACGAAAAACCCCAACGTCAGCCTCTAGGGATTGTGTCAGCCTTTTCTGCTCTCTACGTCAGCTTTCCCGGTAGTTTCGGCAGTTCCTGGCTGTCCTGTCAATTCCTGGTAGTTTCGGCTTCTTCCCTTTGGGTTAGCTTTCCAAACTATTTAGGCAGTTCTCATCAGTTCTGACTTTTGCCCTCTGTGTCAGCTTTCCTGGCTGTTCCGGCAGTTCCTGGCAGTTCGATTGTTCCCAACAGTTCTGGCTTCTGTCTTCTGCGTCAGCTTTTCCGGTTGCTACACTGATCCTCCCGACACTATCTTTGCCTCTCTGCTTCTATATTCACTGCCCCTCAGCTGCAATTCTAATCACTCTCTCAACTTTCTCGGCAAACCCAGCCCCAAAAAGTCGAAATCTTGATCTCTTGGTGCATTCTCCAAGTGACCCTCAAGCCTCCTCTTATACTTTTCTCGTTGAAAAATCAACGACCGAGATTAAGTCCCTAATCAACAGCTAAGATTAGATCTGGCTTGATCCATTAATTTTGGACCATTCTAACACATTTTTATATTATTCACATTAATATTTTATTTTCCCTAAGTTTAGACGTAGGGACTCCATTAAAATATTAATTATTTTACTATCTCCCAAACTATTTAGAATCTGCCCAAACCATTTTTGGGTATTGGAGATCTCATGTGCCTTAACCTCTCCACCAATTTTCGTGGCTAGAGCACATCCGATGCTACCCCAAATAAATAGGAATAAAAGATACTAAAAGGCTAGCTTGGGAGGAAGCTTGGTGAGGTATTTGTAGTAGGTATAGAGTTTGTTGTGAGGTAAAGGCTTGGTTTCATTTCACAGGTGAACAAAGAGAGTTCATAAGAGAAGAAGAAGAAGGAAAATTTGGCTATTGGTAGTCATATGATAGGTTCATAGAAAGGTTACTGCCAAAGAAGGAAGGAGGTTGAGACAACTGCCAAAAGGAGAATGAATGATGAGGAAAGAGAAAACGAGATAGCTGAGGTAAGGGAAGAGCTCAACAAAATAAATAAAAATATACAAGAGAAAACAAAGTAGTGGATAAAAAAAGTGACGAAAGAATTGAGGAATGGACTTTATGTTGGAAAAAGTGTCCAATGGTTGGTTAAGAAGTTGAATTCAAAAAAATCAAAGAAGATGGATGAGGCATGTGATCAAACATTGGTTAATGATGCTTGGAGAAAGTGAGAAAGAGAGTGTACATTTGTGCATCTAGGACTATATATGGGAGAACAAAACAATGATGAAGATGCTAGGATGAGACCTTTTGAGAGTCTCACAAGGTGTGTGGAGAATCAACATATGATGGCCGAGATGTTAAAGGAGGATACACACCCTGATGATTTTAACTTTAAAAATTGGTGTATGAATGCAAGATTTATTCTAGATGAAGGATGAAGCATTGATTTTGTTCTTTGCAGAGAGGAGGAACAATCACTAAATTTCAAGACAAAGGATAGGTAAGTTGAATACTATGTGCCATGGGAAAATGTAGCCATGGAAGAACAACTTAAGGTTGATGAATACATGTGTGTAGATATTAATGATGAAGCTGTAATATTGAACGAAGAAGATGAAGAGATCGTGCAAGAAGCATAAAATGAGACTACAAGGCCTTGTGATTTTGAAACAAACAAATTATGTGATTTTGCAGGTTGCACAGGTCATAAAGAAAGACAACCATTAAATATTGTCACAAGGATGAAGGAGAATGAACATAATTTGATTTTTGTTCCAAAGGTTATGTGTCCTCATGAGAATGTGCAAAAGGCAATTTATAGGAGATATTTGCAGCAGTTTGTTTTAGCAGAAGACAAAGTGGATTTTACTTTTTCATACAACCAAAGGAGAAACAAAGAGAAGCATTCAGATGTAATTCTTAATAAATTTGGTGAAGAAATCTTGTTGTTGGAAAATTTACTATAGAAATCTAAGTCTAAGCTATTGATAGAACCACAGGCTGAACATTCAAGTTTAATGTTCAAGAATTTTGAGGAAGAAATGGGACTTTTGGAAAGTTGGCTACACAAGGATTTAGGTAATGAAAACCACAAGAAGTTAGTAGACTTAACTAAAGAGAAGGCTAATATTAAAGTACCATACAAAAATAGTATAAAAGAGGAAGGAATGCAATAAATAGAGGGTAGAAACAACAAAAAAATTCAACAATATGAAGAAGATCTCATGCAAAAACGTATTTTTGAGATGAAGGATGAAGTTAGAGTGGAAAATTCTGAAGAAGACAACAATGTTTTTTTTGTGAGAAAGTTATTAATAAGACATCCAAATGTCTTAAGTATCTATGGAGAGATGTGTGCTGAAGAGGAAGAATATAAGAATACTAAAATTCTTATACAAGGAAAGACCCAGTTACAAATGGGAAACATTTGTAAAGAGAGGGATGAAATGGATGTTGAAATTGGGAAACTAA
This sequence comes from Pinus tabuliformis, assembly GCA_031772625.1. Classification (NCBI taxonomy): domain Eukaryota; kingdom Viridiplantae; phylum Streptophyta; class Pinopsida; order Pinales; family Pinaceae; genus Pinus; species Pinus tabuliformis. The sequence goes on from CM062815.1 coordinate 696,362,127, forward strand.
GAGAAATGATGGTGAAAGAAGTTCCTAGGAATAGGTACACTGATGTGAAATGGAAGTCCAAAGTAGGTGGAAATCGACTGTACAAGTGATTATCAACAAAGAAAGTGGAAAAATAAAGTATAAAGTTTGGAAACCTAGAAGGTTGAGGAGAACAACAAAAGCAGAAAACAATACAAAGTAATGAATGACCCACTACACTTTAAGGTTTCATATCCAAGATGACCATACATTAAAGGCTTATGAACAGAAGGTCATAAATTTTCCTACTTTGGGAGTCTGATGCAGGTTCATAGGCCGAGCACAAGATATCAAGACTTTGAACAAGAGCTTACCAATGTGATGGGGTGGTCACATGGTAATGCTAGGGAAAATGTTTAAATATATTGATAAGAAATTCTAAATATTTAATTTAGGAGTAGGTTTTGATTTTAGTTATTTTTAGAATTTATTTTCTATTGTAAAAGAAAAAAAGAAAAAAAAATATTTTCCCGTTTCCCTCATTTTGTGGGGAAGGGGAAATGATTCACATTTTTGTGACTCTTGGTTGTCATAGTCAGTTTCTTTTGGGGAACAATAAGAAAAGAGTGTTTGGGAAGTTCTTGAAAGGAGAAGGAGGAGAGAAGAAAAAAAATAAGAGAAGAGAGAGGGAGAGAAGAGAGGAACTCATTATTTCTCTGTGTGACTACAATTTTGAGTTTTGCAGATTCCTGTACCTTCAATCTGTGTGAACGAGAAGGTATTTCTATGTGAATGGTGTAATGAACAACACTTGGGCTATAAATTGTGTGCTTATTAAATGAATCAGAACTCTGTAGCTACAACGAATAAATTTATGTTTACGAACCATTGTTATTTGTAGTTTTATTCTTGTGTGTTGATCAACTTGAGAGTCTGTAACTTGCCGAACTGATTTACATTAAAAATGTAAACATTGTGGCTTCAATTGTTGTGTCAATGTTAATTTATCATTTGTATTTTGTTGTAATGGTTTCAAAAGCCCGTGAAGGAGTGTTCAATGTGTTCTGGTAAAGGAATGTATGGTTTTTACGATGATTTGAGTGTTGTTATAGTAAAATAGATTACCATGTTTTGAATGTTGTCAAATCCCTTTAGATTGGTTTCTTGACTATTAAATTCGAGCTAGCATGTAAAATCAAGTGAAGGAAGGCAAATAAAATCGTATATTGAATTGAGGAGCAAGCGAGGGGTGTGGAGAATCAGTTTGAAAGAGAATCAAGTCATTTCATCTTCCTTGAAACTGCAATACAAAATTTTAATGGCCACTACAAAATCATTTTGTAGCGATGAAACAATAAATTGGAAAAAGGCACTATGAAATCATTTCGTAGCGATTGATAACAAAATTTAAATTTTGAAAGATTGCATGTCGGTTTCAAATCCCTCGTTAGCTTGCTTCCATATTTCCCAGTTGTGTGGGTATTTTTATTGTTGGGAACAATGAATGTGACAAAGGGTTGAATCCATTGTTGTATGGGTATAAACATGAAGGATTAAAACACTAGGACAAGTGATTAAATGAGTGTTTCAAATCATTATTATATTGCATACATTATTTGTTATGTTGAAGCGTATGTAATTGGATTTCTGAAATGAGGTGAGATTCCTGAGGGAAGGTGAGAGAAAAAAAATCTGATGGAATTTATCATAATAAATTCATATTTTTATATTGAATGCATAATTTAAATGTTTCTTGAAATATTTTTGAATTGCATGTAAATACACAGTTGTGCGTGGTGTAGATTGGGGATATTGGCACCGATGTGAATTGACTTGGGTGCCATTAATACTACTAGACAATAAATTTGAGACATCCAATTAACGAATAATTTAAATACAAATAAATTGGTTGTAAAGATAAAATGCTATAAATTAGTAACTAATGGTCATGTGACCAAACATAGTCATTTATATGCGGTTTTTAGTAGTTTTTTAGTCACTAATTTCTATTTTTCTACTAGCAATTGAAATTTTCCATGAACACAATTATAGTTATTCAAGGCATCTTAGATTTATTACTAATTGTTTGTGATAAAATACCAAGGAAATAAATTGTTATAAATTCCTAGAGTTGAAAATCCTATTGATGTAAATAGTAACAAACATAACCATGGCCCGAATTCTTCATTGATTTCTCATTAAATTAATAATAAAAAATAATCTATTAACATAAAAATTTGAGAAAAAATGAAAATGGGTGTGAGGGTGAATTAAGCATAAGTACCTGAGATTGTTGCGGAAAATAATGGGTGTCTGTTATATACCTAGGGGGGATAACATGGGGTACAAATAGAGGTACCCAAGGGAATAATGTAATAATGGGATGGGCCATAGTAATAAATAATGTGGTTAACCCATATCATGTAAGGGACCACAAGTAGTTAGTAATAATGTAATGGGCCTATGGTATTAGATAGATGGTATTGAGGGAACCATGGTAATGACCTATGGTATTGTATGTATGAGGCCTATAAAGAGGCTAGAGACTCCACATTGAGGGATGTGAAGGATTATTGTATGAACAGGCATATGGCTTGTGGAGTGTTCTCCTTCCTTAAGGAGTGAATATATGGTGTTGCCCTACTTTAAGGGTTTGATCAATAAAGTGAATCATTTCTATCTATATTCAGATCTTGTTATTTCTGGGGTTTATTTGCATTGTCTTATATTTTCATATCAGATCTATAACAAGTGGTATCAGAGCACTTTCTTGGGCAAAAAAGTGGAGAATTTTTCTTATGTTTTGTAGGAAATTTTTGGGGCGGCGAGTTTGCAGATTAGATCTGTATGTTTTGGTGCAATATCTACAAAATCTAATTGCAGATCCAGATTCTATGTGAAAAAATACCTGATTTCAAAAAAAAAATCGGTCGAATCGGAGTCCGGATGAAGGAGATATCGCTGATTTAAAAATCAATGGGGTTGTAGACAATTTTTCGGGGCAGCAAGTTTGCGGCACAGATATAGACGTCCTAGTGTAAGACCTACAAAATCTAATTGCAGATCTAAATTCTTTGGGAAAAAATACCCGATTTAAAAAATGGTGTTGCAAACAATTTTTCGGGGCAGCGAGTTTGCGGCACAGATCTGGATGTCTTGGTGCAAGATCTACAAAATATAATTGCAGATCTGAATTTTTTGGGAAAAATTACCCAATTTAAAAAAAAAAAAAATCAGTCAAATCGGAATCCGGATGAGGGAGATATCGTTGATTTAAAATCAATTTTTTTTTGCAGAAATTTTGGTGACGACGGGAAAGTTGTAGTGTAGATATGAAATTCCAGTGTCTGGATCAGGATTTCTATCACATGGGTAGACGCAAAATGGTTGTTCCATTTCCAAAAACAGGTCATAATAGAGATTCTGAGCAATATTGACGAAATTGTGGCCATTTCAAATTTTCGCCAAGTAAGTGAATTTTTCTCAAACCCTCTTCATGGAAAATTTTACTGGAAAAGATGATAGCCCTACTATTGAAGAATACATAAAGCAAACTAAGTCAGTATGGGAAAAAAATTGGAAGGATTCAGTGTGGCTTAATTTCAGAGATGAGGCTTACAAATGATATTTCTCACTTGACGACAAGCAGTTGTCCAAACTTTAAGATGCAGAATTTGAAAGAGTCATTTTAAACAAATGGTCTCGGACTAGAAAAAAGGAGAATGAGACACATAAAGGGTTATTTTCTACGGGTGTCTCCTTATTGCAGGTTCATGGATTGATTCAGAAGGAGAAAATCGTTGTATCTATAAATCCTAGTTGCAAGCACAATTTCATGAATGTTAATTTGGTAAAAAAATTGCAAGTTCCAACAAAACACATTGAAAACACACAAGTGGATGATGAGGATGTTCAGTGTATAAGGATTTGAAGATTTCTATGGATAAGTATGTGTTACATGGTGATTTTTATACTTCAGAGATGGATAATATGGATGTTGTTTTAGGATATCCTTGAATGGAATCCGTGGGTACTATCAATATTAATGTGCAGAAGAAATTCCTGAAGCTTTGGTATAAAAAGAAGAAAATTACATTACAGGATATTTCCATCAATAAACAAGTAGAGTCCATGAAAGTTGACGCAGAAGATGTTCTAGGGACTGACATATCAGATGATGAGCCATTGATGATCGACAATCAAACACAAACAAAGGTTGAAGCAGAAAAGGATACAGGTGTTGATACATCAGATGAGGGCTCAGTGGTTGAAGTAATATTGGAAGATAAGACACCACAACATGCACCACAACAGGGTGAATTAAATAAAAAGACACCATGGGTTAAAACTTCAACATATCATCACCCACATCACCCTGCAAGAAAACAACCAACAAAATGGCAACCAATTAGCCACAAGGACAACAACCCCCGCATGACAGATAGAGAGGAGCGAAGATCCACCTACTACACAGAAGAGCTACCACAGTCCACTTCCATCTCAAGCGAGCGAAGCACCAATGAGATCGAGGGTTCACCTTTCTCTTAGATGGCTAGATGCATGTGCATGGTACCAGTGGACTACTCTTTTGAGTAGATCTTATTATTTGTGTTCTTCTCATGTTTCGGGGACGAAACATGTTAAGGGGGGTGGAATGTTATATACCTGGGGGGGATAACATGGGGTACAAAGGGAGGTACCCAAGGGAATAATGTAATAATGGGATGGGCCATAGTAATAAATAATGTGGTTAACCCATATCATATAAGGGACCACAGGTAGTTAGTAATAATGTAATGGGCCTATGGTATTAGATAGATGGTATTGAGGGAACCATGGTAATGACCCATGGTATTGTATGTATGAGGTCTATAAAGAGGCTAGAGACTCCACATTGAGGTATGTGAAGGATTATTGTATGAATAGGCATATGGCTTGTGGAATGTTCTCCTTCCTTAAGGAGTGAATATATGGTGTTGCCCTACCTTAAGGGTTTGATCAATAAAGTGAATCATTTCTATCTATATTCAGATCTTGTTATTTCTGGGGTTTATTTGCATTGTCTTATATTTTCATATCAGATCTATAACAGTGTCCGATGGAAGCATGCACATGTTTCATAAGAAGAAAATTAAGATGACCTGTAAATGGATATTATAGTATTAGATCAAGATAATTCATGTGAACGGTGGCATGCTCCAATAACATGAATCGGTGCACTAATAAAATGATATAACTCAATACTTCAATGACATTGTGGTGGCACACTCCTACTATGGATTTAATTATGAGTGTGAACACATATTGACATCAATGGTTATTTCTACACTTCTCTTAGCATACCCAATGCCTCAAAAAATTCAAACATTAACTAAGGGAGATAATACCCAATAAGGAAATATATTTTTAGAGATAAATTACTATTATGTTGTGATAACAAACAAAATATTATGCAACCTTTATCCTACAATTTTCTAGTAACTTATGATGGACCATTACTTTTACTAGAACACAAGTAATGATTCAATTTAATCAAGAATTCAAAGTAGTTGAACAAGATAGCTCAAATCCTCTCTTCCTATAGACTAACAAAAATATTCCAAACTACAAATCCAAGGCCTCGCCAATGAAAGCACAAGGTATGACCAATATGGGCCTATTTTATAATTGTTTTGATGCCATTAACATCACTTCTTCCAAGGATCATTGTAGATAAATTTACATAATGGAAATAATTGAACCAAACATGATGAACTTACCAAAAATCCAATCTATATGCATGTCATCCAACCCATTGGGCCTTCCCTGTGAATTACCTTTTCAAAATCTTCTAGATATATCTTTTACCTTCCCTCTTCAACCCTTATACACCCATGTCAACTAGGGAAATAGGAATTCATAACACCACCCCTATATAGAAGAGAAACCTTATGGAGCGTATGAATTAGAAAGGGCCATTGACATGGATCAACCATGATAGTAGCAACAACAATCGTGAGTCAATTACCCTCGATGGGATATTATTGGTCTTCTCTACCTAGCTGAGCATAACCAAATTACCTCAAATATCTTAAAATATTTAAGAAAATATTATCTGAACTTGAGAAAACCAAATATGAAGGAAGCCATGCATGACACCATGGAGAAGAATCATTACAGATATAATTACGTCAACCATAATGAGGAATCATATGGTGGTGTTTGTTTATCCCAAGGAATTCATTTGAAAATATTGTCACAAATAACTAGGATCAAAAGATCCTGTATATTAGATATGATGAGCATTTTAACCCATATAAATCGATAGTATAAATCCACTCCACCTTTTCCCCCCTTACAAAAGGAATCATTGATATTAAGCTACACATGTAGTATGTCACATAACTTATAGCTTAATGCATGCTCAGAGTTTGTCACAACTAGAAGTTAATTAATCAGTGGATTTATATTATTTAGTTTAATTAGTTTAGGATAAAATGTTACACAACATATTAATATGTAGTCTTTTATATTTCTCATGGCCTAACATGCAGTAAAACCCAACATTTGTCAATATTCTTTCGAGGTTCTAGTTTTGGAGTACTAGGGAAGGGATTAATGATCAATCAATCACCATGTTCTAGGTTTAGTGTAATCATCAAATCATTAGAGATGTTTGTAAGCTGTTTTCCTATATTAAGAGATCATGAATAGTTAAGAAACTTGTTGGTTAGATCTACTTCATTGAATTGTTTCTATGAACTTGAGTGCATCCATGACTACACAACTTGTTTGGATCCCTAGTGATGTAAGTAGCCACGAGTTTGTTTTGTTTTTTTGTTTTGTTCTTTTTTCACATTATTCAATTGGATTGTAATCTTACGACCATGGCTATGCACGTATCAACAAATTCCATTGCACCCTTTGAAAACAATGTCGAAAAATATTCTCCCGAGCTGAAGAACTCAAGCACATCATCATTCATTGCATTAAATCACCTCATGAAGGTAAATTAATTGGATTTGTTGTCGCTCACCATTCGATATCATAGTTCTAATGGTATCTATAAGTTCTAAGGCTTCTCATTTTTTAATTTCTTCATCTTTATAATGTTAGGGTTTTCTTTAACTAAAATTCACGGCAATATTTTGTTTCCATGAGATGTCACATAGTTATTTGTATTTCATCTAATCTCAACAAGTTTATCAAAGTATTTAAATGTTCCATTGTCTGCTAAAGTTTGATAGCTCATTAAATCCTATGAAAACCCTTTTCCATGACTTCCCTAGCTATTTTGTCTTACAAGAACATTAAAGGTTTCCTTATAATTTAATTCGCTACTTCCATATCTTACCAACAAGTTCATTTGAAAAACTAGGGTTTCACTCAATATGCATGTTGTTTTTCCGCCCATTGAAACAACCTAGGTCATTACTACAACAAACACTCCAACCAGATGTTATACCATGGCTAGATGGATGATATATTTTAAGTCTTTTCACCGTAGTGATTAACATATTATTTTTATTTTGTTTCCTCAAAAAGGAAAAATTATTGTATTGAATCATCCCTTATCATTGAATAAGTTGATGCCCTCTCATCAAATCTCATCTCAAAACTATGTCGACACTAACCATGCATCATTATTGACTCATATGTGAAATGTTTTCCACTAATAATTCTATTGTTTTTTATACTTTGTTGTGGTATTATTGTTAAATGCTTTTCTATGTCAGTCAAGTTGTCGACTAGTGGGATGTTAGAGTGCCTCACACGACTATGATCTAGGTTCATTTCGTACCTAATAAAGGGTTATGCTGAAGCAAAAAAGGGGAGGAACAAGCTTTGTGGGGCTTTGCTGACAACATGTTCATAGCTGTAATTCAACAATTTGGTTATGTTTTTTCAAATTTGATAAATCTAGAGATTGAATTTAATAGTTGGGTTTTATTATTTCAAATATGAAAAATCAACTATTAAGTTCTTTTTATCTGTCAACACAAATTCAAGAGTTAAATTCTCTTATATCTCTCCCAAGAAATTAATTAACAATTAAGTTCTATTATATTTATGGATGCTAACCAACAACTAAATTTAACCATAATTCAGATTTTCTCTATTTTCTTACAATCAATAAATACAAAAAATATATTTTTTTTAATAATTTCTTAACAAAAATATTATAAAAAATCTTATCATTTAAATTTGTACTAATTCTTCAATTAAAAATACATGCAACATTTACTTAGTAGTCCCTGCGATCAACCATCAATCCATCACTATAATATCATCAACCATCAATCCATCACTATAATATCACAATAAAAAACAAGGACTAATAAATAAATAATCTACCTAAAAGCAATTCATAACCATATATCACAAAAAGTATTATGTCCAACATATTTACTTATAAAAATATGTATGATTAATACCATTAAAAAAATTTAAACATATCTATTTTGGCTTTTGATTCAAGATCGACAAAGTAAGAAAGCTAGAGAACATAACCGCCCCCCCCAAATAACATATCTATTTTGGCTTTTGATTCAAGATAAGTAAGAAAGCTAGAGAACATAACCACCCCCAACAAATAACATATCTATTTTGGCTTTTGATTCAAGATCGAAAAATAAGGAAACCTAGATAACACAACCTCCCCCACAAAGATGCTCACGAGAAGTGGAGTGGAAAAATTAAATGTGGAAATATTTAGGCAAGCAGTTGTCTATAACGCGACTTTTTGAAAGTTTTTTCGGCCGGTTTTTCCAGTCGAAATCCAGCAGGAATTTATTGGAATCGCAAGTTTGATAGCTAGTTTCTGCACAATGAAAGCGTCCCAGGGGTTTTTCAGGGTGCTGAATCCAAATATGCAGTTAAAAAACCATTTTAACTGCAACAAATCAATATTTAACCTGAATTTCTTCAATCGGATTCCGTCACCGGAATCTCCAAAAAGTCGCATTATAGACAACTCCTTTAGGCAAAGGCCCATGATAAGTTTTTGTATAATAAAATATTCCTAATCTAACAAACCTAACTAATTTTTGAAACTCATCAATCATTTAATTTCTCTCTATAATTATGGGAAAAGAAATGTTAAAAATATGAAGATTAATTTTATTTTATTTTGAAAAGAAATATTAAAAATAATATACATAAAAAATAAAATATATATATATATATATATATATATATATATATTCTAATTCTAATTTAGAGTGAATGAGTGATTGTTATATTTACAGGTCATAATCTGGGTAGATCTATCTAAAAAGATCTACTTGACAGCTTATCTGGTTAGGCCTAACCTCAAGGGTGTTGAGGAGCTTTGACCTTATGACCTTCCAATTGGCAAGGTACTTAACAATGATAACTCGATCATCTAAACTATTCCTTGGGGCTAGAAATGTTAAAAATATAAACATTATTTTAATTGTATTTTGAAAAGAAATATGAAAAAAAATGTTGATAATATAAACACTACTTTTAATTTTATTTAGTAAAAACTTCAACAAATGATTTCGAATCATTTTTTCCCATCTTCTATTTCATCACCAATTTTTCATATATATATATTTTTTAATTTATTTAATACATACTGCCATATATGTTTTTCAAATCACTTTTCCCTTCTTCTATTTTATCGCTAATTTATGATATATTCTTTAGTAGTTGGTATTGAGAGAGTCAATTTTCATGCCAAAAATTATTTAAAGTATTAAATTAATTACTTATTTTAGTGTTTCCTTGAGAAACATTATCAAAACAAATCTAAAAACTATAATAACTTTTAAAATAATGTATTTATAGTTTTTTTTAAGGGTGGTTCATGGACACTAGGTGGCCATTACATCCACGGGAAAATCTAGGCATATCAACCCGAAGGGATCCACTACATCCACAGGAAAATCCAAGCAGATCAACCCGAAGGGATCCACTACATCCACAGGAAAATCTAGGCAGATCAACCTAGGGATCCACTACATCCACAGGAAAATCTAGGCAGATCAACCTAAGGGATCTATCTATCGGCCAAACAAGGGATCCACTACATCCCCGAAAAAATCCAAGCAGATCAACTTGAGGGATCTATCTGTCGGCCAAACAAGTTGGGCCTAACCCTAAGGACATCGAAGCGATTTGACCCCGTGACCTCCCAATTGGCGAGATACTTAGCAATGAAAACTCGACCGACTAAGCAAACCCTTAAAGCGTAATTTATTCATAATTATTGATTAACTATTTATTAATTAATATTTTATAATATTTAATTAATACAAAATATTATTATTAAACATTATTCATAATTAATATTAATTAAAATTGACTTTTATATTATTAAAAAACATTCGATTAATAACTATAAAATTATAATAAATTACTTATTATAATTTATATTTTTAAAATATAATTTAATAATTTTGAATTATTTAAATTTACAAACTACCATGTTTTTGATATATGTGTTAAATGTTTTTTGGAAATTCAATGAATACTTGATATCATTATACTTTTTTTTTATTACCCACATTTACTTCACCACATCTTTCTTTTCTTGATTTAAATGCTATAATTTTTTCTCGGAAAATAAAAATCGTATTTTCCATTATATCAGAAAATTACATATTGTAAATGCCCATGGCATATGCAGTAAGTTGACTGAGGTCAACATAGAAAAGTTGTAAAAATTGTTCCAAAATTTACAAAAAAGTGCACCTTTTCAGGTGTGCTGCTAGTAGTTCAAACTATAAATATTTACAATCCCATGTATCTGTGCAATATTAACAAAAAGTGTTGTGACTAGGGCTCATCTGCCCTTTACAAAATTTGGTCTATATACGGTCTGTGGTAGTACTGATAAACCTGTGCCTGTATGTGTTCTTTGATCAACCATTCTCCTCGAGGATGATTCGTTGCCTCTTTCGATAACTTGTTTGCGGCTGCATTGCGTTCCCTGTATATATGCGAGCAAGAAACAAAATCAAATTGAGCTTTTAAAAATAATGCATCATCCAGTATTGTTCTGAGTGAGATAGCATGGCATGTAGTTGTGCAATTGAACCAGTTTATGACTATCTTAGAGTCACCAAAAATCTGTAAGTGGCCACAATTTTTGGATTTTGCAAAATATAGCAGGTGACAGAGTGTCATGAGCTCCGCGAAGTTGTTGGTGCCATTTCCCAATCCCAGACTGATATGGAAATAATGAGTTGCAGATAAATGTAAGATGACCCCCCCCCCCCCCCCACACCCCAGGTCTTGGGCAGCTCCATCGAAATATGCCCAGGGGATTTCTTTATCGATTACTTCAGGGATGATGTGTCTTGTCCTGGTATTTTGCAGTTCCTCCGGGATCTCAAGGAAGCTCGAACATATCTTTGGGATAATCAGAGCCCTATTCATTTGCTTGCCTTGAAATATATTGTTGTTCCTACTGATCCAGATGTACCAGGAGACAATGAGTGGCAGGTTCCTCACTTTCAGGATAGTTGTATTATTCCACCAATTATTCCAGGCCGTTTTCACATCCTCCCCGCCCCAGAATTGTGTTATCTTTAGGATCTGAAGGACTTTTGCCTAGACTATCTATGTTTCCGAACAGGGAAGGAAAATATGATTGGTAGATTCCTTCTTTTGCTTGCAAAGGACACACCATGTAGGTCCGGGGAAAGCTCGTTTCCTAAGATTGGTGCCAGTCGGACTGTCCTCAATTATGTTCCACATTAGTAGGCGAGTGCGGGGAGGGCCTAGTAGTTTCCAGATATTCCGCCACCAGTTCTTGCATACTTCAAGTTTGTATCTGGAATGAATTATTAAGTACCCCTCTTTGGGAGAGTATTTTCCATTCTGTGCTAGTCCCCATAGCAGTTCATCCAGATCTTCCCTCAATCTGACATGTGATTCTATTAGGGCTCTTATGTAGATATCCCACTCCCGATGCCATCTGTCTGGGATATCTAAGGTGATCCCTAATAGCCAGGCTTGCTGAAATACATTAGTGTTTAGGGGATCTCCAATATGAGCAATTGAGAATATGTCTTTTTGATTTAGTATTTCTATCAGGGGTTGTGGGAGGAGGTGTGTGTTCCCACAGCCAATCCATGGGTCTAAACCAATACAAGCTTCCTCTCCGTTGCCAATCCTCCAGGTTAGACCCTTTCTGATAGTATGGAGAGTATTTAAAACAACCCTCCAGATCACTGAGATGTTCTTTCTGTTCCAGGTAGGTGATCTGATCCAATCTAACAGTGGGATTGGCCAGATGTATTTGTAGGTGATCACTTCAATCCATAGGCTCCTTTGTTTGAGGAGTAGCCACCCCAATTTTGTAGCGAGGGCCTGTGAAAAAGTAGCTAAATTTTTTACCCCCCACCCTCCCCATTTTTTGGGGATGGCTATACTACTCCATTTAACCCAAGCATATGGTTTCCCCTCTTTGTTTCCTTTCCATAAGAAGTTGCAGCAAATTCTTTGTATCCTTTGAATAATTCCTTGAGGGATCCATGCTAGGGACATCCAGTAAACAGGTGTGGCCTTGAGAACAGATTTGATAAGGACCAATCTTCCTGCTCTAGAAAGTAACCTGTGACTCCATATATTTAGTCTTCTTTCAATCCTGGCAATTAACCAAGTCCAGTAAGCTATTTTGTATCCATCTGGTTTGATTTTGAAACCCAGGTACTTCAATCCATCTTTGAGGGCCTGTATTTGAAATGGGAAGCTTTGGATAGCCAGATTGGTTTCCTGTATGGTACATTTGGATAGGGATATGGTGGATTTAGCCTGATTAATTTCCATCCCTGTGGCCAAGCTAAAGAGCCTCAGGGATCCAGAGAGGGTAATTAAGTCCTGAATGTCGCCATCCAAGAAAATGAGGATATCATCCACAAAGAGAAGATGAGTGAGAGAGCATTGATTTGTAATCTTGAGACCTTTGAGATTCCCAGTTGCCTTCTCCGCAAGAATCTTTCTGCTAAGGCCTTCCATAACCAAGAGAAAGAGTAGGGGGGAAAGGGGGCAACCTTGTCTGAGGCCCCTCTCAGCCCGGAAGGTAGGGGATGCCGACCCATTGATCAATATAGCAAAAGAAACTGATGTGATACAACACATGATCCATCTGATGAAATCAGGTGGGAAGCCCAGGTGGGTGAGTAACATCCTGAGATATAGCCAACTGACCCTATCAAAAGCCTTTGAGAGGTCGATTTTAAGCATCATTCCTTTTAGGTTCTTCAACTTGATGGAGTGGATGACCTCTTGTGCCGAGCCAATGGCCTCATGTATTTGCCGGTTTTGAAGGAAGGCAAACTGTTCCGGGGAGATATGCTTCGAAAGGATAGGCTTGATTCAGTTGGCTATAATCTTGGCAATGATTTTGTAAAGGCAATTGTAGAGGGATATTGGGTGAAAGTCATTGAAGGAAAGGGGAGAGTCCAGTTGGGAATAAGGGCAATGAAGGTGGAGTTGATAGGATCATGAAGTCTACCACTAGTCCGACATTCTTCCACAAGTGCTAGAAGGTCAAGGCCAAGGATATCAAAGAAAGTCAGGTAGAACTCCACAGGCCAACCATCCAGTCCTGGGCTTCTATCTCTTTTAAACCATTTCAAGGTGCTCTCCAATTCCCCCAGGGAGACAGGCTTTATGAGATCCTCCATATTGTCCGGCTCCACAAATCTGGGAAAAAGCCCAGCAGTCCGAATGATATCAGGCAGTGAAACACCCGGAGGTGCTTTGAACAACTGTTTGAAGTGTGAGACGCCAAGCTGTGACAGCGATGCATGAGTGTTTGCTAGCGAGCCTTGGTCAGAGGGTAGCTACCAAATCGTGTTGCTGGCTCTCCTTCCATTAGCAAATTTGTGGAAGAATTTAGTGTTGCCATCCCCCACTTGTATCCAAATGGCCCTGCTTCTAAGTCGCCAAGTTTCCTCCTAGGCCAATAGGATCTTAGATCTCTGGGCTTCCAGCTCAACCAGCCGGGCTTTGGTTTCAATAGAGATGTAACCTTTGCCTTGCTCATCCGTAAGATTTGCAATCAGGGATTCAAGGTCAAATAAAGCCAGGTCCTCCCTAGCTTTCTTCTATTTGGCCCAATCGATCGAGAGTCACTTGAGATGGTGCAGGTTATTGCAGAAACCCACAGCCTTCCACCCTCCAGAAATAAGGGGATGAGACCTCCAGTAGTCAGTGACCATCTTTAGGTAGTCAGGGTCTTTGAGCCAGGTCGAGTTAAACTTGTAGGGGGCTCGAGGTTTGACAGTGGATCCTGCCAACTCCAAATATATAGGTAAGTGGTCAGATATTCCTCTAGAGCCCACCCATTGTCTGAAGATGGTAAAAATCGGCAGTAGGTCTTCATGGATGAGGAAGCGATCCAGTCTTCTCCATAGGGAAGCTTCCCCTGTTCTTCTGTTGTGCCAGGTAGGCTTCTTCTTATTCATAGGAACATCTATGAGTCCATGCCGTTCTAGTAGTGAGCTTAGCTAGTCCAAGAGGGAGTCCAATTGTGAGTGATGGCCCTAGGACTCTTCATGACCAATGGTGAAATTAAGGTCACCCCCCATAATAGTTGAGGAATTGATCATCGGGTTATCCAGGAGATGATTCCAGAAGTGCAACCTATTTTGATAGGGGGCATAAATATTAATTATACGGATCTGTTTTCCCATGGCAACTGAGAAAAGGTCCATGCCCAGGAAACCAAGACCACCCCAAGAGGCGATCACCTTGATGGTCCGAGGATTGATTCCGAGGGCGAGTCCCCCAGAACGGCCAGCTGCATCCATAGCTTGAAAGTACCATCTGGGCATGATGTCTAGAAGAATTTTTACTATCTGTTCAGAGGGCCCCAAGGTTTCTTGTAGGAAGATTATGTCACATGGTTCACAGCTCAGAAGTCTCTTGAGGGCCAGTTTTTTTTGGGGGCTAGCCAAGCCTCGACAGTTAAAGGAGAGCCATTTCATCTGGAGACCTTGGCTGGGGTGTCTGTTGCTCTAAGCACCCAATTGATGGTATTTTGACGTCCCTGGGCAACTTCATCCCTTGCAATTTTAATTGCTTTGGCTAATTTGGAGGGACACCCTCGAGAGGGCTTATGGTCTATGGATTTGAGAGATATGCCCAATCCTAGTGCATCTGGAGTGGCTTGCCTATGGGGGTAGAGATTATAGGCATGAGGACTTGGGGAGGTGAAATTAGATGGCAAGGGGAAATCGTCCAGTCCAGTAATCAACGGGGGGGGGGTAGTAGCGAAAATTGGCTGAGGTGGAGAAAAAGTGCATGAAATAGGAGCAATATAATCATAAGTGGGGGGAGCCGATGAAACCACAGAGAAAGATATATGATTGAAATGCAAGACAAAGGAGCTGCGAGAAGAGACAATACCCAAAGAAGGAATGGATTCCGCCGCAGATCTGGATCTAGTCTTTGGAGGAGAAAGAGGCCACTTCTAGGATGCATTGGAGTTCTAAAAATTATTCCCAGCTTCTTCCTTTGTACCATCCGGATCTAGGGGTAGTATGTCCACCATTGGCTCTTCAAATTGCCTGTGCATCGATCCCTTAGTTGTAGTGGACGAATTCATGAGAAGGGGGCAGTCTGTGAATAGGTGGCCAACTTTGTGGCAGCGTCTGCACCGGAAGGGCACAGCTTCATAGTCTAGATTTTGTCTATGGGTGAAATGACGCCAGAGTAAGGTTATCTTCTCCTCCAGCCCGGCTCGAGTGTCCAAATGAACTAGTATACGGGCCATGGTCATGATCCTAGTCGATTCGAAGGTTTGGTCGTGGTCTAGGTAGGTGCCCAATGCATCTCCAATATGCTTAAAGATGGTGGGAGTCTAGTATTGCAGAGGAAGACTCGGAAGCCGAACCCAAATAGGACCAGCCCCCAACTGTTCATGCTTTGGATAAAACAAAGGGTCCCAATGCTTCAGCAAACTGGCGCCATTTCCATGTGCCAGAACCTCGAGAGGATCCAGTCTATGTATTCCTCCGGTGGAGATGGAGAGCAAACCAACCCCTGGCCAGAACATGAATAATGGGTAATTCTTTGAGAAGGGAGCCCCAGATTTCCTCCGTCTAGAGGCGCAACCTCTCAACAGTGTAATTCCTGCCACAAACACACCCTACCAGCACCTTCTTAGCAGTGTTGTCCACTTCACCCATTGTGAGATCCTCACCCAGGGTTATCTTGATGTCCCTGTCTCCCGCCTTAAGACACCGTCAGTTTTTTTGTTTGTCAGAGCGATTGGCCATCGGGTAGTCTTTTTAGCAGACCACGGATGCCTTGGTTAACTGTCTGCGGCGTGGAGGGAGTGGATTTGGGGGTAGGAATAGGGGAGCTGAAACAACTAGAAATGATGGGGGTGCTAGGGTTAGGGTTAGTCAGAGAAGGGTTCGATGGACCAGCAGGAAGGTGAGGGTTAGGAGGGAGAGGATCAGGGATTGAACCAAAGGTGGGTGTAAATATAGGTGGAGCAGAGACCTGGGGGAGCTGTGATGGGGGCACATCGAAGGTTGGCGATGCTTGCAGGCAGGAACCCAATAGGTTCAGGGTATCCAGGGAGAGGGGTGGGTAGTCCAGCCTAGGAGCATTGTCAAGGTGAATAGGGGGGAGGATGGGGCACCGAGGAAGATGGTCTACTGTGAGCAGGGAAGGAGGATAACAATGGATGCCTAGGAGCAGCATATTGTCCGGAGATTGACACGGCACGAAAAGAGCTTTGGTTGACCTCATGATGCGGAGGATCCATTGTTTTATCTGCCCCTTCCATGTTCTCGGAACCACCAGTAAACGGAGGGAGCTCTTGTCAGGAGAAATAAGCGGCTCACCATTACAGTGCTTATAGTAACCGCGAGAGATGGGTTGATGGTGTCGATCCGATGCTAAGAGGACAATAGTAAACGACCCGTCAGCTGTCAGGTGGCAAGGTCAGGACCGCCATGGGAGAGGCATCGCCTGTTGTTCAGTTAGGGTTTCGCCATGAGGGCTAGGGTTCCGCCATGGGAGCCTGCTCAACAATCATTTATATTTCAACAAAACCGAAGGACGATATCTCTACTATTTGTATCAACCCCATTTATTTTAGATGTTATTAATGTAAGCAAGCTTCTCTTATATTGAGTTGTATCTTTGTAACTTGCATGACTTGTTTCATCAAATGCGACAATGCTCATTTTTATTTAAATGAAGGACTTGGAGTGTTTTTATCCATTTATATATACACAAGTCATCAATATAATCTCTAGATGTGCAACTACGTGTTTGACCAGTAACTCAAGGTGTCTCTATGGCTTTCCCTATGTTTTCTAGGGTAAGTTGCATGTCCATGAATTTCCCTAAGTTTTCTAGGGTAAGTGGCCCTCACGGGAATTGAACCTTGTCCAATGGTTGTCTAACTCAAGTGGTTTGGAAAATTGCTTATGATCCTCTTCACCCAGGTTCTTTCTTGTAGAGTGGCATGTTGACCTATTCTAATAGATCTAGAAGATTAGACACCCCAAGTGGAATGCCTCAACTCTTACTAAGTTGAAAATTTCCTACTAGGTGTCACCTTGCGAGTTGTTGGAACTACTCTAGGGGTTATAGTGGTAGTCAAAATTGAAGTGATTAGTTACTGATTCCTCTCTATAAAAACTAAAATACAATAATACTCTAGGATCACTTGTTTTCTTGTTGATGATTCACACTCTACACTCTAAAATGAGGACCATATTCCCCCTCGCATGATATGTCCATGTATTCATGAATAGGAAAATTTGCATAATAAAATTTAGTATTATTCTTAAACTTTTTACATTATGTAAATTACCATAGTGTTTGAAAGAAAAATATTCATAAATTACCAAAAAAAATATAGACCCCTACTCGGTGGAAAAATTTGAAGTTTGACCACCATTAAATAGAAAAAATAAAAATTCAAACAAGGAATCCAACCTTAAGAGATTTAACAATTTTCATGGTTCTATCTCCACAAAAGGGTAACAAACACATTGATATATTTATGATTCCAAAGGCAACCTCTCTTCTATTGCTTTATTGTTGAAAGGTTCTTAAGGAAAGAAGAGGCCAGGATTGAATTATTCAATTAGAAAAGGGAACCCAAATCTATATAATATTAGTGACAACAAATAAATTAATGTGTTAAATACTCTTGGTAGGTTCAAACAAGGGCCATATTCCCCCTGGCATGATATGTCCATGTATTCTTGAATAGGAAAATTTGCATAATAAAATTTAGTATTATTCTTACATTATGTAAATTACCATAGTGTTTGGAAGAAAAATATTCATAAATTACAAAAAAAATATAGATCCCTACTGAGTAGAAAAATTTGAAGTTAGACCACCCTTAAATAGAAAAAATAAAAATTCAAACAAGGAATTCGAATAAAGAATCCAACCTTATTAGAATAAGGAATCCAACCTTAAAAGATTTAACAATTTTCATGATTCTATCTTCACAAAAGAGTAACAAACACATTGATATATTTATGATTCCAAAAGTAACTTCTCTTCTTCTCTTCTATTTCTTTATTGTTGAAAGGTTCTTTGAGGAAAGAAGAGTCAAGAATCGGATGATTCAATTAGAAAAGAGAGACCAAATTTATATATTATTACAAATAAATACTCTTGGTGGGTTCAAACAATGGATTAGTTTAAAGGAAACATATGACAAAAAGGGGAAAGGAGGGATTAGGTGGTGGGTTCAAACAATGGATTAGTTTAAAGGAAACATATGACAAAAAGGGGAAAGGAGGGATTAGGTTTTTAAGAAAATGTTATTGGATTATTTAATTAGAAAAGGGAGCCCAAATCTATATATTACGAGTGGCAACAAATAAATTAATGTGTTAAATACTCTCGGTGGGTTCAAACAAGCGATTAGTTTAAGGGTCGCAGATGACAAAAAGGAGAAAGAAGGGATTAGGTTTTTAAGAAAATGTTATTTATATTTGTTAATGTTTTTTTATCTTAGTGAGGAAAGCAATATTGGAGAATATCTATATTAAAAATTAGAAATAGGTTTTTAAGAAAATGTTATTTATATTTGTTAATGTTTTTTATCCTAGTGAGGGAAGTAATATTTGAGAATATATATAGAAAAAATTAGAAATAATATTTTGCTAAAATGTTGAGATGAGAAAATATATATTCAATTTACAGGGTTGAAGTTATAGACAAATTGATTATGAATGTGCATATTTTTAAAGAAATGTTATTATTTGAGTAGAAGCAATATTGGAGAATATTTATAGAAAAAGCTAGAAATAACATTTTTATAGAAAAAGTTAGAAATAACATTTTTATAGAATGTTTGAGATGAAAAGATATATATTCAATTTATAGGGTTGAAGTTATAGACAAATTGATTCTGAATGTGCATATTTTTAAAGAAATGTTATTATTTGAGTAGATGTTAAAGTAGTTCACCAATTTACTGACTAAGGTTTACGGGAACTATTTAAAGAATTTTCCACTCCCCCAGTCATGGGAGATGAAATTATATTATTTAAAAAGAAAAAATAAGTAATAGTAATTTAATTTAATTATTAAAAAGCTTTGTGTGTTCCACAAATGAGTACGACAAGTGGCATACCCAACTCTAATTTATTATTTAAAACAAATTTAAAAATAACAAACCAAATGAGATGAGATGCATATAGACGAAACGGTCTTTCATCGGAGATTTTTTACTTTTTAAAATACATTTTTGAATGCATAAATAGATTTAGAACCTTCAAAAACCAGTGGGCACTCTCATTAAACAACTTAATTTAAAAATGTTTGCCAAATTTTGATTAAAATTAAACAGAAAAATACCCTTAAAAAATCATTTCATCATTCTTCCGACCAATAAACAACTAGACACAACTTTTTTACGGTTATGACCAAGTCTTGACACCAAGGATCCCATACTCGATAGATTTTAGTTACAAAATAAAATAAAATAAAATAATAATGACAATAACTTTTTTAAGCTTTTGACCAAGTCCCATACTATATTGGTGTATAAATTCCCTCATTTATGGAATAAGGGATCTAGAGATCAACTTCCATGTAGCAATTTGACCACACAGACATCATACACTAAAAAGTGTTTTCTAATTAACATTGGGACCAAATCTAAATTGGAATCTAGGTTAAGTGCCTCAGCATGTTTGTGGGAGCTTGAATTAGGCTCAGGAGTAAGGAAGAAGTGTCGTGGCTCCAACTCTACTTGGACTTTACAAGCCACAAATCTATCAATTAAAAAAAACAACTTACAGAGGTATAAATACTCTACCTCTTGCCCGCAGAGGTTTGGAGCAGAGGTTTGGAAAAAAACAATTTACAGAGGTATAAATACTCTACCTCTTGCCCGCAGAGGTTTGGAGCCCGTCCTTGCGGTTCCTCCTAGAAGTTATAGTGGCAGCGAATTCCACCCAAAAAAATAAAAATAAAAAAAATACTCTGCCACTTACAAATTTAGATTTTATTTCATCTCAACTGTTTTTAGATTTTATCTCATCTCAACTTTTTTTTAAGGTTCAAAAAAAGTTTGCTGCTCGGTTTCTTTTTAATCTTTCTCACAGAATTGTGTTTAACAGATACTATGGACATTTGGTGATTTCTATTACATGTCGTAGCAGCTCTGTGGGAAAGCATATTGGTATTCTTTCCAAAGAAAGACCGCTTTGGAGATCAACCACCTCTACACCCCAAGGTATGTAGAGTAAAATGTTAATTTTCTATAAACTCATGTATGGCTTGACGAAAACACGATGTCCTCTATGGTGACGCATAACCTTATGTTTACGTGTACGCCTTTTTATTTTCATCCAAATGGATTTTCAGTCTATATAGGCATTCTACGGCTACTTTTATTCTTTTCTCTCGTCCACTATTGGTCTCAATCTCTGGTTTCACAACGTAATATTCATTTCCAAATGCGCCATAGCGCTATCGCCGATTTCAGTCTATATAGGCATTCTACGGCTGCTTTTATTCTTACGGCTGCTCTTTTCTCTCGTCCACTGTTGGTCTCAATCTCTGGTTTCACAACGTAATATTCATTTCCAAATGCGCCATAGCGTAACAGTCCATGGGGAAATAGCGTTCAGTCTCAGGCCCTTGTGATAATATGTACATCATGCCTACTCTGTCCATTTGTCCACAGCTCATGTGTAGCGCTTCGGAACCAATAGCTTAGCTTTCTCCCCCTTATCGTTGGGTTCCTTTAGGTTAAAATCATTTAGCCCCAAACCATGCCCTCATTTCTCTTCTGCAAGATTCAATTGGTCAGGATCGAGATGAGTTCCGGTCTCGCTCGCTGGCAAATATCCACTGCGAGATCGGCCCTTTCGCAGTGGATGTTGGGCTGTTCGGCCCTTTCGAACTTACAACTCAAACGACAACACACTGAAGGCCATAGAACGATGAACACTTAAACCAGCTAGCATCCCTGGAGGTCTGAAACTCCTCAGCCCCGAATGCTCAGTGTTCCGAACGCACGGATATATTCCATGACTAAGTTTTCCTTCTCACTCGGCTTCAAATTTGATCAGGGATTATTTACCTTGATTCTTCCGAATAGTAGGTAGATGTTGTGCTTCGAATTTACCTTTATTTTTAGGAATAGGAGGTAGATGGTGTGCTTCAAATCTGACAAGGGATTATTTACTTTGATTCTTCGGAATAATTGATAGATGTAGAATGATGAGGGTTCAAAATGCATTGATGATATATCGCATGACTAGGTTTTCCTTCCCACTCGGCCTCAAATTTGAAGGGCGATTATTTACCTTGATTCTTCTGCATAATAGGTAGATGTAGCATGCTCAGGGTTCTGAACACACGAATATATCCCATTACTAAATTTTCCTTCTCACACGGATATATCCCATGACTAAATTTGACGAAGGGATTATTTACCTTGATTCTTTGGAATAGTAAGGGATATATCCCATGACTAAATTTGACAAGGGATTATTT
Organism: Pinus tabuliformis; assembly: GCA_031772625.1. Lineage (NCBI taxonomy): Eukaryota > Viridiplantae > Streptophyta > Pinopsida > Pinales > Pinaceae > Pinus > Pinus tabuliformis. The sequence goes on from CM062815.1 coordinate 696,384,042, forward strand.
ATCTTGATTCTTTGGAATAGTAGGTAGATGTTGTGCTTTGACCAGGGATAATTTACTTTGATTCTTAGGAATAGTAGGTAGATGTTGTGTTTTCCTTTTTACTGGGCTTCAAATTTGACAAGGGATTATTTACCTTGATTCTTAGGTAATTTACTTTGTTGACACCTAATCCTCTGCGATTGGGTGAATTTGGAATGTGAACAGTCATCAAGAAGATGAAATGATCAGTCACATTCATGTATATAACAATAGCTACCTAATGAAATAAATGAATCAGTTTTTCTGCCAAGTCTGGAGTTACTCCTGGTCTGACATGGTATCAGAGCCAGCTCCTTGTTTTAGCTATTATGCCCCTTGTAACTCCTCTGTCCTGACCTCTGCCTCTGCCTCTGCTTTATTCCCTTTTGTTTTAAAATAATCTGCCTCTGCCACTGCACTCAATGGTATCGGAACAAGCTCCTTTGTAATTTGCCTCCATGTCATACAAACCCCAGCACATGCCACCACACTCTTCCTGCAAGGCCAACTGCTCTCGCTCTCCTCAATTCTCTGAATAACATCTCTTATCAACTCAGGGGGCATATTCGCCCACAAACTGCACTGCAAGCCTCCATTATTACTATTATTCTTATTATTCGCATTGCTTTTATAATGTAAATCGTCCACAACACTCTGTGAACGAGATCTAAGGAACTTTACTTCAAAGCTCCGCCTGGAGATGCTCCCAATACTGCCTTTCATGTCCTGAAAAATGTTTTTCATGGTCATAGTAATGATGTTACAAATGATAAAAATAACAAAAATAGCACTGCCGGCCTCGTTGAAACCCTGGTTCTGCGCTACAGGGGAATTCGTGTATCGGACCTGTTTCAAATAAATACTGCTGATCGATACTTATGAATGGTATCGAATGCGGCTAAAGACTGGTATGAACTGACATGGTTGCTCTATAGTTTGAAAGTTGTTTTTGTTATTGCTAGTGGTTTCATGTCTATCAGAAGCTCGAGCTTTGGAGAATGCCTCTGTCGGCCAGCTTTGGAACGGTGGTTTGAAGAGTCGTTTGGAAGGAAGCGGTATTCCAGGGTTTCTTTCAAGTACGTGCATACACTTGCACCCCTTGTGGGCTCTTCCCTTTGTGGCTTGGCTCTAAACTAGAGCGCTGGGCTACGATTGAGTTGAGCGGGATTTGGTATGTTATGCAGATTTGATGCCTAATGCACAAATATGACTCTTCCTCCCTCATAGCTTGGTGCTTCATGTGTTGGTCGTTATCTCTGCTATGATGATTCGGTGATATATGTTACAGTAAGCAGCGTTTAAATTTTCATGTGATATATATATATGCGGTGATATATGTTACATTTTCATGTGATATATATATATATATGCGGTGATATATGCAGCGCTCAATTTTTATGTGACACATATATGCTATGATATATGGTACGGTGATAGCAGTGCTCATATTTTTACAGTGGCAACGTTTAACACAAGCGCTCAAATTGTTCATGCTGTGATATATATGTGGTGATATATGTTACAGTGGTAGCATGTTATCAGCATTCATTTCAATAGTCAATAATATATAAATGGCGTAGCAGAATCAGAATCATTCTTTTAGCAGCAAAAGTTTTTTTCTCCACAAAAGCACATTCTTTTTGCCATTAGAAGTATTATTCTATCAGCAGAAGTTATTTTTTTTTCACAGAATGCATTTAATCATCTCTATGGTAGGAATAGTTCTCACTGGCAAGGAGAACTATCCTGAATAGTCCCGGATGATAAAACACACCCTCATCTTCAATGAGTTGTGGAAAGGAGTCTGTGTCGGAGAAGGAGAAAATGACATAGTGCAGCCTACATCAGACAAAGAGCTCGTCATTTGGGAAAACAAGAACAGAAAATCCTATGCATTAATCGCAGCGTCTGTAAATGAAGAAGTAAGTTGCCATATTTCATCATATTCGACTGTCTTTGAAGCTTTACAAAAGCTGAAAGAACTCTATGACTCACATTCTGCACTTGAAGTTGTTCAGCTCATGATTAAACTCTTCACTCTTGAACTGAAAAATAATGATACTCTTGCTCTTGCATCTGAAGTAAAGTCTATAATGCATGATATTAAATCCACTAAGGTTGAGCTGGATATCCCTCTTATTGCTTTTCTCAAGGCACTCTATCCTACTTACTCCAATTATCTTGAGTCTCTACAAGCAAATGGAAATCTTAAAGATATAACCTTTGATTCTCTTGTGAAAAAGTTTGCTGAAAGAGAGAAAGCCTTTGGAAAGAAGACAGTCCCTGAATCTTCTAAAGAGATTGTTTGCCTTGCTCATAAAGAAAAACATCATGCTCAAGATTCTACAAGAAGAAGAGGTGGACGAAGAGGAAGAGGAAGATACTTCAGAGGCAGGGGGGGCAGACATTCTCAAGCAGAAAAAGCAGATCTGCATTGCATTCGCTGCAAACGAAATGGATCACATGATGCTTCTACATGCAAGCTACCATGGGACAAAATTGAGCAGAAAAGAAACCAGCAAAAGGTAAAACTGATGATACAGACAAAGGTAAAGCACCTGAATCCACTCACTATATTGAGGCACAATGTAACATTGGAGTAAATAAAGATTTGTTTAATGCTTCACTTGCTTCTTCGAAAAATGATTGGTTGCTTGATTCAGGAGCAACCTGTCATATGACTCATAGGAAAGATTTTTTTGAAAATTTCACTGACAATGTTGATGGAGCAGTATACTTTGCAGATCAGTCAAAAATCAAGCCATCAGGGCTTGGCACAATCAGGCTTAAACTGCCTGGTCTTCCAGACTTTCTTCTGGATCATGTTCTATATCTCCCACAGCTCAAGAGAAACTTGCTGTCTTTGGTCCACATCCGCCAGCAAGGTCACTCCATTCATATGTTTGATGGCAAGCTTGAGGTAAGAAAAGCATCTGACCACTCACTTGTCATGAGGGGAATAGAAGAAGAAAGGCTTCTCAAACTGCAAGGAACCTCTGCTCATGCACAACATTTCTCATATATTTCTCATCATGAAGAAGGTACACTTCCATCAAGTTTATTATGGCATGCTAGATTTGGACATTTAAACTATGACAATCTCCGCTTATTGAAGAAAAATGGTGTTGCTGGTTTGCCTACAATTCCTAGGAAACATAAGCAATGTAATGTTTGCATTCTAGGAAAGCATAGCAAACAGTCTTTTCATGATTCACATTCAAGAGCACATAGGAAGCTTGAACTCATTCATTCAGATTTATGTGGTCCAATGCCTGTTCCTTCTGCAAATGGAAATAAATATATCATGACATTTATTGATGATTACACCAGAATGTGTTGGGTTTATTTATTGAAGAAAAAATCTGATGCTTTTCAAACATTCAAGAATTTTCATAAATGGATTGAAAATGATGCACAATCTCATATTGGGTCTATTCGCACTGATAATGGAAAAGAATATACATCAAATGAATTTGAACACTATCTTCGCCAACATGGGATTAAACATCAAAGAACTGTGCCTTATAATCCCCAACAGAATGGTGTAGCTGAAAGAATGAATAGAACAATCTTGAATATGGTACGATCCATGCTCTTTTTAAAAAATGTAAAGATAATGTTTTGGGCTGATGATGTTCTATGTGCTGCATATATAAAGAATAGATGTCCATCTAATGCTATAAGAGACAAGACTCCTTATGAATTGTGGTATGGACATGTTCCTTCGGTAAAACATCTCTGGATCTTTGGTTCCACCTGTTATGCTTTGATACCAAAGGTACATAGAAACAAACTTGGTGCTAGAAGTCATAAGTGTATCTTCCTAGGGTATTTAAACACCTCTAAAGCATACCGCCTCTATGATGAAGTAAATAAAAAGTTTGTTGTATCTAGAGATGTCATTTTTCTGGAATCATCCAAATCTGACAATGTTGTTGAGCGGAAACTTGATCGCTTGGATAGATTCGCAAAAACAAAATCATTTCAAGAATTTGATAATCAGATTCCACATCTTGAAGGGGGGATTCCTATACTAGATCAACATGTGGAATCTTCTTCTAAAGAACAATCTCCCCTGCATGAAACTCCAACAACGGATGATGCTTTAATTGATGTAATTGATAGAATTGGGAGACTCAATCTTGATTCAGTCCCAACTCAATCAACAGAGCAGCCTGGACCATCTTAGAAAGGTCCCCCAAAGTGGCTGACAAAGACACTTGAAAGTGTTCATCCTGATGAAATTGGAAAAACAGGAACCAGAAATTCAAACCGACAAAATGGAGGTGATTTAGATGACTCTAATTCACCTGTTGATATGGATGTTACTTATGATTGTGAATTGAACTTGTCTACAGATTTTGAACCAACTTCCTTCAAAGAAGCTACTTCTCATGATGAATGGAAAAAAGCGATGAAAAAGGAGTATGATGCCCTCATAAAGAATGGCACTTGGAAGCTGGTTGATCCTCCATTTGGAACCAAACCAATTGGCTGCAAGTGGGTCTACAAGAACAAATACAAAGCTGATGGCTCACTTGACAAGCACAAAGCTAGGCTTGTGGCAAAAGGCTTTGCACAGAAGGAAGGGGTCGATTATGAGGAAACTTTTGCCCCCACAGCAAAATGGGCCACCATCCAGACACTCTTTGCACTAGCTGCTCAAAACGGTTGGAAAGTCCATCAAATGGATGTAAAAACTGAATTCTTGAATGGAGATCTAAAAGAGAATGTTTTTATGTCCTAGCCTGAAGGATTTGCTATGAAAGGACATGAACATAAAGTATGCAAACTTGTGAAGTCCTTGTATGGCCTCAAACAAGCACCACGAGCCTAGTATGAAAAACTAATTGAGCATCTTCTGAAATTCAACTTCAATCATTTTGATCTTGATGATGCAACTTTATTTTCCAAGAAAGTTGGCAAAACAGTTGTATATCTTGTGGTATATGTAGATGATCTTTTAATGACAGGGAACAATGAAAGCTATATTGCATCCATAAAGAAAGAATTAGGAAAAAGTTTTGAAATGACTGATTTGGGCTATGTTCATTACTATCTTGGCATTGAAGTAACCCAACATCCAAAATCCATATTTCTTTCTCAAAAGAAATACATTGGAGATTTGTTAAACAGATTTGGCATGACAGAGTGCAATCCTCTTTCTACTCCAATGGAACAAAACTTAAAGCTCACATCTATTGAAGGAAAGGAATTTGAGGATGCAACAAGGTATAAATAGCTTGTAGGAAGTCTCATCTATCTCACTATTACCAGACCAGACATTTCATTTACTGTTGGAATCCTCTTCAGGTTCATGCAAAAGCCTTGTGAGGGACATTGGTCTGCTGCAAAAAGAGTTCTAAGGTACTTGAAGGGAACTCAAGACCTTGGAATCAAGTATACACAAGTGGACGACTTCAGCTTGATTGGATACTCTGATTCAGACTTCGATGGAGACAAAGAAACTGGAGTATCTACTTCAGGATATGCTATGAGTCTTGGATCAGGAGCTGTCTCTTGGAAATCACGCAAACAATCAGTTCCAGCAAATTCCACAACAGAAGCAGAATATGTGGCAGCAGCTGAAGCAACGAAAGAAATTGTGTGGCTCAGGAAAATTCTTGAAGATTTGCAGGTAAAACAAGTACAATCAACTCCACTCATGATTGAGAACACCTCTGCAATAAAGTTGGCCAAGAACCCAAAGTTCCATGATTGTACAAAGCACATCGATACTAAATATCATCTGATCCGACATCCTGTTGAGGCCAAAACAATCCATCTCCATGATTGTTCCACAAATGAGCAAATTGCAGACATCTTCACCAAAGCGCTTGGAAGAAAAAAGCTTGAAAGATTCAGAACGATGCTTGGACTCACCAACATCCCTTCAGATTAAGGGAGGGAATGTTGACACCTAATCCTCTGCGATTGGGTGAATTTGGAATGTGAACAGTCATCAAGAAGATAAACTGATCAGTCACATTCATGTATATAACAATAGTTACCTAATGAAATAAATGAATCAGTTTTTCTGCCAAGTCTGGAGTTACTTCTGGTCTGACATACTTGATTCTTAGGAATAGTAGGTAGATGTGCTTCGAATCTGACAAGGGATTATTTACCTTATTTCTTTGGAATAATAAGTAGAGGGATTATTTCCCTTGATTATTTGGAATAATAGGTAGGACGTAGATGTTGTTAGCCGTGATGACTTCTAACTTTTAGGAATTGATTTATTAACTACTGCCGTTAAGTAAATGTTGTTTTAAAGTTGTGGGCCGATATGGCTAAAACAAGAATAAGTATATGGGAATATATGTTTTGATTTTGTTTTCATGATATAACATTTTAGTTTTGAACCATGGTTAAGAAGTAATGTTAGAGTAAGCTTAAGCTTACCCTAGGTAGTTGGATAGTTGTGTAGTTGTGGGTGAGGTAGTTACCTATCCAAACTCCATGGAAATAAAAACCTCCAAAAAATACCAAGAAGATATAATGAACCTAGGAGAGAAGGTACAAAGAAGAAAGACTTTAGAGTGGAGTCTATATGGAGTTGTGAGCTCACACTGATGATTTATGGCTAAGTCTGGTAGTGACCAGATAGCTTGAAAGAAACTTTAAAACAGTGTTGAGAGAAGCTGCTTTGGGGTAAAGCTAGCTTGGGGGAGGTGCACTGAAAAGACTAACCTCACGGTTTGGAAGAAAATTTCTCATCCTGGTAGTTTGTAGTTCACATGAAAGGAAAGACTCAGATAAGTTTCTATTTCTGCGAAAATATTATGTTCTCTGGTCAGTTATAGACTTAAGTTTCTGCTGTTTAATTAGCGCAAATGAAGGTGTGTTCATTTAAAGTATTACATGGAATCTGTATGGTAGTATCTAAACTAAAGTAGCGATAATCATGTAATATTTAGGAATGTAAGAGTTATAATTATACTGTGAACAAAAAACAGGGTTGAGGAAAGAAAGTCGACTGTAGGAGACAATTGTTGCTGCACAATAAGATTTTACCACAATTCGAGTCAATAAGCTCATCAATGTTCAAAACAAGGGAAGTTCGTGGTGCTAGGGAACACGAAGTTGCATTTAGGTTTAATCGTTTAATTTTGTAGCAACTCTTATTTCAGACCCTATATCATTTTAAATGCGGCCTAACATGACCATTCTATACCCAGAGCATATTGATCTCCGTTTCTTTTTCAATGGCAGTGACATGACGGCATGTTATATCAGGTATCGAGTGGCCATATCAGACCACATTTAAAATGCTATAGGGTCTGAATGTCACGACTAGCAGAGCAAGGGTTAGTTTCCGAGGCACCAGAGGGGATTGGTAAACTAGAACAATCCCTTCACTGCTCGGCTGGAAGAATTAAACTAATACAGTACCATAAAAACAAACTATACAATTCCGGTACAGTTTAAATGTTTAATACCAAGTAAATACACATGAAACCAAAAGTAACAGGAAGCAAGGAAAATGAAACAGTAACATATGCAACTAGTTGAAATCATGATTAAGACTCTGCCGAGTTATCAAACCATAATGAATTTTATGATCATACACTAATAAAACTACCCAAAGATTCGTATTCACCGCAACTTATCAAATAAACCATATCAAGAGTTTTTGTTACTCAATACATACATACATATATAAAATTTAAAACAGAGATTAAAATCCATGACAGAGTCGATTATAGTGAAATGACAAAATTCCTAAAATGACAATTCCAATCGGCTTTTCCATTAAAAGTCTAGTCTCATACATCAAACCGGCAGTATTGGAAACCCCAGCCGTTCCAGCCATGGGATAATTAATTTGAGAATGAAAACGGGAAACCGAGATATATTAACATGAATTTCCAAAACTTGCTAACAGGGGTTCCTTTCCCAATGGAAGTCTTCGAACACACTTGGAGAGAGAAGGAAGTCGGTCATTAAGCTAGACAAGGGTTGACTCACAGAAGTAGTAACCGAGACAAGATTAGAGTGTACCTGCACCACAAGATCCAAAGTGATTAAAAGAACCATCATGGCATGCCCTTAAATTAAAAAAAAAATATTTATTGACACTCTTCTTACCTTTAGAGGAACCAAGTGGAAGTAACCCTAGCTGGTTGGGGTTCACTTGTAAAAGAAAAACCACCACTGCTCACTTTTAAGAACTCAAATATAGAAGAAACCACTAAAACCCAACAAAGGGGTAGAAACCGAACTGGACCTTTGAAACCCTCGACCTAGAACGTTGTTTGTAGCTGTGCGTCTGAGCCATGCGTTCCTGCAATGAAAGGAATTAAGTTTATGTGCAATGAAAATTTACGGCGAAACAAAGAACAAAGTGACAAACATCAACTATTTTCAAAACCCTAACTCCACCTCGAATGCGATTGTGCGTAATTCCAATCTTGTTGTGCCGGTTGAAGTTTCAAGCCTCATTCTATGGTCTATGCGACATAATGATCAAACCCTGAAGTTGTAAATCCAGAACGATACCCTAGATGCAAACAAAGCTCTGGAAACAAAAGTGCTAATGGCGCCGAGTGAGAGGGGGAGGTAGGGAGTTAGTTACTCTCGAACTGTCCAAATAGATCCTCACCGTCGGATTCATGCACCCGCTAGAAGCCGTAGATCCAGATACAGATCCTGAGAAAGGGCTTCTAAGTGGATGACCTCGATTCATCCTCAAGATGTTTCCAAAATTAAATACACCGCTAAAATATTTATGTGTCGAAAAACTGTGTTAATAAAAAATAATCAAATTCCAAGTTTGTTCAGAAGGCTGAAGGTGTTTGTCAAATAGGTAGAGTGTTTCAAAAACACATATGTATAAATGTGATGGTCAAACCTTTGTGAGAAAAGAACATTATGCCATAGAAGTCAATACAATAAGTTATGAACTCAACTCTGAAACAAAAGTTAAAACATGTATATACTAGTTAAATTATATGTCTATGAAGAGAGATACTATGTGAAAATGTTAATTTTTTTATTCCTTGTAAAATGTTTGTCTTGGCTTTAGAGGATGTGACAATAGCAGATGTAGCTCGTACAGTGAATCACTTGAAAAAAATTCTCTCGAATAACTTTTGGGTTGCTCGAGGGGTCTAGAGTTTGGGCTAGAATATCTTCTATTAAGATTTCCTTCTTATTTGGGTTCAAATCTCATGCTATCCTTTTTATTTGGGTTCAAATCTCATGCTATGACACGTTTGTCTATAAGACCATTATATATCTTGATTCTTCTTCGGAACAATAAATAGATAGATATTGTTCATAAATAGATAGATGTTGCTCGTGAACCCAATTGGTACCAACCGTGGACCACTGAGTTTGGGTTCTGAATGACTCTCGACTTGATCTAGAGTTCAGGCTTGAATAAGCCAACATGAGCTTTAAGGTGGGGCCAGGCCCAAATTCCTTCTAGCGGTCGAATTGATGGACTTCCCTCGACTTCGCCGTTAACTAATTGGATTTCTAGATCCCCTCCCCATGACTGCGAACTGACTAGTTAACATCTAATTCTGATTTCTTGAGCCTACCTTTGGCTTAGAACTGATTTTGTTCTGGATGATTTCCCTAATCAAGTGAGCCCCTAGTCTTTAGCCCCAATTCAATTTCTTCATTGTGGTTCCTCATTCGTCTCATGGACTCTCACAAGCCCCCTTTTCAACGTTGTCAAACTACATGGAGGTGCCTTGACACTAGCCCCAAGGTCGCGGTCCAATGTCTATCTATCTAGATTTGGTCCCCCGGTCTAATCCATCTCAGGACTATGTACCTCTGAGAGATGCTTTCTAATCCCTCTCAAGACTATGTACCTCTGAAAGCCGCAATCTAATCCCTCTAAAAACTATGTACCTCTGAGAGTTTCTCCAAGCATATTTTCTTCTATTAAAAAGAAATCCTATATTCTCCACACTCCAAAATTGCAACAACAATGTGTTTCTAAAGTAGCCAGGTCAAAATCATCTTTTCTCTAAAGAAGGTGTAATTTCAAGTTCCTAAACATTCAGGTTCGACTTGTTGGTGAAATAGAAGGAAAAATAGGAAAGAATTACACACATTCAGTTATATATTGACCAAGAAAACACCATAACTAACTGGAAACCAAACACACACATAGACACAGGATTTACGTGGTAAAACCTCGACAATGTGTCAAGGAAACATCCACAGGGCAAGGGATTAGAATATATTAAATCAACAATGATTCTCCACACATTACATTTCATGGGCATTCACCAGTTTTATATCATCGACCTTCGTTACATAACTGACAATTCGGTATAAAACTGACTAATTACATTTTACCCAAAATTACTAATTCATTGTCAAACTAACAAACTCCACCTTGACAACAATTTTCCTAATCCCTTGCTCATGCCAATTCATCATTTTTTTTGCAAGCCAAGAGAAGCTAAACACCAACGCAGCTTCTCTATTGTAACTGGCTTTGTGAACATGTCTGCACAATTCTCTCGCGTATGGACCTTTTGAAGAGCTACTTTTCCACCATCGATCACATGTCTCAGAAAATGATACCTTACATCAATATGCTTGGTTCTGTTGTGATAAGCAGGATTTGTAGCCAAGTGAATAGCGCTTTGACTGTCACAAAGTACATTCACTTTCTCCTGCGTCCTTCCAATCTCATCGAGCAGACCCTTTAACCAGATTGCTTCTTTACTGGCATCTAAAGCAGCTATATATTCAGCTTCGGTAGTGGACAACGCAACTATTTCTTGAAGCTTTGACATCCAACTAATTGCTCCACCTGCAAGAGTAAAGACATAACCTGTAGTAGATCTTCTTTTGTCCAAATCACCTGCATAGTCAGCATCTACATATCCGCAGACTGATCCTTCACTACCATTAAAGACGATGCAATGGTCACTTGTGCCTCTTAGATATCAAAGCACCCATTTCACTGCTTGCTAATGTTCTTTTCCTGGATTTTCCATGAACCTGCTGACAACCCCAACTGCATATGAAATGTCAGGTCTTGTAGATACCATCGCATATATTAAGTTGCCTATAACATTTGCATGTGGTACATGAGACATATACTGCTTTTCTTCATCAGCTCTAGGACTCAAAACCGAAGAAAGCTTAAAATGGGAAGCTAGTGGAACATTAACAGGTTTCACATTATTCATTGAGAACTTTTCAAGTACTTTCTCTACATACTTCTGCTGTGATAACCAAAGCTTACCATTTTTCCTGTCTCTATGTATCTCCATGCCCAAGATATGTTTTGCTGCTCCAAGATCCTTCATATCAAACATCCTAGAGAGTTGAGCCTTTAACCTGTTGATCTCTTCCATGCTTTTGCTTGCAATAAGCATATCGTCAACATACAAAGCTAAGATAATGAATATGCCATTGAAACTTTTGAAGTACACACAATGATCATACTCACTTCTTATAAAGTTCTGGCTCACCATGAAGGAATCTTGTACCATTGTCTGGGAGACTGCCTCAGACCATACAATGATTTCCTGAGCTTGCAAACTAATCTTCTGCTGCGACCTCGTACAAAACCTTCTGGTTGTTCCATATATATCTCTTCGTTCAAATCACCATGTAGAAAAGCTGTTTTAACATCTAACTATTCTAACTCAAGGTTAAGCAACACAATTAGTTCCAACACAATACGAATAGAAACAAGTTTTACAACTGGAGAAAAAATCTCATGAAAGTCTACACCTTCTACCTGAGAATACCCTTTTGCTACCAGTCTCACCTTATACCTTTCGATACTTCCATCAACTTTCCATTTCAGCTTGAAGACCCATTTGCATCCAACAACACTTCTCCCTTCAGGAAGCTCTACAAGATCTCAGGTATTGTTCTTGGCTAAGGAGTCCATTTCTTCTTCCATAGCCATTTTCCATTTCTCGCTATCTGTATCATCTACTGCTTCTTGATAACAAGAAGGTTCCCCATCTTCAGTAATCAAAGCAAAAGATGAAGCAGAATCTTTATACCTTTTGGGAGTTTTCCTTTCCCTTGTAGACCTTCTAAGAGCGACTAGTTGCTGAACTGGTTCAGAAACTTGCACTGGTTCAGAAGCTTCATTGGCTTCCTTTGTGTCTTCAACACCTTTTTCTCCAGAAGTCTCTCCTTCCTTTCGACTGTCACCGAAAGGTCTAGCCTCCAACTGAACTCGTTGATTCAGCGATACTTGTTCATGTTCAATTCTTTCAACATTTGATTTTAACAGAGAGGATTCATCAAATGTTACATCTCTACTAATGACTATCTTCCGCAATGTAGGATCCCACAACCTATATCCTTTCACTGCATAGTCATACCCAACAAAGACATAACATTTCGCCTTTGGATCTAATTTTGAACGCTGATTTTTCGGAATAAGAGAATAAGCATCACAACCAAATATCCTCAAATGTGAATAGTCACAAGACTGACCTGTCCAAACTTCTTCAGGAATTTTACAATCAATTGCTACTGAAGGTGATCAAACTTCTTCAAAAATTTTACAATCAATTGCTACTGAAGGTGATCTGTTAACTAAATAACAAGCAGTAGATACTGCTTCTGCCCACAACTCCTTTTGCAAGTTAGCATTGCTGATCATGCTTCTGGCTCTTTCCATAAGAGTCTGATTCATACGGTCAGCAACACTATTTTGCTGAGGAGTATAAACAACAGTTTTGTGTCTAACAATTCCCTCATCCTTACAGTATTGTTCAAATTCAATTGAAGTGAACTCACCACCATTGTCAGTTCTTAGAAATTTAATAGATTTGCCTGTTCTTTTCTCTATCATTACTTTAAATTGTTTAAAGACATTTAATACATTAGCTTTCCTTTTTAGCATATAGAGCCAAACTTTACGAGAGTAATCATCAATAAACGTTAAAAAATACAATGCACCTCCATATGACACAATAGGGGATGGTCCCCACAGATCAGAATGAATATAGTCTAAAACATCTTTACTATTATGATTTCCAACTTTAAATCTCTATTTACATTGTTTTGCATACACACAATGTTTACAGAAATCTAACTTCAAGGATTTCAAGATCGGGAAGAGATTTACGTTTCATCAGTATATGAAGACCTTTCTCGCTCATATGACCCAATCGCTGATGCCACGGACGAGTACCTGCTTCTTCCTTTTCTGACGCAACCGCTGCTTCACTGACCTGAGTACTTCCTTTTAACCTATAAATATTTCTGACCTTTTCTGCCTTCATAACCACAAGGGCTCCTTTAAAGACTTTCAAGACACCATCCTGACCCGTAAACTTATAACCATCTGAATCCAACACTCCCAAAGAAATCAAAATTTTCTTCAAATCAGGTACATGTCTAACACTAGTTAATGTTCTAACTATGTTATCATACATCTTAATTCTGATATCTCCCATCCCAACAATCTGACATGACACATTGCTACCCATAAACACAGAACTACCGTTTACATTTTTATACGAAGTAAACCAATTTCTATGTGGGCACATGTGATGCGAAGCACCAGAGTCTAACAGCCAACTATCTAAACCCTGAGAGACATTACATTCAGGTGAAGTTTCATCTATCATACATAATTCTTCAGCAGATAAAACTTCGTCTATCATACCTGAATCGACCTGATTCGCTTCCTTCTTCGGGTTTTCGGATTCCTTTCGTTTCCAACAGTCCTTCTTCAAGTGTCCAATTTTACCGCAGTTCCAACATTTTGCCTTACACTTCTTTCCCTTCGATTTCGATCTGGAAGACCCCCTTGGTTTTTCTCCTCTTTCCTTTGAGCGTCCTCTAGCGACCATGGCTTCTGATGCAACTGTTTCAGTGCTAGATTTCCTTCGTACTTCTTCAGATAGGAGAGCTCCCACCACTGATTCAAACTTCAAAGAATCAACAGTGCTCAAGCTGATTTAAGTTACGAAGTGATCCCATGATTTAGGCAGAGAACACAACAAGGTTATGGTTTTATCTTCTTCCTGTATTTTGACTTCCATATCTGTTAATTGACATATTAGTGTATTAAAAACATTCAAATGTCCTGCAACGTTTGAACCTTCTCTCATTCGAAGACTGTATAACTGTCTTTTCAGATAAATTCTGTTGGTTAATGACTTTGTCATATAGAGGTTTTCAAGTTTTTCCCACAATCTTGACGTTGTAGTCTCTTCAACAATATTGAAGAGAACTTCATCCGCTAGGCATAACCGGATGGTACTGAGAGCTCGGGCGTCCAAGTCCTCCCAGTCTGAAGTAGTCATGGTAGCAGGTTTCTTAGTTGCCCCATCCAATGCCTTGTGCAATCCTTGTTGCACAAGCAAATCCCTAACCTTCAGTTTCCAAAGAGCAAAATTGCTCTTTCCGGTGAATTTCTCCACCTCGAATTTCGCATTCGACATCTTGGCCATTTTTCCTCTTTCCTAGGGTTTTAGTCTTTCTAGGGTTTATATATATATATATAGATTTTTGTTTGTCTTTCTCAAAAAAAAAAATCCCCAATTCAATTATTTCAAACCCTTTGTTTGTTTTTCTTCAAACTACATGAAATCTTTCCTTCAATTCACATAAAAACCACCTTTTACAAATTTCTGGAAAACTTCTGGGAAAAATAAATTACCCGGATCTAGATATACCCGTAATACTTCAGCATCCTTGCAGCAGATGGCTGATGGCAGATAACTCTACACGCAGGCAACAGGTCCACGGCTTCCTCCTCGGGCTGCAGTCAACGCTTCATGCTCTGCTCATGCAGTGGCCTTCCTACTCACACTGCAGTCAACACCCGACTCCGCCAGACTCTTCACGCTCTGCTCATGCAGTGGCCTTCCTCCTCACGCTGTAGTCAACACCCAACTCCGCCATACTCTTCAAGCTCTGACCTCTGCGTGCAGATGGCTCCTCCTCACGCAGACACTGCAGAGAAGAAAGAATAACATTCTACGTGCTGTCACGCTCTGACAACTGCGTGCTGTCCCCCTCTGTCATGCTCACGCTCTAACCCAACCCTTTATTTTTTCCTCAGGCAGATTCACGCTCTGATCCAACGCAGGGATTCACGCTCAGGCAAATTCATGCTCTGATCCAATGCAGGTTGCCTCCTTTTTTTTTCTCCACAGGCAGATTGCTCACTCAAATTCAACTACCTCGCTCTGATATCACTTGTTGATGAAATAGAAGGAAAAATAGGAAAGAATTACACACATTCAGTTATATATTGACCAAGAAAACACCATAACTAACTTGAAACCAAACACACACATAGACACATGATTTATGTGGTAAAACCTCGACAATGTGTCAAGGAAACATCCACGGGGAAAGGGATTGGAATATATTAAATCAACAATGATTCTCCACACATTACATTTCATGGGCATTCACCAGTTTTATATCATCAACCTCCGTTACATAACTGACAATTCGGTATAAAACTGACTAATTACATTTTACCCAAAATTACTAATTCGTTGTCAAACTAACACGACTTCCATCTCCACAATTGAGTGCAAAGATGTGTGAAAGGTTAAGGCAAAGGAGTATACTCAACCCAATAAAACTTTGGATTATACTTTTAATACATGAAATACATTCATATGGAGGGTGCAACTCCTTCACCAAGTAAAAAACATTCTTATTGCGATTTACACTTCACCAGGAGTTGACTCTGTTGTTTTAAAATTTGCTCCACAATTTTCTCACCTTTTTAACTCTATGAAATTCCGTGATAAATTGTTTTACGTGCCCACCAAAATTTGCTCCACAATTTTCTCACCTTTTCCTCTAAGACTTACATCCGTCACTAAACTAAAGACTTCTACACATGTATATTTAAAAGAAAAGAATTTTAAAACATTAGTACATGGCAAAAAAAATATATTTAAAACTTAGGATGGGTGATTGTACTAAAACATAATTCTTCTGATACTGTATACAAATGATAGTTGTAGAATCAATGTTTGACCATACGTTTTCCCCAACCCTTCATTAAATGCACATTCGTTCTTAATTACTTGATGTGTGTTGCATAATGGTCTGATGTGTTGCGGAATGGAGAATTTGTATTCCTGCTCAGAACTTCATTTAAGCCTTGATGTGTGTTGCATAATGGTTTGATGTGTTGCAGAATGGGGAATTTGTACTCCTACTCAGAACTTCATTTAAGACGTGTCCTTCAGCTTGCAAACAAAATCCACAACCTGCAAAAAAATTACATGGTTGAAAAATCCACAACCTGCAAAAATATTACATGGTTGAAAAATCCACAACCTCCAAAAAAAATTACATGGTTGATTTACATGTGTACTATAGGTATGGCTACTGTCAATTTATTTAATGCGGTGGTTGGGATTAATTTTTCAATACTGCCCCTTAATCACAACTACTACCATTGACAATTCCCAAACAATCTTTGAGATAAAAAAAGTTTTCATGTGCCAATGGCTTTGTGAAGATGTCTACAAATTACTTGCAGGTGCTGCAGCACAATTTCACCATAGTTAATCAATTCTTTAATGAAATGATATTTAGCCTCAATGTGCTTTGTCCTCTTGTGAAAAACATAATTCTTTGATAGTGCAATTGATGAATTATTGTTGCAGAAAATAGTTGTTGTTCCCTCTTGTTCATGGCATAAATCCATCAACATTCTTCTCATCCAAACTCCTTGACACACTGGTGTTGTTGCGACAACATATTTAGCTTCTGCTGTTGACAATGACATTGTCAATTGCTTCTTGGAGGCCCATGAAATGACTCTCGAACCCAAATGAAAAACATATCCTGACGTGTTATTTCTATCGTCAACACTTCCTTCCCAGTCATTGTCAGTGTAACCAACCAATATAAAATCATTTGCAGCAGTGTAAAAAACACCATAATCCTTTGTCCCATCGACATAACTTAAAATCCTTTTGGCTTCTTGCCAGTGTGTCTCCTCGGGTGTCTCCATGAACCTTGACACCAAACTCACTGCATACATTATATCACGCTAGTTGTTGTCAAATATATCAAGGTGCCCAACATACTTTTGTATAATATCAGATTAACATTGTTGCTGCAATCTTCTTTGCTCAATTTCAACCCCATGATAGTTGGAGTTGGTGTGGGCTTGCTGTTTTGCATATTAAACCTCTCCAAAATGTTTGCTACATACTTTTCTTGGGAAATAAAAATGCCATTTTCTGTTTTCTTCACTTCTTTGCCCAACAAATACCTTAACAACCCCAAGTTAGTCCTTTCAAACTCACTTTTCATGTTTTCGATGAGGAAATCATCACCTTCTGTAAAAATCAAATCATCTACATATAAGACAACAATAAGGAGCTTAATGTCACTCTCTTTGATGTAGAGAGTAGCCTCACCATCACATTTGTTGAATCCATTGTCCAACAAGTAAACAACTATCCTGCAATACCATGCACGCGGTGCTTTCTTTAGCCCATAAAGAGTTTTCCTCAACCTATACACCTTGTCTTCTTGGCATTCTACCTCATAACCAGGTGGTTGTGCAACATATACTTTGTCTTTCAACACTTCATTCAAGAATTCGAATTTTACGTCCATTTGATACACTTTCCATTTATGTTGCGCAACAATCAACAACACTGTACACATTGTCTCCATCCTTGCAGCTGGCGTAAATGTCTGTGCATAATCTCTTTTTTGCTGCTTATATCCTTTGAAAACTGGCCTTGCTTTATTCCTTTCAATCTTTCCTTCAACATTGCATTTGGTCATATAGACCCACTTCACTCCAATGACTTATTTTCCTTACGAGAGGTCTACTAACTCCCATGTGGCATTCTTTTCTATTGCTTCTATTTCTTCATCCATTGCCGAAACCCATTTTTCTTCTTTGACTGCATCTTCAAAATGGATTGGGTCATCTACATGAAAAAACAATGCAAATAAGGAATTCAGACCAACACTACTATCAACTTCATTTTGCTCATAAATTTCACTTAAATTTCTGAATTTTTGTCTTCTTATTCTTGCAGAATATGGGCTTGAAATGTCACTTGACGTTGTTCTTGAGGTAGATGACGTTGCAGGTCTTTTTGGTGTGCTTAGACCAGTACTTTCTTGATTGCGCGAGACTGTCCTATTATTTGTTGATGGTGTTACTTGTTGACTACTTTGATGTCCTTGAATATGAGTAGGAGGAGTCACCGTTGAGGAATTACTTGCTGCATTTAATTCCCCTTTGTCTTGCCGTCGTATACACGTTTTCACATTGATTATCTTCTGCAAAATTCCATCCCATGCTTCCTCTTTTATGAAATACACATCTCTACTGATTATGACCTTCTTGATAAATGGATTGTAGAGCTTGTAGTCCTTGGATTCATCACTATATCAAACAAATATGCATTTCTCACCCTTGCTGTCCAACTTCTTCCTTAGCTCATTCGAGACATGTTCATAAACCACACTTCCAAACAATCTCATGTGAGTGACAATATGATTTCTTCCACTCCAAGCCTCTTCAACCACCATATTCTTGACACTTTTGGTGGGACACCTATAAATGATATATGTTGCACATGGGACTACTTCAACCCAATAATCATTTGGAAAATGGTTTGCCTTGAACATACTCCTTGCCATTTCCATAATAGTTCTATTTTTCCCTTCCGTGACACCATTTTGCTGAGTTGTATACCTTGTTGTAAATTTCTTGTGAATCCCATGCTATGTGAAAGAACATAGGAATCCATTTGAGATGTATTCTCCACCTCTATCACTCCTAAAAAAATTTATGTAGTGTCTGTTAGCGCTTGAAATTTCACCTCAGGCTGAGAAAGGTAAACATCAAGGCAACATCAAACCACTTAGCCTCGTAGCTAGCCCTACGGGGCAGGAGAGGGCTCTCTCCGGTCTATCTCGGTAAAGATCTTCAATTGGTGAGATGACCAATAGGGTAACACTGATTTTAGGCTAGTAAATTGATCAAAAGGGTTGATTTAGGGTTTTTAGGGTTTTTGGTGGCAAATTGAGGAGATGGCAATTTTGGGTGCGGGGATTGGACACAGTTTCTGCAGGGGGTTCTTTGGGGCGAGGTAGGAGACAGTATTGATGCCTTTGATTGAGGTGGATGATTTAGAATGACAGATGAGGAGTTAAGGAGAGCAAACAATAACTTTGAATTCTCCTTAAACAGTAGAAAACATTGAAATTAAACAAACTTAAAAGCAGAGCATGACAGTCATGAGTTCTACTTTAACACTTCATTTGCTTAATGTGCAGAAGGAAAAGAAAGGAAATGATTCACATAACACACTTACAAGTACATAGAGAAACACACCGTCAATACATGTAACCACAAGAATCCCAAAAAGGACTGCAAAACCCTGGTCTTCCTTAGCCAAAAATTGCAGAGATACAGTGAATAATACAATGATAACTTCTCCCTCAAGAGTCCAACCATGAAAATGAGCAAGAGAGTACATAATATAGATCATCTAACATCTTTCCCTGCCTCTAGGGGTCGAGCTCACTATCCTAGGAGCTGTTTCAACCACTTCTAAACTAAGCACTGAAAACTAGGCAGTCAAAACAACTTGCCTCTATAAGCTAGGAAACCAATTCATTCATTTAATTTTCACCTATTTCATGAATGAATCTTCTAGAAGAAATACATAAGTGTAAAAGTATCAAAAAATTACATTATTTAAATCAAGGAGGATAACAATCCACTCCAAAAAGTCAAACATGGTCAAATCTGCGTTTTTCTGAGCTGTACAGTGAAATTTTGAGAAAATTGTCTGATAGGTCGCGCGCCTCTGCCTGACGGGTCGCGCACCGTTGAGGGCACTTTTGGGGCACTTCTAGGTGTCCAAATTGAGCAAGAGTAGGCTTGTTGGAAAGGTCTTTGAGTCTACTTTCCAACCCAACTGGAATTTCTGAATTTGGTGGTCATTTGCCCCTCCAAAATTGCAATCTCCCAAGACTGCTTTCTGTGTCTCAAAAATGTGGCAGAAAGTCATTTTTTGCTTGTTTTTTGACTTTCTGGAGGCCCAAAACTTCATAAAATCTCTTGGCAATGGATGAGCATATGTAACTTTTCATGAAAAATCTGGAAATGCTGAGTTTTTGCAAAATGGAGTTGCCAAGAGAAAGGGTCGCGCGGGGGGTGAGACCCGTTAATGGACAAAACCTATAAATTGCCTGAAAAAAACCAAAATTGACCCAAAATGTTCAAAATTTCTTGGTATTTGTGATGTGGCTGAGCTATTTAGTGCCTTGCTCCTTCAAGGAAGCCTCGGCCAAAATGTGGAGGGGATCAGGCCTCTTTCTCCTTTTTTGTGCCTTGGCCAACCGCCTTTGGAACATCTTCATCTTCGCCTTGCACACGTGCATCCGCGCCCAATAATGGTTCTTCATGTTTCTCAACAATTTCTTATCTTGGTTGGCCTTAGCCAACAACCTCTCCAAGTGAGCATTGAGCCGGATAAGCATGGACTCTCGCTCAATGGGCAATAGATCACCGGGTCTTCTTCTATTCAAGATGCGGTCTCCACGAATCCTCCACAACTCATCAAGAGCTTGCTCATCCTCCAACTGCTTGTTGCGCTGCTCTAGATATGAGATTGTCCATTGTGCCCCCTCTAATCTCCTCTGCAATGCATCATTTTTAGCTCTAAGGTGCTGAATGATCTCCTTTGACTCTCGGCTAGGAGAACTGACATCAAGATCAATAAGCTCTATATCTGGAACACCTGATGGTCCCTCATCAATCCTGGGCTGTTTGCCCCTCTCTGATACCTGTGCTGCTGAAGAAAGCGAGGCCCCTTCCACCTGATGTGGAGATAACACTCACTGATCCGATGAAGAAGGCGAGACCCCTTCCACATGCTGTGGAGAAAGTACTCGCCGAGTTGCTGCAAATAAGGCCCTTTGGCCTCTCTGATAGGTGACCAAAGGTGAGGAGCTGACATGTCTAGTGACGGGGATGTCATGCTGCTGTGATGGTCCTCCCTCCTCGTGAATAACCTCAGGATGTGGCGGTGGTGGTGCTGTGAAAAGCTCACGAGAGATGAACTCCTCCCATGAGATGCCCTGCTGAGCCAACTGATGTAATACCACAAGCTGAATCAAACCATAATGGTAAAGGCTCCTATACTGCTGTGCCGGGCTCTTCCTCTGCATCATGGACACCATCCTCTCAATGTTCTGATAGAAGAAAACAGGGATGTTCATCATCCGTACCCGTGTGAAGTGCATCAATAGGCGAATATGGTACGAATATACCTGTGAAAATCTGCCCTCACAGGTAAAATAGAGCATGATGAGCCTCATCATGGGAGCATACTCACTCCTGAGAAATCTGAAGGGAAACACACCTGTCAAGTGCCTCATGAGTACTGGTCTAACGAAAGGCTCAAAATGAACACTGTCCAACACCTTGCGCTTATTCCATACCTCTCCGACATTAGGTATCCCTGTGGCCTGTGCAATCATCTCGGGTGTCAATGTAAAGTCCACCCCGGCAAGGTTGACATGTCCATCATGCAAATGTAAAACAAATAGGCGAGTTAACTCTCTGTGATGCTGAATCCGAGAGATCCTCTCGCAAAACTCATAACAAGACATATACTGGAAATGTGAAACTGCCATAGGACAAGCCTGTAAATCTGTCAAAGAAGTGGGCTCCTCTCTCTTATGATGATCAACCTTTCCACCCTTATGAGGCCTCCTCTGTACCTCAATCTCTGAAGCTGATGCCTGGTCATCACTCTGCTCATAAGTTTCGGTTTCTGACATTGTTTAAGGAGCAAAGTGGCCAAAATGTACTGTTGTTTTTGCCTTGCAAAATGCTGATCTATATGCTGTTTCAAGGGGACAAGGAGCACGAGGGGAATGTTAGGGGAGGGATACTTTTAAAGGGAAAATGGGAGTAAATATATAAAACAGGGATTTTAGGGAAAAAACATTGCAAAATCATTGCATATGCATCATTATATACATTTGTTTACATGGGTATTAGGAGAGGTAGGATTAGGGCTTGATTTTTTTATTTTTTAGGGAAGAGGGGTAGGGTTTAGTTTTTCTTTACAAATTTAAAAGGGAAATTTACATAGGAAGACAAGGAAAATGAAATGGGAAATGGGGAAAAATGATTACAAGGGAATACCCTAAAACAGCATAAAACCCTAGGCATATTTTACAATTTTAAACCACAGCCACATAGAGCTTTTTCTCTTGCACAATGAGATCTTTAAAAATGTATTCATGATGTCTTTAACCATAACAAGCAGCAATTTGTAAGTTGGAGGGCCTACCTTAGGCAATTTGGCGATTTTGTTGGCTCCTTGGATGAATTTGCAGGCGATTTTATAAGGAGGGCGCTAACGGGTCGCGCGCCTCACCCAACGGGTCGCGCGCCACTGACGGGTCGCACCCGTTAGAAATTAACACTGCTGGAAGGCGCTTGACGGGTCGCGCGCCTGTCAAGCTCACAAACTCAGCTCGAAATCACTTGCAAGCACTTGCTCAACGACTTGGATACACAATGAGGGTCGATGGAGGGAGATTGGGCTTTTATAACTTTGATTTGAATTAATTTCATGCCCAAACCCACTTTATAATGTTTTTCTTTGACACTTTATAAACTTGACTTTTTCTTGGTTTCCTTTGTCCTGAAATTGACTGATTTGATGCTTTTCTTTGATGCTTTTTGCAGGGATAGCATCTGAGGGATCTTGGCAAGGGAGCCAGGGTTGCGTGTTGCCTTTCAAAGAATTTTTGAAGTTTTACAATTTTTACAAAATTTTGAGAAATGACCTTGGCTTTAAAAACAGGGTTCTTAAATCCAAGGTGAAAATTAGCTGCACAAGATAGAATCTTTCGACGAAACACTTTGAAAATCATCCCTCTGGCTTGTTGGGCACTTATTGACCTTCAGAGACATGACCTTGAAGATAAATTTGACCTAAACCCTAGACCTAGAAATTTTGACCTCAAGACAAGACAAATAACCTTGAAAAAGTTTAATGACTAGAACAACTTGATCCAGTAGTGCCAAGAGGGGAATAAAGACACCAGCTCCTCCATCAGGGTTATGGCATGCCTAATGGAATGCAAGACACTGATGCGACACCTACTTATGCAAATGCAAAGAGCTTTGATCGCTGATGGAGGGCTACTAGACCGACTCTAACATTGGCTCCAATGGGGATGGTAGCTCCTTGGAGATACGAAGAACTGCAGATCTCTGGGAGAGCAGACCAGTGCTTTATAATCATTGGGCAATGGAGTCAAAAACTCAAACTGAAAGGCATGACTGAAAACTGATGACTTGACAACACAAATTGACTCTCACTCAACTAAAAACTGACTCAATACTTAAACACAATCGACCAACTAAAAATAATGCTCAAAGTGGAGCTTATTCATCAAAACCTACTCTAACAGTTTCATTCATCACCTGATCAAGTGAAATGAAACAACCAATGCAACCAAGTAAGTATCCCATCTGCTGTTCGAATTCTCCACAAGTGCTCACTTATGAACAACAAAAGAGAACTACTGAAAGGCAACTCCGATGGCAACTTGGGAACAGATCCGTTGAATGATATGAATTCTCTATCTGCCTCCAAAAACACTGCATAAGGATCTTGAAGTTCATGCACACTGGGACTTAGTTCATCCAATGGATCACTTCTTGTTTCCTCATACCATGAATACAACCTTTGATTTGAGCCTTGTGACGAGACCTCTGCTGAAAATGACAAAGAAACCGGTTGCTGGATCAAGTTCATGTCAGCACATGTTTCAAGCTCACATGTAATCAATGGAAAAAGACTTTGACTGCAAACCTCATCCAAAACATCAGCTATTGGATCATGAAAAACTTGAAAAGACTGCTGAAATGTATCCATTGAAAATGTATGACATCCTTCTAGCTGTTCATCTTTTTCTTGAGAGATTTTACAAATATTCTGCCTTATAAACTGAAATGCTTCGAAACAAAAGGGTATAGAAGCTTCTTGCATCATCAAATCATTTTCCATAGCTTCATCTGTAATCTGCCCTTCAATTTCATTTGGTGGCTGCAAATCTGATGCTATAGGCTGCTCAAGAATTTTGTTATCTGTCTCATCCTCAACATTAACACTGAGAAATTGCTGATTTGTTATAGGTTGTTCATCTGAAGATTTACTATGCAATCTACCCTTCAAAAACTGAAATGATTCAAAACAGAATGGTATGGAGTCACCTTGAATCATTAAATCATGTGTTTGCACTTCCAAGTCTTCAGCTGCAACTTGACAATCAATGACTTTCGGGGGTTGCAAATCTGAATATGAGAAGTCTTGAACAAAATTTTCTTTGCTCTCAAGATGATTCAAATCAGGACTTGTTGACATTTGATTTCTGATTGCATGGTAGTTATCTCTGATGAACTGAAACGAATCAAAACAAAAAGGCAAAGATCCTTCACTTACTTCAAACTTTGTTGCACTTTCCTCATCAATGTCATAGCTGATATGTGATGGCTGAACATTGTATTCAAGCTGCTGAAAATGAACTTTTTCCTCCCACAAACTAGCTGCCGATTTGTCTGCAAGATTAGCTTTTGTTTGGAGAACATAATCATCATCATACTGATCAAACTGAGGCAAATCATCAGTATAAAACATATCATCAAGCATGCAAGTCATATCAATAGTTCTTTCTTCTTCACAATGTTCTATAAAACAATCACTATGACAACTAGGATCAGAAACAAAATGTTTTGGATCAGAAACTTGTTCTTCTTCAATCAGCGAGCCATGAGCTTGAACATCATAAGCATTCCTTGTGTTGATCTTGTCCATCATCTTTTCCACTGCACTTACCAAAATGTCAAGCTTCACCTTTAGAGATGTTGATTCGGCCGGATCTATGTTTTTCATCTCTTCTTCTTTCAACCTTGCCCTTCGGATCAGCAAGTGAGCCTCTACATTTACTGCACTGTTCTGCATCTCATGAAGTGTTGCAATATTCTTTTCTCTCAGCTGAAACTCCATCTCCGGATCAAAGGCACCCGGATAGTGCAAGAGAGAAGATTTAGGAGAAGGTCTTATATCAACTGGCATCGAATAATAAACTTGATTAAATCTGGCCGAAAATTGTTGTATTGTCTCCCCTGGCAATCTTTTCAGCTGGTTATATTCATCTACAATCAAGAAAAGGTTCTGCCCGATCATCCACATGTCGAGAAAAACTTTGACAAACTGCTGGAAATCTGAGATGCTCGCATCAGGCACGGTTTTGAACCAACTCTTAACTTCAGCTTGCAAAGAAAGAGCAAAAAGCCTTATACTAACATCTTCTTCATCAACTTCAAAAAGATCTAGAAAATTCTCAATATTCTGCACATGTTTCTCAGCGGTGACATTCTTACATTCACCGTCAAACCTCGGCAAGTATAGATCATAGTTTTTGGGGAAACAAGAGGTTTATACCGATATGGAATTTTACAAGGTGCAGGGGTATGTACAGCAAGTATAGAATCAGTCTTAGTTGCTTGGGGCTCATCAACTTGAAGATGCTCATCACAAAATTCGGAAAAAGGATCCTGATCAAGCTCAAAGGCATGCAAATCTTTGGCATTTACAATCTTCAAAGGGAAGGAATCAAATGCAGGCCTAGGATCTTTTCTCAAGCATAATATACTTTGCAAAGCCTTCTTGACATTCTTGGGAAAAGAGAAGAAATAATTTATGACAAAGAACAAAATGTCTTGGATGAAATTCCAACTTGAATACCTGGTCTGTCCATGTTGTCCTTTCATGTTTTTGCTGGTCGGGATCATCCTCCAGTGGAGTCTTTGGATCTGATCTTGAAACTGATTTAGAGTCACCAAGTGAATGATTTCAGCCTTTCAAGTGTCTGATCGTTGTCCACTATCAACAATCAGATCTGAACTTGATACATGTACTGGGGTAATTAACAAGTTAGATGACACGTTTACAAGCTAGACCGGAGATTGACTGAAGCAACGTTTATCTACTTCCGCTAATGCAAAGCAAAAGCGTTTCGAAGGCTACCTGGCATAACTTCAGGCTCCGTCTGTAGCTTATAAAACAAATGACATCAACAAGTAAACCATTTGTTCTTCCCCAGTATGGTCGCCAATATGTTAGCGCTTGAAATTTCACCTCAGGCTGAGAAAGGTAAACCTCAAGGCACCATCAAACCACTTAGCCTCGTAGCTAGCCCTACGGGGCAGGAGAGGGCTCTCTCCAGTCTATCTCGGTAAAGATCTTCAATTGGTGAGATGACCAATAGGGTAACACTGATTTTAGGCTAGTAAACTGATCAAAAGGGTTGATTTAGGGTTTTTAGGGTTTTTGGTGGAAAATTGAGGAGATGGAAATTTTGGGTGTAGGGATTGGACACAGTTTCTGCAGGGGGTTCTTTGGGGCGATGTAGGAGACAGTATTGATGCCTTTGATTGAGGTGGATGATTTAGAATGACAGATGAGGAGTTAAGGAGAGCAAACAATAACTTTGAATTCTCCTTAAACAGTAGAAAACATTGAAATTAAACAAACTAAAAAGCAGAGCATGACAGTCATGAGTTCTACTTTAACACTTCATTTGCTTAATGTGTAGAAGGAAAAGAAAGGAAATGATTCACATAACACACTTACAAGTACATAGAGAAACACACCATCAATACATGTAACCACAAGAATCCCAAAAAGGACTGCAAAACCCTGGTCTTCCTTAGCCAAAAATTGCAGAGATACAGTGAATAATACAATGATAGCTTCTCCCTGAAGAGCCCAACCATGAAAATGAGCAAGAGAGTACATAATATAGATCATCTAACATCTTTCCCTGCCTCTAGGGGTCGAGCTCACTATCCTAGGAGCTGTTTCTACCACTTCTAAACTAAGCACTGAAAACTAGGCAGTCAAAACAACTTGCCTCTATAAGCTAGGAAACCAATTCATTCATTTAATTTTCACCTATTTCATGAATGAATCTTCTAGAAGAAATACATAAGTGTAAAAGTATCAAAAAATTACATTATTTACATCAAGGAGGATAACAATCCACTCCAAAAAGTCAAACATGGTCAAATCTGCGTTTTTCTGAGCTGTACAGTGAAATTTTGAGAAAATTGCCTGATAGGTCGCGCGCCTTTGAGGGCACTTTTGGGGCACTTCCAGGTGTCCAAATTGAGCAAGAGTAGGCTTGTTGGAAAGGTCCGTGAGTCTACTTTCCAACCCAACTGGAATTTCTGAATTTGGTGGTCATTTGCCCCTCCAAAATTGCAATCTCCCAAGACTGCTTTCTGTGTCTCAAAAATGTGGCAGAAAGTCATTTTTTGCTTGTTTTTTGACTTTCTGGAGGCCCAAAACTTCATAAAATCTCTTGGAAATGGATGAGCATATGTAACTTTTCATGAAAAATCTGGAAATGTTGAGTTTTTGCAAAATTGAGTTGCCAAGAGAAAGGGTCGCGCGGGGGGTGAGACCCGTTAATGGACAAAACCTATAAATTGCCTGAAAAAACCAAAATTGACCCAAAATGTTCAAAATTTCTTGGTATTTGTGCTGTGGCTGAGCTATTTAGTGCCTTGCTCCTTCAAGGAAGCCTCGGCCAAAATGTGGAGGGGATCGGGCCTCTTTCTCCTTTTTTGTGCCTTGGCCAACTGCCTTTGGAACATCTTCATCTTCGCCTTGCACACGTGCATCCGCGCCCAATAATGGTTCTTCATGTTTCTCAACAATTTCTTATCTTGGTTGGCCTTAGCCAACAGCCTCTCCAAGTGAGCATTGAGCTGGATAAGCATGGACTCTCGCTCAGCGGGCAATAGATCACCGGGTCTTCTTCTATTCAAGATGTGGTCTCCACGAATCCTCCACAACTCATCAAGAGCTTGCTCATCCTCCAACTGCTTGTTGCGCTGCTCTAGATATGAGATTGTCCATTGTGCCCCCTCTAATCCCCTCTGCAATGCATCATTTTCATCTCTAAGGTGCTGAATGATCTCCTTTGACTCTCGGCTAGGAGAACTGACATCAAGATCAATAAGCTCTATATCTGGAACACCTGATGGTCCCTCATCAATCCTGGGTTGTTTGCTCCTCTCTGATACCTGTGCTGCTGAAGAAAGCGAGGCCCCTTCCACCTGATGTGGAGATAACACTCACTGAGCCGATGAAGAAGGCGAGACCCCTTCCACATGCTGTGGAGAAAGTACTCGCCGAGCTGCTGCAAATAAGGCCCTTTGGCCTCTCTGATAGGTGACCAAAGATGAGGAGCTGACATGTCTAGTGACGGGGATGTCATGTTGTTGTGATGGTCCTCCCTCCTCGTGAATAACCTCAGGATGTGGCGGTGGTGGTGCTGTGAAAAGCTCACGAGAGATGAACTCCTCCCATGAGATGCCCTGCTGAGCCAACTGATGTAATACCACAAGCTGAATCAAACCATAATGGTAAAGGCTCCTATACTGCTGTGCCGGGCTCTTCCTCTGCATCATGGAAACCATCCTCTCAATGTTCTGATAGAAGAAAACAAGGATGTTCATCATCCGTACCCGTGTGAAGTGCATCAATAGGTGAATATGGTACGAATATACCTGGGAAAATCTACCCTCACAGGTAAAATAGAGCATGATGAGCCTCATCATGGGAGCATACTCACTCCTGAGAAATCTGAAGGGAAACACACCTGTCAAGTGCCTCATGAGTGCTGGTCTAATGAAAGGCTCAAAATGAACACTGTCCAACACCTTGCGCTTATTCCATACCTCTCCGACATTAGGTATCCCTGTGGCCTGTGCAATCATATCGGGTGTCAATGTAAAGTCCAACCCGGCAAGGTTGACATGTCCATCATGCAAATGTAAAAAAAATAGGCGAGTTAACTCTCTGTGATGCTGAATCCGAGAGATCCTCTCGCAAAACTCATAACAAGACATATACTGGAAACATGAAACTGCCATAGGACAAGCCTGTAAATCTGTCAAAGAAGTGGGCTCCTCTCTCTTATGATGACCACCCTTTCCACCCTTATGAGGCCTCCTCTGTACCTCAATCTCTGAAGCTGATGCCTGGTCATCACTCTGCTCATAAGTTTCGGTTTCTGACATTGTTTAAGGAGCAAAGTGGCCAAAATGTACTGCTGTTTCTGCCTTGCAAAATGTTGATCTATATGTTGTTTCAAGGGGACAAGGAGCACGAGGGGAATGTTAGGGGAGGGATACTTTTAAAGGGAAAATGGGAGTAAATATATAAAACAGGGATTTTAGGGAAAAAACATTGCAAAATCATTGCATATGCATCATTATATACATTTGTTTACATGGGTATTATGAGAGGTAGGATTAGGGCTTGATTTTTTTATTTTTTAGGGAAGAGGGGTAGGGTTTAGTTTTTCTTTACAAATTTAAAAGGGAAATTTACATAGGAAGACAAGGAAAATGAAATGGGAAATGGGGAAAAATGATTACAAGGGAATACCCTAAAACAGCATAAAACCCTAGGCATATTTTACAATTTTAAACCACAGCCACATAGAGCTTTTTCTCTTGCACAATGAGATCTTTAAAAATGTATTCATGATGTCTTTAACCATAACAAGCAGCAATTTGTAAGTTGGAGGGCCTACCTTAGGCAATTTGGCGATTTTGTTGGCTCCTTGGATGAATTTGCAGGCGATTTTGTAAGGAGGGCGCTGACGGGTCGCGCGCCTCACCCAACGGGTCGCGCGCCAGTGACGGGTCACGCCCATTAGAAATTAACACTGCTGGAAGGCGCTTGACGGGTCGCGCACCTCTGACGGGTCGCGCGCCTGGTCTGACGGGTCGCGCGCCTGGTCTGACGGGTCGCGCGCCTGTCAAGCTCACAAACTCATCTCGAAATCACTTGCTCAACGACTTGGATACACAATGAGGGTCGATGGAGGGAGATTGGGATTTTATAACTTTGATTTGAATTAATTTCATGCCCAAACCCACTTTATAATGTTTTTCTTTGACACTTTATAAACTTGACTTTTTCTTGGTTTCCTTTGTCCTGAAATTGACTGATTTGATGCTTTTCTTTGATGCTTTTTGCAGGGATAGCATCTGAGGGATCTTGGCAAGGGAGCCAGGGTTGCGTGTTGCCTTTCAAAGAATTTTT
The DNA here is from genome assembly GCA_031772625.1 of Pinus tabuliformis. Taxonomy (NCBI): domain Eukaryota; kingdom Viridiplantae; phylum Streptophyta; class Pinopsida; order Pinales; family Pinaceae; genus Pinus; species Pinus tabuliformis. Next base: position 696,414,188 of record CM062815.1, read on the forward strand.
GAAGTTTTACAATTTTTACAAAATTTTGAGAAATGACCTTGGCTTTAAAAATAGGGTTCTTAAATCCAAGGTGAAAATTAGCTGCACAAGATAGAATCTTTCGACGAAACACTTTGAAAATCATCCCTCTGGCTTGCTGGGCACTTATTGACCTTCAGAGACATGACCTTGAAGATAAATTTGACCTAAACCCTAGACCTAGAAATTTTGACCTCAAGACAAGACAAATAACCTTGAAAAAGTTTAATGACTAAAACAACTTGATCCAGTAGTGCCAAGAGGGGAATAAAGACACCAGCTCCTCCATCAGGGTTATGGCATGCCTAATGGAATGCAAGACACTGATGAGACACCTACTTATGCAAATGCAAAGAGCTTTGATCGCTGATGGAGGGTTACTAGACCGACTCTAACAATGTCCACTTTTCTTCTCAACGGGAGCTTTGTATTGGCGGAAACACTCAAACACTTCACTTTTCTATTTTGGGAAGTAGACCCATGTCTTCCTTGTATAATCATCTATGAATGTAAAAAAATAATAGCTTCCCCCAATTAATGGTGTCTGCATAGGTCCACATAAATATGAAAGGACAATCTCGAAGGGTCCTTTTGCCTTTATTTAATTTCCTTCTCGAAATGTCTCTCTATGTTGTTTTCCCAAGATGCATCCTTTCAATAGGTTGTCCGGTTTTTCTATGATTGGAAATCCCTTCAGCATGCATTTCCTATGGAACAAATTCAAACCTCCAAAATTCAGATGACCAAATCTCAAATGCCATAACCAATTTTCATCTTTGACTTCTACTTGAAAGTTTACTTGTGTGACAACTGCAACCTTCCTTTCATCCTATTGTGAATTCATTGCCAATTGTGCTTGGGCACCTTCTTCCTCCAAATCTAGTTTTATCTTTAGGGGAAACATTCTATTGCTTGTCATGTGAACTTTTGCAATTAGCTATCTACTTGGAGACTTATCTAAAATTGTGCACTCATGATTTTTGGAAAACACATTGTATCCCTTTTGCATGAGTGATCCAATGCTTATGAGGTTATGCTTCAAATCGGGACAAAGTAAACATGAAAAATGTACTTCTTCTCCCCCTTCTTTGCTAGAATATTGACTCTTCCTTGCTCATGACAAAGACATTGCTATAATTCCCTAATGTCAATTCAGATTTCACATTTTCATATAGATTTGAAAACATTTCTATGTTCCTTTTCATGTGGTTGTTGCACCTTGAATCTAGAAACCATACATCCCTTTGTTTTTCTTGTGCTACATTACAAGCTAAAAACATGCTATCTTGGTTCTGATTTTCCTTTGTGAAAATTTCACTTGGTTTGTTACTTATGTCATGTTGATTATTTTTACATTCATTTGCATAGTGACCATACTTCTTACAATAATGACATTGAACTTGATATTTATTATACCTCTGACCTTGTTCTTGATTTTGGCTTGGGCCTTGACTTGGACTTTGATTGTTGCCCATTCCACTTGAGCTTGAAGGGCTGCCTCTTCCACCTCTATGTGGGCTTCTTCGTCTTCCTCTAACATTTGATCTTCCTCTGCCTCTACCTTAACTAAATGAAACTCTTGTTTTGAAGGCGTGCTCCAATGAGGAGTTTGTTTCTATATCTAGTCTACATTCATGAGAAATTTGTGATGCATGAAATCTTAAACTAAAAATTATGAGAGATCCTTTGTCTCTTCTATGGCCACAATAATGGCATCAAATCTTGCTGGAAAACTTCTTAAAAATTTCTCAACTATTCTCCTTTCCTCAAGTGTCTCACCATGAAACCTAATTTGAGTAACCAGTGCAACTACTTGTGTAAAAAATGAGTCTACATTCTTAGACCCTTTCATACAAATTGTCTCAAAATGTCTCCTTAGCATTTGTAGTTTTGTTGTATTCACTTTTTCCATGCCTTCGTAGGATGTATGGAGGGTATTCCATGCTTGCTTGGACTTTGTTGCTGCTGCAATCCTTGGGAAAATGCTTTCATTAAATGATTGAAAAATATAGAAGAGGGTTTTTCAATCCTTCTTCCTATTGTCCCTCAACAAATCCTTTTCTTCTTGTGACAAGGCATTGTATGCTACTACATTTGCTGGTTCTTGAAACCCATTCTCCACCAAATCCCAAATACCTTGGGAAGAAAACAAAGGTTTCATTGTTATAGCTGAGTAGTCATAATTTTTTCCATTAAAATGAGGTATTTGAGGATTAGTCAATCTTGTGCTTGATTATATCATTTTAACTTTTAGAAAAAACTTTCTCCCTGCTGGTAAATACGCTCCAAAAATCTGCCTTCAAAACAAATTTTAACTCCCATTAAAAGCACTTGTTCTTACACCAACAAAGTTTCAATTACTATGATACCATGTGAAAGATTAAGCAAGATGAGTATACTTCTAGACTTCAGTTACATATGTTAAAACACAATTAATTTTCGCAACAAAAATGGAGCTAAAACTCATAAATTTAACTCACAATAGAACATAGTCAAAATTGGGAGCAACACAATAAAACTTTGGATTATAATTTTAATACATGAAATACAATCATATGGAGGTTGTGGATCCTTCATCAAGTAAAACAAACATTCTTCCTGCGATTTACACTTCACGAGTAACTCTTTGTAAAACCTCGTAACAAATTGTTTTATGCTCCCACCAAAATTTGCTCCACAATTTTCTCAACCTTTCCTCTTAGACTTACATCCGCCACTAAACTAAAGACTTCTACACATGTTTATTTAAAAATACAAGTTTTAACACATTAATACATGACAAAACAAAACATTTAAAACTTAGGATGGGTGGTTGTACTAAAACATAATTCTTCCGAGCATGTGCCTGTTGCGGCATACAAATATCAGTTGTGGAATAAATGTTTGACACTATATTTTCACCAACCCTTCATTAAATTCATATTCGTTCTTAATTACTTGATGTGTGTTGTGGAATGGTCTCATGTATTTCAGAATGGGGAATTTTTACTCTTGCTCAAAACTTCATTTAAGTCATGTCCTTTAGCCTACAAGAAAAATCGGCAACTTGCAAAAAGTTACTTGGTTGATTTAAATTCAGGTGCCAATGATTTTGTGAAGATGTTTGCAATTTGTTCTTGTGACCTGTAGTGCTGCAACACAATTTCACCATTTTTAATCAATTCTCTAATGAAATTACATTTAGCGTCAATGTGTTTGGTCCTTTTGTGAAAAACAAATTATTTGATAGTGCAATTGCAGAATTATTGTTGCAGAAAATCGTTGTTGCTCCCTCTTGTTCATGGCATAAATCCCTCAACATTCTTCTCATCCAAACTACTTGACACACTGTTGCTATTGCGGCGACATATTTAGCTTCTGATATTGACAATTACACTATCATTTTCTTCTTTGAGACCCATGAAATGGCTCCCGAACCAAAATGAAAAACATATCCTTGCGTTCTCTTTCTATCATTGACACTTCCTTCCTAGTCACTATTAGTGTAACCAACCGACCTAAAATCATTTGTAGCGGTGTACAAAATACCATACTCCTTTGTCCCATTGACATACCTTAAAATCCTTTTGGTTGCTTGCCAATGTGTCTCCTTGGGTGTCTCCATGAACCTTGACACTAAAATCATTGCATACATTATATGAGGCCTAGTTGTTGTCAAATACATCAAGTTTCCCACCATACTTTTGTATAATATCAGATTAACATTGCTGCTGCAATATTCTTTGCTCAACTTCAACCAAATGACAGTTGGAGTTGGTGCAGGATTATTGTTCTACATATTAAATCTCTCCAAAATGTTTGCTACATACTTTGCTTGGGAAATAAAAATACCATTTTCTGTTTTCTTCACTTCTATGCCCAAAAAATACCTTAACAACCCCAAGTCAGTCATTTCAAACTCACTTTTCATGACTTCTTTGAAATCAACAATGAGGAAATCATCACTGCCTGTAAAAATCAAATCATCTACATATAAGACAACAATAAGAAACTTACCGTCACTCTATTCGATGTAGAGAGTAGGCTAACCATCACATTTTTCGAAGCCATTGTCCAACAAGTAAGCATCTACCCTGCTATACCATGCACACGATTCTTGCTTCAGCCCATAAAGCGATTTCCTCAACCTATACACCTTGTCTTCTTGACATTCTACCTCATAATCAGGTGGTTCTGTAACATATACTTCCTCTTTCAACACCCCATTCAAGAATGCTGATTTTACGTCCATTTGATACACTTTCCATTTATGTTATGCAACAATCGACAACATTGTATGCATTGACTCCCTCCTTGCAACTGACACAAATGTTTTCACATAATTTATTCCATGTCACTGCTTGTATCCTTTGATAACTAGCCTTTCTTTATGCCTTTCAATCTTTCCTTCAACGTTGCACTTGGTCTTATAGACCCACTTCACTCCAATGACTTCTTTTCCTTGCAGAAGGTCTACTAACTCCCACGTGTTATTTTTTTTCTATTGTTTCTATTTCTTTATCCATTACCGCAACCCATTTTTCTTCTTTGACTACATCTTCAAAATGTATGGGGTCATCTACATGACAAAACAATGAAAATAAGGAATTCAGACCAACACTACTATCGACTTCATTTTTCTCATAAATTTCACTTAAATTTATGATTTTTTGTCATCTTATGCTTATAGAAGATGGGCTTTACATGTCACTTGATGTTGTGATTGAGGTAGATGACGTTGTTGATCTTTGCAGTGTGCTTGGTGTAGTACTTCCTTGACTGCACGACACTGTCCTATTATTTTTTGACGATGTTACTTGCTCATTGCTTTGTTGTCCTTGAATAGGAGTAGGAGGAGTCACCGTTGAGGAATTACTTGTTGCGGTTGATTCCTCTTTGTCTTATTGTGGTATAAACATTTTCACATTGATTGTCTTCTCCAAATGTCCATCCCATGCTTCCTCTTCTATGAATTGCACATCTATACTGATTATGCCCTTCTTGGTTAATGGATTGTAGAGTTTGTATGCCTTGGATTCATCACTATATCCAACAAATATGCATTTCTCCCCCTTTATTTCCAACTTCTTCCTTATCTCATCTGGGAGATGTGCATAAACCACACATCCAAACAATCTCATGTGAGTGACACTATGCTTTCTTCCACTCTATGCCTCTTCAAGAACCATATTCTTGACACTTTTGGTTGGACACCTGTTAATGTTATATGCTGCACAAGTGACAAGTTCAACCCAATAATCATTTGGCAAATGCTTTGCCTTCAACATACTCCTTTCCATTTCCATAATAGTCCTATTTTTCCTTTTTGCAAGACCATTTTGCTGAGGTGTATACCTTGTTGTAAATTTCTTGTGAATTGCATGCTTACCAAAAAAACATAGGGATCCATTTGAGATGTATTAGTCACCTCTGTCAATCATCAAAAATTTGATGTAGTGTCCAATTTTCTTCTCAACAATAGCTTTGTATTGGAGGAAGCACTCAAACACTTCACTTTTCTGTTTTAGGAAGTAGATCCATGTATTCCTTGTATAATCATCTATGAAAGTAAAAAAATAGTAGCTACCCCCAATTGATGGTGTCTTCATTGGTCCACATAAATTTGAATGGACAATCTCCTAGGGTCCTTTTGCCCTTATTGAATTTCTTGCTAGAAATGTCTCTCTATGTTGTTTGTCCAAGATGCATCCTTCGCATAGGTTGTCCAGTTTTTCTATGAGTGGAGATCCCTTCACCATGCCTTTCCTATGCAACGAATTCAAACCTCAAAAATTTAAGATGACCAAATCTCAAATGCGATTATCAATTTTCATCTTTGACTTATGCTTGAAAGTTTACTTGTGTTATAGCTACAACCTTCCTTTCATCCTCTTGTGAATTCATTGAAAATTGTGAATGGGCACCTTCTTCCTCCAAATCTGGTTTTATCTTTAGGGGAAACATTCTATTTCTTGTCATGTGAACTTTTGCAATCAGTTTTATGCTTGGAGACTTATCCAAAACTGTGCACTCATCATTTTTGAAAAAGAAATTGTATCCCTTTTGCATGAGTTTTCTAATGCTTAAGAGGTTATGCTTCAAACTAGGGACAAAGTAAACATCAAAAATTTACTCCTTCTCCCCCTTATTTGTTAGAATATTGAATCTTCCTTTGCCCATGATAGAGACTTTGCTATCAGTCTCTAATGTTACTTCAGATTTCACATTTTCATCTAGATATGATTATTTTTTTATTTTTATTTTTATTTTATTTTATTTTTATTTTTATTTTATTTTTTATTTTATTTTATTTTTATGTTCCCTGTCATGTAGTTGTTGCACCTTGAATCTAGAAACCATACATCCCTTTATTTTTCTTGTGCTACATTACAAGCTAAAAACATGTTATCTTGGTTCTGATTTTCCTTTGTGAAATTTTAACTTGGTTTGTTACTTTATGTCATGTTGCTTATTTCTACATTCATTTGCATAATGACAATGCTTCTTACAATAATGACATTGAATTTGAGATTTAGCATACCTTTGACCTTGTGTTTGATTCTGGCTTGAGCCTTGACTTGGATTTTGATTATTACCCCTTCCACTTGAGCTTGAAGGGCTACGCCTTCCACCTTTGTGTGGACTTCTTCCTCTTCCTCTAGCATTTGATCTTCCTTTGCCCCTACCTTGACTAAATGAAACTTGTGTCTTGAAGGCATGCTCCAATTAGGAGTTTGTTGCTCTCTTCAGTCTATGTTCATGAGAAATTAGTGATGCATGAAGCTCATCCACAAAAAATTGTGAGAGATCCTTTGTTTCTTCTATGGCCACAATAATGGCATCAAATCTTGCTTGTAGACTTCTCAAAACTTTCTCAACTATTCTCCTATCCTCAAGCGTCTCACTATGAGACCTTATTTAGGTAACTAGTCCAATTACTTGTGTAAAAAATGGGTCTACATTTTCAGACTCTTTCGTACAAATTGTCTCAAAACCTCTCCTTAACATTTGTAGCTTTGTCATCTTCACTTTTTCCATGAATTGATAGGCTATTTGGAGGGTATCCCATACTTTCTTGGATTTCTTTGTTGCTGCAATCCTCAGGATAATGCTTTCATGAACTTTTTGAAAAATATAGAAGAGTTTTTTTGAATACTTCTTCATGTTGTCCCTCTACAAATCCTTTTCTTCTTGTGACAAGGCATTGTATGCTATTGGAACCCATTCTCCACCAAATCCAAAATATCTTGGGAAGAAAAAAAAACCTTCATTGTTATAGTCTATTAGTCATAATTGTTTCTATTAAGTTGAGGTATTTGAGGATTAGTCAAGCACATTAGTCAAGCTTGTGCTTGATTCTGCCATTTTAACAATTTTTAACCCCCATTAAAATTTCTCGTTCTTAAACTAACAAAGTTTACTTCACCTGCTTTGATACCACGTGAAACATCAAGGCAGAGGAGTATACTTCTAGACTTCAGTTGCAGAGATCAAAACACAACAAAAAAAATTTAACACACAACAGAATAATGTAAAACAAAGTAAATTTGGGAGAAACACAATAAAACTTTGGCTTATAATTTTAATACATGAAATACATTCATATGGCGGTGCAACTCCCACCAAGTAAAACAAACATTCTTACAATGATTTACACTTCGCCAGGTAACTCTCTTAAAACCCTTATGTGCCCACCAAAATTTGCTCCACAATTTTCTCACCTTTTCCTCTCACACTTACATCCGCCACTCTATGTTAAACCCAGAAACAAATTGTTTTACGTGTCCACCAATTTTTTCTCCACGATTTTCTCACCTTTTCCTCTCATACTTACATCTGCCACACTCTGTAAAACCCCAAAACAAATTGTTTTAGGTGCCCACCAAAATTTGCTCCACAATTTTCTCACCTTTTCCTCTGAGACTTACATTCGCCTGAAGACTTCTACACATGTATATTTAAATACAAAAGTTTTAGCACATTAATATATGACAAAACAAAACATTTAAAACTTAGGATGGGCGATTGCACTAAAATATAATTCTTCTGAGCCTGTACATGTTGCAGAATACAAATAATAGTTGTGGAATAAATGTTTGACCATATGTTTCACCAACCCTTCATTAAATGCACATTAGTTCATAATTACTTGATGTGTGTTGCGAAATGGTCTGATGTGTTGCAAAATGGGGAATTTGTACTCCTTAGAACTTTGTTTAAGCCGTGTCCTTCAACTTGCAAAAAAAATCAACAACCTGCAAAAAGTTTACTTGGTTGATTTACATGCGTACAATAAGTATGGCTACTGTCAGTTTATTTTAAAATGGTGGTTGGGATTAATTTTCCAACACCCCCCCTTAATCACAACTGTCTCCATTGAAAATTTCCAAACAATCTTTGAGATTAACAAAATTTTCACCTGTCAATGGCTTTGTGAAGATGTCTGCAAGTTTTTCCTCTGTAGTGTTGCAACACAATTTCACCATTGTTAATCAATTCTCTAATGAAATGATATTTAGCGTTAATGTGATTGGCCTTGTGAAAAACATAATTCTTCGATAGTGCAATTGTAGAATTATTGTAGGAGAAAATGGTTGTTGTTCCTTCTTGTTCATGTCATAAATCCCTCAACATTCTTCTCATCCAAACTGCTTGACATGCCACCTCTGTTGCGACGACATATTGAGCTTCTGCGGTTGACAATGGCACTATCATTTGCTTCTTGGAGGCCTATGAAATGGCTCCCGAACCAAAATGAAAAATATATCCTAACATGATCTTTCTATCATCGACACTTCCTGCTTAGTCACTGCCAGTGTAACCGACAATCCTAGAATCATTTGCAGTGGTGTACAAAATACCATTCTCCTTTGTCCCATTGACATTTCTTAGATTCATTTTGGATGCTTGCTAATGTGTCTCCTTGGGTCTCCATGAACCTTGACACCAAACTCACTGCATACATTATATCAGGCTTATTTGCTATCAAATACATCAAGCTACTCACCATACTTTTGTATAATGTTGGATTAACATTGCTGCTGCAATTTTTTTTCCTCAACTTCAACCCCATGACAGTTGGAGTTGGTGCGAGCTTGTTGTTATGCATATTAAACCTCTCCAAAATTTCTTCTACATACTTTGCTTGGGAAATAAAAATACCATTTTCTATTTGTTTCACTTCTATGCCCAAAAAATACCTTAACAACTACAAGTCAGTCAATTCAAACTCATGTTTCATGACTTCTTTGGAATCAACGATGAGGAAATCATCACTGCCTGTAAAAATAAGATCATCTACATATAAGAAAATAATAAGAAGCTTACCATCACTCTCTTTGATGTAAAGAGTAGGCTCACTGTCACATTTGTCGAAGCCATTGTCCAACAAGTAAGCATCTATCCTGCTATACCGTGCACGTGGTGCTTGCTTCAACCCATAAAGAGCATTCCTCAACCTATACACCTTGTCTTCTTGGCCTTCTACCTCATAACCTGGTGGTTGCACAACATATACTTCCTCTTTCAATACTCCATTCGAGAACAATGATTTTACATCCATTTGATGCACTTTCCATTTATGTTGCGCAACAATCGACAACATTTTACGCATTTTCTCCATCCTTGCAACTAGTGCAAATGTCTCCGCATAATATCTTCCATGTTGTGACTTGTATCCTTCGACAACCAACCTTTCTTTATGCATTTCAATCTTTCCTTCAACGTTGCACTTGGTCTTATAGACCCATTTCACTCCAATGACTTCTTTTCCTTGCGAAAGGTCTACTAACTCACATGTGTTATTCTTTTTCTATTTCTTCATCCATTGCCACAACCCATTTTTCTTCTTTGACTGCATCTTCAAAATGGATTGGGTCATATAAATGGAAAAACAATGCAAATAAGGAATTCAGACTAACACTATTATCAACTTTATTTTCCTAATAAATTTCACTTAAATTTCTGAATTTTTGTCTTCTTATGCTTGCGAAAGATGGGCTTAACATGTCACTTGATGTTGTGCTTGAGGTAGACGATGTTCTAGGTCTTTACGGTGTGCTTGGAGAAGTACTTGCTTGATTGCGCGACACTGTCCTATTATTTGTTGATGTTGTTACTTGTTCAATTCTTTGTTGTGCTTGAATAAGAGTAAGAGGAGTCACCTTTGAGGAATTACTTGTTGTGGTCAATACCTCTTTGTCTTCTATTGGTTTACATGTTTTCACATTGATCGTCTTCTCCAAACTTCCATCCCATACTTCATCTTCTATGAGCTGCACATCTCTACTGATTATGACCTTCTTGGTTAATGGATTGTAGAGTTTGTATGCCTTGGATTCATCACTATATCCAATAAATATGCATTTCTCGCCCTTGTTATCCAACTTCTTCCTTAGCTCATCTAGGACATATGCATAAGCCACACATCCAAACACTCTCATGTGAGTGACACTATACTTTCTTCCACTCCATGCCTCTTCAAGAACCATATTATTCACACTTTTTTTTGGACACCTACTAATGATATATGTTGCACAAGCGACGACTTCATCCCAATAATCATTTGGAAAAGTATTTTCCTTCAACATACTCCTTGCCATTTCTATAATATTCCTATTTTTCCTTTCTGGGAAACCATTTTGCTGAGTTGTATACGTTGTTGTAGATTGCTTGTGAATTCCATGCTCCCTGAAAAAATCTAGGAAGTCATTTGAGATGTATTCACCACCTCTATCAGTCCTCAAACCTTCGCTGTAGTGTCCACTTTTCTTCTCAACAAGATATTTATATTGGCGGAAGCACTCAAACACTTCACTTTTCTGTTTTAGGAAGTAGACCCATGCCTTCTTGGTATAATCTCTATGAAAGTCAAAAAATAATAGCTGCCCCTAATTGATGGTGTCTGCATTGGTCCACATAAATCTGAATGGACAATCTCCAAAGGTCCTTTTGCCCTTATTGACTTTCCTAGTAGATTTTTCTCTCTATGTTGTTTGCCCAAGATGCATCCTTTGCATAGGTTGTTCGGTGTTTCTATGAATGGAAATCCCTTCACCATGCCTTTCCCATGCAACAAATTCAAACCTCCAAAATTAAGATGACCAAATCTCAAATGCCATAACCAATTTTCATCTTTGATTTCTGCTTGAAAGTTTACTTGTGTGAAACCTGCAACCTTCCTTTCATCCTCTTGTGAATTCATTGACAATTGTGCTTGGGCACCTTCTTCCTCCAAATCTGGTTTTATATTTAGGGGAAACATTTTATTGCTTGTCATGTGAACTTTTGCAATCAGTTGTTTGCTTGGAGACTTATCCAAAATTGTGCACTCATCATTTTTGAAAAAGACACTGTATCCCTTTTGCATGAGTTGTCCAATGCTTATGCTTCAAACCAGGGACAAAGTAAACATAAAAAATGTACTTCTTCTCCCCATTCTTTGTTAAAATATTAACTCTTCCTTTGCCCATGACATAGAATTTTCTATGAGTCCCTAATGTCACTTTAGATTTCACATTTTCATCTAGATTTGAAAACATTCAAATGTTCCTTGTCATGTGGTTGCTACATCCTGAAACTAGAAACCATACATCCCTTTGTTTTTCTTGTGCTACATTACAAGCGAAAAACATGCTGTCTTGGTTCTGATTTTCATTTGTGAAATTTTCACTTGGATTGTTACTTATGTCATGTTGATTCTTTCTACATTCATTTGCATAATGACCATACTTCTTACAATAATGACATTGAATTTGAGATTTATCATACCTCCGACCTTGTGTTTAATTCTAGCTTGGCCCCTGACTTGGATTTTCATTGCTGCTCCTTCCACTTGAGCTTGAAGGGCTTGGTCTTCCACGTTTGTGTGGGCTTCTTCCTCTTCATCTCACATTTGATCTTCCTTTGCCCCTACCTTGACTAAATGAAACTTGTGTCTTGAAGGCATGCTCCAATTAGGAGTTTGTTGCTCTATTCAGTCTATGTTCATGAGAAATCAGTGACACATGAAGCTCATCCACATAAATTGTGAGAGATCCTTGTATTTTCTATGGCCACAACAATGGCATCAAATCTTGCTGGCAGTCTTCTCAAAATTTTCTCAACTATTCTCCTTTCCTCAAGTGTCTCACTATGAGACCTGATTTGAGTAACGTGTCTAATTACTCATGCAAAAAATGAGTCTACATTCTCAAACTCTTTCATACAAATTGTCTCAAAATATATCCTTCACATTTGTAGCGTTGTTGTCTTCACTTTTGCCATGCCTTGGTAGGTTGTCTGGATGGTATCTCATGGTTTCTTGGACTTCATTGCTGCTAAAATCCTTGGGAAAATACTTTCATGAACTGCTTGAAAAATATATAAGAGGGTTTTTAAATCCTTCTTCTTGTTGTCCCTCAACAAATCCTTTTCTACTTGTGACAAGGCATTGTATGCTGCTGCATCTGCTGGTTCTTGGAACCCATTCTCCATCAAATCCCAAATATCTTGGGAAGAAAACAAAGTCTTCATTGTTATAACTGAGTAGTCATAATTTTTGCCATTAAACTGAGGTATTTGAGGATTACTCAAGCTTGTACTTGACGCTTCCATTTTAACTATTAAAAAGAAACTTTCTCCATGGTAAATATGATCCAAAAATCCGAGTTCAAAACAATTTCTAACTACCAGTAAAAATACTTGTTCTTGCACTAAAACAGTTTCACCGACATGAAATATTAAGGCAGAGGAGTATACTTTTTGAGGATTACTCAAGCTTGTACTTGACGCTTCCATTTTAACTATTAAAAAGAAACTTTCTCCATGGTAAATATGATCCAAAAATCCGAGTTCAAAACAATTTCTAACTACCAGTAAAAATACTTGTTCTTGCACTAAAACAGTTTCACCGACATGAAATATTAAGGCAGAGGAGTATACTTTTAGCCTTCACTTGGGGAGATTAAAACACAGTTGGCAACAAAAGGGGTTGGTGATTAACTCTCTTTAAAACCTAGTAACAAATTGTTTTCTATGCCCACCAAAATTTGCTCCACAATTTTCTCACCTTTTTCTCTTAGACTTAGAGCTGCCACTAAACTAAAAACTTCTATACAAATGACAATCGCAGGATACATGTTTGCCCATAAGTTTTCACCAACCCTTCATTAAATGCATGATCATTTTTAATTAGTTAATGTGTGTTGTAGAATAGAGAATTTGTACTCTTGCTCAGAACTTCATTTTGGTTGTGTCCTTCGCACTGCAAAAAAAATCTACAACCTACAAAAAATTACTTAAGTGTGTACATAAACTGTGGCAACTATCACAATGTTTAACTTGGTAGTTGAGATTAATTTTCCAACAATATGCCCATTCTATATAGAGGCTCAACAAGTATCTATCTCCACAATTGAATGTTGAGATGTGCACTTTCCGTAAGGCTCAACATGTATTCAGCCACAGGAAATAAACACAGAAAAACTTCAATTCTATTCAGAGAGACTCAGCTATCCTCCTACCGAACCCTAAGCCCCAAAACTCTCTATATCTCTCACCTCTATATGCATTTTAAAATATTTTAGTTAAAATTTATTTATTTATTTTTAAAAACAAAATTGAATACTATAATTATGTGAAACATCTTAGAATTACATACCCTTAATGTTATAAGCGTGGTAAAACAGACAATTTTTATATGTAAAACGTAATTACAAATGGAGTTGTTTTTAGTGTGATTTTTTGGAAATTTGTGTTGTGGTTTTTTGTCAAATTTCTCTAAAATCTAGTAGTGATTTATTGAAATCACAAGTTTGATGGGTAATCCCTGCACAATCAAAGCCTCCTAAAAAGTTTTCAAGGCACTAAATCCAAATATACAGTTAAAAAACCAATTTAAATAACACAAATCAAAATTTATCTCAAATTTTTCTACCCAATTCAAAAAGCTGAAAGTCTAAAAAAAAATTGACACTAAAAACAACTTCATTCAAAATCTAGAATAATTAGAAACTAAACAAAAATAATTTTATATTAAAATATACCAAACTCAAAACCTAAAGAACGGCATCCCGGTAAAACAGAACAATGCGTTCCATTTGGTTCTGAATTCTGCATTACCTTCCGAATTAAGTTATAATTTCTGCATTACTTATAGACCATTTAAATTATGTTATAATTTCGAGATCATTTACGTACAGATTTCAAATGATTTCTAATTTCTTACTGCATGCCTTACTGACAGAGCTGATGCCTGCATGCAGGTTCAAAGGACGATGCCTCCAACATTTTATGATTGGATTTCTAACGAGGAATCTGAGTTAGAGGTTGACATTTCTGCGCTGGATTTCGCCGATTCCCCATACCTGACAATCACAAGTTCGGCTCCCCACAACCAGCAAGTCAAAATCGATAAATTTTTTATGAAAAGAGATGATGAATCCGAGAGATATGCCCAGTCCTAGTGCATCTGGAGTGGCTTGCCTATGCGGGTAGAGATTATAGGCATGAGGACCTCGGGAGGTGAAATCAGATGGCAAGGGGAAATCGTCCAGTCCAGTAATCAACCGGGGGGAGGCGGGGGCGGCGGTAGTAGCGAAAATTGGCTGGGTGGAGAAAAAGTGCATGAAATAAGGGCAATATAATCATAAGTGAGGGGAGCAGATGAAACCACAGAGACAGATATATGATTGAAATGCAAGACAAAGGAGCTGGGAGAAGAGACAATACCCAAAGAAGGAACGGATTCCACCGCAGATCTGGATCTGGTCTTCTGAGGAGAAAGAGGCCACTTCTGGGATGCACTGGAGTCCTAAAAATTATTCCCAGCTTCTTCCTTTGTACCATCCGGATTTGGGGGTAGTACGTCCACCATTGGCTCTTCAGATTGCCTGTGCATCGATCCCTTAGTTGCAGTGACGAATTCATGAGAATAGGTGGCCATCTTTGTGGCAGCGTCTTCACTGGAAAGGCACACCTTCATAGTCTAGATTTTTTCTGCGGGTGAAATGACGCCAGAGTAAGGTTATCTTCTCCTCTAGCCCGGCTCGAGTGTCCAAATGAACCAGTGTACGGGCCATGGTCATGATCCTAGTCGATTCGAAGGTTTTGTCGTGGTCTAGGTAGGTACCCAATGCATCTCCAATATGCTTAAAGATGGTGGAAGTCCAGTGTTACAGAGGAAGACTCGGAAGCTGAACCTAAATAGGACCAGCCCCTAACTGTTCATGCTTTGGATCGAACAAAGGGTCCTAATGCTTCAGCAAACTGGCGCCATTTCCATGTGCCAGAACCTTGAGAGGATCCAGTCTGTGTATTCCTCCCGGTGGAAATGGAGAGCAAACCAACCCCTCGCCAGAACATGAATAATGGGTAATTCTTTGAGAAGGGAGCCCTAGATTTCCTCCGTCTAGAGGCGCAACCTCTCAACAGTGTAATTCCTCCCATGAACACACCCTACCAACACCTTCTTAGCAGTGTTGTCCACTTCACCCATTGTGAGATCCTCACCGAGGGCTATCTTGATGTCCCTGTCTCCTGCCCTAAGACACCGTCACTTTTTTTGTTTGTCAGAGTGCCTGGCCGTCGGGTAGTCTTTTAGCAGACCACGGATGCCTTGGTTAACTGTTTGTGGGGTGGAGGGGGTGGATTTGGGGGTAAGAATAGGGGAGCTGAAACAACCAAAGTTGATGGGGGTGCTATGGTTAGGGTTAGTCAGAGAAGGGTTCGATGGACCAACAGGAAGGTGAGGGTTAGGAGGGAGAGGATCATGGATTGAACCAGAGGTGGGTGCAAATCTAGGTGGAGCAGAGACCTAGGGGAGCTGTGATGGGGGCGCATCGAAGGTTGGCGATGCTTGCAGGCAGAACCCAATAGGTTTAGGGTATCCAGGGAGAGGGGTGGGCAGTCGAGCCTAGGAGCATTGTTAAGGTGAATAAGGGGGGGGGATGGGGCACCGAGGAAGATGGTCTACTGTGAGCAGGGAAGGAGGATGACAACAGATGCCTAGGAGCAGCATATTGTCCCGAGATTGACACGGCACTGAAGGAGCTTCGGTTGACCTCGTGATGCGGAGGATCCATTATTTTGTCTGCCCCTTCCATGTTCTCGGAACCACCAGTAAACGGAGGGAGCTCTTGTCGGGAGAAACGGGCGGCTCACCATTACAGTGCTTACAGTAACCACGAGAGATGGGTTGATGGTGTTTGTACGATGCCAAGAGGACAATAGTAAACAACCCATCAGCTGTCAGGCGGCAAGGTCAGGACCGCCATGGGAGAGGCATCGCTTGTGGTTCAGTTAGGGTTTCGCCATGAGGGCTAGGGTTCCACCATGGGAGCCTGCTCAAAAATCATTTATATTTCAACAAAACCAAAGGACGATATTTCTACTATCTGTATCAACCCGATTTATTTTAGATGCTATTAATGTAAGCAAGCTTCTCTTATATTGAGTTGTATCTTTGTAACTTGCATGATTTGTTTCATCAAATGTGACAATGCTCATTTTTATTTAAATGGACTTGGAGTGTTTTTATCCATTTATATATACACAAGTCATCAATATAATCTCTAGATGTGCAACTACGTGTTTGACCAGTAACTCAAGGTGTCTCTATGGCTTTCCCTATGTTTTCTAGGGTAAGTTGCATGTCCATGAATTTCCCTAAGTTTTCTAGGGTAAGTGGCCCTCACAGGAATTGAACCTTGTCTAATGGTTGTCTAACTCAAGTGGTTTGGAAAATTGCTTATGATCCTATTCACCCAGGTTCTTTCTTGTAGAGTGGCATGTTGACCTATTCTAATAGATCTAGAAGATTAGACACCCAAATGGGATGCCTCAACTCACTACGTTGAAAATTTCCTACTAGGTGTCACCTTGGTTGTTGGCACTACCCTAGAGTTTATAATGGTAGTTGAAATTGAACTGATCAGTTATTGTTTCCTTTATATAAAAAATAAAATACAATTAAACTCTAGGATCACTTGTTTTCTTGTTGATGATTCACACTCTACACTCTAAAATGAGGACCATATTCCCCCTTGCATGATATGTCCATGTATTCATGAATAGGAAAATTTGCATAATAAAATTTAGTATTATTCTTAAACTTTTTACATTATGTAAATTACCATAGTGTTTGAAAGAAAAATATTCATAAATTACCAAAAAAAATATAGACCCCTAATCGGTGGAAAAATTTGAAGTTTGACCACCATTAAATAGAAAAAATAAAAATTCAAACAAGGAATCCAACCTTAAGAGAACCTTAAGAGATTTAACATTTTTCATGGTTCTATCTCCACAAAAGGGTAACAAACACATTGATTTATTTATGATTCCAAAGGCAACCTCTCTTCTATTGCTTTATTGTTGAAAGGTTCTTAAGGAAAGAAGAGGCCAGGATTGAATTATTCAATTAGAAAAGGGAGCCAAAATCTATATAATATTAGTGACAACAAATAAATTAATGTGTTAAATACTCTTGGTGGGTTCAAACAAGGGCCATATTCCCCCTCACATGATATGTCCATGT
The DNA here is from genome assembly GCA_031772625.1 of Pinus tabuliformis. Lineage (NCBI taxonomy): Eukaryota > Viridiplantae > Streptophyta > Pinopsida > Pinales > Pinaceae > Pinus > Pinus tabuliformis. The sequence goes on from CM062815.1 coordinate 696,431,700, forward strand.
ATTCTTGAATAGGAAAATTTGCATAATAAAATTTAGTATTATTCTTACATTATATAAATTACCATAGTGTTTGGAAGAAAAATATTCATAAATTACAAAAAAAAATATAAATCCCTACTCGGTGGAAAAATTTAAAATTAGATCACCCTTAAATAGAAAAAATAAAAATTCAAACAAAGAATTCAAATAAGAAATCCAACCTTAAAAGATTTAACAATTTTTATGATTCTATCTTCACAAAAGGGTAACAAACACATTGATATATTTGATATATTTATGATTCCAAAAGTAACTTCTCTTCTATTTCTTTATTGTTGAAAGGCTCTTAGGAAAGAAGAGTCAAGAATCGGAATATTCAATTAGAAAAGGGAGACCAAATTTATATATTATTAGTGGCAACAAATAAATTAATGTGTTAAATACTCTTGGTCGGTTCAAACAATGGATTAGTTTAAGGGAAACATATGACAAAAAGGAGAAAGGAGGGATTAGGTTTTTAAGAAAATGTTATTGGATTATTTAATTAGAAAAGGGAGCCCAAATTTATATATTACGAGTGGCAACAAATAAATTAATGTGTTAAATACTATCGGTGGGTTCAAATAAGGTATTAGTTTAAGGGCTACTCATGACAAAAAGGAGAAAGGAGGGATTAGGTTTTTAGGAAAAAGTTATTTATATTTGTTGATGTTTTTAATCCTAGTGAGGGGAAGCAATATTGGAGAATATTTATAGAAAAAATTAGAAATAGGTTTTTAAGAAAATGTTATTTATATTTGTTAATGTTTTTTTTATCCTAGTGAGGGAAGCAATATTGGAGAATATCTAGAAAAAAAAAATTAGAAATAATATTTTTATAAAATGTTGAGATGCGAAAATGCATATTTAATTTATAGGGTTGAAGCTATAGACAAATTGATTCTTAATGTGCATATTTTTAAAGAAATGTTATTATTTGAGTAGAAGCAATATTGGAGAATATCTATAGAAAAAGTTAGAAATAACATTTTTATAGAATGTTTGTGATGAAAAAATATATATTCAATTTATAGGGTTGAAGTTATAGACAAATTGATTCTGAATGTGCATATTTTTAAAGAAATGTTATTATTTGAGTAGATGTTAAAGTAGTTCACCAATTTATTGACTATGGTTTACGGGGAATTATTTAAAGAATTTTCCACTCCCCGAGTCATGGGAGATGAAATTATACTATTTAAAAAGAAAAATAAGTAATAGTAATTTAATTTAATTATTAAGAAGCTTTGTGTGTTCCACAAATGAGTACGACAAGTGGCATACCCAACTCTAATTTATTATTTAAAACAAATTTAAAAAATAACAAACCAAATGAGATGAGATGCATATAGACGAAATGGTCTTTCATCGGAATCCAATACAATTGAAGCAAGATTGAGATTTTTTATTTTTTAAAATATATTTTTGGATGCATAAATGGATTTAACACCTTCAAAAACCAGTGGGCACTCTCATTAAACAACTTAATTTGAAAATGTTTGCCAGATTTTGATTAAAATTAAACAGAAAAATACCCTTAAAAAGTCATTTCATCATTCTTCCGACCAATGAACAATTGGACACAGTTCAACCTAGTTATAAAATAATAATAATAACAACTTTTTTACGGTTATGACCAAGTCTTGACACCAAGGATCCCATACTCGGTAGATTTTAGTTACAAAATAAAATAAAATAATAATAATAATAACAATAACTTTTTTAAGCTTTTGACCAAGTCCCACTAATAATAATAACAATAACTTTTTTAAGCTTTGGACCAAGTCCCATGAAGTGCGGTGGCTTTACAGAGGTATAAATACTCTACCCCTAGAAGTGCGGTGGCTTTACAGAGGTATAAATACTCTACCCCTTGCCCGCAGAGGTTTGGAGCTGTCCTTGTGGTTCCTCCTAGAAGTTATAGTGGCGGTTCCTCCTAAAAGTTATAGTGGCAGTGGATTCCGCTAATCGACAAAAAAAAATAAATGTAAAAAAAAAATACTGTCCCTTACAAATTTAGATTTTATCTCATCTAAGGTTAAAAAGAAGTTTGCTGCTCGGTTTCTTTTTAATCTTTCTCACATATTTGTGTTTAACAGCTACTATCGACATTTGGTGATTTCAATTACATGTCATAGCAGCTTTGTGAGAAAGCGCACACCAGATTTCTATAATTGGTATTCTTTCAAAGAAAGATCGTTTCAGAGATCAACCGCCTCTACACTCCAAGGTATGTAGAGCAAAATGTTACTTTTCTATAAACTCATGTATGGCTTGACGAAACATGATGTCCTCTATGGTGACGCATAACCTTATGTTTACGTGTACGCCTTTTTATTTTCATCCAAATGGATTTTCAGTCTATATAGGCATTCTACGGCTACTTTTATTCTTTTCTCTCGTCCACTGTTGGTCTCAATCTCTGGTTTCACAACGTAATATTCATTTCCAAATGCGCCATAGCCCTATCGCCGATTTTAGTCTATATAGGCATTCTACGGCTGCTTTTATTCTTTTCTCTCGTCCACTGTTGGTCTCAATCTCTGGTTTCACAACGTAATATTCATTTCCAAATGCGCCATAGCGCTATCGCCGAATTCTGTAACAGTCCATGGGGAAATAGCGTTCAGTCTCAGGCCCTTGTGATAATATGTACATCATGCCTACGCTGGCCCTTTATCCACAGCTCATGTGTTGCGCCTCGTAACCGACAGCTTATAGCTTTCTCCCCCTTATCCTTGGGTTCCTTTAGGTTAAAATCACTTGGCCCAAAGCCATGCCCTCGTTTCTTTCTGCAAGATTCAATTGGTCAGGATCGAAATGAGTTCCGGTCTCGCTCGCTGGCAAATATCCACTGCGAAATCGGCCCTTTCGCAGTGGATGTTGGGCTGTTCGGCCCTTTCGAACTTACAACTCAAACGACAACACACTGAAGGCCGATAGAACGATGAACACTTAAACCAGCTAGAACCCCGGAGGTCTGAAACTCCTCAGCACTGAATGCTCAGGGTTCTGAACGCACGGATATATTCCATGACTAAGTTTTCCTTCTCACTCGGCTTCAAATTTGACCAGGGATTATTTACCTTGATTCTTCCGAACAGTAGGTAGATGTTGTGCTTCAAATCTCACATGGGATTATTTACTTTGATTTTTCGGAATAATAGGTAGATGTAAAATGCTGAGGGTTCAAAATGCATTGATGATATTTCCCATGACTAAGTTTTCCTTCCCACTCGGCTTCAAATTTGACGAGGGATTATTTACCTTGATTCTTCTGCATAATAGGTAGATGTAGCATGCTCAGGGTTCTGAACACACGGATATATCCCATTACTAAATTTTCCTTCTCACACGGATATATCCCATGACTAAATTTGACAAGGGATTATTTACCTGATTTTTTGGAATAGTAGGTAGACGTTGTGCTTTGACCAGGGATAATTTACCTTGATTCTTAGAAACAGTATGTAGATGTTGTGTTTTCTTTCTTACTGGGCTTCAAATTTGACAAGGGATTATTTACCTTGTTTCCTTGGATTATTTACCTTATTTCTTTGGAATAATAGGTTGAGGGATTATTTCCTTGATTCTTCGGAATAATAGGTAGGATGTAGATATTGTTAGCCGTAATGACTTCTAACTTTTAGGAATTGATTTATTAACTACTGCCGTTAAGTAAATGTTGTTTTAAAGTTGTGGGCCGATATGGCTAAAACAAGAATAAGTATATGGGAATATATGTTTTGATTTTGTTTTCATAATATAACATTTTACCTTTGAATCATGGTTAAGAAGCAATGTTAGAGTAAGCTTAAACTTATCCCAGGTAGTTGGATAGTTGTGTAGTTGTGGGCTTAAACTTATCCCAGGTAGTTGGATAGTTGTGTAGTTGTGGGTGAGGTAGTTACCTATCCAAACTCTATGGAAATAAAAACCTCCAAAAAAAAGGCCAAGAAGATATAATGAACCTGACACAGGAGGAGAGAAGAAGGTAGAGGAGGAGAGAAGACGGTACAAAGAAGAAAGACTTTAGAGTGGAGTCTATTTGGAGGAAGAAGGTACAAAGAAGAAAGACTTTAGACTAGGAGGAGAGAAGAAGGTACAGGAGGAGAGAAGAAGGTACAAAGAAGAAAGACTTTAGAGTGGAGTCTATTTGGAGGAAGAAGGTACAAAGAAGAAAGACTTTAGAGTGGAGTCTATTTGGAACTCTGAGCTCAGACTGATGATTGATGATTTATGGCTAAGTCTGGTAGTGACCAGATAGCTTGAAAGAAACTTTAAAAGAGTGTTGAGAGAAGCTGAAGCTAGCTTGGGGGAGGTGCAGTGAAAAGACTACCCTCACGGTTTGGAAGAAAATTTCTCATCCTGGTAGTTTGTAGTTCACATGAAAGGAAAGACTCAGATAAGTTTCTATTTCTGCGAAAATATTATGTTCTTCCTTTCATGTGAACTACATGGAGGTGATGATTTATGGCTAAGTCTGGTAGTGACCAGATTGCTTGAAAGAAACTTTAAAAGAGTGTTGAGAGAAGCTGAAGCTAGCTTGGGGGAGGTGCAGTGAAAAGACTACCCTCACGGTTTGGAAGAAAATTTCTCATCCTGGTAGTTTGTAGTTCACATGAAAGGAAAGACCTTGTGTTTGATTCTAGCTTGAGCCTTGACTTGGATTTTGATTATTACCCCTTCCACTTGAGCTTGAAGGGCTGCGTCTTCCACCTTTGTGTGGGCTTCTTCCTCTTCCTCTAGCATTTGATCTTCCTCTGCCCCTACCTTAACTAAATGAAACTTGTGTCTTGAAGGCATGCTCCAATTAGGAGTTTGTTGCTCTCTTCAGTCTATGTTCATGAGAAATTAGTGATGCATGAAGCTCATCCACAAAAAATTGTGAGAGATCCTTTGTCTCTTCTATGGCCACAATAATGGCATCAAATCTTGCTGGCAGACTTCTCAAAACTTTCTCAACTATTCTCCTATCCTCAAGTGTCTCACTATGAGACTTTATTTGGTTAACTAGTCCAATTACTTGTGTAAAAAATGGGTTTAAATTTTCAGACTTTTTCGTACAAATTGTCTCAAAACCTCTCCTTAACATTTGTAGCTTTTTCATCTTCACTTTTTCCATGAATTGATAGGCTATTTGGAGGGTATCCCATGCTTTCTTGGATTTCTTTGTTGCTGCAATCCAAAATGCTTTCATGAACTTTTTGAAAAATATAGAAGAGTTTTTTTAATACTTCTTCATGTTGTCCCTCTCCAAATCCTTTTCTTCTTGTGACAAGGCATTGTATGCTATTGGAACCCATTCTCCACCGAATCCCAAATATCTTGGGAAGAAAACAAAACCTTCATTGTTAATTGTTTCCATTAAGTTGAGGTATTTGAGGATTAGTCAAGCACATTAGTCAAGCTTGTGCTTGATTATGCCATTTAAAAAAAATTTAACTCCCATTAAAAAAACTTGTTCTAAAACTAACAAAGTTTACTTCACCTGCTATGATACCACGTGAAACATCAAGGCAGAGGAGTATACTTCTAGACTTCAGTTGCAGAGATTTATGCCATTTAAAAAAATTTAACTCCCGTTAAAAATACTTGTTCTTAAACTAACAAGTTTAATTTAACTCCCGTTAAAAATACTTGTTCTTAAACTAACAAGTTTACTTCACCTGCTATGATACCACGTGAAACATCAAGGCAGAGGAGTATACTTCTAGACTTCAGTTGCAGAGATCAAAACGTGGTTGACTTTCGCAACAAAAATGGAGCTAAAAACTCGTAAATTTAACACAACAGAATAATGTAAAACAAAGTAAAATTGGGAGAAACACAATAAAACTTTTGCTTATAATTTTAATACATGAAATACATACTCCTTCACCAAGTAAAACAGACATTCTTACAATGATTTTGCGAGTAACTTTCTTAAACCCTTATGTGCCCACCAAAATTTGCTCCACAATTTTCTCACATTTTCTTCTCACACTTACATCCGCCACTTTATGTTAAACCAACAACAAATTGTTTTAAGTGCCCACCAATTTTTTCTCCTCACCTTTTCCTCTCAGACTTACATCCGCCACTCTCTGTAAAACCCCAAAACAAATTGTTTTAGGTGCCCACCAAAATTTGCTCCACAATTTTCTCACCTTTTCCTCTGAGACTTACATTCCCCTGAAGACTTCTACACATGTATATTTAAATACACAAGTTTTAACACATTAATATATGACAAAACAAAACATTTAAAACTTAGGATGAGCGATTGCACTAAAACATAATTCTTCTGAGCCTGTACATGTTGCAGAATACAAATAATAGTTGTGGAATAAATGTTTGACCATACGTTTTCACCAACCCTTCATTAAATGCACATTAGTTCGTAATTACTTGATGTGTGTTGCGAAATGGTCTGATGTGTTGCAAAATGGGGAATTTGTACTCCTTAGAACTTCGTTTAAGCCGTGTCCTTCAACTTGTAAAAAAAATCAACAACCTGCAAAAAGTTTACTTGGTTGATTTACATGCATACAATAGGTATGGCTACTGTCAGTTTATTTTAAGACGGTGGTTGGGATTAATTTTCCAACACCCCCCCTTAATCACAACTGTCTCCATTGAAAATTCCCAAACAATCTTTGAGATTAACAAAATTTTCACGTGTCAATGGCTTTGTGAAGATGTCTGCAAGTTTTTCCTCTGTAGTGTTGCAACACAATTTCACCATTGTTAATCAATTCTCTAATGAAATGATATTTAGTGCTAATGTGCTCGGTCTTGCGAAAAACATAATTCTTCGATAGTGCAATTGTAGAATTATTATAGGAGAAAATGGTTGTTGTTCCTTCTTGTTCATGTCATAAATCCCTCAACATTCTTCTCATCCAAACTGCTTGACACGCCACCTCTGTTGGGACGACATATTGAGTTTCTACGGTTGACAATGACACTATCATTTGCTTCTTGGAGGCCTATGAAATGGCTCCCAGACCAAAATGAAAAATATATCCTAACATGATCTTTCTATCATCGACACTTCCTGCTTAGTCAATGCCAGTGTAACCGACAATCCTAGAATCATTTGCAGTGGTGTACAAAATACCATTCTCCTTTGTCCCATTGACATTTCTTAAAATCCTTTTGGATGCTTGCTAATGTGTCTCCTTGGGTGTCTCCATGAACCTTGACACCAAACTCACTGCATACATCAAGCTGCTCACCATACTTTTGTATAATGTTGGATAAACATTGCTGCTGCAATTTTCTTTCCTCAACTTCAACCGCATGACAGTTGGAGTTGGTGCGCGCTTGTTGTTATGCATATTAAACCTCTCCAAAATTTCTTCTACATACTTTGCTTGGGAAATAAAAATACCATTTTCTATTTGTTTCACTTCTATGCCTAAAAAATACCTTAACAACTGCAAGTCAGTCATTTCAAACTCATGTTTCATGACTTCTTTGGAATCAGCGATGAGGAAATCATCACTGCCTGTAAAAATAAAATCATCTACATACAAGAAAATAATAAGAAGCTTACCATCACTCTCTTTGATGTAAAGAGTAGGCTCACCGTCACATTTGTTGAAGCCATTGTCCAACAAGTAAGCATCTATCCTGCTATACCATGCACGTGGTGCTTGCTTCAACCCATAAAGAGCTTTCCTCAATCTATACACCTTGTCTTCTTGGCCTTCTACCTCATAACCTGGTGGTTGCACAACATATACTTCCTCTTTCAATACTCCATTCGAGAACAATGATTTTACATCCATTTGATGCACTTTCCATTTATGTTTCGCAACAATCGAAAACATTTTATGCATTTTTTCCATGCTTGCAACTGGCGCAAATGTCTCTGCATAATATCCTCCATGTTGTGACTTGTATCCTTCGACAACCAACCTTTCTTTATGCCTTTCAATCTTTCCTTCAACGTTGCACTTGGTCTTATAGACCCATTTCACTCCAATGACTTCTTTTCCTTGCGAAAGGTCTACTAACTCACATGTGTCATTCTTTTCTATTTCTTCATCCATTGCCACAACCCATTTTTCTTCTTTGACTGCATCTTCAAAATGGATTGGGTCATCTAAATGGCAAAACAATGCAAATAAGGAATTCAGACTAACACTATTATCAACTTTATTTTCCTAATAAATTTCACTTAAATTTCTGAATTTTTGTCTTCTTATGCTTGCGAAAGATGGGCTTAACATGTCACTTGATGTTGTGCTTGAGGTAGACGATGTTCTAGGTCTTTACAGTGTGCTTGGAGAAGTACTTGCTTGATTGCGCGACACTGTCATATTATTTGTTGATGGTGTTACTTATTCAATTCTTTGTTGTGCTTGAATAAGAGTAAGAGGAGTCACCTTTGAGGAATTACTTATTGTGGTCAATTCCTCTTTGTCTTCTATTGGTTTACACGTTTTCACATTGATTGTCTTCTCCAAACTTCCATCCCATACTTCCTCTTCTATTAGCTGCACATCTCTACTGATTATGACCTTCTTGGTTAATGGATTGTAGAGTTTGTATGCCTTGGATTCATCACTATATCCAACAAATATGCATTTCCCGCCCTTGTTGTCCAACTTCTTCCTTAGCTCATCTAAGACATATGCATAAGCCACACATCCAAACACTCTCATGTGAGTGACACTATGCTTTCTTCCACTCCATGCCTCTTCAAGAACCATATTATTGACACTTTTTTTTGGACACCTACTAATGATATATGTTGCACAAGCGACAACTTCATCCCAATAATCATTTGGAAAATTATTTTCCTTCAACATACTCCTTGCCATTTCCATAATATTCCTATTTTTCCTTTCCGGGACACCATTTTGCTGAGTTGTTTATATTGTTGTAGATTGCTTGTGAATTCCATGCTCCCTGAAAAAATCTAGGAAGTCATTTGAAATGTATTCACCACCTCTATCAAGATATTTATATTGGCAGAAGCACTCAAACACTTCACTTTTCTGTTTTAGGAAGTAGACCCATGCCTTCTTGGTATAATCATCTATGAAGGTAAAAAAATAATACGTGCCCCCAATTGATGGTGTCTGCATTGGTCCACATAAATTTGAATGGACAATCTCCAAAGGTCCCTTTGCCCTTATTGACTTTCCTGGTAGATTTTTCTCTCTATGTTGTTTGCCCAAGATGCATCCTTTGCATAGGTTGTCCGGTGTTTCTATGAGTGGAAATCCCTTCACCATGCCTTTCATATGCAACAAATTAAAACCTCCAAAATTAAGATGACCAAATCTCAAATTCCATAACCAATTTTCATCTTTGATTTCTGCTTGAAAGTTTACTTGTGTGAAACCTGCAACCTTCCTTTCATCCTCCTGTGAATTCATTAACAATTGTGCTTGGGCACCTTCTTCCTCCAAATCTGATTTTATCTTTAGGGGAAACATTTTATTGCTTGTCATGTGAACTTTTGCAATCAGTTGTTTGCTTGGAGACTTATCCAAAATTGTGCACTCATCATTTTTGAAAAAGACATTGTATCCCTTTTGTATGAGTTGTCCAATGCTTATGCTTCAAACCAGGGACAAAGTAAACATAAAAAAAGTACTTCTTCTCCCCATTCTTTGTTAGAATATTAACTCTTCCTTTGCCCATGACATAGAATTTTCTATGAGTCCCTAATGTCACTTCAGATTTCACATTTTCATCTAGACTTGAAAACATTCAAATGTTCCCTGTCATGTGGTTGCTACACCCTGAAACTAGAAACCATACATCCCTTTGTTTTTCTTGTGCTACATTACAAGCGAAAAACATGTTGTCTTGGTTCTGATTTTCATTTGTGAAATTTTCACTTGGATTGTTACTTATGTCATGTTGATTCTTTCTACATTCATTTGCATAATGACCATACTTCTTACAATAATGACATTGAATTTGAGATTTATCATACCTCCGACCTTGTGTTTGATTGTGGCTTGGCCCTTGACTTGGATTTTCATTGCTGCCCCTTCCACTTGAACTTGAAGGGTTTCCTCTTCCACCTTTGTGTGGGCTTCTTCCTCTTCCTCTAGCATTTGATCTTCCTTTGCCCCTACCTTGACTAAATGAAACTTGTGTCTTGAAGGCATGCTCCAATTAGGAGTTTGTTGCTCTATTTAGTCTATGTTCATGAGAAATTAGTGACACATGAAGCTCATCCACATAAATTGTGAGAGATCCTTGTATTTTCTATGGCCACAACAATGGCATCACATCGTGCTGGCAGTCTTCTCAAAATTTTCTCAACTATTCTCCTTTCCTCAAGTGTCTCACTATGAGACCTGATTTGAGTAACGTGTCTAATTACTCGTGTAAAAAATGAGTCTACATTCTCAGACTTTTTCATACAAATTGTCTCAAAATATCTCCTTCACATTTTGTAGCGTTGTTGTCTTCACTTTTGCCATGCTTGGTAGGTTGTCTGGAGGGTATCCCATGGTTTCTTGGACTTCATTGCTGCTAAAATCCTTGGGAAAATACTTTCATGAATTGCTTGAAAAATATATAAGAGGGTTTTTGAATCCTTCTTCTTGTTGTCCCTCAACAAATCCTTTTCTGCTTGTGACAAGGCATTGTATGCTCCTGCATCTGCTGGTTCTTGGAAACCATTCTCCACCAAATCTCCATCAAATCCCAAATATCTTGGGAAGAAAACAAAGTCTTCATTGTTATAATTGAGTAGTCATAATTTTTGCCATTAAACTGAGGTATTTGAGGATTACTCAAGCTTGTACTTGACGCTTCCATTTTAACTATTAAAAAAAAACTTTCTCCGTGGTAAATATGATCCAAAAATCTGAGTTCAAAACAATTTCTAACTACCAGTAAAAATACTTGTTCTTGCACGAAATATTAAGGCAGAGGAGTATACTTTTAGCCTTCACTTGGGGAGATTAAAACACAGTGGACTTACGCAACAAAAATGGAGCTAAAAACTCATAAATTTAACTCACATCAGAAAAAGTAAAACAGAGTAAAATTGGGAGAAACACAATAAAACTTTGGATTATAATTTTAATATATGACACTTCACCAGGGGTTAGTGATTAACTCTCTTTAAAACCTAGTAACAAATTGTTTTCTATGCCCACCAAAATTTGCTCCACAATTTTCTCACCTTTTTCTCTTAGTAAACTAAAAACTTCTATACAAATAACAATTGCAGGATACATGTTTGCCCATAAGTTTTCACCAACCCTTCATTAAATGCACAATCATTTTTAATTAGTTAATGTGTGTTGTAGAATAGAGAATTTGTACTCTTGCTCAGAACTTCATTTTGGCTATGTCCTTCACACTGCAAACAAAATCTACAACCTACAAAAAAAATTACTTAATTGATTTACATCTGTACATAAAGTGTGACAACTATCACTATATTTAACTTGGTAGTTGAGATTAATTTTCTAACAATATGCCCCTTCTATAAAGAGGCTCAACAAGTATCTATCTCCACAATTGAATGTTGAGACATGCACTTTCCGTAAGGCTCAACATGTATTCAGCCACAGGAAATAAACACAGAAAAACTTCAATTCTATTCAGAGAGACTCAGCTATCCTCCTACCGAACCCTAACCCCCAAAACTCTCTATATCTCTCACCTCTATATGCATTTTAAAATATTTTAGTTAAAATTTATTTATTTATTTTTAAAAACAAAATTGAATACTATAACTATGTGAAACATCTTAGAATTACATACACTTAATGTTATAAGTGTGGTAAAATAGATAATTTTTTATATGTAAAATGTAATTAAAAATGGACTTGTTTATAATGTGATTTTTTGGAAATTTGTACTATGGTTTTTTGGTCAAATTTCTCTAAAATTTGGTAGTGATTTATTGAAATCACAAATTTGATGGGTAATCCCTGCACAATCAAAGCCACCTAAGAAGTTTTCAAGGCACTGAATCCAAATATACAGTTAAAAAACCAATTTAAATAACACAAATCAAATTTTACCTCAAATTTTTCTACCCAATTCAAAAACCTGAAAGTTTAAAAAAAATTACACAAAAACAACTTCATTCAAAATCAAGAATAATTACAATCTAAACTAAAATAATTTTATAGTAAAATATACGAAAACAAAAACATAAAGAATGGCACCCTGGCAAAAGAGACCAATGCGTTTCCATTTGGTTCTGAATTTTGCATTACCTTCCAAATTAAGTTATAATTTCTGCATTACTTGTAGACCATCTAAATTATGTTATAATTTCGAGATCATTTACGTACAGATTTCAAATTATTTCTAATTTTTAACTGCATGCCTTACTGACAAAGCTGATGCCTGCATGCAGGTTCAAAGGACGATGCCTCCAACATTTTATGATTGGATTTCTAATCTTCCACCAACGCCGGCTTGCGAGGAATCTCAGTTAGAGGTCGACATTTCTGCGCTGGATTTCGCCGATTCCCCATACCTGACACTCACAAGTTCGGCTCCCCACAACAAGAAAATCAAAATTGATAAATTTTTTATGAAAAGAGATGATGAATCAGGGTTGCTCCACTTGCAAGTGGAGATGTCATTCTACGAGAACATTAATTCTGTCATTGGACTAATCTACAGTCTGGGAAGTATGCCTCTCGCAAATTGGGATCATTGCAACATCAAGCTCCTCCACTTCTTAGCCATTCTGATAGAATATATATTTTCAGATACATATAAAATTTCTAGGGTTTCTATACTTGATTTCCTCGCCCATTCAGACGTTCTGCAGATTCAACATCTTTTCAGCTCTGCGTTTCTAGCTGCATGCACCATCGCCCACAGGAAAGAAAATTTGGTCGGAATGTTACAGTTTCCGGAAGACGAGCTGGACAGAGCCATTATGGGAAGCAAACTCGATTTTCTGACAGCCATGGGCAACGATGGCGTAGATGAGTTCATGCTCATGGTGGCATCCACTTTCACACAAGACTACTATGATGGCAACCCTGACGATCAGGCACATGCAGTCATGAAACCATTTTCATTCTCAAAGAGCTTAAATTCTGATCCTGGGTCTTGGATGATAAGAACCTACACTCCCCTTCTTCTCATGGATTTTATGGGACGTAACAAGGAGTCCTGCGAGCAGAAAAAGGACGAGTGGCTTCACTATGCCTTAACCCTAAATCATCTGCAGGCCGTTATTCAGCTCCGTTACACCGTTGAAATATTTCCAGATTGGATAGCCGTGGAGATTCACATCCATAATGTGGAGTGCGACATTACTCCATTTTCATTTCATCAGTACCCAGAGAGAGAGAAAGAACTGAAAGAGTTAGGGTTAAAAAGCGAACGCCATTTTCCGTCACAGATCTTGCTATCAATTTCTCCCTTACTTGATCAATCCAATATCCTAAATTTTTCGCGGACTAAATCGTGCCAAGATCCTGGAACCATTAGATATCAGTCTGCACAATCCATGGGAATCCGGAACTGCAGCTGGAAATTTTACCAGTCAAGGGAAAAAACAAATAGTACTGGAATGCTTGAATGGGCTCTCCACGATAATGGTACAGGAAAGAAGGTTGTGTCCATGACAGAGCCAAGTATGGACAGCAAAAATTTGAATAGGCTCAAACGCAGCTGTGCATGGTTCAGAGATAGGCATTGCTCCTCTTCGACAAAGAAAGTGGGTGTAGGGTTCACAGACGATTGTGGGCATTCCTTCACGTGGAGGGTGAACAGAGATTTAGAAGGGCAGACATTGAGATGGCTTTTGTGCGGCTTCATTTGGTTGACTTATTGGCCCGTTGAGTATGATACTTCCTACTGCGAGAATATATGCCATGAATTTTCTGAACACATTGAATTTAAACTGGTAAGGGCCTCATTTTTCTCTAGTTTTTTGTACTGTCTGCTCCAGATGTATATGAAATTTTTGAAGAGCATTTTTCTTGCAATGCACACCGACTGTTCTCTTTACAATGACCTTTCAGCATAGGCAGTGATAATTTTTACTTGTCAAGAAAATTTTTAATTATTATTTTTTGTTTACTGTATTTGATAGAATGGAATCTACACGTTTGCCTGTAAATCGTGTGAGCAGCAATCTGTTTAAATTTATTGGCATGCCTTCCCTTCTTTTTGTTTACTGTATTTGGTAGTACGGAATCTACATGTTTGCCTGTAAGTCATTTGAACACATCGTGTGAGCAGTAATCTGTTTAATTTATTGGCATGCCTTCCTTTCCCTGCACAAGGAAGCTCAACATTTGCAACGTCGTTTCTTTTATCTTAAGTAACATGGAAAGAAAATTTTAGTATGAAAACAGAGAATGCAAAACCAAAAGCAGCACAAAATTATAATGTTTGTACGTCCTCGTTATTAAGAATAGATATCAACTCACACAATTTTCAAGAGCTTTCACTATTATTTAACTATGTAGCATGTTTCACAAGTTATTGAACAATTTGAGGAGACATTGTAGGACTATTTGAATGTCGATGTTGATTTTTTTTTAATTGGTTTCAGGTACCAGTTGACGATGCTATAGTCCCCTTTGTTTCATCATCAATGACTACACACATTGCCTCTACTATAGCTCCCCTTCTTTCATCCACTGTCCCTACCATAGCTCCCCTTCTTTCATCCACTGTGATTGCACCAATTCCCCATACTACATCTCCCCTTGTTTCATCCAGTGTGGATGCACTAGTGCCCCTTACTAGAACTCCCCTTGTTTCATCCATTGTGGTTGTAACAGTGCCCCCTGTTACAAAGCCCCTTGTTTCATCCGACGTGGTTGCACAAATCCCCTCTACTACAAGTCCCCTTGTTTCATCCATCGTGGTTGCATCAGTCCCCCTTACTACAACTCCCCTTGTCTCATCCACTGTCGTTGCACCAACCCCCCCTACTACATCTCCCCTTGTTTCATCCGATGTGGTTGCACAAATCCCCTCTACTACAAGTCCCCTTGTTTCATCCACCGTGGTTGCATCAGTCCCCCTTACTACAACTCCCCTTGTCTCATCCACTATCGTTGCACCAGCCCCCCCTACTACAACTCCCCTTGTTTCATCCGATGTGGTTGCACAAATCTCCTCTACTACAAGTCCCCTTGTTTCATCCACCGTGGTTGCATCAGTCCCCCTTACTACAACTCCCCTTGTCTCATCCACTTTCGTTGCACCAGCCCACCCTACTACAACTCCCCTTGTTTCATCCACTATGGCTGCACTAGAAACCCCTACTACAACTCCCCTTGTTCCATCCACTTTGGTTGAACCAACCTCCCCCACTACAACTCACATTATTTCATCCCTTTTGGCTGCACTTGTTGACCCTGCATCGGTTGTTGCCTCAGAGCAACTTATCAAGTCTAGTGCACAGTCTACTAGTCAATCTCCATCATCACCTAAGTTAGCCAAGGTGAGATAATGTGTTGATGAAATATTTATCTATCATGAATGGAATTTATTTTAGGATTTTTTATTAAATTTCATGCTTTGATTATTGTAATTGTAGGAGGAAAACATTGAAAAGAGGTTAAGGAAGCGAGAGGGTGCAAGAACCTCACAACATCTAGCTTCATCTATAGTAAGTTTTCTTGGCTTGAATTATAAAATATCATTTTGTAAGCGTGTTAATTTATTGTGGAAAAATATTATATGAATGTTCTTTCCTTTTTTTAGTCTCTCAAGGGATAAGTATCTCCATTATGTAGCAATATTTAAATATTTATTAGGAGTGAGAGGAGGATAATTTTCTTGGCACCTAGTAGCTATGAGGGCGGAATCAATCAATGAGTGACCTATTATGTATCTTAGCCATGATGTTCCACTTTTTCCCATGAGGTGTAATTTTATATCTAAGGTACTGAATGCCATCCTTCCATGTTTGGGATATATGTGTAGTACGGATATCTATGAACAAATATGTGTTTTGATTGTTTGGTGGAGCAATGATTTGGATCAACAAGCAATAAAATATGTTTTTTTTTGTTGAATACACATGTATATTTTATGGTTTCTACTCATGTCTTTAAGGAGGTCATTTGGCTTAAAAACATCATTAGAAGTGGGGCTAGGTCATAGAGTTGTTATGTGGTTTAATGTGCGAGTAAAAGTGCATTTCTTCTTCTAAGAATTTGAATTTCCGTGCAAAGAAAAAAGCATATGGCTATCCAACACCATTTCATGAGGTACATGGTATAGGATAAAAATGTGATATTAGATAAAGTTGGCACTTTATAGAATTTTTCATATGCATTGATGAAATCAATGTGTACATGTAAATTCAAATGTTGATGTGAATCCAAACGTTGTCCCCCTAGAAATTATCTCATAGTTTCATCCATTCTCCCTTATCCTCATGAAAGGTATATAAAAAATGGGATTAGGTTGTGACATGTGTCACACACCTTGTACTTTTGTAGAAGATAAATTAATGATTACTAAGTTGTAGCATGTAAAAAATGTTGATTAGTAATAGGGAATAATTGTTTAATGATGGGGAATAAATGTAGATTGTTAGCAAGAAATGAATATTAAGTAGCATTAGTTGGCCAAATAAACTGTACTAGCTTCCATCATCTTGAATTAGAAAACCATAAATGGTTTATGGTTTTGTAATTCTTATTTATTGAGTGCTAGGGCTTGAGGAAAACAAAGTGTGTGAGTTTTCACTTATTATTATGTTGGAAAAAAAATTCTTCATAATCCTTATGTTGTTGCTAAAAAATGTTGGTAAGAGCAAAGTAACCTGTATCACATTATAACCATTTAGTGGCTAAATAATGAATTGGGCATGCTTTAAAGTGTGCATTTTTTTCCTCTTTCGAAGGTATTTCTCTATGAAAACATTGTATAATATTTCTCTATTTATTTCATTTGTTTTTTACATTTCATTTGCAACTATTAATTTAAATTTTCACCACATTCTTCTCTCAACCGTTAGTGTACAAGGTATATTCCTAGCCTATTCTTCCTTTCAATTTTTAGTCTATAAACATTAGTAAACACTACCTTTTAGTAATGAAAGTATATTACTTTAAACTATATTGGTTCATTGCACAGGCATAATCAAGTTAATATTCTCAAAGTTAATGACGAATCACTTGACTTCCATTTGTGTAGATTCATCCAAAATTCAAACTTTCTCATGGTAGTTGCCATATACATTGATCTTATATTTGGTGAGCCAAATAGGTTGACTAAATTTCCCATGGTAGTGGCCATATACATTGATCTTATAATTGGTGAACCAAATACAAGGTTGACTTTCAATTGGTAGAGTGCATTTTTTGAATTTTCAGTGGAATTATATCTAATCAAATAAATAAAAGGAATTATTGACAATTTATAACTTGAAATGTAAATTTTAGTTATTTTTTCTTAAAAATGAATTAATAAATGGAAAACTAGTTTTCTTTTAAATAGTTTGCCATTTCTTTGGTGAAGTAAAATTTTGGTTTGATTTACTTCATTTTACAAAATTTAGATAATATCCTTTTAAAATGAGTAAGTAAAGTTTATTTTGTAAATTTAATTTGGAAAACAAATCAATAGATAACAAATTGTTATATATATATATATAGAGAGAGAGAGAGAGTGTGTGTTTACTATTCTAGGGAAGACCTAGAATAATAATTTACTATTCACTTTTTTGCTCCACAGACTAACATTTTTACCACTTTAATTATTGTCCTTTGACCCTATCATAGTTTTCCTAGCTTTATTTGAATCATAGTTTATATCAAAGTTCCACGTTCCACTAAATTCTAGGAATTTTAACAATGTCCATATCTACTAAGGAATTTTAACATTGTCCATATCCACTAAAAATTACCAGCCCCAAAAAAGACATTAAATGGATTATATTTTTTTGTAGTGAGTTTTCTTAGGTTGAGTTATAAAAATTCATTTTGTAAGTGTGTGAATTCATTGAGGAAAAATCTTATATGAATGTTGTTTCCTTTTTTGGTCTCTAGAAAGAAAAAGTAACTTCAAGATGTAAGAAGATTTGAGATTTTTTTTTTGGGAGTAAGAAGAGGATCGAAGAAATTAATGAGTGGGCTTTTATGTAACTTTTTCATGGTGTGCTATTTTTCCATGACATGTTATTTTGTATCTAGGGTACTAAATACCATTCTTCAATGCTTGGGATATATATGTGGTATAAATATTTATGAGTGAGTATTTACTTTGATTGTTTGGTGAGGCAATAATTTGGATAAAAAAATAATCAATTTTCTTCATCAACTACAAATTTAGATTACATGGCAATTACTCATGCCTCTAAGGAGGTCATTTGGCTTATGAAATCATGTTTAGAATGTTCATAAGTAAGGCTAGGTGATATAGTTGTTATTTGGTTTAATGTGTGGTAACAATTTTGTTCCTTTTGCTAAAAAATGAATTATCATGTGAGGAAAAAAATATAGATAACCAATACAATTTCATCAAAGGACATGGTAGATGATAGAAATGTGACATTGTATAAATCTCACACTATTGGAATGTTGCAACTGCATTGTCAAAATCAATGAGCACTTGTGAATTCAAGTGGTGATGTGAGTATATGGACCTTATGGTCCCTAGAATTTAGCTCAAGTTCCATTCAATATATGTTATAGTTTGAGAAGGTGTATGACAAGGGGGAGAATGTTGTGATATGTTGGTCATAAACCTTGTATTTATGTAGTAGAGAAACTAATGATTACTAAGTTGTAGTAGAGAATAAATATTAAGTATTTCCACAACTGTTCAGTAGTGGACCAGAATAAATGTAGAATAAATGTGGAACTATAAAACTATAAATGGTTTATGGTTTTGTAATTCCTGTTTATTGAGGAAAACAAGTGTGTGAGATTTGACTCATCGTTATGCTACCAAATTTATTTACAAGCATTATGTTGTTGCTAAATAATGTTGTTGAAAGAGTAGACACTCTATAACCTACTATAACCATTTAGTCACTAAATAATGAATGGGGTATGTTCTAAAGTGTGTGTCTTTTTTTGTTTTTTGTTTTTTATTGGAAGTGTTTTCTCTATGAAATCATTATGTAATGGTTTGTTATTTATTTCATTTGCTAAAAATATTTTTTCATCAAACCACTCAAACTAAAATCCTTTAACCATTTTATAATATTTTAATTGAAAAATCTTTATTTATTTTTAAAAGTAAAATTGAAAACTTAGTGTATTAAAGGAAACTTTTGCATACTGTAAAAAGGAGAGCTTCAACATTGAAGGGAATAAAGTCCTTATTTCCAAGCTCCATATCCTCAATCAATTAGTGAACTATGTCTTTCTCCTTAGAATCTTCTCGAACCTATTGGATTATTATTCTTTGGTTGAAGGCTCCTTTACTCAAATTGACAACCATATATGAGTTACTTTGTTCAAGTTAAAAAATTTAGAAAAAAGTTATTCATCATCTTTATAACTTTTATAATGATTAAAAATAAATTGAATAAAACCTTAATTTTCTCATCTATCTTTTTATTTCATGGTTATATGTTTTGTTTGTTAGTTTGTCTCTCACTTATAGAATTAATTATTGGTTAAGGTGTGAAAGTCACTAATATCATCCAACTCACTAAAACATGGTAAGATATTTGAACCTTAAATCACCTACTCACAAATTGCAAATAACCTTCATCTAAAAAATATCTTAACAAAACAATCTATCAACAACTATATATAATTTTATTATTAAATCAATACCCCTTTATATTAATTCACAATAAAACTGTTTTCAAAAAAATGAAAATTTTAGTATACCATTTACATTTTCAAACCCCAAATAAATTATAAATAAATTATTTTAAATTTACAATTATTTAGTTAAAATAATATTTTATATATTACAACATATTTTACATACTACAGCATTCCTCGGACAAAACTATACGCCATGAATTTTCTTAAACATAATGAATTTAGACTGGTAAGGACCCCATTTTTCTAGTTATTTGTACCATGTACTCCAGATGTATATGAAAACCCAGACGTATAAGAAATTGTTAAAGTGCTTTTTGTCATGATATTGTTCTCTTTACATTGGAATTTCGGCATAGGCCGCGATAAATTTTACTGAGAGGGAATAATTTGAATTATTTTCTGTTTACTGTATTTGTATTTGATGGTACGGAATTTCCATGTTTATATTTTATCTTTGGTGAGTAATTTATTCCAGGCAAGTCGTTTGAACTCATCATGTGAGGAGCAATCTCTTTAATTTATTCGCAAAACTTTGTTTCCCTGTATAGGGAAGCTCAACATTTTTAAGATAAAGAATCATAACTTTTTTGGTTAAATAATTTAGAAATAAAAATTAATTTGAATTTTTTTTAATCATAAGTTAAAATGGTGGAGTGGTTGGAGTGTTCTGAGGTTCTAGTTATTATTTATTTTTAAAATTTTCCTTTATACCATTTAAAGAGTTGCGATTTTTTTATATAGAAGTTATAGATTTATGATTGATATGGAAGTTTTAGAATAATTAAATTATAATGATTGAAATATTTTAATTCAAATTTATATGATAGAAGTTTTTGGAGTTTTTCTAAGAAGTTTAATAGATAAAATTGTGACAATGAGGGCTCCAATCATACACATACAAATTTGGGCACATTCATGATCTGATAAGCATTCTTATAACCACTACACAAAGTTGTTAACTCAATGTGCATAGATACAATCTAAGGGTTTTCAAGAACTTCCATTGTTACTTAGGGTGTTTTGCAATTTATTCAATGATTTGAGGAGAAATTGTAGGAGTGCTAGTGTTGACTTCTCTTTTTGTTGTTCCAAGTCCCAATTGAATCTGCTATCGTTCCCCTTGTTTCTTCCTCTATAGATACATCAGTGCCCACTCCTATAACTCACCTTCATTCATCCATTGCAATTGCACCAACCCCCCCACTATAAATCCCCTTGTTTCATCAAGGATGGTTGTACCAATCCCCTCTCATACAAATCCCCTTGTTTCATCCATTATTGTTGGACCAACCCCCTGTACTACAAATCCCCTTGTTTCATCCAGTGTTGTTTTGGCTATTGACCCTACACCAATTGTTTCCTTATAGAGTCTTGTCCAACCAAGCACTCCTAGTTCTAGTCAATCTCCATTACCAGTGAGATCATTTGCTAATAATTTTTTTTCTATCATGAATGGAATATATATTATGGAAATTGATTACATTTCTCGTTTTGATTCTTGTAACTATTGTAGGGAAGCAGTGCATATAGTTTAAGGCCACAGAAGAAAGCAAGACACAAATGATATATACTTTCATCTTTGGTGAGTTTTCTTGACTTGAGTTATAAATTATCATTGTGTAAGTGCATTAATTCATTGTGGAAAAACTTATATGAATTTTGTTTTTTTTTTTTGCAGTCTCTAGAAAGACAAATAAAGACAAATATCTCAGATATGTAAGAAGACTTGAGCTTTTGTTGGGAATAAGAGGATGATCATTTCCTTGTGATGCAGCTAGTCACAGTGGGAGTAGTAAGTGACCTATTATGTAGTGGGAGTAGTGAGTGACCTATTATGTACCTTTAGATATGATGTGCCATTTTGGCCATGGGGTTCTATTTTGTATCTATGATACTCAATAACATTTTTCTATGTTTTTGCACACAGTGTGATTATATATCCTAGGCATGATGAGCCATTTTTTTTTAAAATGCATAGTTGAGCCAATTTTGGATGGATAAAGTTCATGAGACATTTTATAAATCATTTTTTCAATTTTAATACTATTTTTCATTTATTGAAGTGTTTTTAGTTTCAGGTTTATGAATGATTATGATGGTGATTACTAAGGTATTTATGTTTAAATACTTGCTTGTTAACTTTAAGATTTATTTTTTCATGTTTATTTGCATTCTAATAACAATCTTTTACTCAAATATTTTGAAAAAAGATATGTGATACTTCCACAAATTTCCTTCTAGAGTCTTCACATTATTGATGTCATACAAAACAACCAACATGCCTTTTAAGGCATCCTTTCCAACAACCACTCCCATAAGGATACACTTTTGTCTACATCATATGGAGCATAAATGTTGGCTATGCCTAGGAGATGGCCTTCAAAATAAAATAGGGCCCATATGATACAATTTCATGTATAAGGTTTTAATCTTATGTTGAACAATATGCTATTCTTCTGGATAATATGGTATGCCAACCCCACCTTTACCTTCAACATAGTGATAAAAAATCAGTATAACCTAGCTTTATAATATGAATGACTAACTTAAGTATAAAAACAATTTAATATCTTGCAACTAAAAGATATCAATATCACTAACCACGAATTGAATATCAACTCCATGGGCAATTCACACTTTGCTCTCTAAAATTAGGACCCTATGCCCACCTCTCATGACATGTCCATATATTCATGCATAGACAAGTTTTCATAGTAGAATAAACAATTATTTTAAACTTTTAATCCCACTAAAACTATAGGAGTGTTTGAAGGAAAAATATTCATAAACTACCAGGGAAAAATAGGCTCCCCTTATCGTGGAAAATTTGAAGTTGAACCACCATTATGTAGAATAAGTAAAGCTTCAATCAAAAAAAGCCAATGTTAAGAGCTTGGAAAATTAAATCATGTCCTTTAAGTAGTTGTACTAAATACTCTAAATGAGTTAAACAAGAAACCAATTAGATCAAAATAAGGGAAAAAGTGTGACAAAATAAAGAAATGAGGGATTAGGTTTTTAAGAAAATGTTATTTACACTTGTGAATGTTTTTTGTCATTAGAAAAAGTTAGAAATAATATCTTTATGAGAAAATATATATTCAATCTCTAGAGTTAAAGTTATACACAAATTAATTGTGAAAAGATGAGAAAATATATATTTAATTTCTAGGATTAAAGATTGTGAATGTATATTTTTTGATTTTCATGTTATAATTTGAATTGAAATTAACTCATTAGTTAGACTCCTTAAATAAAATAGTTCACCAATTTATTATCCATTATGACAAAGTATTCAGAAAATTTTACATTTGCTGAATTAACCATCCATAACAATCCATCCCTCATGAAAAAGTTAATCCGTTAACATATCCATGAGAAATTGCATTAAGCTTAGGTGTATTGAGACAATGCAGTCTGTCCAACTGTCTACCAATTCTTCTGGTACAAAAAAAATTTGATTAAAAATAAACAGTTACTCCTGAACTCTTCAATGGATAAGGCACCTATAAGTTTAGATTTAACCGAACTCGGAATTTTTAAAGTAAAAGAGAGGATTACTTCTCATTTCATTTTAATCCCTCTCATAGATCTGTGTTTTGAGAGTTACTACATCAGTATTGACTTTTGGTGATTTCTATTATATGGCATAGTTGCTTTTTTAAAATCCCACTGCAGGTTTCCATAATTGGTATTCTTCCTAAAGAAAGAGTGTTTCGGATATCAAACAACTCTAGACTCCAAGGTATGTAACATAAAATGTTCTTACTTTTGTATAAACTCGTTTATGGGTCGACGAAAATACGATGTCCTCTGTGGTACCGCATAACTCTATATTTGCGTGTGCTCCTTTTGATTCAAGCGCTTTGCAAATGGATTTTTAGTCTATATAGCTATGTTATAGTTGCTTCATTTCCGTTCTTTCCCTTGAAAGTCCAACTTTATGTTCCTTACTTTGAAAGTCTAATGTATAATTTTTGTTGGAAATTTTTGATAATTTCAAATACAAAAGAACAGAGAATAATGCTCTCACATGATTTTTAACAGAGGGAAGCTAAATTATTTTCTGAGAACAGAGATTTTTCACACCCATAAAAACTTTATATTGATTGATAAATACTGTCTGTTACATATTTCTTCCTCTCTCTCAGAAGGATTCACCAAGAACTTCGACAAAAAAAATTACTCTGCTCCATAAAAAAAATTAGTGTAAAATTCTCATTCACTGCTATGTGAAAAATTTTTACATTCAGTGCTGTAAAATAAAAATTTTCTTACATACAACCTGATTACATTGGCATTGCATTTCAATGCATTTCAATCTCCCAACAAAACAAAATTTACATAACTCTTTTTCACTGCTGTGTGAAAAAATACAATTTACTTTTACTGCTGTAAAAGTCTTCTGGTTTCATTTACTCTGCTCAGGTTGCTGCGTTCTTCACTTGCTTCACATTACTTGCATATCTTCACCAACAAAATTTTATATGCGCTTTCTTTTTCTCTTTTTTCGCACTGTTGTGCCCCTTTTTTTCTTTGCATTACATTTCAAATGAACACAAAAAACATTACATATACCAAAAACCAAAAAAAAACTTAACGATGCGTTGACTTACCCATACCTATCTTTAAATTCGCCATACTTCCGTGCAAAAAAATAAAATATTAAAACTGAAAACATCTCACCTACAATCTACGAAACAACATAAATCACATTAATTCCTTCACGTGGGCGGTCAAACAAAAAAAAGTTCAGGCAGGTTGAAATGATCCTGGTCCGTTGATTTAATCGGACGTATATCGCTTGCCTAAGTCGCACGAACTTTACGTTCCGGGAGATGGGCGGTTTTGGAGACGTACACTGGACGCGTGTCGCTCGGTCGGGGTGATCGGAGGCCCTCTGACAAATACTGCTTTGTGCGAAAGGTGGTGCGATATGAAACAGGTGGTTTTCCGGATTAAATGCCGCGGGACTGTTCAGCTGTTACGGCAGTTGAAATTACGATTTCAACACTCCCCTTTAATTTCAACTGCTGGGTTATCAGTCATACCCAAACACTTCCTCAAAAATTCAAAGCTTTTCTGGTCCAATGGCTTTGTCAAAATGTCTGCAACCTGTTCCTGAGTCCTGCAATGTTGTAAAACAATTTCTCCATTGCTTACCAATTCCCTGATGTAATGAAACCTTGTGTCAATGTGTTTCGTTCTCTTATGAAACACGGAATTCTTGGATAATGCAATAGCTGAGCTATTGTCACAAAAAATCACTGTTCCTTTTGCCTGCTCTTGGCATAAGCTCCTTAACATTCTTCTCATCCAAACTGCTTGACATGCTGCTGCTGTAGCTGCCACATATTCAGCCTCTGCTGTAGACAATGCTACAATAGGCTGTTTCTTAGAAGCCCATGAAATGGCTCCTGAACCCATGTGAAAGACATAACCGGATGTGCTTTTCTGATCATCTACACTTTCAGCCCAATCACTATCAGTGTATCCAACTAAATTTGAACATTCTGAGACAGTATATAAAATGCCAAACCTTTTAGTACCTTTAACATACCTCAGAATCCTTTTTGCTGCCTGCCAATGTGCTTCTTTTGGCCTCTCCATGAATCTGGAAATTAAACTAACAGCAAACATTATATCCGGCCTAGTTGCAGTTAAATACATAAGACGGCCAACTATGCTCTTGTACAAACTAGGATCAAAATCGTTGTTGCTGTCCTCTTTACTGAGTTTTAATCCCATCACTGTGGGAGTGATTGCTGCCTTGCTGTCCTGCATGTTAAATCTTTCCAATACTTCATTAACATATTTTTCCTGTGAGATAAAAATCCAATTTTCATTTTGATCTACTTCTATTCCTAAGAAGTATCTCAACAAACCCATGCCAGTCATTTCAAATTATTCTTTCATGATTGCTTTGGAATTTTCAATGAGATAGTCATCATTACCTGTAAAAATAACATCATCAACATATAACACAACAATTAGCATTTTACCATCCTTTTATTTGATGTAGAGGGTGGGTTCTTCCTCACATTTGTCAAATCCATTTTCCAGTAGATAGGAATCTATCCTACTGTACCATGCTCTTGGCACTTGCTTCAACCCATAAAGGGCTTTCTTCAATCTGCATACTTTATGCTCTTGGCCCTTTTTCTCATAGCCTAGAGGTTGCTCAATGTAAACCTCTTCCATTAACACTCCATTTAGGAATGCTGACTTCACGTCCATTTGGTAAACTTCCACTTGTTTTGTGTTGCTATGGACAACAATGCTCTCACGGTTTCCATTCTTGCAACCGGTGCGAAAGTTTCCTCATAATCTCTCCCATACTGCTGCTTGTATCCCTTGACAACCAGCTTTGCTTTGTGTCTTTCTATTTTGCCTTCAGCATTACTCTTGGTCTTATAGACCCATTTAACTCCAATGACCCCTTTACCTTTTGATAGCTCAACCAAATCCCATGTCTTGTTTCTTTCTATGGCATTCATCTCCTCATCCATAGCTTCTATCCATTTCCTATCCTTAATTGCATCTTCGAAATGAATAGGGTCATCAACATGAAAATATAATGCAAACAAAGAATTCATACCTTCATTTGCTGCCTCTTGCTCATAAATATCACTTAAATTTCTGAACTTCTTGCCTCTTTCATTTGGTGTACAAGTGCTTGAAGAAGCACTTGAATTTCCTCCTTGTGGTGTGCTTGGAGAAGCACTTTCATTTCTCCTCAAGGTTGTCTCTTGTTGTCCTTGTGTTGGCGCTACTGTTTGGGGATGTATTTCAGCTATCTCCTCATCATCTTCATCATGAGGCAAACAATTTTTAACATTAACTGTTTTCTCTATGCTGCCATCCCAAGCTTCCTCCTCAATGAATTGAACATCTCTACTCACAAAAAACTTCTTGGTAGATGGGATATACAACCTGTAGGCTTTGGATTCCTCACTGTATCCAATGAAAATACATTTCTCCCCTTTGTTGTCCAACTTCTTCCTTAGCTGATCTGGAATGTGTGCATAGGCCACACATCCAAAAACTTTCATGTGGGTGACTCCTTGCTTTCTCCCACTCCATGCTTCTTCTGGCACTTTGTTCATCACTGCTTTTGTAAGACACCTATTCAAAATATATACTGCACAGTGTACAGCTTCAGCCTAATAATCATTTGGCAAATGCTTTGCCTTTAACATGCTCCTCGCCATACCCATGATGGTCTTGTTCTTCTTTTCAGCAACTCCATTTTGCTGTGGGGTGTACTTAGCTGTAAATTGCTTATGAATTCCATTTTCTCTACAAAACCGTAGGAATTCCTTGGAGATATACTCACCTCCTCTGTCAGTTCTTAAAACTTTGATATGCAGCCCGCTTTGATTTTCCACAAGTGCTTTGAAATTTCGAAATTTTTCAAACACTTCACTTTTGTTCTTCAAGAAATAAACCCAAGTTTTTCTTGTGAAATCATCAATGAATGTTAGAAAATATTGACTGCCTGCTAGTGATGGAGTTTGCATCGGTCCACATAAATCTGAGTGGACAATCTCTAAGGGTGTTTTTGCCCTTATGCTTTTCCCTGATGGAAAACTTTCTCTTTGTTGTTTCCCCAAGATACAACTTTCACAAAGGCTGTCCAATTTGTCTATAAATGGTAATCCTCTTACCATCCCTTTTCTACTCAACAAATTAAGACCTCAAAAGTTGAGATGCCCAAATCTCAAATGCCACAACCAATTTTCATCCTTTGGTACGTTTTGGAAAGCCTCTTGGGTAACTGATGTAATTACTTCTTTGTTTTTCAAAGCTGCCCTTATTCTGAGAGGGAACATCCTATTCCTTGTCATCTTCACTTCAGCAATGCATCGTTTGTTGGGTGCTCTATCCATGATGGTGCATACATCATTCACAAAGAAAACATTGTACCCCTTTTGAACAAGTTGTCCAATACTTAAGAGGTTACACCTCATTCCAGGAACATAATAGACATCTGCTATGGTTTTCTTTTCACCTTTCTTTGTAAATATTTTAACTTCTCCTTTTCCAATAACAGAAATTTTACTATTAGTCCCAAATGTGACTTGTGACTTCACACTCTGATCTAAAGCAGAAAATAGGGCTATGTTTCCTGTCATATGGTTACTGCAACCGGAGTCTAGAAACCATATATCATCACTGTTTGTTTCAGCCATATTACAAGCTAACAACACATTATCTTGGCTGATATTTTCTCTAGTAATATTTGCACTAGATCTATTATTCATATCATGCTGCTTCTTCCTACATTCATTTGCATAATGCCCATATTTTTTACAGTAATAACATTGGACATTGGATTTTTCATACCTTTGTCCTTGAGCATGATGTTGTCATCTTTGTTGGCTGCTGCCTTGGCCTTGGTTCCAATTTGGATTGCTGCCTCTTCCTTGAGCATTTGTTGGACTGTTTCTTCCACCTCTATTTTGGCTTCTGCCTCTTCCTCTCTTGTTTCCTCTGTCTTGACCTCTTCCTCTTCCAAAGGACATCTGGGTCTTGAAGGCTTGCTCTAGAGATGAGTTTTCATTTCTACTCAACCTCTGCTCATGTGTTATCAGTGATACATAAAGTTCATCAACTGAAAAGTTTGAGAGATCCTTTGTCTCTTCTATGGTGGTGACAATCACATCAAACTTTGAGGGTAGGACCCTCAATATTTTCTCCACAATCCTCCTTTCTTCAAGAGTTTCTCCATAAGACCTTATCTGTGTGACCAGACCAATTACATGTGTGAAGAATGAGTCAATATTGTCTGACTCCTTCATGCATAGATTCTCAAAATCTCTTCTCAGCAACTGTAGTTTTGTTGTCTTCACTTTCTCCATGCCTTGATAGGCTGTCTTGAGAGTTTGCCATGCTTCTTTGGATGTCTTGACTGCTGCTATCCTTGGAAACACACTCTGGTCCACTGCTTGATACAAAAATACAATGGCTTTTGAATCTTTCTTCCTATTGCTCTTCAATAGATCCTTCTCTGCCTAAGTTAATCTATTAAACTCATTTTCATCTGCTGGTTCTTCAAAACCATCCTCAACTAATTCCCATAGATCTTGAGAGGCAAACAGGGTTCTCATGGTTATTGCCCAATAATCATAGTTTTTCCCATTAAACTGTGGGAGCTGAGTATTAAAAATACCCATACTAGTGCTGGTGCTAGCCATTCCTTGCACTCTAAACTACGCTTCAAATATTTGACTGTGTATTTAAAAACACTGACTGTTTCTTCAACAGTAACACAAAAAACTAATCTGAGAAATACCTGGATCCTTTTTCCTGAGACTTCACTCTTCTGGAGAAGTTGTTGCAGCAAAAAACTCCTTCCTTTAGCTTCTTTGACACCTTCAAAGAGCCCGGAACTGCTCTGATACCATGTTGGAAATTTCTGATAATTTCAAACACAAAAGAATAGAGAACAATGCTCTGTTTTTGCCACAGGATCTTTAACACAGGGAAGCTAAATTATTTTCTGAGAACAGAGATTTTTCACACCCATAAAAACTTTATATTCATTGATAAATACTGCCTGTTACATATTTCTTCCTCTCTCTCAGAGGGATTCACCAAGAACTTCCACAAAAAAAATTACTCTGCCTCCATAAAAAAAGAATTACACTGCTGTGTAAAATTCTCATTCACTGCTATGTGAAAAACTTTTACATTCACTGCTGTAAAATAAAAATTTTCTTACATACAACCTGATTACATTCGCACTGCATTTCAATCTCCCAACAAAACAAAATTTACATAACTCTTTTTCACTGTTGTGTGAAAAAATACAATTTACTTTTACTGCTGTAAAAGTCTTCTAGTTTCATTTACTCTGCTCAGGCTGCTGCGTTCTTCACTTGCTTCACATTACTTGCATATCTTCACCAACAAAATTTTATATGCGTTGCTGCACATTTCAAAATGCCTGCATTGAAAAATTAACCCCTGCTCTTTTCTTTTTCACACCGCTGTGCCCCTTTTTTTATTTGCATTACATTTCAAATGCACACAAAAAAACATTACATATACCAAAAACCAAAAAAAAAACTTAACGATGCGTTGACTTATCCATACCTATCTTTAAATTCGCCATACTTCAGTGCAAAAAAAATAAAATATTAAAACTGAAAACATCTCACCTACAATTTACGAAACAACATAAATCACGCAGGTTGAAATGATCCTGGTCCGTTGATTTAATCGGACGTATATCGCTTGCCTAAGTCGCATGAAATTTACGTTCCGGGAGATGGGCGGTTTCGGAGACGTACACAGGACGTGTGTCGCTCAGTGAGGGTGATCAGAGGCCCTCTAACAAATACTGCTTTGTGCGAAAGGTGGTGCGATATGAAACAGGTGGTTTTCCGGATTAAATGCTGCGGGACTGTTCAGCTGTTACGATAGTTGAAATTATGATTTCAACAACTTTTTCTTGTGGAGAAATCACATATTAAATTTAGAGTTTATATTTTTCTAACCAATACATAATTAATGTTGTGTTTGATTTTGATAGAGCTTGTTTTCAATCTAGATAAAGTATATTTAATGCTATGTCTGGTAGTGAGATACAAGTAATGTAAAAGCAAATTTCATAATCAGTTTAGGTATTTAGAATTTTGGTGTTTAAAATTTATTTGTAAAAGTCTCACTCGTGTTCAAATCTTGGAGGCTTCACCCATAAGCCTATAGTGTAGAGTAATATAGTTATTATTTGGCCACTTAAGAACGCAAACAATAGCAATAAACAGAGAAGCCAATAGTAATGAAAGATGTAACCATGTATTAAAACTGCACCGCTTACTGGTTATTATAAACCTGTTGAAATGCAGCTGCCCAAATGAATAAGATTAGGGTCAAAATAATCTCAAGACTGCACTGGTTAGATGAAAGAGATCTCTGTTTAACACGGGAGATATTTCTGTTTAACATATGTGGAAGTAATTTTAATATTTTTATTATTCTTTTTCGATGTCAAGTTTTTAACAAAATTAATAACAGTGAAAATGTATTAAAATCAAAATTTGAAAAATATATAATAATAAAAAAATAGTAAGTGTTTAGACACTTTATGCATTATTTCATCCACTGAAATGCTGTAAATTTATATACACAGATCATATAAACGGTTCAACCAGGCCAGAACTTTGGGGAGTGTCGTTAAAAGTAAAAGTAATACATGTTTAAGACATATACTTCTGTTTAACCTATGTGAAAATAATTTTAATATTTTTATTATTCTTTTTCGATGTCAAGTTGTTAACAAAATTAATAACAGTGAATATGTATTAAAATCAAAATTTGAAAAATATCTAATTAAAAAAAAAAAATTAGAAAATGTTTACACTTTATGCATTATTTCATCCACTGTCATGTTGTGAAATGCTGTAAATTTATATACACAGATCATATAAACGGTTCAGCCAGGCAAGAACTTTGGAGAGTGTCGTCAAAAGTAAAAGTAATACATATTTCAGACATATACTATTAGTTTTGAAACATTTCGTGTATATATTCAACTTTTTTTGATAATCATGTAAAAAATTTTATTGATGGCTAACCATCAACAGTGTGACAATTTAAAATTGCCTTGAAAAGTAACACTACGCTACAAGGATTATACACCTTGCAATGCCGGCTTATGCATTGATTGATTTGAAGCATATGTATCAGTGTGTAAAGATTATATATTTCATAGTTCGTATTTAATATCGTAAATTAAGATATATATTGTTTTAGTTTTAGTATTTTAAAATAAGGTAAGTTAATAACTAGATAATTTTTACTTTTATTTTATAAATTTTTGGATTTTTTAAATTCTAATTTTTAATAAGTTAAATATTAAGATAGGTTTATGGTTTTAATTTCACAACAAAATTATAGGGTAAAATATGCTAGAGGTTTTATCTCAGAACCGTGATAATCAAAAGAGAGGATATTGATGAGGTACTACTAAAAATATTGATGAGGTCTAACTATCTTGCACTTTTTCTTCACATGCATATATTATAGTTTTTCCATGGTAGTTAAGGTAGTTATATGGAACATTTTCTATGGTAGACCTATTTTATATGTTTTGTCACTTATTATATAGACATCTTTGCCATACTAGTAAATTTTTAATTTTTATTGGACAACATCTCAAACTCTTTAATTTGGAACATATATCATTTAATTTTAGGTTTTTATGGAGGAATTTTATGGGGATGCATGTGGAGTATTTGGAGGACCACTTATTTGTTTTCTGTATGCTGGTTTTTGGTCTTCTTACTATATTTGGAACATATTCTTGTGAACCACATTTATGGAAATACTTCTTGATATTCTTGAAGGTATATGTTTTATTATTTAATGGAGTTTGGGTATGGTGAAACGCTAAATCACCATTACCTCCATGGATTTGTCTTGTTGGTGATGGTCCACTTGCTATTTTGGCTTTGACTACTTAATTTCTTGTGGAGTGCTCTATCTACTTGGCATCTTGTATATTCATCCATGGCTTTGGTTGACTCGGGATTCACACATGTGGATTGGTTACATGCATATGTGTAACATTTTCTATTTTTAGAGGTTGATATGGAGCATTCTCTTTGGAAGATTATTTTATTGTTTTATCTCTTGTGCAAATTGGAGGGTCCACTTTGTGAGATTTTGTAGATGGAAACTTGAGCATATCTTCTAGGTTTGAACATTATTTATCTATGTTTTATGTGCATCCACTCTTGGAAGGTGAAATGTTGTGGATTTTTTATATGTTGACCTAGTTAACATACTTGATTTTACTAGTACAACTGACTTTTATTATGATCTCTTTCCTATTTTGGGATGAGGGAAAGCACTCTTGGATACGGCTGTGTATACATATGGTGGTGACATAATTAATCATAGATTAAAAACTTATCTAACTACTCCATTATTATATTATTTTCTTCTTGGATTTTCATGCAGTTAGTAAAAAAGTGATTATTTAAAGAAGAGTATGCTTTCCATGGTAATGGTTGTTAAGAGTTTAAATATTTAGGAGCTCTCTCGTTACACTTCATTTTCACACACTTTTGGAGCTTTATGGAGGAATATTAACTTTTATATGAGGATTTCACTGCACATTTAT
Source organism: Pinus tabuliformis (assembly GCA_031772625.1). Lineage (NCBI taxonomy): Eukaryota > Viridiplantae > Streptophyta > Pinopsida > Pinales > Pinaceae > Pinus > Pinus tabuliformis. Next base: position 696,464,550 of record CM062815.1, read on the forward strand.
TCTTTCACATGTTGATTTGTATTGTAAGAAATTGTTGGATTGTTGATGTGATTTCCTTATAATGTGCTTCATAGGGGTAGAGTAATGTGAGGATGTTATTACTCTTATTTCTATTGTTGTTATGTTAGTTTTGCATGCAATAAATCTATTCTTTCTTAGATTAACATGAGATCATCTTCATAACAATTTTTTGATTAGGATACCTTGCTTTCTAAGGACAACATTTTACAATGCAAATTAGTAGGCTAGGGCTTATTTGTGGTATGTAGAGCAACACTTATCCTTTACATTTCATGTAGTTTCCATATTTGATCTATGCTTTATTGACTCCATCAATCCAATATGTCATTTTGGCAAGGATAAAGTGAATCTAATGTAAAAAATTATTATTGGAGATGTGGTTACATGTCAAAGATTGAAAAATAACCTCTTTTCATTGAGTTGGAAGCAATAGAGGCATTGATTCATGAATTAGAGTTGTCTTGGGACTTAGTGTAACCTTCCTTCTTCAAAATTGGTGAGGTAGAAAGGCTTGCTATGACATTAATCAATCCTTAAAACAAATGTACCTTGTTTAGGTGTTTCTTTTAAATTTAAATTAATATTTAATGTAGAAAATGATCCAATGAAGGAAACCTTCACTTGAATTTTTAAATGAATGGTGTAAGGTTGGGACCCTCATAAGTGGTTTAGAGCTAGATAGATTGTTATTTTATTAATATTCAAATGAGACAAAATCTTGCTAAGATATGTTCTTGGTTACATATTTTCATGGGCAATGTAAATATATGATCATACACTGTAACATCTCCTAGGATATGTGTGTTATAGATATTTCTCTATTATAATAAAATAGGTAATGATGTCTAAGATATAGTAGGGAATAAATTTTTAGTAGTAGCAATGAATAATCACCTAGTATTGACCAGGAATAAATGTAGATCACTCTTAGGCAATAAATGCTAAGCAACAATAAATATCAATTAATTATTGAGAGTTCCAACATGTGGAATTTGAAAGCCCTAAATAGTTTATAGTTTTTTTATGATTTTTTTTATTGAATAATAAGGTTAAACTCTAATAATTTATGGCTTTGATTATTCTTATTAATATTTATTAAGTGTTAGGGTAAGAAGAAAACAAAGTGTCCAAAATTTTTCCCGAAGAAATGTTTTCCCAAAAATATGGTTATATAATGATTATTACTTGTTTCATGCCTTTCTATTTTTCATTTGTAATTGTCATTTGAAATTTTATGTACATTCTTATCTCATTGTTGTTTAATATTAGAAGTGTATCTACACTTCGGTTTTCTTTCCATTTGGTATCATAGTTTTGTAACCTTGTATTTAAGGTGTCTAATCTTGATTTGACTGAGAGGTTGTGCAAAACAAAAATATTATTGCAAGGAAATGTCCAGCGCATTTAGAGCAGAAATGGAGAGCTTTCAATGGCATTAACTTTGAGAAGAAAATTGGTCACAAATGGAGAATTTTGAATGGCATTAACTTTGAGTGAAAATTTGAGAGGGAGGATCTTCTCATAGCCATTCTGATCGAAAATACAGTTGCAAGCACATACAAAATTTCTAAGGTTTCTATACTGGATTTCCCTGCCCATTCAGATGTTCTGCAGATTCAACATCTTTTCAGCTCTGGGTTTCTCGCTGCATGCATTATTGCCCACAGGAAAGAAAATCTGGTCGGAATGTTACAGTTTCTCCAAGACAAGCACCACAAATCCATTGCGAGAAGAAAACTCGATGGCGTAGTTGAGTTCATACCCATGGTGGCCTCCATTTTCAAGCAAGACTACTACAATGGCAGCCCTGATGATCAGACACATTTAGTCATGAACCCATTTTCATTCTGAAGGAGCTTAAATTCTGATCTTGGATGATAAGAACCTATACTCCCCTTCTTCTCATGGATTTTATGGGACGTAATAAGGAATCCTAAGAGCAGAGAAAGGACGAGTAGCTTCACTACCCCTTAATAATATTGGAATGCTTGAATGGGCTCTCCACGACAATGGTACAGGAATGACAGAGCCAAGTATGGACAACACCAATTTGAACATGCTCAAACGAAGCTGTGCATGGTTAAGAGACGGGAATTTCTCCTCTTTAACAAAGAAAATGGGAATTGCTCAAACAAAGCTGTGCATAGTTCAGAGATGGGCATTGGTCCAATTCGACAAAGAAAATGGGTGGTGTTCACAATCATCGAAAATGGGTGTAGTGTTCACAGACGATTGTGGGCATTTCTTCAGGCGGAGGGTGAATTTTTCTCTAGTTCATGTACTGTGTGCTCTAGATGTATATAAATTTCATGTAGCTCTAGATGTATATAAATTTGTTGAAGAGATTTTTGTGATGCGAATCTCCAATCTCTTGTAATGCACAGGAACTGTTCTCTTTACAATGAACCTTCAGCTTATGCGGTGATAAATTTTACTTATCAAGAATAAGTATTATTTTCTGTTTACCATGTTTGATATGATAGTACAGAATTTGCATGTTGGCCTGGAAATTCGTTTGAAGTCATCATGTGAGCAACAATATGCTTAATTTATTGGCATGCCTCCCTTTCACGGCCCAAGGAAGTTCAACATTTCCAATAAAAAGATCATAACTATTTTCATAAATGGTTGAACACTTTCTATTTTTATTGTTGGAGGTAAAATAATTTTTTTTCTCAATTCAAGGGAAAGTGAAGATGAATACAATTATACTTCTCAGAAATTGAACTAACAATTATTCTACCCAACCACTCAAGTTAATTTCAGTAGACTGTTAAAATGACTAACATTTTTGTTTGTTTGTTAGTTATTAAAAGTACTACTTTTATATTTATTTTATTTTTAAATTTCTCTTTGATATGGAAGTTATATATTTATTTTTTATTATTATTAAAAGTACTATTTTTATATTTATTTTATTTTTAAATTTCTCTTTGATATGGAAGTTATAAATTTCTGACTGTTATTTAACTTATAAAATATTAACTTATAGTGATTAAAAACATTATAAATCAAGTCTACATAATGGATGTTTTTGGGGTGTTCATAAGAAGTTTGATGGATGAAATTGTGGTAATGAGGTTCTCAAAAATACACACACAAACATGCACACATTCATGATACCAACTCAGAGTTTTCAAGAACTTCTATCGATACCTATCTATGTAGCATGTATTGCAAATTATTGAATAATTTGAGGAGCTATTGTAGGAGTGTTTGAGTAAAAATGTTGACTTCTTTAATTGGTTCAAGGTCCTAGTTAGCCTTGCTATAGCCTCCCTTCTTTCATACTTAGTTCCTACAGTAGTCCCCCCTACTACAACTTCCCTTGTTTCACCCATTGTGGTTACACCAACCTCACTAATACAACTCCCCTTGTTTCAACCATTGTGGTTGCACCATCCCCCCCGTATTACAACTCCCATTGCTTCATTCATTGTGGTTGAACTAGCCCTCCCCATGAAAACTCCCCTTGCTTCATCCATTTTCTCTCCACTTGTCGACCTTGCACCTATTGACTCTACACCTAATGATTCTACACAAGTTGTTTCCTTAGAGAACCTTGTCCTACCTAGTGCTCTATATATTAGTCAATCTCCATCATCACCCAAGTTATTCACTATGAGATCGTCTCTTGATGAAATATTTATCTATCATGAATGGAATTTAGTTTAGGCATTTGATTAAATGTCATGCTTTGATTCTTGTAATTGTTGTAGGGAAGCATTGCAAAGAGGTTAAGGCCCCTGAAGGGTACATGACCCTAATGGCATATAACTTAATTTTTCATGCGTCTTCTTGGCTTGAGTTATAAAATATTATTTTTTAAGTGTGTTAATTGTGGAAAAAAATATATTAATGTTGTTCCATTTTTTGGTCTCCCAAAAATAAATAACTCTAGGTTGTAACAATACTTGAATTTTTGTTGGAAATAAGCGGAGGATCATTGTTTTGGGAGATGCACCTAGTAGCTTTAAGGGTGGAAGTAGTCAATGAGTGACCTATTATGTGTCTTAGCCATGATGTGCCATTTTGGCCTTGACATTCCATTTTGTATCTACAATACAAGATACCATTCTTCCATGTTTGGGATATGTTTTTTCATTGCTTGGTGGAACAATAAATAAGCTATGGTTTCTTTGTCAACTACACAAGTAATTATATGGAAACTACTAATTCCTCTAAGGAGGTGATTTCACAGTGAATTGCCTCTATGATATTAACTGTGACAATGAGTTCATTCTTAGACATTATACATGGAAGGGAATTTCCTCTGAGGCACTACTTGGGGAAACAAACTAGTTGAGGCAGTATTTGTGGTAGCAATATATTAGTGTGCATTATCCTTGGTAGAAATACACTCTAAGGCACATGAAGCAACCCTGAGTACTAGAAAATTAGTGGGTTTAGGAAATAAGGAGGTCAGACCCACATCGTATGAGGTAGCATGTTTGGAGAATGCAATGGAGGGGATAACTAAGTAACAAGAGACACATACATGTCTACCTATGGTAGAGTACAATTGGGAATCAATTCCTTATAGTAGCAGAAGGTTAAGGGGTTATTCCTAACATTGTAGATAATAGAAAATAACACATACAAGGGGTTGTAAGAGTCTAAAGGGTGGTGGCCAATTGACATGGAATAAATTAGGACCATCAATAGTGTGGAGAAACTAGCAAGAATATAACAACCCCTCTTTGATTTTCCATGTAAATAAAATAAGACCAAGGTCATGGGATACGTATTCCAAGCTGAACATTGGGAAAAATATAATGATGAGTATCACTTGTGATTAATTATTGGCTATGGAAATTGGCAAAGGCATTGGAAACAAAAAGTGACAATAATTGGCATTTTATTTACAAAAATCAAGGAAAATATGGGAAAAGGAAGATGAAGAGACACAAATTTGCATGAGAGGAAAGTAGAGGAAAAATGAAGGAAAATGAGGAAAATAAAGGCCTCAATGATGAAAAGGCTTTTGAGGGTTTGTTCACAGATTTTGTTAGTTCAGTCTTATAGCTTTCATTTCATTCTTTCATTCTTTAATACTCTTGCACACTTAGAGAGTATTCTTGGAGATGATTTGACCACTTTAGCATTCACTTGAATTTGGAGAAGAAGGAAAAGGAAAGTAGGAAAGCACAAGGAAACAATTGGATCAACAACTACAATTGGATTTCTTTATAGGTAACAGATTTCATGTGTGATTTCCTTGCTAATTTCTGAATACATGGTATATGTGTATGATTCATTGGATATGTCTTGTCATTGGCATGTAAATTTTCCTGGATTGATAGTGGTTTTAGCCTTTCCTTTCCATTTCATGAATAGCCATGGTGTTGTGGGTTTTTTCCACTTGATTCTTTTTTGATTGTTCCTCGTAATTCCTTATGGCTATGGGTTGGAACAAACACTTTGGAAGCCCTGCAACAACTTGGGTTGAGCTACTAGTCTTGGAGCCTAGGTTGCGACAAACACTCTAGAGCCCTTGGTGAGTTGAGTTACTAGTCCCTGGAGCTGGGTTGGACAAACACTATGGAGCTCTGGACAGTTTTGGGTTGAGGTATCAGTTCCTGGAGCCATGGATAACTTAGGTAGAGATTGATATGGTTGGCATTAGTGATGTTCAAATGTAGAGGTGGAATCATTGTGGTTGAGGTTTAAGGTGGTTTGGCCTCTAGAAACCATGGTTTTGTTTTGTCTTTGTTTATTCCATGAGATCCCACATTAATTCTTGGAATATGGCACATGAGTGATTGGATGAAACATAGATTTGGATCAGCCCAATCTATGGTCAGGTGGTACGTGGAAGTCCCTGACTTGGTTGGTATTTTCACATGTTAATATGAGATATTTTCTTATTTTGATATATAAGCATTTGTAACAATTATGTTGGTGATATTATGGCTCAGTTTCCATGGTTTCTATCCTAGTTATATGATGAGTATTATCTATGGATATTACCATGAATTTTTTAGTTATTGATTGGTTGATGAATATATGGACTAATAAGAATTATCTGAACTATGTGAAGAGGGCATAGAGCCTTCTTCATGATTATCAGATAAATATCATACTATTATGATCATATATGCATTCATGACCTGTAGCTTACATGTTTTCGTGTGTTTGATGAAATGTCTAGTGTGTTCTAGGAAGTCTAGGTGAAGGTATTGATTTGAGTTTGAATGTTTAGATTTTTCCTCATGTCAATAATGATTCTGGAAATTTTCATAAAGTTCTAGGTAGTGCCTAGAGGCTCTAGCCTGGAATTGTGGGTTAGATCTCAGAACTGCACCCTCTAAACTGGGAAATTTGGTTCATAATCACATGAAGGCAGTGTTGTACATACAGTTGGAGGCTTATAGCTACACCCAAGCCTTGTTATGCATGTAGTTTGGAGTATAGGTTAGTGAAAAAGAGCCACAAATTAGGGTTTGGTAACCTGGGGCAGTCCTTGGCCTCTAAGTGTCTTGTAACCCTGAGGGATGTTGTGAGTTGTTAGTTTGTAGGCCCCACTTCCTTAACTAGAGCTTCGAGGTTGGTTCGTGTTATAGTAACCCTTCATATCATGTTTACCAGTGAAGGCGAGTGAAATTGGGTAAATGTGGGAGGTGGTTGGTTACAAATTGATATTAGAGCGAGGTTGCAACACTAGAGCTCGGGGTAGATGTGATTCTTATTCATGCATGCCAGTTTTCAATGTGTTTGTTATGGATGCATGCTTTTTATTTCTCATGATGGTTATTGTCACAGTTGTGTCAACATCAGCATAATCAACCTCAACATGACGACACAACTGTGACAATGACCATCATGAGAAATAAAAAGCATGCATGCATAAAAAACACATTGAAAAATGGCATGCATGCATAAGAATCACACACATTTATATCAACATCAGCATCATCAACCTCAACATGACGACACAACTATGACAATGACCATCATGAGAAATAACAAGCATGCATGCATAACAAACACATTGAAAATTGGCATGCATTTATAAGAATCACACACAAAAACACACATATATAAATTATGCTAATACAGATTGAGTGTGTAGACGAGATAACCTCCCTTAAAATTCACTTAGGTATGTTGGATCATGTTTATATTTGGTTTACCTGACATGGAATGTTTGTGGGAAGTAGAAGATCAAAGATGACAAGTAAAATGGTGGATTGCAGTTCATATGACTCTCATTATAGATTAGATGAGAAGCACAAACATGAGTATTCTCTTGACATAACAGATGCATTGAGAAGTTTAAAGGCATGAATTTGGAGTTGTAAAGAAGAATAATGATAGAATCATTTAGTCACAGGAAAGACTTTCCAAGGCACATGAAAAAAATGCAGAGGTTAATGTAGTTAATTTTCAGAGTTTATCAAATTTGTGGAGATAGGGACAGTGACAGATTAATTTTGGATAGGAAGAAAGGACTAATGGGGCATATGGTAATAGGTTTCGTGGAGGAAACTGATTAGTCAGGGATGACACAGTCAGAGGTGGTAGATGGATGGATACATCTGATAGGAGAGGTAGTGGTTATGGCTTCTATTCTAGTTATGGATTAGAGAGACAACATGGTTATCATCATTATCATCCTTACGGGAAGAGTGAGAAGCAATACTTTTAGGATGATTTCAAGAAAGAAAAACCTCCTACCTTTGATGGAGAGATAAATAATCTAGAAGATACAAAAGCATGATTACCTAGGATGAAAAGGTTTTTTGAGATGCATGATTATACAGAGAATATGAAAGGTAGGATAACCATTTTCAGTATCAAGGGAAAAGAAAACATTTGTTGGGAAGATGTGAAGCATGTCAGAGGCATCAGGATAGAGGAGTTGAGATGGCATGAGTTTAAGAGACTTTTCAGAAAGAAGTACTTATTAGAGAGATATTATGACAGTAAGGCTAAGGAGTTCTATGAGTTGAAGATGGGATCTATGATGGACAAAGAATATATGACTAGGTTCTTGGAGCTGTTGAGGTATGTACCATATCTTAAGGATGAGAAAACGAAGGTTAAAATATTTGTTAGTGGATTTCCTTTAGCATTTATAGATTGGATTGAGTATGATGAGCCTTTGATATTGGAGGAAATAATTGGGAAGTTGAAACATTTTTATGAGCAGTCTAAGCGTAAGTGAGAGCTTAAGCAAGGCTGGAAAGGTAATGACAAAACTAAGGGAAAATGGTATAAGAAGCAAGTAAGACCTTAGGATGCAAGCAAAAAGGAGAATGCAACATTGTACAATAAATTCAATGCAGTTAAGAGAGGGGAGTGATTTCAGTCTGAGGAGAAGAACAAGGGTGATGGTAGGAAGCCTTTGCAGTGTTGGAATTTTGGCAAGGATTATCACAAGAGAGATTGTCTACAACATCAGGGTGGAAAAACTTAGATTTTATAGTGCTCATGGGGTGTAGACACTGTTGGGGATGTTGGACAAATTATTCCTCATATTTATGCAACATTGAATAATAGGTAGGCTGATCACTAAGCATATATTATCACAATGAAGGTAAATTTTGTGATCAAATTGTTTCTATTTTGATTGAGCCTGGATCTAACTATAGTTATATAAGTATTGACCTGGTGTATAAGTGTTTCTTGAATAAAAAAGTGTATGAAAAATCTTGGTTGGTGCAGTTCGCTACAAGTACCAAGAAAAGAGTTCATCATTGGGTGATATATTGTGCATTTGAGTTATGGTATGTCTAGGGAATTTAAATGTGCTTTTGTTGGGATCATACAATATGTTTTTAGGTATGGATTGGTTGTACATTCACAGGACCAAGGTAGATTGTTATGATAAAGCCATTAAGTGCTTGGATGTTGATGGAGAGAGGAGAGTATTACAGGGTAAGAAGAAGCCTACGTCAATGAGAATGGTTACGACTATGCATGAAAATCACATTCGCAGGAAAGGGTGTGTCTTGTTTGCAGTTCATATTTCTAGTTACAAAGAGAAGGATGTTGAGGATAATCAAAGTCTTGAAGAGGCATCTAGTTTTGTAGCTATTTCAGGATGCATTTCCAGTAGATATTTTAGAGTTACCACCTCAAAGGGAAGTCAAATTTTCCATCGATTTTATTCCTGGAGCAACATCAACATCGAAGGAACCCTACAAAATGAAAACTCCAGATTTGGTGGAATTGAAGTTTCAACTTAAGGAAATGATTGATAAGGGATACATTAAGCCAAGTGTGTTGCCTTGAGGTGCACCAATATTATTTCTAAAGAAGAAGGATGGTACTCTTAGGTTATGTATTGATTATAGGAAATTGAACAAGGTGACAATCAAGAACATATATCCTTTGCTGGAGATTGATGACTTGTTTGATTAGTTGAAGGGAGCAATAGTAGTCTCAAGGATCGATTTAAGATAAGGATATCATCAGATACACATCAAAGAAGATGAAATCTACAAAACTTCATTTCGTACTAGGTATGGGAATTATGATTTTGTAGTAGTTCCTTTTTGTCTTGTTAATTCTCTAGATATTTTCTTGTGTTTGGTGAATATGTGTTGCGTCGTTATCTGGAAAAGTTTGTGATAGTATTTATTAATGATATATTGATATATTCTAATAATAAAGAAGAGCATGAAAAACACCTGGAAACAATGTCGATATTTTAAATAGAGCATTAGTTGTATTCCAATCTTAGTAAGTGAAGTTTCTTTCAGGCCGAAGTTCAATATTTGGGACATGATATTTCCAAGGAGGATATAACAGTGGACCCAAAAAAGATTATATCTATCATGGAGTCGGAAAATCCTAGCACTATAGTTGAGGTTAGATAATTTATGGGAGTATAAAGTTATTAGATGTGGTTCATTAAAAAGTTCTCATGGATTTCTTACCCTATTACATATTTGCAGTGAAAATGGAAGAAGTTTGAATGGACTAAGGTTTGTGCAACTAGTTTTTAGCAGTTGAAGAATTTGCTAACAAATTCTCTAGTATTGAATATCGAAGATTCTGATAAAGATTTTTTGGTATGTAAAAATGCTTACAATAAAGGAATTGGTAGATTCTTGATGCAGGAAGGACATGTAGTATGCTATGAGTCAAGGAAGTTGAATGAGCATGAGTAAAATTATGTGACTCATGAACTCTTGAGTTGGAAGTTTTCATTCATGGATTGAATATGCAGAGACATTATATTTTTGGAAGGAGGTTCATCCTAATGAGCGATCACAATGGGCTGAGGTACTTATTTGATCAATCTAATCTAAATTATATACAAGTTAGATGGTTGGCTATTTCTAGATCATGTACATCAAGGGAAAGGAAAATAGGGTTGCAGATGCTCTTAGTAGAAGAGTTGATCCAAGTGGATGTTGGTTGTCACCCACCTCTTCCACTTGGACCCAAACCACTGTCTCTTTTAGTTTTTTAGTTTCCTTAATTGTAGCACAATTTACTATTTTTGATAGTTTATTGGGTCCTGAACTTCTAGAGCCATTTTGAGGCCTTACATAATGTTTTTTGGGAAATCTAGGGCAAACATGGGTCTTCAAACAATGCTTTCCACTCGAAAGTTTTAGTCCTTGGATAGATATTTCTAACGAGGAATTGTGGGCATCAAACGAAGATCATATGCCAAAGTTACAGCCCTGGGAAGTTGATGTACCAATTTACCCAAATGGGGCCCATAGTTTTGGCACTTCATCTCCTAGGGTTAGGTTTTTGGATGTTTAGGGTTTTCCAATGTTTCTCAATAGTAAATAGGCATTCGAGCCTCATTGTAACAAATTCCAGAGGCATGTAGCCGCCACATCTCTTCTTAGAGATAAGATAACATCACCTGAGCTAGTCTTATTTCCATTTTGTTTGTAAGCATATTTTAGTATTTGTTATTAATGAAATGAAATGTTATTTCTACTGCATCTCTATATTTATGGTTATATCTGTAATTTTTTGCATTCCTATTTAAATCAGTGGTATCAGAGCAGTCTAATCTTTCTCTATTTTTCTTTGCATGTCCCCAACGAGGTCGGGATGTAATGATTTAGGGCTCAAACTGGTCGAACCTTTGCAAGACCAGCCTCATAAATCCTATGGCCTCCCATGGTGAAAGAAAAGAAAGACGAGGGGGCAGGATATCCTTTCAAAATTTTGCTCGAAGAAGCCCTTGAGCGACAGAGGAACACGATCATTAGGTGAATTTTGAGGTCTAAAATGGGCTTCTTAAGAAAAATGTACAACCAAAATAGACTTTATAAGAGCCAATAGGATTCAATATGATGATGTAAACCATGGGGGATAATTCAACATTTTTGGGCTAAAAAAGTATAATAAAATAATAAAACTACTTTTTGAACTCATATTTTCAACTTATCTCCCTAATGTTTTACTCAAATTTAAAGCAGGAGTACTCGTTGGATGCAAAATTTAATTCCTCATCTAAAGCATACCCATGTTGCATACTTTTGAAGGACCTTTCTACTCGAAAAATGAGAAATACATGGAAAAACGTGATTGCAATCACATTTTTCATGTATTTCTCATTTTTCGTGTAGCAGGGTCCATTGAAAGTATGAAACATGGGTACTCCTTGGATGAGGAATCAAATTATTCATCCAGTGAATGTTTTTGCTCGAAATTTGAGTAGACTATGTTGGGTCTTGAAAATGTCATTCATTTCCATTACACTTTCACTATTATGTCCATTATATCACCTCCATTTCACTACTATGTCACCACATTCATCCCACTTTCATTATCATTGGGCCACATTTATGTTTTTCCAATCTTTATTAATTCTGAGCCTTTTAAGTGAATTTGTGGTTAAAAATTAGAAAATAATGTGCACATGCTTATACCTAACAAATGGGTTGAGATTGTTGACATGTGTAGGTTGAAAGGAGACTTCTAGAAGACCCTTATGTGGCACTCTAAGGCCAAATTCGAATTTGAGTGGAAAGAATCATGGGATCATGAGGATATGTGTCACATCTCCTAATTGTATTGTAACTCTAAGAAGACATGTGTCTTATCAGTTCCTATTTTGATTAGGACTCTAGAGGTAGAGGGAGAGATTCATGGACTCTCATTAATGAGATGGCTTCTCATCTTTTTGTATAAATAGGAGATCTCTCTCCTTCATTTGTTAGCTTGGTTTGGCTTTTATTTATTTAGCTTGGAGTTTGTAGTTCTTCCTTGATGGCTTTTGAAAGCTTTGGAGAGCTTTGTTGTACTTCGTAATTTTGAAGAATTTGAATAAAGCTTTGATGTTCTCAACATGGAAGGAGATGTGAAGTAGATGTCACGGAGCATATTAGAATGTAAGGTAGAGTAGATTTCATTTTGTAATTTTGCTTTGATTTCATTATGTCATTTGATTGCTTTCAAGTTTGATAGATTAGATTTTTCATTCATGCAATTTTAATTCATGCAAGTGTGTTCAACTAGTTGATTGTAGATTAGTTTTTCTTTACATGTTTTTGCATCAAATAATGACATGAGATTTACCTCTCTGTTGACTTTGTCTTTTTTTAGCTTTTCAATTTCAGTTATGCTTTGATTTCACTCTTGTTCATTTGCTTTGATAAGTTAGTTTAGAAATCAACTCACTCATGTCATTGACGGTTACCTCCGAAAGCCATAGCGGGACTAATTGCGAGGGATCATACTATGAATTGATGTGATTTGATTTTAAGTTTACTTTTCTACAATTAGATATCAAATTTCTCAAGTTGTTGATGATTACCTCCGAAAGCCATAGCGGGACTAATGGCGAGGGATCAGACTATGAATTGATGTGATTTGATTTTAAGTTTACTTTTCCGCAATTAGATATCAGATTGCTCAAGTTGTTGATGATTACCTCCGAAAGCCATAGCGGGACTAATGGCGAGGGGTCAGTCTATGAATTGATGTGATCTGATTTTAGTTTTACTTTTTTGCAATTAGATATTAAATTGCTCATATCATTGATGGTTACCTCCGAAAGCCATAGCAGGACTAACGGCGAGGGATCGAATTATGAATGTGTAATTTGATTTCAGTTTTACTTTCCTTGCAATTTTTTATTTCTTTGAGTGCAATAGCTTAACTTTTATTTCTGTATTTAGACAAGCAGCAGAGACAATGATTTCATGATCAGTATTTCATCTTTTGCTTGATTGAAGTAGCTGCATACTTACACTTTTGTTTAAGTACTAATTCCATCAATAACATGTTTTAAGATCTTTTGAAGTGCTAAGTTTTGGAAGTTACCATTAGGGACATAGACCTTATCTTGAAATCTACATCCATACTTGACCTTTAAAAGTATTCTTAAGACCTTAGAATAGGATTTCCATTTGCATTAGATACTTTAGGAGATCAGCAAGAACAAAACCCAAAAACAAAATAAAATCTATAAAACAACGAACTAAGAAAAAGGTTAACTAAGCACATATGGTGCACCACACTTCATCAGTTTACGATACCCGGATTGATAATTTATGTAGAGCAATTTAAGACATTAAATTGACTAGACAGACCCATAGGGAGATAAGTTGAAAATATGAGTTGAAAAAATAGTTTTTTCTTTTTTCTCTCTAAAATTTGATGATGTAATCTAATTTTATTTTATAATTTCCACTATTATTTTATAATTTCCTTAGGAGGCCTATTTTAGACCTCAACTCCCCTAATGGATGGACAACTTTGTGTAGATCCTTCAGAAGCTACCCAAAGGTGACACATCTCCTTCCAACCACTACTTTGGAAGTGCCATACCTTTTAAGGTGTTATCCTCCATAATGTCCGAGGATGATGAGGAAATCGACAGAGTTAACCACAGATCAATCTTTCAGTTTGGTAACTAGCCCTACCAAACTAGAGAGGGCTCTCTCTATGGAATCACAACCAAGAGATGACTGGATGATAAAGTAAATTAGGCTAGATAGCTAAGCTTAGGTAGGTTTTGGAAAATTTAGGGTTTTGTTGCTAGATAGGGGAGAAAAACCAGGTAGCTACGTCAGAGGGAGCTAGGTCTAGGCTTTGAGAATCTGATTTGCAGGCATTTAATGGGGCAAGGTAGGCACACACTTTAGGGTTATCGTTGTGTATATGTGAGATAGGTATGGTTTCTAAACGAGCGCGAATCTCATGAATTCGTTTATATCAGAAGAAAAATGAACAATAATGTGAAATCTTCTCCAAGATAGAGTATTACATGAATGAATTATGTTTATTATCTTAGGAAACAAGCACATGAAACATCAAAATGGAAATGAAAGATACAATACATTCAAACATATGATCACAGAAGAAAAAACACTGTTGAAACACATACCATAGGAATCGCACTACAATAGCTGCAAACTCTGTCTTTTGATTTCCAAAAATTTCAAATATAGGCTCCAATGGTTCTCTCCTCAAATGTCCAGCCCTTGGAAAATGATTCCCTTCCATATTATATAGGAAAATACAACATATGACATCTCATCGGGTCAAAAATTCTATTCAAGGGTCATCATAACTAGATTTGATGAGTCCTCACCTAAAACTAGGATAGTTGAGACAATTTACACAATTTAGGCTAAAGTTTAGGAGAGCATATCTCCTCACTAATTACAATTTTCCTCATAAAGTGAGGCAAAAATCAACTAAGAAACCTAAAGTAACATTAATAAATTTGTAATATTCCTAATTAGCCATGGCTAATTGGAATATTTGATTTTGCTCAATTTTGCCTTCTATAGATATTTATATATAAAAAGGTGAGGAAAGGGGGGACATAACTCACTTTTAGAATAAAGGCAGTCCCTAGTAGCACAACGTTGTAACTTAAAGGGGAGCCAAGGGGGCCAAAGGACCACGTAGAGAAGGGGGCCCACGTAGACACTTGGAGGGACTGCGCAGATGGAGAGGAGCACATGGCAAGAGAGAGAGGCTATGTTGGAGGAGGTGGGCCTTAGGGTTTGAGAGAGGCAAATGCTATAAAGGAGAGAGGAGCCTCCTCATTTTGGCATTCGATTATGTGCATTTGAGTTAGTCACTTTGACTTAGACCACGTTGGCTGTTTAGCCTGTCTGCAACACTGTTGAGTGCATCAAGTGTCTTCGTTCGGAGATCTCATCCTTTGCCCCGGGGACTTCGAGTGCCTACTTAGGCAAGGTAGTTTTCAGCAGTATTTTGTAGGAGGATCGATCTTTGGAGTTGAGGAGGAGCTAAGCCTTTTGATGATTGTGCAATCTTGAGAGAGGAGGATGCAGTCTCTTCTGGTAGGAGTTCCAGATTGAGTTTGGGTGGTGGACTTGAGCTGGGAGATTGAGCAAGGGATCAACTCTTGCATATTGGAGGATTTTGGCAGAGTTTCAGGCAGAGTTTTGGAGGGTTCTATTCAGTGGTAGCACAGAGCCTTGAGGGATTGCATAGATCCTCAAGGGGGTGATTTTCGGGGGTCAGCTATTTTAGAAAATATTTCTAGGGTTTTCTTGGTTTCTTGAGCAGACGCTGATTCTAGAGTTTCAGCATTTTCTGACGAGTGGAACAACCCCAAATCCTCACTTGATTCCAGCAGTAGCAGCAGCACAACAGTTCTTTGACAGCTTGGACACAGTTCAGAGAGGGGCCATTCCCTTACTATTCTGAGTGTATTTATTCACTTGTCTTGTGCAAGTCGAGGTGTTATCTTTCTGATCACCTACTGTACTCTTCCCATTACTCAGTATAATAAAATGGCTTAGCATTTCTCTCTACATTTCTCGAGTATATACTTATATTCTGTGTATACATTATTGTATGTTGCATCACTGTTATTTTTATCTCTTGAGCTACTGTATCACATGTGCGTTATCTGGTTAGAGTTTGATTATCTGGTTAGAGATTGATTGGGCTTGAGGGATATCCTTGAAATGGGATCTTACAGTGGTATCAGAGCATAGATTTGGCTTAGCCTGTGGAGCTAGCAGTCTATGACACCGAGGGAGAAGCCATACATCTATTACAGAGGTAGCAAATACAAAGATATTGAGCATAGGTTGAAGAACACCTTCGAAGAGGGAGACTGTGTTCGGGTGGTGGACACAGAATAGGAGGAGCCTGTGGTGGATGCAGAATAGGAGGAGCTTGTGGTGGATGCAAAGTAGGAGGATCCAATGGCAGATGAGGATGGGAAGAGATTTGTGGACATGCTCCTCAAATCAGTGCAGGATCTGTTGAGGCAAATCGAGGTGATGGGGCAGAGATTCACGACAGTAGAGGCTAAACAGCGTGAGAACCCACGGGTTTTCTAGGTTGGTGAGGGATTGGTTACATCCCACCATTTTCCAGAACAGGGTGCCACTCATTCTGATACTACTTAGCAGATGGCCTCACATGCCCCTGCACATTCTACCATGCCCACTTTCCTAGGAGCAGACACGGGGACCGGAGCCTAGCAGGAGGCAGAGCCTGGTCATATGGGTGATTATTTTGCAAAGTACCAGGCCTATGGGCAGGAGTTCAAGGATGCCCTCTCATTCAGAGACTTTGTTAAGCTCCAATGGGATAGAAGACCCCGCGACCATCACAAAGGATACCAACATTATCATGATGGAGACACCCATCGCACAGCTAGTAGATTCCACTTGCCTACGTTTGATGGTTCATCAAACAGTTCAGCAAGGTCTTGGGTGGAGAAGCTAGACATCTATTTCTAGCTTAACCAGATGTCGGAGACAGAGGTCATCAAGGTGGCGACATTACATTTGGATGGTGAGGGCCAGGACTAGTGGTTCCATGGGTTGATTACACTCGGACACTCCACAGTGACGACATATGTCGAGTTCACCAGGAGATTGATGGAGAGGTTTGACTGGAGGGATCCGGAACATCACTTTGTTGAGCTGACGAGGCTCAAATAGACCAGGAGCCTAGTGACCTACATTGCAGACTTCTTGAGGGTTTCAGTGATGGTGCCAGATCTATCCACAGCATGGAGGATCTACATATTTGTTGAGGGGTTAGTAGAGCCACTTCGGGGTCTAGTCAGATCTATTAGACCAACCACACTTCAGGATGCTATTAGCAGGACTCGAGACTTACAGGATGCCTTACCCAGGACCTGGAAACCTTACCCCCATAGACAGGCTTTCCAGCCTAAGGGGAAGGATGTGAGGATTCCACCTCCGAAGGGGAATCCAAGATGAGCATAGATTGATGATGATGCTAGGAGGGAGTTAAAGAAGAAGTGGTTGTGCTTTACCTATCAGGAGCCGTGGGCACCGGGACATAGATGTGTTGCTGGCAAAGCACATTTTATTGAGGTTTTCTCCGAGAGCATTGGGGAAGAGGATGAGGAGGATGATGTGGAGGTAGGAGATAGTCATGCCGCACAGGATTCTGTGCTACCTCCACCACCAGCAGTAGGTGGTGCAGCTTTTGCACCTACCGGAGGGGCCCTTGCAACATTGCGAGGAGTTCCCAAGTATTTGACGCTACGCATACGAGGGATAGTACGTGGCCAGCAAGTATCAGTTTTGGTTGACAGTGGGGCAACCCACAACTTCATCGATGCACAAATGGTTGAGCGGAGAGGAATACAGACAGAGAGATTTGATGGAATTTCAGTTTTGGTCCCAGGAGATTAGACCATGGTGTGTGCTCGTTATGTCCCAGAGTTATCAGTGATGATGGGAACCTACACATTGACTGACCATTTTTTTGTGGCCAATATTCTGGACACCAACATGGTACTGGGTGTTCAGTGGCTTATCACTCTAGGGAAGGTCACGACAGATTGGAAGGCCCTAGAGATGGAGTGGGATGATGAGAAGACAGGGAGGCATGAGAAGATACAGGGACAACACACATATCCGCCCCAGACTGTTTTAGCTCATTAGATGGAGGCAGTCTTCCAAAAGGGAGACATAGAGTGGGCAGTGGAGCTGTGTGCATCAGAGGCAGGGACTACAGGGTAGATGGTGCACCTAGAGATACAGTGCATCCTTGACCAGTATGCCAGAGTGTTTGGGGAGATTCCACCGGGACAACCACTGGATCGGGGGTTTGAGCACACCATTGAGCTTGAGCAAGGCATACAGGCAGTGATTACTACCCCCTATAGGCATCCCAATTCCTATCAGGATGAGATTGAGCGGGCCATTTAGGAGTTTCTGGCTCTTGGGCACATTCAGCCGAGCACGAGTCCTTTTGCTTCTTTTGTGGTGTTGGTGAAGAAGAAGGATGACACATTGAGGGTGTGCATTAACTACAGGGCCCTGAACAAGAAGACCTTGAAGAACAGGTACCCCATACCCAGGATCGATGAGTTGATGGATGAGTTGAGAGGAGCACGGTTCTTCTCAAAGATTGATTTGAGATCTAGGTACCATCAGATTCGCGTGAGGGAGCAGGACATTCCCAAGACCACCTTCAGGTGTCACTATGGGCACTTTGAGTCTTTGGTGATGCCCTTCAGGCTAACTAACGCCCTAGCTACATTCCATTCCTACATGAATCACATCTTCCGCAGTCACTTAAGGAAGTTTGTGTTGGTGTTCTTTGATGATATCCTCATTTATAGCAGGACTTGGGAGGAGCATCTCCAGCACATTGAGACAGTGTTGCGCACCTTGGAGGAGCAGCAGTTCTATGCCAAGCTCTCCAAGTGTGAGTTTAGGTCTACGGAGATGTTGTACTTGGGACACATCATAGGGGGGATGGAGTTGACACCGAGTACCAGTTATCACCCACAGACGAATGGGAAGACAGAGATAGTTAGCAAGTGGCTGGAGGGCTACTTGCGTAACTATGTTGGTGGGTAGCAGCGAGCATGCTTCAAGTCGCTGCATCTGGGGGAGTACTGCTACAACAATACACATCACATGTCCATTGGTATGTCTCCATTCTATGCATTGTATGGATATCATCCTTTATCTTTTTCTGACGTGATGTTTGGTGCTAGCAAGGCTTCGAGAGCCAAGATTTGGATCCAAGAGAGTCAGGATATTCTCCGAGCTCTCAAGGATAATATGGCTACAACGCAAAACCAATAGAAGCTATATGCTGACAGGGGTCGGGTGGAGAGACAGTTTGATGTAGGGGACTTGGTCTACCTACGATTACAGCCATACCGACAGTCATCACTGAAGCAGAAGGGGGCTGAGAAGCTCAAGCCCCGCTTTTATGGGCCGTACAGGGTGATACACAGGATTGGACAAGTTGCGTATGAATTGGAGCTGCCACAAGGCAGCAAGATTCATAATGTTTTTCATGTATCGTGCCTGAAGAAGGCATTGGGGCAGCATGTGACAGTGACAGATGAGCTACCACCTACGGATGATGAGGGGCACTTGGTGTTGTAGCCAGAGGCTATTATTGATAACAAGGAAAGGTAGTTGCGGAGCAGGATGGTCTAGGAATTCTTGGTGAGGTGGAAGAATTTACCGGATGAGGATGCCACTTTGGAAAGTGAGAAAATCTTGCAGCATCCATCACTTCAGTTACTTGAGGACAAGCAACATTTTTCCAGGGGAGACTGTAATATTCCTAATTAGCCATGGCTAATTGAAATATTCAATTTTGCTCAATTTTGCCTTCTATAGATATTTATAAATAAAAAGGTGAGGAAAGGGGGGACATAACTCACTTTTAGAATAAAGTCAGTCCCTAGTAGCACAACGTTGTAACTTAAAGGGGAGCCAAGGGGGCCAAAGGACCACGTGGAGAAGGGGGCCCACATAGACACTTGGAGGGACTGCACAGATGGAGAGGGGCATGTGCCAAGAGAGAGAGGCTACGTTGGAGGAGGTGGGCCGTAGGGTTTGAGAAAGGCCAACGCTATAAAGGAGAGAGGAGTCTCCTCATTTTGGCATTCGATTATGTGCATTTGAGCTAGTCACTTCGACTTAGAGCACGTTGGCTATTTAGCCTGTTTGCAGCACTGTTTAGTGCATTGAGTGTCTCCGTTCAGAGATCTCACCCTTAGCCTCGAGGGACTTTGAGTGCCTACACGGGCAAGGTAGTTTTCAGCAGTCTTTTGTAGGAGGATCAATCTTTGGAGTTGAGGAGGAGTTGAGCCTTTTGATGACTGCGCAGTCTTGAGAGAGGAGGACGCAGTCTCTTTTGGTAGGAGTTCCAGATTGGGTTTGTGAGGTGGATTTGAGCTAGGAGATTGAGCAAGGGATCAGCCCTTGCATATTGGAGGATTTTGGCAGAGTTTCAGGCGGAGTTTTGGAGGGTTCTATTCAGTGGCGACATAGAGCCTTGAGGGATTACATAGATCCTCAAGGGGGTGATTTTCGGGGGTCAGCTATTTTAGAAAAGCTGTCTGGGCTTTTCTAGGTTTCTTGAGTAGAGGATGTTTCCAGAGTTTTAGCATTTTCTGAGGAGGGGAACAACCCAAAATCCTCACTTGATTCCAGCAGTAGCAGCAGAACAATAGTTCTCTGGCAGCTTGGATGTAGTTTAGAGAGGGGCCATTCCCTTACTATTCTGAGTGTATTTCTTCACTTGCCTTGTGCAAGTCGAGGTGCTATCTTTCTGATCACCTCATGTACTCTTCCCATTACTCAGTATAATAAAATGGCTTAACATTTCTCTCTGCATTTCTCAAGTATCTACTTATATTCCGTGTATACATTATTGTATGTTGCATCACTGTTATTTTTATCTCTTGAGCTACTGTATCACATGTGCATTATCTGGTTAGAGTTTGATTATCTAGTTAGAGATTGATTGGGCTTGAGGGATATCCTTGAAACAGGATATTACAAAATCATAATATCTTGATTTTTCCATCATTCAGTATTCAATAAGTTATTAGACCAGATGGGTCACACGAGAACCAAAAGGGTAGCGCTAGTCAGTAAACAGGTTGCACCAATATGCACCAAAACTAGAAATTTTGTAGAAGGGTCATGCCTGTTTGAAGACATTTTTAGGTATCTTACCCAAGTTAAAATGGAAGTATGAAAGAATAGTAAACTAGATTTTTCTGTCCAGTTTCCATATCATCTTGAATTTTGGAAAATCACCCATGGGAATGCCTCCAAAAACTCATTCTCCCAACATTACTTAGAAGTGTCGTGCTAGTCCAGATTTAGTAGTAGAGACATGAAAAAGGTGAGGTTTTTTGAGTTTCTATTGAAAATGAAAATATTTCATGCAAAAATAGGAATATATTTGGTATGTACTCATCATAATACATCCATCCATGTAGAGAAAACCTCATTTGGATGTCTAGGGAATAAAGGGTCTCGCCTCAGCGCGGCGCTTCTGTGTGCCTTTTCCTGCAAAATTTAAAACAAAAATCCAAATTTCTGCAAAATTTTCAAAATTTGTTCCTTGGTTGTTATGGATGATAGGTTAAACATTCTTGGATGCTTTAGTCACCAATTTTATCCCTTTAACCCTTTTCCTTGATTCCCTTTGCTTGTCTTGGACCTCTTTTGGTTTTGCTTTCGATTTCCTGATTCTGATTTGTGCAATCTGATTCCTTGTTTGATAGTGATGGGCCATGTGCCTCAACATCTGATTGTCCCTTTTCGCTCTATCAAGAGTCTTCTCCAAATGGCCATTGACTTTTCTTAGCCAATATTCCTTGTCCTCATTGATCTCCATAACTATTTTGTCTTCAATACTCAAATCCTTGTTTAGTAGGTTTTGGTCTTTTTCCTTCTGCAATTTTCCTTTGAGACCATTTGTCCTAGGCCTCTTCCTTCCAACCTGCCTCTCTTTTTCATCCTGCTCATCATGCCCCAACACTGCTTTACCTTTGGACTCTTTCATATTAGTTTTAAACAAATCTTTTTTCTAGAAGCAATTGCTTTGCCTTCAGCTGCTCATTTTCTTGCTCAAGGAAGGAAATGACGAATTTGGCTCTTGCCACATCGTCCATAAGCTCCATGATTTGAGAATCCTTTGCTCTAATAACTATTTTCAAGGTTTGATGATCATCTTGGGACTCCAAGTCCAGTATGTGTATGTCCTGATGGATAGTCTCCTCATCTTGTAAATGTGATCCCTGTTGTGTTGATGTAGAAGGCTTGGCCCCTTACACAATCTGTGGAGAAAACACAATCCTATTCCCTCTTTGATATGTCTTGGTTACCTTAGGTCTAAGTGCCTCTCAAACCTTTGTCTGTTTGCTTGTTGAACCATGCTTCATCAACCTTGTGAACCTAGACCTTGATGATGTTGCTTTACTAGGAGAAACAGTGGGACTAATGACATGAGCAGTCTTTAACTTATCAAAAAAGGTTTCCCAAGTGATTTTCTTGACTGAGAGCTGATGCATAATCACAATATTGATCAGGCTATGGTGAAACAAATTTTTGATATGAGACTGTCCCCTGGTGTGAATTTTTTCATTCATCTTCACCACACTTTTAGACAAAATGTTGCACAAATTAAGTGTTCTTGTAGAGGTGAAATGCATAAGTAACCTGACATGATACCTCTATAATCTGGAGAATCTGCCTTCACATGGAAAATACTTCATGATAAGATTCATTAGAGGGGCATACTTCTTAAGAATATGTCTAAAAGGAAAAACATGTTCATAAGTCTCTCTAACATTAGGTTTTAGGAACATCTTATAATCATCAAAGGACAATTCCATGCCTTTGAACTAGGTGTCACCATGATTTGGAATACCTTTGGCTGAAGAAATAATACCTACTGAGACATTGAACTCAATACCTGCTATGGCATATTTATCTATGTTGAATTTTTGGGCAAAGATGCTTGTCAAAGGGACATGAGAACCAAACTCTACAACCTGCTCATAAAAATTCATACAACCAACATTTCTGAAACATTTTTGGGCAAATGGAGAAGCAATGATTTCTCTCAGGTTGGATGGCTCAAACCTTGAATGACGTCCTCCCTTTTGCACTTTATTTTCACTCTCTTGTTCACTCTCCATTAAATTTGTTGAATGGTAAAACACTAGCCAGATGATGTTGATAAAACTAAAGTGGGAGTTTCTCAAAGGTGAAAATGTAGTGGAAGGCTAGGGTTTGATGAAATCAATGACAAATGAGTGGTGGAATGATAGGAAATCTTAAATTTAGGGTTTTATGGATGATAGATGACAATGGTAAATTCATGTAAATTAGTAGAAGCTAGGTTTCATTCACCAAGAATTTGCTGGAGAAAACCTTGAGAAATAATCGATTCACATTGAGAAAAATCTTTGAAAGGATGGTGTAGATGTCCACTTAATATTTGCAGGCACTTTAAGAGTCCTTGAATGATCTTTGGAGGTTTGAAGAAGTCAAAAATATCCTTAAAAACAAGAAGAAATCATTTTGGGCTGCTCTTGCTCAGAAAGGTCGCACTTCCCTTAAAAGAGTCGCACACTTCTGCACGGAAGGGTTGCGCTCCTCTCAGAAAGGTCGCAATTTTCATAGAAGGGTCACGCTCCTCCATATAAAGGTCACACTCTTACACAGAAAGGTCACAATTTACTCAAAAGGGTCACATTTACTCGAAAAGGGTTGCATTTCACTTTAGAAGGGTCACATTTCACTTCAGAAGGGTTGCATTTCAATCAAATACAACAAAACCCTCAATTTTCATAAAGTTTTCTTCTTGCACGATAATAACTGAGAGATGATTGGAATTTTGAAAGTGAAAATGAGTTTAAAAACAACTCCTCTTACCCTTTTAAACTTAAATTTGGACCCTTGACACTTTATGACCTTTGATAGTTGAAACTTGGTAACTTTATGGCCTTTTTGAGACATTGAAACTTTTTGGAACTCTAAACTGCAGCCTTTGAAACTTAGAACTTTGAAGTAGTTATTACATATGAAAACATAAAATTACACTTGATATCAAATTTATTAAATAAACTTGCTTATTACCACTCCTCCTTTGCTGGATTTTTATGCATGAAATGAGAGTTTGGTGATTGTGAAACCCTAATGACCTAATGGAGGTACTGAGCTGAATGAAGACCATGGTGACATGACTAAAGTGATGATGATGATATGTTCAATGATAGCACATCCAATTGAGTGATGGCAGTGACCGGACATGGAAATCTTGAAGGAGTGGTAATAGACCTAGACACACTAACCAGTGACTAAAGTTTTTGCATGGAAGACCTAGTGAAATGACAAAAACTTGACCTTAAACCCTAATGGACATTCTGAAAGAGAACATTTGATCACTAGTGGAAGGAAAAACTGACTGACGAAAACATAAGGTACAAGTTAACTTTGACATCCCCATATTTGAAGGTTAGATATATGCGGACGCCATAGATAAATGGTTAAATATGCTAGAAGGATATTTTTTTGTTCATGATATTTCCAGCTGAGAAAATATTACTTTTTCACTTCACAAAGCTATTCCCCACATCAAGGATTGGTGGGAAACCTACTATGAGAAGAAGGATGAAAGTAAACCCTCACTATTTTCAAAAGCAACCACTTGGAATTCGTTCCACGATGCTATCAAGGAGAAGTACTACCTTGTTAGGAGCTATGAGGATAAATACATAAAGTGGACCACGCTACAGTAGGGAAGGGACCAAGACGTGTTGTAGTTCACCAATTTTTTCATTACCCTTCGCATGAAGTTGGGTATCAAGGATTTTGAGATTTTCTTTGTACTCAAGTATCGCGACTGTCTACACATGTACATCCAGGACGAGATGGAGTTCCTGGATATCTCATTAATTGGTACGATGTACCGACACGATATTTGTAGGTTTTAACCCTGTACATAAATTACCTACATACGAATTCTAAAACACCGAAAATAAACAATGCGAGAGCATAACACATAAAACAGATATACACAGAGATTTTCCCCTGGATCCCAAAACTGGGACTACCAACTTGATTTTTCATTATTGTCCTTTCAATGTTATAATACATGTTTATACATGTTGAAGCATCCAATACCATGGACCGAAAACCATCACGTCCAAATGGACTGAAAACCATCACGTCCAAAACCATGTGCGAAAATCATGCACAAAACCATAGGTAGGTTCACCCAACCTAATATAGGGTCCAAAAAACAACATTTTCTGGGATGCTGCCTCGGACCCCATAGAGGGGGGTTACCTGCACCCCTCAAACCCCCTGTGACCCCCCTGCTACACAATTGGCGCAACGAAAGGGGGCTTCGCCCCCCCTCTAACCCCCCAGTTAACTACATGGGCTAGTCGTGGAAAGAATATAACACAACCCAACATTCTCCCACTTGTTTTCTTTCCACAGGGGGCCACAAGAGAGATTAGTCATTTATCCAACCCTGCAATGCCCATTGTTTCTCTACACCAAGAGAAATTCTCAGAGCTCATAGATTTTTTCAATGCATCTGCAGTATTCTTCAAAGTGTCCACCTTTACCAGCAACACCTTTTTGTCTTCTATCATATCCCTCACAAAGTGATACTAAACATCAATGTGCCTTGTCTTTGAATGAAATGCAGGTTCTCTTTGCCAAGAAAATTGTACTTTGGCTGTCACAGTCTATCCTTATAGCTCCCTGTACTAACCCCATACTTGAACACAATCTCTGCAACCAAACTTCTTCCTTGCTTGCATGAGTGGCTGCCATGTATTCTGCCTCTGTAGTTGATAGTGCTACTACATATTGTTTCTTACTCATCCAACTGACTGCACCTTCAAATAGGTTAAACACATACCCACTTGTAGATCTTCTCTGGTCCAGATCTCCAGCCCAGCCTGCATCAACAAAGCCACAAATATCCAACACTCTGTCCAATCCTAGTCTTCCTTGGTAACACAAACCATAATCACTAGTGCCACGCAAATACCTGAAAACTCGCTTCACTGCTGTCCAGTGCTCCTTCCCTAGTTTTGACATAAACCTGCTCAATACTCCCACTGCTTGTGTAATGTCTGGTCTAGTACATACCATTGCACACATCAGGCTACTGACTGCACTTGCATATGGAACACGGGACATGTCCTCTTCCTCTTCTTGTGTCTTGGGACACTGTTCAACAAATAACTTCACACCTACAGGAATAGGAACCTTCACTGGTTTACTATCCTTCATATTAAATCTCTGCAGTATTGTCTCGAGATACTTCCTTTGGTTTATCCAGAGCTTCCTCTTTGCCCGATATCTTTTAATTTCCATGCCCAAAATATAGTTTGCAACACCAAGATATTTCATGTCGAATTTGGAGGACAATTGGGTCTTCAAATCCTGGATAATTTCTTTGTTATTTCCAACTAGCAACATATCATCCACATATGAGACCAAATAAATAACATGGTCACCAATTAATTTAAAATACACACAATGATCTTCTTTGCTTTTGGTGAAGCCAAGTTCCCGTATAAATGTATCAAATTTCTGATACCACATCCTTGGTGATTGTTTTAACCCATACATAGACTTCTTTAACTTGCATACTAGTTCTTTCTTACCCTTCACCGCAAAGCCTTTAGGTTACTTCATGTAGATTTTCTCTTCTAGATCCCCGTGAAGAAATGTTGTCTTCACATCCACCTGTTCTACCTCAAAATCAAAAGTAGCAGCAACAGATAAAAGTAATCTAATAGAAGTCACCTTGGCAATAGGAGAAAAAATATCACCAAAATCAATTCCCGACACATGGGAATAACCTTTTGCTGCCAACTGAGCTTTGTATTTCTCCACCTTTCCTTCTACATTTGTCTTCTTCTTGAACACCCATTTTTTGCCAATGGGTTTCCTTCCAGCAACAACTCCACCAGATCCCAAGCCTCATTTTTGTGCAAAAATTCCATTGCATCAACCATGGCCTCTTTCCAGAGTTTTCCATCCTCTGAATCTACTACTTCCTTCACAGTTCTGGGATCATCGTCAGTAACAAATAAAGAAAAATTTGAACTGAATGCAGATGGACTATACCTTTTGGTTGCCTTCTTTCTCGAACTGATCTTCTCACACCCAGAGTTTGTGGCTCTTCATCTTCTAATTCCTCCTCTGTTGTAGAGTCTGATTCTTCCTCCTTAAGCTCAAACTATATCTTCTTAGGTTCCTTTGGTTGGACTTCATGTTTAATAACATCTTTTAACTCTCTGAACACCACATCTCAGTTGTATAGAACCTTCCTTGTTACTGGGTTCCAAAGCTTATAACCCTTTAAATCATCCTTATACCCAATAAAGATGCACTTTTCAGATTTACTATCCAACTTGGTTCATTTCTCCTTTGGAACATGTACATATGCATCACATCCAAATACCCCCAGATGTGAAAGAGAGGGTTTCTTACCAGTCCATACCTCTTGTGGAGTCTTATCCTCCAAAGCCGATGAAGGTGATTTGTTGACTAGGTAACATGTTGTCTCCACCGCCTCTGCCCAGAATTCTTGTCCTAACCTTGGACCATTGAGCATGCTTTTTTCCCTTTCCATAAATGTCTTGTCCATTCTTTTTGCAACTCCATTTTGCTTATGTGTGTATGGAGTAGTCTTCTACCGTGCTATACCACACTCTTATAGAATTCTTCAAATTCCTTACTACAAAACTCTCTACCATTATCTGTCCTCAACACCTTTATCTTCTTCTCTGTCTAGTTTTCCACGAGAGCCTTAAATTCCTTAAACCTGTCAATGACTTTAGATTTATTCTTAAGGAAATATATTCTTGTATTCCTTGAGAAGTCATCTATGAACGATACATAGTACACAGACTTACCCAGTGATGGAACCTTCACAGATCCAAACACATCACTGTGCACAAATTCTAATATATGTTTCACCCTCTTACCACCAGAGGGGAAACTCACCTGATTCTGCTTCCTATATACACAATTTTCACAGAAATCAAAATCCAGAGAGCTATTACTCATACCTTCTACCATACCTTTACCATGAAGTATTCGAAGGTCGTTCTCTCCAATATGTCCAAGCCTTTGATTCCACAACATGGTCTTCTCTCTAGAGACCACTAGATTTTCTGCTCCACTTTCAGGAACCACAGAGCTATTGCACCCATCAACAATAATGCTACCTTGCAGCTTTTACAGAGTTCCAATTCGAACTCCCCGCATCAATACCAGTGCTCCCCGAACCATCTTGCTGGCATCCTTCTCGAACACTGTTTTTACACCTACATCATCCAGCTTGCTTATGAAAATCAGAATTTTGGCCAATGCAGGCATATGCAGAACACCCGAAAGTGTTCTAACCCTTCCACCTTTCAACTTCAACTTTACTTTTCCACACCAAAGATTCTAGCCTTCTTGTCATCCCCCAAGAAGACATCACCACCATCATATTTCTCATACTTGCAGAACCACTCTCTATGGAGAGTGAAGTGAAAGGATGGCCTCGTGATCTACATGTGTACTTAAAGAAGCCAAGTACACATCCCCACCTTCATCTGAGGTAGTTTTTGCCCCTGCAGAAGGAGCATCATCAAATCCCTTTCCTTTGTCAGGAGCTTTAGATTTACAATCCCTTTTGTAGTTCCCTTCCTTTCCACATTTCCAGAAAACCACCTTTACATGTTTTCCTAGAGATTTAGATCTCCCTCTAGATTTAGATCTCCCACTCGATGACTTATTTTTGTTTCTGTTTTGGGAGCGTCCTCGTATAGACAAGGTATCACCATTTTGGCTTTCCATATTTTTCCATTTCATCTCCTCCATCAGCAAGGGTAATCTTGCACTGTTAGGTCAAGCATTTGATCAATCTGACTCCTAGAGAAAATCTACCCAACGGGCTGATATATCACTACTGCATTATGGAAAATGAAGAGATCAAGCAGAAAATCTAGGAGTTTCTGCAAAAAGGGCACATCCAACCAAGTTCCTTGCCTTGCAGGAGCCTGATTGTACTTGTACGGAAGAAGGATGGGACCTCGAGGCCTTACATTGATTATCGGGCACTAAACAAAATCACTGTCAGGAACATGTATCCAATCCCACAGATTGATGAACTTTTGGACCAACTCGAGGGGGCCAAGTATTTAAGTAATATTGATATGAAGTCTGGCTATCATCAGGTTCCAATAGAGCCCATAGATGTATAAAAGACCAGCTTCAAATCCAAGGAAGGCCTTTTTGAATGGTTGTTTATGCCCTTCGGGTTGACAAATTCCCCTACTACTTTTATGAGGCTAATGAATGACATCTTCTAGAACTTCAGTAACTCATTCGTGGTTGTTTATCTGAAAGACATCCTCATCTTCAACAAGAATTGGGAAGAACAATTGCAACACATTCGGCAGGTTCTTCAACCCCTTTGGCAACACAAATTGTGTGCCAATTGGAGAAATGCACCTTTGGCATGAGCCAGGTCCAATATTTGGGTTACATCATAGATGAGAATGGCATGCATGTAGATTTTACTAAGATCCAATTCATTTTGGATTGGACATCCCCAACCACTCTAACAGAGCTTCATATCTTTTTGGGCCTTGCAATTGTTTATCGAAGGTTCGTGTTGGGATTCTCCCATGTCACTTGGCCTTTGAGTCACATTACTAAGGACGATGCGAAATAAAATTTTTCCTTGATGAGTCCCAACAAAAGGCATTCGTTGAGTTGAAGCACCACCTTTGCTTTGCACTGGTACTCACACTACTAGACCTGCAACAACCATTTTGAAATCAAGACAAACGTCTCAAACTATGCTATTGCTGCAGTCCTCACCCAACATAGGCATCCAATGGCCTCTCATATTGAGACACTTTATGATACAATTCGGAAGTACCCCACCTATGGTAAAGAGATGTATTCCATCATGCAGGCTTGTCGAAAATGGAAGCATTACATTCTAGGGAAGAAGACGATCATCCACATCGATCACCGACCTCTCCTATTTATATAGACACAAGGGAATTTGTAGAATGATCACCATCAAAAGTGGTCTAAATATCTGCAACAATTCCACTTGAACATTAAATAAAAAATGACAACACCAATCATGTTGTAGACTACCTCATCCGATGCCCAGTTGTCACACTAACTACTGTTCTCAAATATTATGGCCACGACACCTTTGGATGGCCCCAACTATACAAAAATGATCAAATTTTTCCTTCACATACCAGATTCTAGTAGATGGAAAGAAAGTTCTTGATTTCCACCACCAGGATGCATTATTATGCTACCTGTGACACCTTTGTGTTCCTTCAAGCGAATGTGCCAAGATGATTTGGGAGGCGTACTATAGTCAGGTTGCAAGACACTTTGGTGTGGAGAAAAATATGGCTGTACTACAAAAGTACTTTTATTGGTCCAAACTCTGACTGGATGCTGGGAAATAACTGCTTATGCCATCGCCCACCCAACCATCAAGAAGCAAGGCTTGTACACTCCTCTTCCTACTCCCAACCATCCATGGGAGTCCATCTCAATGGACTATATGTATGACCTCCCTTCTACCAAGCATTGTAATGACTATGTATTTGTGGTCGTGGATAGATTTTCTAAGATGGCTAAATTGGCACCCTGCAAGAAGAGTATCACATCAAAGGACACTACAAAACTCTTCTTTGAACAAGTATGGGTACATTTTTTGATGCCACAGACCATTATATCGATATGGGATAACAGGTTCCTAAGCACATTGTGGTTAATCCTCTAGACACTATTGGACACCAAGTTCACCAAGCCGATTTCCTTCCATCCTTAGACTGATGACCAGACAGAGGTCGTCAATAAGATGATAGTGCACATACTCTGCATGTACAACTCTAAGCATCCACGAACCTGGGATGAGATTATTCCCTATGTGCAACACAGTTATAATAGAGCTTTCCATAGCTCGATTGGTTGAAATTCCTTTCAAGTGGGTCTATGATATCAACCATTGTGTCTGATTAATGTTGCCATGCCTCATGCGACTACACAAACATAATCCACACATGTATTGTCTGAGGCTGACAAAGTGACCAAATTTATTGAGCAAATCTAACACATCTTCTAGTAGGCTCACGACATCTTGCAAAAGTCAAATTACAAGTACAAACAATGACATGATCAACATCGGGTGCCACACAAGTTTCAGGTGGGTGAAAAAGTTTGGTTTAATTTGTAGAAAGAACACCTTACCGAAGCCCATCGGAATCTCAAGACACTCCGATATTGTCCTTACACCATTACCAAGGCTATGGGAGACAATGATTTTGAGCTCAACATTCCCCCATTCCTTGGCCTGCAGCCAATGTTCAATGTGGACTTCCTTCAACCATACTTCCCACCATTACTGGACACATCAGACATTGCAGAACAACTCACACCAACAGAGTTAAACCCAGACTGCCTGGAACAGGCCACAAATTATCAGATTATGGACACACGAAATAAGAAAACTCACCAGCATAAGATCCAACTATATCGTGTTGTGAAATATGGCCAACTCTTGCACCAATGCAAGTGGCTCACCAGGGACCAAGTTCAGCTAGAGTTTCCCCATCTCATGGAGGCACTCAATGCAATGGGGACCATTGCTTCCTAAGGGGGATGAATGATCTAGGTGGATGTTGGTAGCCCCCTGCCTATTCCATTTGGACCCCAACCACTGTCTCTTTTAGTTTTCCAATTTCCTTAATTGTAGCACACTTTGCTATTTTAGACAGTTTTACGGGTCTTGAATTTTGAGAGCTGTTTTGAGGCCCTAAAAATTGTTTTTTGGAAAAACCATGGAAAACATGGGTTTTTTAAAAATAGTTTCCACTCAAAAGTTTTAGTCCTTAGATAAATATTTCTAATGAGGTATTTTGCATGTCAAACAAAGATAGTATGCCAAATTTATGACCCCTGGAAGTTGATGTATCAATTTACCCAAACGAGGCCCATAGTTTTGGCACTACATCTCCTAGGTTTGGGTTTTTGGATGTTTAGGGTTTTCCATTGTTTCGCAACAATAAATAGGCCTTCAAGCCTCATTGTAACAAAAATTAGAGGTATGTAGCCACTACATATCTTCTCAGAGATAAGCTACCATCACTCGAGCTAGTCTTATTTCCATTATGTTTGTAAGCATATTTCAGTATTTATTATTATTGAAATGAAATGTTATTTTTGGTGCATCTTTGTATTTATGGTTATATTTTTAATTTGTTGCATTCCTATTTAAGTTCAGATTAGTGGTTTCAGAGCGGTTTTCTCTTTCTCTGTTTTTCTTTGCATGTCCCCAATGAGGTTGGGATAAATGGATTTAGGGCTCGAATTGGTCGAACCTTGCAAGAACAACCTCACAAATCTTGACGGCCTCCCATGTAAGAAGAAAAGAAAGATGAGGGGGAAGAAGATCCTTTTAAAATATTCATTGGTGAAGCCCTTGAATGATAGAGGAATGTGATGATGGAAAAATTTTCACAGATCCTTCAGCGGCTACCTAAAGGTGATGCATCTCCTTTCAGCAGCTACTCTGGAAGCGCCATACCCTTTAAGGTACAAGTTAACTTTGGTATCCCCATATTTGACGGTCAGATAGATGCGGATGTCGTAGATAAATGGTTAAATCTGCTAGAAGGATATTTTTCTGTTCATAATTTTTGCAGCCAAGAAAATATTACTTTTCACTTCTCAAAGTTGCCCCCCACATCAAGGACTGGTGGGAAACCTACTTAGAGAAGAAGGATGTAGCATAAAAACTTATGTTGAAGCACGAAAAGGCTAATAGCTTGTAGACTTTTAATATAAAAATACACATAGGTATTTAAATAATAATTTATTATTATATAAAAATGTATATGATATAAGATGATTTGAATGTACAATGAGGACCCTGCTTTTATACCTCAGCAGGTGACCTTTTGTGAATGGGCAAGTCTTTTAGACATGCTTTTTCACTTAATTTAATGACTAATTAACCTAAATAATATTTAATTATTTAATATTT
Organism: Pinus tabuliformis; assembly: GCA_031772625.1. Taxonomy (NCBI): domain Eukaryota; kingdom Viridiplantae; phylum Streptophyta; class Pinopsida; order Pinales; family Pinaceae; genus Pinus; species Pinus tabuliformis. Next base: position 696,497,352 of record CM062815.1, read on the forward strand.
AATATTTATTTTATTTTATTTAATTGTTATGAATTATATTCATAACATAGCCTCTTCCTTCAGAAGCTTTGTCCTCAAAGCTATATTGTTGACAATTGTCTTTGCATTGGTTTTATTCTTAGCATATAATCTGGGCATCGTTTTCATCATGTAGCTCATCAATAATATTACCTTGGAATTTTATTTATTTATTTATTAATACTGATTTTTTTTTTTGTCTATTTTTTTTTTTTTTTTATAACTTCAATTATTATTATTATTTTTTTTGAGTCTATTTTTTTTTTTAATAATCATTTCTGTTAATATATTTAATTATATTATAACTATATTATACATATAGTTATTATTTGAATTGTTATTGGTAATTATATTGCGTGTATATATATATATATATATATATATATATATATATATATATATATATATATATATATATATATATATATATATATATATATTTCTACCACTTGTTACGAACCGATTTGAGACGCTGGATCACGCTGTTTGAGTAACACAATGATTTAACTTGTCGCGGAGGGTGGCCCATCAGCTAGACATCCTATCTAAGCATTGGTTTGGTGCCTATGGAGTTCAACTATCATTTTAGGATATCATAAGATGCGAATTTTATTTTTTGAAATGGATTGTCGTGGGCTGTGGAGAGTTGCTACAATGTGGTGGCAGGATGAGTGGCAACAGACATAATGCTGCGTGAATCGTACAGCAGAATTGTACACCTTTCCCACATCGTATGCACATGACAACTTCCCATGTAGTTTCTCTAGTTTGATCTCTAGCCAGTTCATGGCGAAGCTTTTCCTTATAAAGACTTGCATGAAAAGATGGGTAATAATAAACCTGGCCGCCTGTATATTTTGCTAAAGTACCTAAGGAAGCTATATCTATATATTTATCACTAAATGAATATAGATTCACCCCAATCTAATATTTCGTAAGATCTACAGCCATTTGTTTATAGAATGGGTCCTCTGCAATCTAAATTGTGTGCTCTTTATTTGTACCATAGATGTGTGGATCATCCCCCCTTAGCTTTAGACGTCCAACCCCTAGAGAAGGTAAAGTGCTCTGAAAGATGAGCAGCTTCCCTCCAAGTTGGCTCATAACCATGAAAGCTGCTTTAAGAGTAGGCCCAAAAGCAGACTTGATATTGGTATTTTCCTCAAACATTGACAAAAGGCTATTTAGCAAAGCTTCCACCACATGTCAAGAATCAGAAAAGTTCACAAGCAGGTCATCTGGAAATGGCACAAATGGATCATCCAAATCTGCTACAACCATCATTTGAGGTTGTGTCAATGACGACTTTAGATTGTAAAAATGCATAGTGTCAAATGTAAGAAATCCAATATGTGTTCTGGGAAATCCAGGAAGCTTATCCAAAGAGGATATAATTGTCTCCACTGCAACCTTAAGCATTCCATTTCTAATTGATGACAGAGAGACATCAATAAGGAAGAAATATAATGGTGGCATTAGAGGTCGAACCATATACTTAGTTGGTGCAAAAAACTCGACACTGCCCTTAGAAAGCTCCAAACGCTCATCCGCATCTCGTCGCCTACCATTTATATCAAATGGTGCAAAATATTCTCATGCAACATCATTCAACAGAGAAAAAACATTACACCCCCATCATCAACCACCATCGATGAATGTAACATAAGGGTTAACATAAGTTCGACATCTTCTGCACCTTACAATTCCAGAGGAGCCAAAATCAACAATAGGTATCTCCTCCCCATTCGGAGCTTCTGCAAATTGATGAACCACAACCCCAAGAGGTAGATGCCATCGAGCCATCAGTGACTGGGAATTTGGTATTGCATTAGTTGTAAAGTGAAGGTGTCTTGGAAGACAATTTGACACATATATAGAACTTGAGGATGTGCCCTCTAGGTCTGCTTCATCCAGTGGTCGCGGTAGCAAACTAGGATCAACTCCTATGTCCATAGATCCAGGAACAGACCCACAGACAATGACTGGAACTCCTCAACCAATCCTTGAATGCCTCCTGCAGGAGGTACTGCCATTGGATATGTAGGTGGTGCTCTCACTTTTTGAGCATCCATATAGGAAGACAACATAGGTGGTTGTGGCACATCTCCAGGATATGCTAGTGGACCTCCTTGTTGGGTTAAATGTTGTTGTGCAAGAATCTCCAGCTGAGGACTAGGAAATGATGTTCGTGGAGCAAAAAAGGGGACCTGGCCACCTTGTCCACCTTGATATGGTTGATTAACTGAATGTGGCATAGGTGATGCAGAACTAGGAACCATTGATGAAGACTAATTTGGCGATGGAGGGAAATTCCCTCCTAGTGACATGTAACTTGCTACCTATGATGGGGGGGCCATTGGTACAGAGGTAGATGATGACAAAAGAGGTAGCTGTGGACTTAAAGTAGGTTCAATCTATTGGGCTGTTGATGACCCTGATGGAGGCACCATTGGCTGACCTATCACGGGACCACCTGGTGTAGGATAAACAAAAGATGTAGCGCCTCCCCTTGGTGGTGGTAAATTTGGCAATAGCTGAAAAGGTGCAATAGGCCCATTTGGCCTTACTGGTTGCTTTTTTGGATCCTTTGCAAAATGTAGTGATTCTTCATCATCATTAACGTCTTCTTTAGCATCTTCCTCATTGTTATAACATTGTTCATCTTCTTATTTTTTGAGATAGTCCTTATCCACATCATCTTCATCCAGATCATTTTCATTGCCATTAAGATCAATATTTGATCAAATTCTTCTTCTTTTTCTTCTTCCACATTTTCCTCTTGACATGTTTTAACTTCTGTAATTGATTTTTTCAAATGCTGAAATGCTTCTTGAATACTAAACTGTTCAATGTAATTAAGATGTGAACGTAATGGCACATTGTGCGGCGAACTACGTTCAAAGGCCCGCATGATTATATCGTGTGCCATGGCTCTGATACCACTGTAGCATAAAAACTTATGCTAAAGGACGAAAAGGCTGATAGCTTGTAGACTTTTAATATAAAAATACACATAGGTATTTAAATAATAATTTATTATTATATAAAAATGTATATGATATAAGATGATTTGAATGTAAAATGAGGACCCTGCTTTTATACCTCAGCAGGTGACCTTTCGTGAATGGGCATGTATTTAGACATGCCTTTTCACTTAATTTAATGACTAATTAACCTAAATAATATTTAATATTTATTTTATTTTATTTAATTGTTATGAATTATATTCATAACAAAGGACAAAAGTACACCCTCACTATTTTTAGCCGTACCCACTTGGAATTTGTTTCGAGATGCAATCAAGGAGCAGTACTACCTTGTCGGGAGCTATAAGGATAAATACATAAAGTGGGCCACGCTGCAGCAGTGAACGGACCAAGACATGTCGTAGTTCACGAATATTTTCCATTCCCTTTGCACAAAGTTCGGTGTCAAGTATTTTGAGCGGAACTTGGTACTTAAGTACCATGATTGTAGACACAAGAACATCAAGGATGAGATGGAGTTCCTAGAAATCTTCTCACTCGACATGACATGCTGCTATGCTATCAAGATTGAGTAGAAGTTTAAAAAGAAAAAGTGAGACTTTGGATCCTCAAATCCGAAGTAAGGGAAAGGTACCCCCAAACGATAGAGCCAAGGCGGGGTGACCTAGGATAACTCAACGAAGCCGTAAGAAAATAAAAACACCATGAATATAAATAAGGACATTGGAAAGTGGTGTGAGTTCCATAAGAGCTCCACTCACAACACAAGTGAGTGTCGGGCCAAGCAGTCACTGGTGGTCAAGCTGAAGGCTTCTGAATCAGACGCATGTTCCGACTTTGAGTCAAAACTTGACAAGGGGAATGAAAAATGGAAGCAGATCATTGATGTGGAGCAAAGTGCCACCGTGGCCACCAAAAAGATCTAGAATATTGTGCCTGAAGATCCAAAGGAGGGGGAACACCTATTCCACTCACAGATGTGGGTGAAGCGTTCTCCATTGTAGTTCATTGTTGAAAGAGGGAGCCAAAAGAACCTTATTTCAACATAAGTCATGAAGTAGATGGGCCTACTGAATATAACAAATTCATAACCATACACCATCATGTGGCTTCACCAAGAATGAGATCTCCATGTCAGATAGCAGTGCTATCTTCCCTACAACATCAAGCCCTTCACGGATGAGGTACTCTGTGATTGTGCTCCTCTTGATGTTTGTGATGTATTATTAGGACAACCATACTTGTGGAAGGGACATGGTATATATGAGTCTAGGTCCTCGCGCTGTTATTATTTCTTTGGGTAATAAGTTATATAGGATACCAGAGGTAGCCACGCCTACTGCCATCTCTTTGATCTCTGCTAAGCAATGTAGTGAGATCATCTCACAGACTGGAATTTTTTTTTCTTTCTGATTCACTCTCAAAGTAAGGGGAAAAACATAGCCACATCTGTGGCCCCTGTGAAGGGTTCCTCCAAGTAGCAAAAGCAGGTGGTTACAGTTTTGGAAGAATTCATCGATGTCTTCTCCTCACACATAGGGGTCCCCTTACACTATCAGGTTAATCATTCATTCGATCTAACTCCTATAGCACCTCTACCCAATGAGTCGATATATCATCGATCCATTCTGGAAATGAAGAGATCAAGAGGAAAATCTAGGAGTTTCTGCAAAAAGGGAACATCTGCCAAAGTTCGTCGCCTTGTGGGAGCCCGATTCTACTTGTACGAAAGAAGTATGGGACCTGGTGGCTGTGCATTGATTATCAGGCACTATGGAAAATCACTATCAAGAACAAGTATCTAATCCCATGGATTGATGACCTTCTGAACCAAGTCAAAGGGGCTAAGTATTTCAGCAAGATCGATCTGAAGTTTGGCTATCACCAGGCTCCAACAGAGCCCATAGAAGTATGGAAGGTTGCCTTCAATTCAAAGGAAGGCCTTTCTAAATGGATGGTTATGCCCTTCAGGTTGAAAAATTCCCCTGCTAATTTTATGAGGATAATGGATGAAATCTTGTGGCCCTTTGTCAACTCATTCGTGGTTGTTTATCTAGAACACATCCTCATCTTCGGCAAGAGTTGGGAAGAACACTTGCAACAAATTCGGCAGGTCCTTCAAACCCTTCGACACTGCAAGATGTGTGCCAACTTGGAGAAATGCACCTTTGGCATGAGCCAGGTCCAATATTTGGGTTACATCATAGATGAGCATGGTGCTCTTGTAGATCCAACTAAGATCCAAGTCATTTGGGATTTATCATCCTTGACCACTCTAAACGAGATTTGTAGCATTTTGGGCCTTAATTTTTTTTTTCGAAGGTTGTGTTGGGATTATCTGATATCACATGGCCCCTGAGTCATATTACTAAGGGTGAAGTGAAGGAGAAGTTTTCCTGGTCTGAGTCCCAACAAAATGCGTTCGTTGAGTTGAAGCACCGCCTCTGCTCTGCACTAGTACTGACACTGCCAGACTTGCAACTACCATTTGCAATCGACACAAACGCCTTAGATTATGCTACTGGTGCAGTCCTCACTGAGCATAAGCATCGAGTGGCCTATCATAGTGAGACACTTTCCGATACAATTCAGAAGTACCACACCTATGATAAAGAGATGTATTCCATCATGCTGGCTTGTTGATAATGGACAGATTACATTTTTGGGAAAGCGACGGCCATACACATCGATCACCAACCTCTTTAGTTTATATCAACACAAGGGAAGTTGCAGAATGATCGCCATCAAAAGTGGTCTACATATCTGCAACAATTCCACTTGAACATTAAGTACAAAAATGGTAGCACCAATCATGTTGCAAACTACCTCAGCTAGCCCCCAGTTGCAGCTCTGACTACTGTTCTCAACTCTTGTTGCCACGAGACCTCTCGATGTCCACAACTATACAAAAATGATCCAGAGTTCATCTCCACATACTACATGCTAGTAGATGGAATGAAAATTACTCATTTCGACCTCTAGGGCAAATTATTATACTACCTGGGCCACATTTGGGTTCCTTCAAGCAAGCGTGCCAAACTGATTTGGGAGGCGCACTACAGTCGGGTAGCATAACACTTTGGTTTGGAGAAGATTGTGGTTGTACTTCAAAAGTAATTTTATTGGCCCAAACTCCAATTGGATGTTGGGAAATATATCAGATCCTACACGTCCTATGCAATCACTAAGCCAACCATCAAGAAGAAAGGCATGTACACTCCTCTACCTACTCCCAACCATCCATGGGAATCCATATCCATGGAATATATGTCTGGCCTCCATTCTAGAAAGTGTGATAATGACTCTGTATTTGTTAGAAAAATATTATATATGATAGAGAAATGAAAGACATATAATATGTGGAAAAACACAAACATAGAAAATGCATAAAACCAGAGAGACACAGATATATGTGGTTCACCCAGTTTGGGCTATGTCCACCCCGAACAACCAGTCCTTCCTTTTTATTATCGAGCAAAAAATGAAGAGACACAACCTACAACATCTCCACTGTAATATCCTCTGTTTTCTCTCACAATTTCGCCTCTCTATTTCTCGCTTGGAGAATACACATCTATATTACACAGCCTCAATACAATGCTCACAGCCTCAATACAATGCCCTCATACAAAGAGAGGGATTGCCTTCTGTTAATTTATGGTATGTTCTATGCTTATAACAGTTTACTTCTTTTCCTTATTATATTCCAAAGATTAGCAATCACACGTACATAAAGTAAAGTGCAGATAGAACATTAAACGATCGACAGAAAACAAGCCAAGACAAGAGACACAAGATGTGGCGGCTAGCCAGCGACAAACCCCACAATGTATGGGGAAACCCTTTGATCAAATCTTCTTTTATCTTCAATAATTCAGCAGAGATAAATAGTACAATAAATCTGATTCATATCAGCAGTAGCAAAGCCTAGATCAATAGCATCAGCATTAGCGGCTTCATTATCAAACTAGGGCAGACGATATCTTGCAAACCGTTCGTCGGATTGAATTCATTCCACCACCAAAAGTTGTGGCTTTCAGAGGAGGTTCAGATGAACCTACAATGTAGTTCCAAAGAGGAGATCTTCTAGGCCACGCAGGTCAATCTTTACTTCTGCAGTTGTAGCTTCAGTTTCAGCAGTTTCCGGCTTCAAACTAGGGCAGTCGATATCTTGCAAACCGTTCATCGGATTGACTTCATTCCACCACCAAAAGTTGCGACTTTCAGAGGAGGTTCAGAGAACCTAAAACGCAGTTCCAAAGAGGAGATCTTCTAGGCCGCGCAAGTCAATTTTTACTTCTGCAGTTGCAGCTTCAATTTCAACAGTTTCCGCCTTCAAACTAGGGCAGTCGATATCTTGCAAACCGTTCATCGGATTGACTTCATTCCACCACCAAAAGTTGTGGCTTTCAGAGGAGGTTCAGATGAACCTATAGCGCAGTTCCAAAGAGGAGATCTTCTAGGCCACGCAAGTCAATCTTTACTTCTGCAGTTGCAGCTTCAAATTCAACAGCTTCCGGCTTCACATGTGTGAGAGAGAGACCCATTTTAGCGCAGTAGAGAAGAGACTCATTTTTGCATAGTAGAGAGAGAGAGAGATGTGATGAGATGAGTGAGTCCAAATTAGGAAAAGTCCTCTTATATTTATACACAACGTTGGTGGGTGAATAGATGCGACTGTTGGGCTTCTGAGCCTACATGAGTTGTAGGTCAGCTTGATAATAATTCCATAATCAAAATAAATTCATATCTCCATGAATACTTATCGGAATCGGATGATCTTTATATCAATCCTACACCTCTCGACGAGAGGAATCTAATAAAACTATTATCAGCCATGAATAAGATGACCCACATGAAGTTTTTCCCTGGTTGCCAATTTTAACACTCCCTCTCAACCATGGAGAACTTCATTTGCAATCTGTCTATCGGTCGTTACTATTCATTCATCAAATGCACTACCCTATACAGCCTGACCCTTGCCCTCCTTTGCTCTATTCTACCTGTTCTGCTTTGTCTTGTTCTGCCCTGCACTGATCTGTACTGTTTTGCTCTGTTCTGCTCTACTCTTGCATTGTTCTGTTCTGCTCTGCTTTTGTCTGAATTATGAAGAAGAAGAAATGATCGAGGATGTATCATACTGACTCAAAGTTAGTCTCAGAGTATGTACCACTGGTCCCAGACTAGTCTCAACCAACCTGAAGTCAGTGTCATAGTGAGTACAACTCCACTGGTCCTAGACTAGTATCATCCTCCACTGACCAAAAGTTAGTCTCAGAGTGCGTACCACTGGTCCCAGACCAGTCTCAGCCGACCCGAAGTCAGCTTCATAGTAAGTACCACTCCTACCATTGGTCCCAAACCAATATCGCAGTCTCAGAGAGTGTACCACTGGTCCCAGATCAGTCTCAACTGACTCGAAGTCAGCGTCATAGTATGTACCACTCTCACTAGTCCTAGACCAGTATTGCACTGACACGAAGTCAGTCTCGGAGTATGTACCACTGGTCCCAGACCAGTCTCAACCGACTTGAAGTTAGCGTCATAGTATGGTACAACTCCTACCACTGGTCCCAGACCAGTATCGCAATCTTAGAGAGTGTACCACTGGTCCCAGACCAGTATCATTGATCCCAGATCAATGGAGGTCATCCTAGCTTAGGGAGTATAGTAGATACCATGATGCATCCATCGGTACTACTATGGTCCCTAACTTCATTTCCATGCTCATTGATCAGATGAGAGGTACTTCCCATGAGTCCCAGACTGCATGGGTAGGATGCCTCAACAGGAGAACTAATCAATCCTATCCTCACAGGAGAACACATCAATCCTGCTACAATCGCCGTGGAGAACACATCAATCCAGGCTGCCATGGAGAACACATCAATCCAAGCCTCACAGGAGAACTAATCATCCTGCTACAAAGGAGAGCGAATCATCCTGTTCCACAAGAGAGCGAATCATCTTATCCCACAAGAGAGCGAATCATCTTGTTCCAGTGTGCACCACTAGGGGAGGGTGAGTCACCCTGTGGTCATATGTTGCTCCAATAGGAACCGCAAGCCCTCAGAGCTCCCAGAGCTTAATGTATGCAACATGTAGGACCCTTGTACAAGGGTTTCTTGCTGACTCCAAGTCATTTGGGAAAATCACAGATTAGATCTTTCCTCGGGGCTTTGACAAGGTGTGTCAACCTGTACATCATCTTAATGTGATGGAGCTTCCTTGCTCATCGACTTACCATATCCCAGATGATGTCTATCTGCTGGAGCAATTGACGAATACGGGATTCCTCAATAATCGAATCCCACCTCTGGTTGTTACAGAGAATCACAGTGGTATCCAATGTAAATCCAAACAGCTCACTGAAGAGATTTCGCAACCAGACTGCCTCACACGAGGTCATGCTAGCAACAATATATTCTGCTTCAACGGTGCTCAAAGCCACCGACTTCTGCTTCCTGCTCATCCAGGATATCGAAGCAGATCCCAAGGTGAAACAGCACCCGAAAGTGCTCTTACGGTCCACCACACTGCCTGCCCAATTAGTATATCCAAGTAGTCTCACATCTCCAGCAGTGTATCTTAATCCATGAGAGATTGTGTCCTGAAGACATCTCAGAAGATTCCTAGCATCAATCCAGTGAGGCTCAACCAAATATGAGCTCACAATGCTAACTGCAAAACATATGTTCGGACGGAGGTTCACCAAGAACATCAATGCGAATGAGTTTTTGAAACTCAGAGGTATTTCCCAAGTCTGGTCCGACATCACTACCATATAACTTCTAAAAGTTAAGATCCTCGAGGTAGTCACAGGCTTGCAGTCCATCATACTGAATCTTTCCAATATATTTACCACATATTTTCCTTGAGATAGGAAAATTTCCCTTGGCTTCTACCACACTTCAAGTCCTTGGTCCTTCATTTCAAATTCAAAACCCATCTCCCTCTTACATTTGTGAATGAGAGGGTTTGCACCTGTTAGAAAGAGGTCATCCACATACAACACCAGTATGAGAGGCTTGTCATCTTCAATCTTAAAGTAAAGGTTAGGATCAGCTTCACTCCTAGTGAATCCCAGCTTCATCAAGTAGCTATCGATCCTCTCATACCATGCTCGGGGTGCTTGCTTCAGCCCATAGAGAGCCTTCTTCAACCTGCATACATGAGATTTTCAATCATAAATCTCAAATCCTTCAGGTTGCTCCACGTAGACCTCTTCTTTGATAGAACCATGCAAGAACGTGGTCTTAACATCCATCTGATGTAGGTTCCATCCTTGTGAAGCCACAAGGGCTATGATCAAGCGGATGGTAATATATCTGGAAATAGGTGTAAATATCATAGTCTATACCTCCCTTCTGGGATAAACCACGAGCAACAAAATGAACCTTATACTTTTCCATACTTCCATTTGCTGCATGCTTTATCTTGTAAAGCCATTTTGAAGTAACAATTGTCTTGTCCAGGGTCTGGGAACTACTTCCCAGACATCATTCTCCATAATAGACTCATATTCTATGGTCATAGCATCCTTCCATAGTTAATGCTTGATGACATCTGAGAATGATGAAGGTTCATTTTGTATGATCGTGCTCATGATGGTCAGGTATCCCTGATACCTGTTAAGTTTCTTACTTTGATGGAAGGTTCCTCAGGGTGCAAGGTTCCTCAGGGTGCAGCATGTACTTCAGCATCATCAAGTATCCCCCTAAGTCATGAAGGCCTCTTCCTAGAAGAGGAAGGCTCATGTGGATGAGGATCAATCGGATCCATGGGTTCTTCTACATCAGGCATTGATTCATCATCCTTTTCTTTCGGTTCCTTGGTGTCGGCTTCTTGAGAGCTCCTCAAAGTCGGAAGATTGTTCACCTTGCGGTGAACTTTTCTTTAGGAGTCATGGAACCCAATGCTTGATGAGGGCATCGATTTTGTACATATACGGTGGTGATTGTAGTTTCAGCCCATAGAAACTTTGGAAGTCTTTGATCATGTAGCATGGCCCAGAAAGCTTCCATCATCATGCGGTTCTTCCTTCCCACCACACCATTCTGCTTAGGAGTATGTGGTGTAGTAGTCTCCCTCTTAATGCCAACCTTAGGTATGCCTGAGTGAACCAATTGTAATATATTGGAGGTCTTACTTTGGCTTGAGGGGAATGGTCCCCTTTTGAGCTTTCCTTCGGCACATCCTGGACATACACCTTCTTTCTCTACTCAGAATTCGGGCATCCCTGTCACCATTTCTCTTACACCGAGTATAGCTTTATAATGAAGGGGGGCAAACCTCTAATGCCAAAGTTCGGACTGAAGAGATGTGTCATAAGACATGACACCTAGCAGACTTCCATCGACCTGATATAATGAATCAACACTAAACCCAAGAGTAAAGGCACCTTTAACATTATTTTTCCATATACATACCTTGCCATTGCTGAAGGTTACCTTGTAGCCTTTGTCTTCCATTGCCAAGATGGACACTAGGTTCCTTTTGAGGTCAGGTGCATTTAATACATCCTAGAATTTCTAGCCTTCTTGAATGCTTGTCCTCTTCCTTGATTCCCAGCTCTCCTCTTACCTTTGCTGTTGAATTTGTCATTCCTTTGATTGCCATCAGAGGGATTTTGAGTTGCACCACTGCATACTGTACCATGCTTCTCTAATCATGATTATCATCATGCTGCCCATGTCCATGATTTTATCCATCATAATGCTGCTCAAACTAGTGTGCATCATCACCATGCTATCATATATGTCCATGATCTCATGTTGCCCTTTATGTCCATGATCTCATGTTGCCCTTTATGTCCATGATCTCATTCATCATGATGCTCATGATCTCATACATAGTGACTTGCTTTATCGCAAATGTAACATCGTCATTTTCTTCTAGCCTTAGGTCCAGCCTTTCTTTTGATTTAGTCCCGGAATTATTTCTTTTCTTTGCATGAGAAGAAAAGGCAGCAGGAGGACCTTTAGGCATGGGATTTTCTTGCACTTCTTCCCTTGTTTCTTCTTGAATGCATCTAGTCACTAATTCCTCGAAACCAAGAATTACATTATAGTTCAAAAGAGTAGTCCTGAACACGTACCATTCGGATGATAATCCAGTCTATCGTAGATTTCCTTAGAGGTGTCTAGTTCAGAGATGTAGGCCACCAAGTGCTTGTCAATAGAGTCTCGGATGATCTTCTATTTTGTCTTCTTTGATTTTCCATTTGTTTCAGACAACTACGGATGCATTTGATGGAGGCTCAACAATATTGCCTCTCACATGATCCAACACTCCTTGATTCTCAAGGGTTAGATCGATAGACATCTTCCATCCGTGATAGTCAGCTTTCTCATGGAGCTTGTCATCAGCAGGAAAGAGTGTTGAGGACCCCATAGTTCTTTTAGGATAGCCTTGCCAATATTCTCTTCGATGATTGCTCTTGCTCTTGCTCGGGCTTTGTCTTCACCTCAGCTCTGATACCATGTTAATTTATGGTATGTTCTATGCTTATAACAGTTTACTTCTTTTCCTTATTATATTCCAAAGATTAGCAATCACACATACATAAAGTAAAGTGCAGATAGAACATTAAACGATCGACAGAAAACAAGCCAAGACAAGAGACACAAGATGTGGCGGCTAGCCAGGGACAAACCCCACAATGTGTGGGGAAACCCTTTGATAAAATCTTCTTTTATCTTCAATAATTCAGCAGAGAGAAATAGTACAATAAATCTGATTCATATCAGCAGTAGCAAACCCTATATCAATAGCATCAGCATTAGCGGCTTCATTATCAAACTAGGGCAGACGATATCTTGCAAACCGTTCGTCGGATTGACTTCATTCCACCACCAAAAGTTGCGGCTTTCAGAGGAGGTTAAGATGAACCTATAGTGTAGTTCCAAAGAGGAGATCTTCTAGGTCACGCAGGTCAATCTTTACTTCTGCAGTTGCAACTTCAGTTTCAGCAGTTTCCGGCTTCAAACTAGGGTAGTCGATATCTTGCAAACCGTTCATCGGATTGACTTCATTCCACCACCAAAAGTTGCGGCTTTCAGAGGAGGTTCAGATGAACCTACAGCACAGTTCCAAAGAGGATATCTTCTAGGCCACACAAGTCAATCTTTACTTCTGCAGTTGCAGCTTCAGTTTCAGTAGTTTCCGGCTTCAAACTAGGGCAGTCGATATCTTGCAAACCATTCATCGGATTGACTTCATTCCACCACCAAAAGTTGTGGCTTTCAGAGGAGGTTCAGATGAACCTACAACGCAGTTCCAAATAGGAGATATTCTAGGCCACGCAAGTCAATCTTTACTTCTGCAGTTGCAGCTTCAAATTCAATAGCTTCCGGCTTCACATGTGTGAGAGAGAGACCCATTTCAGCGCAGTAGAGAAGAGACTCATTTCTGCGTAGTAGAGAGAGAGAGAGATGTGATGAGATGAGTGAGTCCAAATGAGGAAAAGTCCTCTTATATTTATACACAATGTTGGTGGGTGAATAGATGCAACTGTTGGGCTTCTGAGCCTACATGAGTTGTAGGTCAGCTTGATAATAATTCCATAATCAAAATAAATTCATATCTCCATGAATACTTATCGGAATCGGATGATCTTTATATCAATCCTACACCTCTCAAAGAGAGGAATCTAATAAAAATATTATCAGCCATGAATAAAATGACCCACATGAAGTTTTTCCCTGGTTGCAAATTTTAACACCTTCTAGGGCAAAAAACCCTAAACTAAACATAAGTTATACCATCAGATCATCCGCCTAATGAATGGCCCAGATTGACTAGAAATTACCATACTTTTACAAGGAAATTTTACATCTGTTTTTAGCTTTGGGGGCGCTGCCCCTGAAACCCCTGCCGGGGGACTGCTCGCCCTCGGACCCCCTAGCTAGGGGGGATCGGCCCCCTCGAACCCCCGCGTGGAGGGGTGTACAAACTTCCTGGGGTATACATCCGGTTGAAACAAAGACCTCTAAATAATCATGCTCCACACCCAACAATCTCCCACTTGGACCTGGCTATTTCTCATCTTCATCATCATCCTTGAAGACCAATTCAAACTGAGCATATTCTCAGTTTCTCCCTAGTTACAACTTTCGTTAGCATATCTGCAGGATTCTGGCTAGTGTGTATCTTTTCCAGCTTCAACTCTCCATCTTCCAACACTGATCGTATGAAATGGTACTTGAGCTGTATGTGTTTAGTCCTGGAATGAAATGCTGAGTTATTTGCAAGATGAATGGCACTTTGGCTATCACTGTATAACATGCCCATATCACGCTTCTTACCCAATTCACCCATAAACCTTTGTAACCAAATCATTTCTTTACTAGCCTCTGTAGTAGCAACATACTCTGCTTCTGTTGTTGAAAGTGCAACAACACTTTGGATTTTTGAAACCCAACTGACAGTTGTTCCATCTACAGTAAATACATATCCTGTAGTGCTCCTCCTTTTATCTCTGTCACTTGCCATATCTGCATCAACATATCCCTGTAGAGAAATGTTTGAACCACCAAAGCGTAATGCTTGATTTGTGGTACCTTTCAAATATCTGAGAATCCATTTCACTGCCATCCAATGTTCCTTTCCTGGATTGTTCATGTACCTGCTTACAACTCCCACTGCATGTGCAATATCAGGCCTTGTGCAGACCATTGCATACATTAAGCTTCCAACTGTTGATGCATATGGAACTTTAGACATATAATCCATGTCTTCTTGGGTCTTTGGGCACATTTCCTTACTAAGTTTGAAATGGCTAGCAAAAGGTGTACTAACTAGTTTTGCATTGTGCATATTAAATCTTTTCAACACTTTTTGTATGTACTCATTCTGAGACTGTTAATTTGCGATTTTTCCTGTCTCTAGTTATTCTCATACCAAGGATTTGTTTTGCAGCTCCCAAATCCTTCATTGCAAATGAATTTGCCAATTTTCTTTTGAACACATTTATTTCCTACATGTTAGACCCTACAACAAGCATGTCATCGACATACAATAACAATATAATATAGTTGCCATCATTTTGCTTTTTTAAATAAACACAATGATCAGAGTGACATCTAGTATAACCTTGTTCAGACATAAACTTGTCAAATTTTAGATACCATTGCCTTGGAGCTTGTTTTAAGCCATACAAGCTCTTCTTCAACTTGCACACTAGTTTCTCCTTCCCTTTCACCTCATATCCTCGTGGCTGCTGCATATATATCTCTTCCTCCAAATCCCCATGGAGAAAGGCTGTCTTTACATCTAACTGCTCAAGATGCAAATCTTCAACTGCTACTAGACTTAAAATAGTTCCGATTGAAGTCATTTTAACAACAGGAGAAAATATTTCATCAAAATCAATACCTTTCTTCTGTGCAAACCCCTTCACCACAAGTCTAGCTTTGTACCTCTGTTTTCCTCCATCTTCTTCCTTCGGCCTATAAACCCATTTATTCTTCAATGTAGTTTTTCCTGCAGGCAACCTGACTAAGTCCCAAGTTTGGTTATGCATTAAGGAGTCCATCTCTTCTTCCATGGCTAGCTCTCACTTCTTCTTGCTTTCAACTTGCATTGCTTCTTCATAACATTCGGGTTCACCAGAATCAGTCAAAAATAAATAATATAATGAAGGAGAGTATCGTTCAGGGGGTATACTTATCCTGGTAGATCTTCTAACACCACTTTCAGGTGTTTGGGGTGCCTGTTGCTATTGTGGTGGTTTCTGTTGTTGTGGTTGTTGATTATTATTATTTTCAAGCACCTTTACTTTTTCAGTGATCTCATCAAGAACTGTGTATTCCTTGTTTTCTTTTTCCTGTTTCTTTTCCTGCAACTGATTCTTATACAAGACCTTTTCATTGAATATTACATCTCTGCTCCTAATGATTTTGTGATTTTCATAATCATATAAGTGATAACCAAAATCATTAACACCATATCCAATAAAGGTACATTTCTTTGATTTCGTCTCAAGCTTTGTTCTATTTTCTTTATTAATATGGACAAAGGCCTCACAACCAAAAGGCTTTAAAAAGGAGTAGTTTACCTTTTACCTGTTCATGCTTCCTCTGGAGCACCACCATCCAAGGAACTTGAAGGCCCTCTGTTTATTAGATAAACAGTAGTATCTACAACATTTGCCCAAAATTGTAAAGGCAATCCTGCATGCAATCTCATGCACCTTGCACGCTCCATGATTGTTCTATTCATCCTTTCTGACACACCATTTTCTTGTGGTGTTCTTGGAACTGTCTTCTCTCTACGAATTCCATGCTCTGAACAGTACCTATCAAACTCTTTGCTGCAATATTCACCTCCATTGTCTGATCTGAGACACTTCAATTTCTTTCCTGTCTCAATCTCAACCAAAGGTTTCCATTTCTTGAAGTATCAAATACATTAGATTTATTCTTAATACAATAAATCCAAGTTTTTATAGTTGCATCATCAATAAAAGTAACATAATAATGAGAGCCACCAAGAGATGATACTTGAGCACGTCCCCATACATCTGTATGCACAAGCTCTAACTTTTCACTCTTCTTTTCTTTCTCAACTCTAAGAAATCTGACTCTCTTCTGTTTTCCATAAATGCAATTCTCACAGAAGTCCAAATCAACATTCTTCAAACCCGGCAACAAATTCCTTGAGTGAAGAATCTTCATCCCCTTCTCACTCATGTGTCTGAGCCCATGATGCCATAATGCTGCATCTGCTCCTTTGGAAGTTAAAGCATTAACAGAGTTAGAAATACCATTGCATAAATACAATGTACCAACCTTTTTCACCTTTTGCTATTACCAGGGCTCCTTTGGTGACCTTCCAAGCTTTATCTGTGAAAGTTGTCACTCAACCTTCACTGCCTAACTGCCCTGTTGAAATCAGATTTTTCTTCAGATCTGGAACATACCTTATCTCCTTTAGTAGCCATTGGTTTCCATTCTGTTGTTTTACAAGAACCTTACCCATTCCAACAATTTTATAGGGTTTATCATCACCCAAACGAACTTGTCCAAAATCTCCTTGAACATAGTCATGAAAATATTTCTTATTAGGTGTGGCATGGAATGAGGCCCCTGAATCTACCACCCAGGAATCAGTGATATTTTCAAAAGAAAGAATCAAAGCATCTTGTAACACCTCACCTATCACATTTGCTTCATGATTGTTTTCTTGTTGTGCATCTCCTTCTTTTCCCTTTCGAGATCTACAGTCTTTCTTTAGGTGTCCTTTCTTTCCACATTTCCAGCAGACTATCCTCGATATGGACTTGGATCTACCTTTCCTTGATTTATTGCGATATTCTGAGCTCTTTCCTCTTTCCATTTTTCTTCCCCTAGACTCTGCACTCAAAGCATTACCCAATGTCTCGCCGGAGCTTTTCCATTGCATTTCCTCGCTAAGGATAACACCGAAAACATCATCAAACTTTAAAGTACTAGATCTAGAAACTGAGTTACTAATGGCCATTACTAAACCATTCCAACTTTCTGGCAATGAGCATAAGAATAACAAAGCTCAAATTCATCATCAAAGTTTACCCCTACAGAACTTAACTAACTTGTAACAGTATTGAAATCATTTAAATGGTTTGCAACAGATCCACCTTCCGACATCTTCATATTAAATAACCGTTTCATAAGAAATACCTTGTTTGAGGCCAAGGGTTTTTCATATAGTTTTGCCAACACCTTAATCAAACCCTTTGTCGTTGTTTCCTTTGAAATGTTGAAGGTGACCGGCGCTGCAAGGCACAACCGTTCTATTCCGAGTGCCTTTCTATCGAGAAGGTTCCATTCTTCATCTATCATACCCGTCGGCATCTTTGTTTTTCCACCCAATGGTAGGTACAGATCTTTCTGATACAGATAATCTTCCATCTGCATCTTCCACAGCGAGAAGTTTTGGCTATTAAATTTCTCAACCCTAAACTTACCATCTTCCGCCACTGCTCCCACTCAAACCAGGAACCCTTCTCTCTTGCGAGTTTGTCATCCAAATAGACCTTCGGTTCTGATACCAGTTGTTAGAAAAATATTATATATGACAAAGAAATGCAAGACATATAATATGCTGAAAAACACAAACACAGAAAATGCATAAAACTAGAGAGACACAGATATATGTGGTTCAACCAGTTTGGGCTACGTCCACCCCGAACAACCAGTCCTACCTTTTTGTTATCTAGCAAAAATGGGCATAGACCTCTTCTTGGCCGACCTAGGGACCAGCCTTAGGGTTATTAACATCTACGGCCCCTGTCAACAAAGGGAGAATTTTTGGAATCATTTGCTGGGACTATCCATCTTCTCTGCCGACAACATCATTATTGGGGGTGATTTAAATTTCTCCCTGGGATATGGTGAATCTTGGGGATCCATGGCTCAAATAGACTCGATCACAGGTTATATGACAGATCTTTTGGAGAGACATAACCTAATTGATGTCCCTATGCACAAACCACTCCCTACTTGGAGGAACAGAAGAATTGGAGAGGCTGCACTTGCCCGCAGATTAGACAGATTTATCATGAAAGGAACCCTTATTCAACAGTTGCATTTCTACAAACAATGGGTTGGAACTGGAGGCATTTCGGATCACTACCCAATATACCTGGAGATCTTGGGACCTCATAAAAAGCCAAAAGCCCCATTCAAGTTCAATCACGGTTGGCTTCAGGATCCTTCATATATCAATATGGTCAAGGAATTTTGGAATTCAAACCCGATCGATAGATCAGAATCCTTGGCAAAAGGTTTTTGCTCAAACCTATCTCAGCTCAAGCACCTTTCTATTAATTGGGCTAAAGAAAAACACCAAAAGGAAAACTCAGCCCTTCTGCTCATCGAATCAGAACTCTCCACACTATTGGATGAACGAGGATTAGGGTTTTGCACAACAGAAGACAAATCCTACCTGGTGGATCTAGAGAACCAGAAGTCAAAGATATTAAAAGACAGAGAGGAATCCATTCGTCTTCGTAGCAGAGCCATTTGGTTAAAAGCAGGAGATGACAACACTCGGTTCTTCCATAATTATGCAAAAGGTAGAAAGGTCCAAAATACCATTTGGAATATCCCATTGCCAGAGGGTGGAGTGGCTGACTCCTTCAATAAGCTCTCACACCTGGGATCTTCTCACTTCAAGAATCTCTACAAACAACCTCCTGGCTCGACTATTGCCGATATTATCAACATTGCTAGACACTTCCCTAGGTTCGTAAACGAGGAAGAGGCGGAGGCATTATATGATCCAGTGACACCTGGGGAACTTGAGGGCACTCTAAAATGGTTTAAAAAAGAAAAAATCCCGGCCCGGATGGTTGGACCATCGAGTTCTACATTGCTTTCTATGAACTTCTCAGCCAGGACTTACTAAGGGTTGTGGAGGAATGCAGGGTATCTGGGTCACTTTACAATGCCATCAATTCAACATTCATAGCCCTTATTCCCAAATCGGACTCCCCTTCCTCCTTTGATGATTACCGCCCCATTTCTCTATGCAATGTGCTCTATAAGATCATCTCCAAGATCATTGCAAATCGCCTCAGACCTATCCTGTCCCATAATATTGCCCCTCAACAATTTGCTTTCCTTGAACATCGTCAGATTCATGAAGCCATCGGTTCGGCCCAAGAAGCCTTTCACACCATTTGGACCAGACACCATAAGGCCATTATCCTAAAGATTGACTTGGCAAAGGCTTTTGATCGAGTCAGCTGGCTCTACATCAAGATGCTCCTTATCCATCTGGGCTTCCCCATCAATTTCATTACCTGGATCATGGCTTGCATCACCACCCCCACCTTCAGTGTTCTGATCAATGGGTCGGCATCTCAGTTTTTCCACTCTGAACGAGGTCTCAGACAGGGTTGTCCTCTGTCTCCCCTACTTTTCCTGATAGTTATGGATGGTCTGAGTCGATTGATTGCTTCAGCTAAGAGAAATGGGGATCTTTGTGGTCTCAAAATATCTGATGATTGCTTTCTCACCCATCTTCTTTTTGTAGACGATGTCATGATTTTCCTTGATGGTAGCATCAGGGACTCTCGCTCATTTTCGAAAATCCTCACCCTTTTTTCATCTGCCACTGGGATGCTCGCAAATCATTCAAAATCATCTATCATTCTTACCAGAACTTCTATCCATGAGTCTCAATTTGCTCGACAATTGTTTCCATTCTGCAATAGTCCCTTAGATCGTGGTCTTAAATATTTAGGATTCTGGATCAAGCCTGTCAGCCAAAAGATAGCTGACTGGATCTGGCTCGTCTCAAAACTGGAAAAGCGGCTAAACATATGGAGTCACCGATATCTATCTAGAGCTGGTAGACTTGTATTGGTTAAATCTGTTCTGGAGGCAACACCGGTCTTTTGGATGGCTCTTGCATGGATTCCGAGGAACATCTTGGCAAGGTTACATCAATTATGCAACAGATATCTTTGGAATGGGAATCAGGACAAACGGATATTTGCATGGGTGGGATGGAAGAAGATAGCGCTGCCCAAAAAATGGGGAGGCTGGGGATTAAAAGACTTGCCCACATTTGCACAGGCTCTTGCAACAAAAATGGGGTGGACGTTACTCACAGGTCATAATCTCTGGACTAGCATCACATATCACAAATATATCTGGCCTCTGCACATAATGGATTGGATCCAGCTTCCAAATTGGCCCAAATCCGGTATCTCTTCTGTATGGAAAGCACTTCTAAAATCCATGCCTCTCATCAGGGATAACCTGGTTTGGAAAATCAACGATGGATCTTTGGCTCGAATCGGTACAGACCCATGGAATGGGTGTGGGGGCAGACATCTATTACCCGAGGCACTCATACAGCACATAAACTCACTCGAGATCAAAGTACTCGCTGACATCGCAGATCCACTCAATTCATCCATTTTAGAACAGCGCTGGAAATCCGCACTACAGATCAATCTTCCACCCCACTGGCACCAGGAATGGACCGATTATATAACTGCTTTATCAGAATCTCACATCAGGATTAAACAGGGTCCGGATGAACTTATTTGGCATCAATCTGAGCACGGAATGTATACACCAAAATCGGGGTATTTAGCGCTGATCTCTCATAAGGTACCGGATCTGATCTCATTTTGGTGGAAGGCAATATGGAAACTCACTGCGCCTCCACGGACAAAACTCTTTTTTTGGTGTATTCTAAAAGGTATAGTGCCCACAGGTGAGAACCTTATGCACAGAGCTATCTACGGGCCTACCTGGTGCACTCTATGCAAAAACGCAACCGAATCGATTCTTCACATGTTCCTGAAGTGCACAGCCTTGATGAACCTATGGCAATCCGTATCCACAACTATACACTTTTCGGGTTCTTGGGAAGGAGATGATATTAACAGAGCCTGGGAATCATGGTATAACCGACATAAAGGATCTAAACTACAGAGTCTCCCCATCATTATCAGCTGGTACCTCTGGCTGGCTCGGAATCGGACTATATTTGATGACAAACCTGTGAGCTGGCTGCATCTATCTGCTCTTATTATATCGGCTTATAATGATATGCCTGAGCCACCCCAACCTCGCACTCGAAGACCCCGCGACCCTCTGCTTATTGACAAACGTACCCCTTGGGCATTTTTTGATGGTGCTGCCCAGCAGCAGGGGTGCGGGGGTGGTTTTATTTTATACATCAACGATCAACATTTCTATAAAGTCTGGATGGGTTTGGGGATTGGCTCAAACAATTTCGCTGAACTCATCACTCTTCGTCATCTCATGCATTTCTCATTGGGACATCATTGCATGAACATTCATATATTTGGAGATTCGAAGATCATCATAGATTGGTTCAACAATATTACTGTTTGTCACACACATACACTCAGTAACATATTGGATGAAATAAATATTTTGAAGGCTCAGTTTATTGACATTACTTGCAATCATATCTATAGGGAACACAACAGCAGTGCCGACCAACTTTCCAAGGAGGCCACGTCACTTCCCTGAGGAGAGTGGATGATCCAGGAGCAGCACGGGTCAAATGCATACCAATACTATCATCGACCTTATATAGACCCACATTACCATAGGGCGGTTAGCCCATGAGATACAATATCTGACATTTTTGCTATCTTTGAACAATATATTTTGTATATAGTGGACTGAAAACTTTTTTACAGAGCCCTGCGTGGCAAATATGTACATATAAATAGAATAACTATAAACGAACATCCTGCATGATGATTCTGGTTATATACTGATATTATAGATCACATGCTAAGTCCACAGAAGGTTGGCTGACTCTATAGCATATGCATAGTGCATCTACAATATGTAATTTCTCAAGTTAAAGAAAGATTACGATTTTTCCAGTGGAAAAAATATTTTTAAGATATATATATATATATATATATATATATATATATATATATATATATATATATATATTATTAAATATATTTTTGTAATAAATATTGAAAAATATTTGTATTAATAAGAGAGGTTGAAGCTTGCAAAGATTATGAAAAACTCCTAAGTTTATGAATAGATTTTTGTGTGCTATTATATATAGAGGTATTAGAGAAGCTTTGAAGTTTTTTGGACATATAGAAATGAAAGATTCGACTAATGAAAACTTGTCATTGTTTTAAGACACATAGGGTTCGAATAAATGGCTTGGTATGAGAATACAAAAAATAGATAAACTAAACATCACGCAGAACTATTAAATTTTGTATTCTTTGGCATAATTACTAACATGGGAACCCGAGTTTACAAAGAGAAGAGTTGTAATAGCTAAGGAAGAAACATTGTTGACGCCAACACCTAGGGGAATGTTGTCACTTGCCTGAGTTGATTGCAAGGCAAGGTGACTCATTTTTTGTAGCATGTTGATCCTTTGTTGCAGGAATTTGACCCTTCGCTTTAGGTGTAACAAAATACTCATGAAAATATCTAGCCCCCCTATAGGATGGCTCTCTAGTGTTAAAAACCTATCTGCAACAATGTTTAGCTTGGAGCTAATATCTTGCAGTGCCAATTCATGCTAATGGAGGGAGCTATGTATATCTTGTAGCTCCTCGAAATCCATGTCTTCACCTATGACAAGAGAGGGGGGAAAAATTAATATGAATTGAACCCTTTATTATCTTTCTCCACATTATACTACGGCCTATCAAACAACCACCATTCTAAGTTAATTGTCCTGTCAAGATGCAAGCCATAAGCAAGGTCAAATAAATCCCACAATGGAAGTATGGGAGAGGACATGAGGTGATAAAGCATCCACAAAAGACATAATGTATCATCATGGAAGATGGGTGTTGGGTGAATGTGAGACATGACTTGAAATACTCAACGATGGATCTAATTGATGTTATTGTGACATAACAGTTGTTGTTCCATGAGATTATGGTATTGATATTTATTCCTTTGAAAAAAAAATTGTTTGTTCAAGTTGCTGACCATGTTGGCCTATGAGTTTGCCAATTAGTTGTTTTGTTGCTTGATTTGGAACCTTTATACCTCACATCCTAGGAGTTGAACCTGAGTTCAAATTTTGTTGAAAATGGCTTCCAATCTTAGATCATTGGCCTTAGATCCTTTGTGCACGTGCCTTATTATTATTTGTGAATTCCAAAAAACCATTAGGCAATTAGGATAAAGAGATCTAACTAAAGAGATACCTTTGAAGAGAGTGTATGCTTCTGCTAAGTTATTAGTTTGCACACCAAGTTTCCATGCAAATTTGCCTTCAATTATTTTTCTAGGATGAATAGCCTCCACACCTACATCCCTTAAAAATATTATTTAATATTAATATAATGTTTTTAAACTAGTGATACTTTTCTATTTATGTGCAAATTTGCACCTGGTTTGCAACGAATACATCATGTAGTACATAGTTATATCTTCAAAAACAAAATCTTGAGCCCTCTTATCCAACAAAACTACAATTGTTTTAGGGGGGCTATAAATTAGACAAAAAAAGACATGGTTTTGTAGGTATATACCTTAAAAAACTAACCCACCAAAAAACAAAATTTACATGTCATACTATAATTGATTGATAATGTAATCCTTCATAATTGTTTAATGCCAATTCATTTAGCTCTAGGGAATAAGAAAGGGCCCGATTTGACCATTGAATTTTAAATCTCTCGATCTTAATTTACAAACTTCATTAGCATATAAGTCTGAAACTTTATTGATGTCATGGAGAACATGGAAATATGTTATTGAACATAACCCTTCTACTTCTTTCCTAAATCTTTTCATAATACTTTTTAATGTTTTGTCACTCAGAGAAGAGCCCTTCACCAAATACTAAATAAGGAGGAGGGAGTCTCCCAAATCAGTGAGAGAAGTTACATGTTTTTCTTTGGCTAATTGAATCCCCTAATGCAGGGTATAAACTTCAACTTGGTTGTTTGTCATGTATCTTATGCCCCATGAATTACTCTGTAACTTTAACTTCCTTGGGGCCATAAAGCACCCCTTCCCCTCCTATCACCCTTTTTATTTTATTTTGTAAGTTAATTTTATTCCCATCAAAAGTCAAGATACATCACTGATAAACATTGTGCCAAAATACCGAGCTCACTCTGCCATACAAGAAACCAGACATATTGGTCGGTATATGATAGTGCCAAGTTTTAACAAAATATCACCAAAGTCTATTGAACATAAACGCCAAAAGACAGAACGTAAACAATTGAAAGAAGTTTATTGTATGATATCCATATCGGAGATCTGAAGATGACACTTGCATCAAGTCTTTTGCACTCATGCCAGTAGGAACTGGGGGATTAAATTCACATTGAATGTGCTTCTCCATGTGTGTTATTAGTGGTTCCATCCTATCTAGTGAATCCGACTGATCCGGACTTAAACAAGAACACAAAAAACTAAAGAGGTAACCATAAACACATATATGCAGCGGAAATAATACTTCATTTCATTAATGTAAAATACTGAAATATGCTTACAAACAATAATGGAAATAAACCAGCTAGGGCGATGGTAGCTTATCTCTGAGAAGAGATGTGTGGTGGCTACATGCCTATGAACTGTGTTACAATGAGGCTCGAAGGCCTATTTATTGTTGAGACACAATGGAAAACCCTTAACATTCCAAAACCTAACCCTAGAAGATGAAACGCCAAACTGTGGGCCCCGTTTGGGTAAATTGGTACATCAACTTCCCGGGGTCGTAACTTTGGCAAGCGATCTCCGTTTGACATGTACAATAGCTCGTTAGAAAGATCTATCCGAGCACTACCACTTTGGGAAGGGCAACATCAGTCCATGGAGCCATGTTGCCCCTAGATTTCCAAAAAAAAAGTCATTTAGGGCCTCAAAACGGCTCCAGAAGTTCAGGACCCGAAAAACTGCTAAAAAGTAGTAAATTGTGCTGCAAATAAGGAAACTGAAAAGCTGAAAGAGATAGTTGCGGGGGTCAAAGTGGGATAGGTGGGTGGCCACCAACATCCGCCTGGATCATTCTTCCCCCCTTAGGAAGCAATGGTCCCCATTGCGTTCAATTTCTCCCTGAGATCAGGAAGCTTCTGTTGTGCTGGGTCTCTAGTGAGCTGTTCTACAATCTCTGATGTGTCCAGAAATGGTGGGAAACATGGTCAATGACAGTCCACATTGAACATTCGGTGCAAGCGAAGGAATGGAGGAATGTTGGGCTTCAAAGCATTCTTTCCTGTAGCCTTGGTACTGGTGTAAGGACCATGTCGGAGTGGTCTAAGTTTCTGATGGGTTCTGGTAAGGCGTTCTCTCTGCAGATGTAACCAAACTTTGTTGCCCACCTGAAACTTGTGTGGTACCCCTGTGGGTGAGGAGAAGTTGTTCTTGTGTTCTATCATGATTGTATTCCTTTGCTGCTGCTGCTGCAAGGAGGAACCCTTCGCGAGGGTCATGGATGTGGTAACGACCTTCCCCTTACTTTGGGAGTGAACCAGACAGAAAATAAATTTCCTAGTCTGTGAGATGAGCTTGCTACCTTTCTTAGCAGTGATCAAAGAAGTGGTGGTAGGTGGGGCTACCTCCGGTATCCTGTATAATGAATTACCCAAAGAAATAATAACAGCTCGAGGCCTTGACTCATACACAGTATGTCTCCTCCACAAGTATGGCTGGCCTAATAATACATCGCAAACATCCAGAGGTGTAACATCACACAATACCTCGTCTGTGAAGGGTTTGATGCTGTAGGGAAGGCGGCACTGCTAGCGAACTTTGAGATCTCGTCCTTCATGAAGCCACCCAATACTATACGGTTACAGGTGTGGTGTAGTCGGTAGGCCCAACCGCTTCACGACCTCTGCTGAAATGAGGTTCTTTTGGCTGCCACTGTTGACAATGAACTGCAGCGGCGAACCCTTCACCCACATCTGTGAGTGGAAAAGATGTTCCCCCTCCTCTGGTTCTTCGGGTTCATTCTTCTGGATCTTGGCGGTGGAAACAGTGGCACTGGGATCCACATCAATGATCTGCTTCCCTTTTCCATTCCCCTTGTCGGGTTCTGGCTCAGGGTCGGAACATGCATCTGATTCGAAAGCCTTCAACTCGGCCACCAGTGACCGCTTGGTCCTACACTCACTTGTGTTGTGAGTGGGGCTCTTGTGGAACTCACACCACTTTCCTGTGTCCTTCTTCGACTTTGTGGTGTTGCTCTTTTCTTGTGGCTTCGACGGGTTGTCTTGGGTCACCCTGCCTTGGCTTTGTCCTTTGGTCTTCGGATTCGCAGATCCAAAGTCTCGCTTCTTCTGTTTGAACTTTTGCTCGATTTTGACAGTGTATTGGTACACTATGCCGAGCAAGGAGATGTTCAGGAACTCCATCTCTTCCTGGATGTATCTGTGTAGGCAGCCGTGGTATTTGAGTACCAGATGCAGATCAGAATCTTTGATACCCAACTGTGTGCAAAGGGTATGAAAAATGTTTGTGAACTGTGGCACATCTTGGTCCCTTCCTTGCCACAATGTGGTCCACTTTATGTATTTATCCTCATAGCTTTCGATAGGGTAGTACTGCTCCTTGATGGCATCCCGAAATGAATTCCAGGTGGGTGCGGCTGAAAATAGTGAGCCAGTTTCATCCACACTATCCTTATATTATGTCTGTGGTTGCCTAAGAGAAGTATGGAGGTAATTTGATGGATGAAATAATACTCTCATCACCTTATATTTATACCAAATACAAGGGCTACTCGAATTAGTGAAGGGTCATGTCTATTGGACGAATTATACTCAAGCCTACATGAGTTGATTGTCCAAAAATTAATTGCCAACTTTAAAAATAGATATCTCAAGTTCTAGAGCTTCGATTTGAGTGATTTTCTAAGCGTTGGATTCGCCATGCCATCCTATACACCTAAATTTTTCATGCTCAAATTATTCATGGTTTTGATAGAAATCCTGATGGGTGTGAAACCCCAACCTTGGGTTCCAAGCCCACAAGTGACTCTTGTGGCACTTTTCCCTCCAAATCTTGAACCCTAGGGCTTGGAGTACCTCCCAAGCTTCTCAAAAATCAGCATTCCCTCTTAGCGAGGGAGGTACTTCCAAGACTATGAAGTAACTCATCGTCGTCATCATCACTACTCGCAACACTTGCCCAACTCTTGGCACTCACCACTACAGTAATCTCTGAAGCATGAACTGTGCTTCTCTCAGAAGTGTCGTTGTCACTAGAAGCATCCTGCTTCTTCTTCTTCTCCTACAATGTCTTACATTATCTCCATGATTCCTTCTTGGTAGCTATAGGAGCACCCTTACTCCCCACTAACCACTTGGCTGCAAAGTCTTCCTCTGAATCTGCAAGCTCCCACTAGAACTTGACTCCCTCTAAGCCTCTGGAACCTGGACCTTCTTTTCGGGAACTTGTACCTTCTCCTTTGAAGCTTGCACCTTCACCAGCTTCTGTGGAACCTGCACCTGTTCCTTCTTCTTCTTCCCATGATCCATAGGCTTTCCCGTCAACTTATATAGACCATGCACTCTAACTCCAAGCATAATCCCATTGGAGCTAGGGCATCTAGGCTTGAGTCTTGCCTTCTGATCCTTGAACAAGACCTCAAACCCCTTCTTCTCGATCATCGAGACAGAAATTGCGCTATATCTGAGTCCTGGTACAAACAATACATCTTTGACCCTCACCACTAGTTCTATCTCCATCATGAATGACACAACTCCTAATCCTCAGATCTTCTTCTTATTCTTGTCGCCCAACACCATGTGCAACTTTGAGTCACATTCAACTAGAGTCTTGAAAACCTCCTATGACCTTGTCATATGTTTTGATGCACCATTGTCCACGTACCATCCATCCTCATCGATAGTACCCTATGAGAAATGAGATATCATAGTAAATTCCTCCTCCTCCAAACCCCTGGTGAGAGCATCTATCTCAACAGAAGTGGAAACATTGATGACTTGCTTTCTTTTCTTCTTCTCGTCATCTCCCTTCTTCTCCATCGGATATCTCAATGAAAAATGACCCAACTCACCACAGTTGAAACGCTTGACTTTACTCAAGTCCTTCTTCTACTTACCCTTCATTCATGCTGCAATTTCCATGTCATCCTCTGAAACCATCTTCTTCAGATGAAGATCCTCATCTCGCAACTCCTCCTGAATGAAGTCATTCCACAACCTATTCCAGTCTGGCAACTTCTCTCTAGAAACAATCCCTTTGATGAAGGGCTTCCATTCCTCGGTGAACCCTTTTAAGGCAATCCTCACCATATCATTCTTTGAAATAGTCACACCGATGACAACAAGCTCATCTTTGACCTAAGATAATCTCGTCAGATACGAAGTCCCTCCTTCAATCTGTATCATCTTGGTGGACTTCAACTTATCCTCCAATACTAGTACCTGGTTCTCGTTCTTATTCTGGAACAAATTCTAAAGAGCTATCCACATCTCACGTGTAGTGTTATTCCTCGACAAATGAGGTATTAGGGGATCCTTCACACCATCAAGGATGATCAATCTCGCCCTCATATCCAAATCCTCATACACTTCCAGCTCCTTTGGGTCAATTGGCTTCTTTATGGCTTTCTCGGTGAACTCCCATATCCTGTTGACCTGCAAGACCAACTTGATCTTTTCCTTCCATGGACTATAGTTGGAAATCCCCTCCAACCTATCATCATACCGGATACCAGCCTGAAACTTCGACATTATCACCTAAAATTTGACCAACTCCCTCTTAAGTTGTACTTCATTGTGCACAATTCTGATTCACTAACTTCCAAAGTAGCTCAGACACGCTCTAATACCATGTTGAATTTCCATGATCTTGGGTCTGCGATAGAATCTTAGAATCTCTGACGCTACCAAACCAAGAATCTCAACAAGAACTACTTTGCACAGCGGAAAATATAAAGTAGTAAATCATATATGCACAAGTATACACAATTTTTAACAAATATTGTCCAATAATGTACAACCCAATCTTCATTATATCAAATGAATCTGAATAATACAACACTCTATGGAATACAAGATACAATGACAAATACATTGCAACTTCTATGTCATATCTTTCCTTGTCGGTCCTTCACTTCCGTACTGCTCTCTAGCCGCCCCTTAGTCCTTCAAAGGACAACACATAAAGACTCTAGGAGGGCTGCCTCCTATCACTACTGCAAGTCATGTATGATACAATGAACACGAGCTAATCCAATCTTCTCTCTAGGCTGGCCAATCCCTGAGCTCCAATCTGCCTTCTAATAGCTTCTTCTATCCATCAAAGAGCTACACATAGGCTCAATCCTTCACCCAACCTTTAGCTATCAAAGTCACTTTATGATGGCTTTTCTAGGGCTACTTTGGGCCATCAACACGTTGCCCTCCAACAAACAAATGATGCCCAATCTAATCACTGTAGGATCTACTCCTAGATAGGGTTTATTATCACCCAAGACAACCCTACCACATGGCTCCACAAGCTGCAATAATTCTATCCACACTAGGACACCGTCCCTTGCATCAAATCAACCAAAAACCATCCATACATACCTTTGTTTGTTGGTATGTTCACTATTGCATGTTCTGCTCTTGGTTACAGTTGATTACCCACTACTACAACCCTCTACTCACCCTGCAGAGTCACTCCAACAACTGCAATTTAACTTCAACATTCTATTGTTATCAAGTATGCAAGTTTAGGAAGAAAACATCCTTAAATTAGGTCGTCTAGACCTCTCCTTTTTGCATTGTCTTCTTCCAAACTCCTGTTTATGCTTGCTTCTCCCTATAGTAACCAAAAACAACCCTTGCAACACTCCCAAATCATCATGTTACTATGTCGTAGAAAACAAAGCCTCTTTTCCACTAATCCACACACAAAACAACCCTAATACTCCTCTCTGTTATGCGGTCTCATCCCTACAAAAATTTTGGACCTGTACCAAGCCAAAAAAACACTTCCAAAACCATATAAATGTCCATGTTGTCCTTATATTATGTCTGCGACTACCTCAGAGAAGTATGGAGGTAATTTGATGCTCTTGGATGGATGAAATAACACTCTCATCACCTTATATTTATACCAAATACAAGGGCTACTCGAATTAGTGAAGGGTCATGTCTATTGGGCGAATTCTCCTTAAGCCTACATGACTTGAATGACCAAAAATTAATTGACAACTTCAAAAATTCACATCTCAAGTTCTAGAGCTCTGATTTGACTGATTTTTGAAGTGTTGGATTCGCCATGCCATCCTCTATCACCTCAAATTCTTCATGGTTTTGGCCCAAATCTTGATGGGTGCAAAACCCCAACCTTGGGTTCCAAGCCCACAAGTGTCTCTTCTTTGCATTCCAAACCCTAAACCCTAGGGCTGCGAGTACCTCCCAAGCTTCTCAAAAATAGCCACTCCCTATTTGCGAGGGAGGTACTTCCAAGACTAGGAAGTAACTCATC
The DNA here is from genome assembly GCA_031772625.1 of Pinus tabuliformis. Classification (NCBI taxonomy): domain Eukaryota; kingdom Viridiplantae; phylum Streptophyta; class Pinopsida; order Pinales; family Pinaceae; genus Pinus; species Pinus tabuliformis. Next base: position 696,528,295 of record CM062815.1, read on the forward strand.
ATCATCATCATCACTACTCGCAACACTTGCCCAACTCTTGGCACTCACCACTGTAGTAATCCCTAAAGCATGAACTACACATCTCTTGGAAATGTTGTTGTCACTTGAAGCATCCTGCTTCTTCTTCTTCTCTTGTAATGTCTTACATTCTCTCCATGATTCCTTCTTGGCAGCTATAGGAGAACCCTTACTCCCCACACACCACTTGGACTGCAAAGTCTCCCTCTAAATTTGTGAGCTCCTACTAGAACTTGACTCCCTCTGAGCCTCTAGAACCTGGACCTCATTTTTGAGAACCTCTACTTGCTCCTCTAAAGCCTGCACGTGCACCTGCTTCTCTGGAACCTACACCCGTTCCTTCTTCTTCTTCCCATGATTCATAGGCTTGCATCTCAACTTATATAGACCATGCACTCTAACTCCAAGCATAATCCCATCGGAGCTAGAGCCTCTAGGCCTAAGTCTTGCCTTCCCATCCTAGAACAAGGCCTCAAACCCCTTCTTCTCGATCATCGAGACATAAATCATCCTATATCTGAGTCCTGGTACAAACAGTACATCCTAGACCCTTATCAATCGTCCTATCTCCATCCTAAATGGCACAACTCCCGATCCTCGGATCTCCTTCTGACGCTTGTTGCCCAACACCATGTGTAACTTTGAGTCCCATTCAATTACAATCTCGAAAACCTCCTGTGACCCTGTCATATGTTTTGACACACCACTATCCACGTACCATCCATCCTCATTGATAATACCCTATGATAAATGAGAGGTCATAGCAAAGTTCTCCTCCTCTAAACTCCTGGTGAGAGCATCTATCTCAGCAAAAGTGGCAACACCGATAACCCATTTTCCTTTCTTCTTCTCATCATCTCCCTTCTTCCCCATCGGATATCTCAACGAAAAATGACCCATCATGCCACAGTTGAAACACTTGACTTTACTCAAGTCCTTCTACTTACCCTTCATTCGTGCTGCAAGTGCCATGTCATCTTGTGAAGCCCTCTTATTCAGATGAAGATCCTCATCTTGCAACTCCTCCTAAATGAATTCGTTCCACAACCTATTACAGTCTAGCAACTTCTTTCTAGAAACAATCCCTTTGATGAAGGTCTTCCATTCCTCGGTGAACCCTTTCAAGGTGATCCTCACCATATCATTCTCTGAAATAGTCACATTGACGGAAACAAGCTCATCTTTGACCTGAGACAATCTCGTCAGATACAAAGTCACTCCTTCACCTTATATCATCTTGGTGGAATTCAACTTATCCTCCAATACCAGTACTGGTTCTCGTTCTTATTCTGGAACAAATTCTGAAGAGCCATCCACATCTCATGTGTAGTGTTATTCCTGGACAAATAAGGCATTAGGGGATCCTTCACACCATCAAGGATGATCAATCTCACCCTCATATCCAAATCCTCATACCCTGCTAGCTCCTTTGGGTCAGTTGACTTCTTTATGGCTTTCTCAGTGAACTCCCAGATCCTATTGACCTGCAAGACCAACTTGATCCTTTCCTTCGATGGACTATAGTTGGACAATCCCTCCAACCTATCCTCATACTAGATACCAGCTTGCAACTTCGACATTGTCACCTATAATGTGACCAACTCCCTCTTAAGTTGTACTTCGTTGTGCACAATTTTGAGTCACTAACTTCCAAAGTAGCTCAGACACGCTCTAATACCATGTTGAATTTCCATGATCTTAGGTCTAGGATAGAATCTTAGAATCTCTTACACTACCAAACCAAGAATCTCAGCAAGAACTACTTTGCACAACGGAAAATATAAAGTATTAAATCATATATGCATAAGTATACACAATTTTTAACTAATATTGTCGAATAATGTACAACCCAATCTTCATTATATTAAACGAATATGAATAACACAAAAATATATGGAATACAAGATACAATGACAAATACGTTGTAGCTTCTATGTCATATCTTGTCTTGTCAGTCCTTCTCTTTCGTACCGCTCTCTAGCTGCCCATTAGTCATTCAAAGGACAACACATAGAGACTTCAGGAGGGTTGCCTCCTATCACTGCTACAAGTCACGTATGCTACAATGAACACGAGCTGATCTAATCTTCTTTATAGGCTAGCCAATCCCTGAGCTCCAATCTACCTTCTAATAGCTTCTTTTGTCCATCAAAGGGCTACACATAGGCTCAATCCTTCACCCAACCTTTAGCTATCAATGTCACTTTATGATGGCTTGTCTAGGGCTAATTTGGGTGATCAACATGTTTCCCTCCAAGAAACCAATGATACCCAATCCAATCACTGTAGGATCTGCTCTTAGATAGGGTTTATTATCACCCAAGACAACCCTACCACATGGCTCCACAGACTGCAATAATTTGTCCACACTAGGAAATCATCCCTTGCATCAAATCAACCAACAACCATCCATACATACCTTACTTTGTTGTTTGTTTACTATTGCATGTTCTGCTCCTGGTTAGGGCTGATTACCCACTACTACCATCCTCTACTCACCCTTCAGAATCGCTCCAACAACTACGGTTTAACTTCAATGTGCTCCTATTGTCAAGTATGCAAGTCTAGGAAGAAACCAACCTTAGATTAGGCCATCTAGACCTCTCCTTTCTGCGATGTGTTCTTCTAGACTCTTGTTTAGGCTTGCTGCTCCCTACAACAACCTAAAACAACCCTTGGAACACTCCCAAATCATCATGCTACTGCATTGTAGAAAATAAAGCCTCTTTTCCACTAATCCGCACCCAAAACAACCTTAATACTCCTCTCTGTTGTGCGGCCTCCTCCCTGCAAAAATCTTGGACCTGTACCAAGCCAAAAAACACTTCCCAAACCACATAAATGTCCATGATGTCCTTGTATTATGTTTGCGGCTGCCTCAAAGAAGTATGGAGGCAATTTGATGCTCTTGGATGGATGAAATAACACACTCATCACCTTATATTTATACCAAATACAAGGGCTACTCGAGTTAGTGAAGAGTCGTGTCTATTGGACGAATTCTCCTCAAGCCTACATGACTTGACTATCCAAAAATTATTTGACAACTTCAAAAATTCATATCTCAAGTTATAAAGCTCCGATTTGAGTGATTTTCGAAGCGTTGGATTTTCCACACCATCCTCTATCACCTCTAATTTTCTCATGCTCAAATTCTTCATGGTTTTGGCCCAAATCCCAATGGGTGCAAAACCCCAACCTTGGGTTCCAAGCCCACAAGTGACTCTTGTGGCACTTTCCCCCCAAACCATGAACCCTAGAGCTTGGAGTACCTCCCAAGCTATTCAAAAATCATCATTCTCCTCACACATATGAGTTTTGGACTGGCTTTTGTAAATTAGGTCATGATTTGCATATCTTTTATCTCTTTTGTTGTTCTCATAATTGGCTCTAGCTCTTATTTTTTCATGCATAAAGAGGACTATGTCAAGGGTGCTCTTTATCTCCTCTACTCTTCTTGTTGGTTGTAGAAGGCCTTAATTGGATCTTGAGGGAGGCCAAGTATAGATGGGAACTACATGGTCTAAGTGTTGTTATTGGTCTAAGTATCATGCATTTGTTGTTCATTGATGACACTCTTATTTTCTGCGATGGGTCGAGAATAGATGCAAAGGTGATAAAGGAAGATTTCACCCTTTTTGGAGAAACCACAGGTATGATCATAAATTTCAATAAGTCAATTATGTCATCTTTTGCTTTGAGCAATGCTAAGCTCCTTTGTTTGCAAGAGTACTTCCCACTTGCTTTGACCACAATGGAAGAATGTTTAAAATACCTGGGATTTCATTTAAAGGCAAACTCTTATAAAACAATAGACTGGAACTAGCTAATTGCCAAATTGGAAGAAAGTTTAATCGTATGGAGCTTGTGATGGCTATCTAGAGCAAGAAGGTTAGGTTTGATTAAGTTTGTTCTTGAAGCCATTCCAATTTACTAGACGCCACTCTCTTGGATTCCACAGGGCATTTTAGAAATGATGAGGAAACTTCGTCTCAAATTTCTTTGGTCAGGGTCGTCTTCTCAATTTGTTCTTCCTTGGGTGTAATGGGACATGATAACTCTTCCGAAGGCCTAGGGAGGATGGGGACTAAAAAATTTGCCACTCTTTTCAAAAGCTCTAGTTGCAAAAGTTGGTTGGAGATTGATCACCGCTCAAAGTTTATGGACGAAGGTGGTACATAGGAAATACATTTATCCATTGTCCATAGAGGAATGGATTTAGAGTCCAAATAAGAAGAAACTCATTGTTACAATCATTTAGAAAGTTGTCATTTCTTCCTTTCCGTTAATGGAATCTACATTGGCATGGAAAATTGAAGACGTATCCCATCTAAGAATAGGATTAGACCCATAGTTTGGAAGCAATAATGATCATAGATTTCCCCTAGAGCTGAAAACCTTTCTACAAGAAAGAGGTAGGATCACATTAAATCAGGTAGCAGATCCAGTTCAAAATAATTTATGGGCTCAAGGATGGTTATCAGGTAGACATTTGGGCCTTCCCTGGGAGCTGCTGTTATCATGGAATGGATATATAGAGGCTTTAAGGGCAACCCATATTAGGTTGACTAAAAAAGAAGATGAATTAGTTTGGCCATTTGATCCAAACGATTTCTATTCTCCAAAAGTGGGATACTCCCATCTTATTGCAGATAGACTGCCCGAGGAACATGTCGAATAGTGGAAGCTGCTATGGAAACTAAAATTCCCGGCAAAGTCTAGATTGTTCATGTGGTGTGCCTTCGCGAACAAAGTCCCAACTTGGGATAATTTACGTAAGGGGAAATTTGAAGGACCCAGCTGGTGTGCTTTGTGTAAAGATGTGGAGGAATATGTCAACCATATGTTGGTTACTTGCCCTAACAAAAATTCTATTTGGCATTTAGTTTCAAATAAACTTGAACAAGACTGTCAATGGCAAGCAGAGGAACTCTTGGAGGCATGGTTTGAATGGTGTTTTTTTTTGAGGGGTAAGATCCTTCAAGGTGGTGCCTCTATTAATTTGTTGGGGTATATGGCTTGCTAGGAATAAAACCATTTTTAATTATTGCTTAACGCCTCTGGAGATCACCGCGGCTCAATCACTCACTATATTAGACTTTTTGCCTAAGCCTCAAACAATTCATTCAAGTAGGATTGTTACTCAATCCCGGATTGATAATTCCGAACTGCAGGTTTTTTTATGGGGCAGCCCAGGGTGAGCTAAGACTTTGTTGGGGAAGTGTGATTTTGTTTTTGATAGAGTCACATTTTTTCCAGGTGAAGGTTCAAACAACTTTGCAAAATTAACGGTTTTGAAGCTCCTACTTCTTTTTTCTTTTGAAAAAGATGTTCACTCTTTCATTAACAAGATCTAGATACACCAACTATTTGATTTTTTTGCTGCATTTTTAAAGTAGTTATATACTTACATATATATACATATATATACACCAACACATTATATGTGATCTTACCTTTTTTTAATACCTTACAAAATAGACATCTAAGAAATCCACTGGATCTGCATACACTAATACATAATACATGCTGGACAACAATTGCAGCCGAACCGCCACGAAAACGAAGTGGAACTAGCATGGATGAACACCTAATTAGGTTATGTAAGGAAGGGCGGTTGAAAGAGGCGGTCCAAGCTTTGCATGGTATGGAGAAGAGGCAAGGGTTCGAGGTAGGCTCTGAATCTTATTCCTGTCTCCTGCAAAATTGTGGACATGTAAAAGCATTGACAGAGGGAAAACAAGTCCACATGCACATGCTGAATGCTGGAATTCGTCTCAATGTTTTTTTAATAACTAAACTTGTCATTATGTACTCCAAATGCGGAAGTTTGGAGGATGCACGCAAATTGTTTGATAAAATGCCTGAACGAAATCCGGCGTGTTGGGCATCAGTAATTGTTGGGTATTCAAGGCATGGGCAATGCCAGGAGGCTCTAAGGCTTTTCTATCGGATGCAGGAGGAAGGCGTGAAGGCCGATAATTTTATTTTTCCCAGTGTTCTCAAGGCATGTGCTAGTTTGAATGCGTTAGAAGAGGGGAAGGAAATCCATGAAAGCATAAGGAGAAGTGGGTTTGAGTTGCATGTCTTTGTGGGTAGTGCGCTTATAGATATGTATGCCAAGTGCAAGAGTGTAGAAGAGGCACGGCTAGTGTTTAACAAAATGCCTGATAGAAATGTGGTTTCGTGGAATGCCATGGTTGCTGGTTATGTTCAGAATGGACATGGAGGCGAGGCCCTGAAGTTGTTTCGTCAAATGCAAGTGTCAAGTGTAAAGCCCAACGTGATCACCTTAGCAAGTGTTCTTCCGGCATGTGCGAAGCTAATGGCTCTGCCACAAGGCAAGGAAATCCATGGTTATATTATTAGAAGTAAAATGGAACCGGATGCCTTTGTGGGAAGTGCCCTTGTAGACATGTATGCTAAGTGCAACAATCTAGGAATTGCGCGCTGTGTGTTTGAGAAAATGTGTCAGAGAAATGTAGCCTCGTGGAATGCTATTATTGCGGCATATGCCCAGAATAGAAATACCGATGAGTCCCTAAGACTCTTTCATCGAATGCAGTCAATAGGTATGAAGCCAGACTTGATCACATGGACTGCACTGGTTACTGGTTATGCCCAGAATGGGCAATGTAAGGATGCATTGGAACTTTTTAGTCAAATGGAATCAACAGGTTTGAACCCTAATGTGACTATGTGGACCTCAATAATTGGAGTCTATGCTCAGAATGGTTATGGTGATGAGGCCCTCAAACACTTTAATGCAATGCAACTCACAGGTGTGAAGCCAGATGTCATCTCATGGAATGCAATGATTGCAGGGTATGCCCAGAATGGAAATGGTACTGAGGCATTGAAGCTCTTCTGCGAAATGCAGCTTGCAGGCATAAAACCCAATTCCATCACCATTACATGTATTCTTTCAGCATGTGCCAACTTGGCTGCTCGCCCACAAGGCAGGGAGATTCATGATTATATAATCAGAACAGAGTTTAAGCTGGATGTCTTTGTGGGAAGTGCCCTTGTAGATATGTATGCCAAATGTGGGAGTATAAAAGATGCTCGTGAAGTATTTGATAAATTGCATGATAAAAACTTGGTCTCATGGAATGCAATGATTGCAGGCTATGCTGTCCATGGGCATGGGGAGGATGCTCTTATGCTCTTTAATCACATGCAAGAAGCAGGCATGAAGCCAGATAATGTGACTTTTACTGGTGTTTTGTCCGCATGCAGCCACGCAGGCATGGTTGATGAAGGTTTGCATTACTTTTCTCAAATGAGTCAATACAATATCACACCCTGCATGGAGCATTATGCATGCATTGTTGACCTTCTTGGTCGTGCTGGGTATATAGATAAAGCATATGACCTTATTGACAACATGCCAGTTAAACCTAATGCTTGTGTGTTGGGAGGCTTGCTTAGTGCCTGTAGAACTCATTGCAATGATGAACTGGGAGAACGTGTTGCCAAACGTCTTTTTGATTTGGAGCCTGAAAATTCAGGGAATTATGTGCTACTGTCAAATATTTATGCTGCCAGAGGTAGATGGAATGACGTTGCAAAGATGAGAAAATTAATGAGAGACAAAGGTGTGCAAAAGCAGCCTGGATACAGTTGGATAGAGTTAAAGAGCAAGATACATGCATTTGTTGCAGGAGATAGATCACATCTACAAACAGAGGAAATTTATGCAATGTTGGATAATTTAGCTCAGCAGATGAGGGAAGCAGGGTTTGTGCCTGACAAGAATATGGCATTGTATGATATAGAGGATGAGCAGAAGGAACTTCTTCTCAGCCACCACAGTGAAAGGCTTGCTATTGCTTTTGGGCTTCTCTGCACACCTCAGGGAACAACTATTACTGTTGTTAAAAACTTGCGAATTTGTATTGACTGCCATGTTGCCATCAAGCTTATCTCCCAGATTGTTGGTCGACAAATAGTTGTAAGGGATGCCAACCGTTTCCATCATTTTAAAGATGGTCAGTGTTCTTGTAGGGAGTACTGGTGATACTATGTAAGCAGGCAACAACCTTATGCATATTATGACACTTAGGTGTAGCTAGAGCTCAGCTACATTTTATTTTCAGCTATTATGCACTTGGAAATCAAAGGTCCAATAAGCTGGTATGCAACGATTTCTTCACAGAGTTTTTCATGTGTTTCGATTTCAACTTGAGAGGGTACTATATGTGATGATATTTAAAGTGGCTGAGAATAGTTATATTGAAGGGCTATAACAATATTATAGGTTTTCAAGCAAATGATCATCTATAGGAAGTAAAATGTGGGACAATATTTACAAACTAAACCCAAGTGACTATTATAATTATTTCTTTTTCGAAGGAAAGGTTTCATGTCCATTTTATTTCATATGAACACCAAATAGCTCAAAGACTCATTGATCTACAAAACAAAATTTGAACTCCAGTTCCAAGTTGAATCTCCAATTTGTAATAACACATTGACAACATTGACTCCTATCTAACAGCAGGGTTATGTTTCATAGCATAACCTTCCTAGATCATGAAATAGAGTTTTCTAATTTCTAGCATCTGCAGATTAAAATCTTAGCGACAACAGGTTTACCTAGAAAGAAAATATGACCGGTTGCTAAAAAATCCTCCTGAGTGGCCGCTCTAAAGTTCTAGCATACTGTCTTCAACTTGCCAAATAGGGCATATACAGACGTTTTGGGTAAACAGTCCACTTCATAATTGTTTTCATGAATGGTGTGCATAAAATAAATCCCCAGAAATTTTTTCTGAACATCCATCACTACTGTCAACAAACCTCAAAACTCCATTGCTTCCTGCTTGTTCACTTGAAGCCCATTTGATAACAAGCATAGAATCCCCAACTGCATGTATATTATCAATCCCAAGTTCAGTGGCCAATGTCGTCAAAATGAAAACAACTCTCAATTCAGCCATACTGTTTCTCCCAACACTGACCCAGATTCAAATGAGCGTTAATGGGTATTTGATAAATATAAACTGCTACCCTACTTCCCCCAACACCATCACCACCACCCAACACCAATCACCTGTCCACACGGCCCTGGGTTCCTTTGTGGTGCCCATTGAAAAAACCTACAGGTTAAATTTCTCCAGTTCAAGTTGGGACACTACCCTCTTCTTCTTCTTGTGGTGAGAGTCCAAAACACTCAAAGTGCTCTAAATTTTGTGTACAACTTGGTCCAGTGAGGACACTTAACCCTGAAAAATGTAGTCATTCCTTGCTTCCAAAATAACTTTAATTAAAATTAACTAGCCAGCAATTGATGACCTTCTATTGTACCATGAACATATCTTCTTCTTGATTCTCCTAATGAGCCACTACCAATTCCAAGTTGATAGTCATTTCTCCTCAGGTTGAAGCCCAAATACTTTAAAACTTGGTCAAAAGGAGTAACTTGATAAAGTAGTACATTGGTGCTCAATTGTTTTTGAGAATTGGGAAGGATATGTTAAAGTCCCTTCCTTTCATTTATCACCATTGCCGTTGTTCCACAAAGAAGTTTGTGGGCTCTCTTGATACCTTTTTGTTCTTGACGCTTGCGCAAAACCATAACTTATAATCTCAGTGCATCATCCACAAATTGTAGGTGCATCATAGAGACATCTTTGGACACCTTGTTGCCTCTAATACTCCTCATGCATTTCATAGATTTCGGATATCTGCTCATCCTTTATATTACTAACAAGAACAACAAAGGAGATAGATGGCAACCTCTTCTAAGACTCCTAGATGGTTTGAATAAAGAAGACACTAACTGATTAATTAAAACTACGAATGTTACTGAAGAGAAGCAATCTTCCATCCACTGAATAAATTCCACTCCAAAACTAACATGCAGCATGATGAACCTGAGATACAACCAACTTACTCGATAGCATGCCTTGGTTAGATCAATTTTGACAAAAGAGCAAGGATGTTTTTAAACTTGATCAGGTGAAGAGCTTCTTGTGCCAGACCTACAACATCCATATTGGAACTCCCTTCCAGAAAGCCAAATTGCCCTGAAGATATAGCTGTTGATGGTATTGGTTTGAGTCTCAACACTATAGTGTTTGTGATAATCCTGTAGATGTAATTGCACAAGAATATTGGCTGATGGTCATCATAGGTCGAGGGATTGTCCATTTTGGGTATGTTTGAAATGAAAGTAGTGTTGATTTCTGGCATTTTGCCAACCCTTCTAGACTCCTTTCCCACTTGAATGAGATCACTAGCAATCATGTCATAAAACCTCAAATAAAGTACAATCATCCATTCGTCAAGTGCAGGGGCTTTGTCCTTCTGGAATGATTTTACGCAGGGGCTTTGTTCTTCTGGAATTATTTTAACAGACCCAGGAGCTTATTCCTTTCAATAGGAACCATTAATTCTACATTTTGTTCTTATGAGATCATTTTGTCAAAAAATGAAAGCATGGCAATGATCTCTCTTATGTTTTCCCGAGAAGGCTTTGTGTAGACAAATCTGTATTGTGGAATTGCCACCGTAGAAATCTCACAGAAACTCTTACATACAACCCCACTACTGTCTTAAATGGATCAGATAGTGTTTTCTGAATTTTGGGCTTGATCGAATTGTTGGAAAACTTTGTATTTGTATCTCCTTTGTGTACCAGTGTAACCCTGTTCTTCTTCTCCATTTAGCCTCTTTCCACTTTAGCAACCTATTTCATTCCTCCTCAAGATCCTAGAGTAGCTGCATTTCCTCTATAGACTGGCACAAACCTCTACTAGTATCCATTAAGGATTCCAACCTTGCCTCAATTGCCACCAGCTATGCCTGTGAATCAATAAATCTTTAATAGAGCACTCTGTAGTCCCTTTCTTGGCGTTTAGTAGATTCCTTTGAAATTGCTCCATGGCATCCCCTAATTCCAAATTGTATGCTGCCCATTCCTCATGGACCAAATCTTTGTATACTTTAGGATCCCTCTTGGGCTGTTTTGAGTCAGTTCTCATCAGCTTTAGGTTGAAGTCAGTAATCATATCACACAGGGAGACAGGATCTGCCAGCTCTGCCATTTTCATGAGATTGAGATGAAGGAGCACTTCATCCTTTGATGTTCCATCTATTATGAAATTAGAGGATGACTTCACTGTCTTTTCAGGGAGTCTCAAAACTCTCTCTCCACCTTCTAGTTTTTGGACCAGAAATGCCCAGCCTTATACATGAGGGAGGCCCTTGGATTTGGATCCCACTCACTTCAGCCACACCCTTCTAGATTGGACACCTCTAGGCTGCTTGCTTCTTTCTTTTCTGTGCTCCCAGTAGACAGAGGCAGGCGACGACCAACACTACATCAGTGGTTAGATCTGTGAGACCCCTGGAGACATCTGGGCTTAGTAGCAAAGCCCTTATGGGGATGTCACTGCAGTTTCCAAAATAATTCACACGACACCAACAGATAGGAGACTTCCTTTAGTTCTCAACATAGGGCTATATCATCTGGACAACAAAACATTTCTCAGACCAGATTTCCAAGCTCTTCCAAATCCTCTGATCAGTTATCTATGATGAGTTTCTTTTCTTTGGCCACAAAGATTAGGAGAGAGAGCATCAGCAGGTGTTGATCATTGCCCCCCAAGCAAGACATCATCCCCCCTCCCTCATTGGAGGTTTTGTTTTTGGGTTCTCTACAGTACTTGCACATATTTGCATCACCACTTTGCTTCTCTATTCCATGGTATTAGACTATAGTTCTTATCTACTATAGTTTATATCTACTTTCATCATGATTTTATAGGGGCAGCCTTTGAGCTACCACCTTGTATCCCACACTCTTGGATTTAGTAGTCCCATTGACCTATTTGTGCTTAGTAGTTGGACAGTAATAAATTACCTTATCTTCCTATTCAGGACAAATAGGGTTGAACTTGAATGGAAATGGAGGTTTGTTGTCTCCCTGATCTAGCTACATGAAGATAGGCAAGTGATTTGAACCCCCCCTTGCTACCATGCAAGGTTAATATCTATCACTGCTAGATAGAAGACCCCCAAAACTCAGAAAACAATCCACTTGTTTCGCAATGGCCTTCCTACCTGGCCTATTGTTCCTCCAGGTGGCTTTTAAGTCAATAGGCTTCACATCTACCAACCTCGTATTTCAAATTTTCACCTAAAGTAATCAGTGAAAGGGTTCTGTCACTGAATTTTTTGCCACAAATGATGTTTTCTTTGGAGAAGGCCTCATGAGATAACAACTCTTCCCAACATTCCTTCTTATGTGAGCTCAAGCTATAAATTTTGACAAGATAAAAAACCTTTTCCAACCCTCTAGGAAGAAAATTGGTAACGAGCAGAGTTAATTTCCTAGAACCATTCAAAATAAAATATGTACTCCAACCCATAGCCAGACCTCTAGATCTACGAGGGTTCAGAAGTATTTGTGGCTCCACGATGCCACCCTGGTAGCATTTTGTATAGAGCAGCTTTAACCACTTTACTCCTCTACATTGTCTCCAGTAAAAATAACTAATCCCGGCTTATGTTTTTGTCAGTACTTCTAGTTATCTCAGACACTAGTGCATTGACTGTTTGCGTAGTTGTTCTTATAAAGGAATGAGTGGTTGTTTTTCATTCTGCATTGTTGTTTCTTGATACCAAGCTCACAACTATACATCTGTTCGATATGGTGTTGCTTATGTAAAACAATTATTTAGTTGACTTTTATTAGATACGAGTTAGTGGGAAAACTAAAAATAGTTCTTATTCAGCATCATATTTACCTTAATTTAAATTTTGTCCTTTACCTAAGAGTGATCAACTTTACAAATGCACAGATGAGGTTGTGACAGGTTTTTTTGGTGATATTTACAGCTATAACTGGTATAGCAGCATATAATTTTTTTTTTTTTTGTGGTTCACAGATCCCAGAGATCGGTGAACACTACGTCCACAGAATATTTGTATCAGGCAGATCCACCCGAAGGGATCACTTCCTGTTTGCTCAACCATGGAGGCCGACCCCGAGAGTGTTGAGAGAATTGAACCTGTGACCTCTCAATAGCAAAGGTGCTTTAACAACAGGGACTCGACTAATTGAGCTAACCCTCGGGGCTTTATAGCAGCATATAATTTCAAAATAAAAAGAAAAATTTCTTCCACAAACAAAACAAAGTTGTCATGCATGAACTTTCTTCCAGGCTTGTGGAGGCCTTTGACAGTCATGGATGTTCTTCTGTTGACAATAGGTAACTCAGGTTGGTGTTTTGAAAGTGATCTATGAGAATTGTTTTTAACAAGAATTATCCTTACAGTCTGAAGAAGTTTCATATATTGTTTCTACGATTTGTACTAGGAATTGAATCTATTCCTGGTACTTATATGATGTAATGATGTTGTATTCAGTTGGCGGGAAAGCTAATGGATGGTGAAGATTATGGTGATTGGCAATTACTTATAGTTCTTGGGTAATCATGGCCCGAAGTTCGGCAAGCTTCAAAATATATCCTTTTATAACATTCTAAGATAAAACCGTCTCTTCATCCTGTACCTGTTTATATTGCTTTTGTTTATGAGGGAGCTTTATGCACCAAATTAAAACGGAAGCCAAAAATTAATGCTTTTACCATATTCTGTTTTGGAAAAAAAATGACTGATCTTTTTCACACAAATTTATATTAGTAGAGTAACTTTTGTTATTAGTTGACCAATGAGAACACTATCAACTTTCACTGACGATTTTTTGATTTTGCAAAATCAGACAAAGTCACCCCTGGCAAGTCCAAATTAAAATGGAAGCCAAAAATAAATGCTTTCACCATTTTCTGTTTTGGAAAAAAAATGACTGATTTTTCACACAAATTTATATTGTTAGAGTAACTTTTGTTATTAGCTGACCAATGAGAACATTATCAACTTTCACTGACGATTTTTTTATTTTGCAAAATCAGACAAAGTCACCTCTGGCAAGTCCTATGAATCAAAGCAGAAAAAATAAGGCGTTTGGGATCTCTATTATATCCGTGGAAGATGAGGCAAAATCGTTAGCATTATGCCAACAAAAAAATTTTCTGATTCAGGTAGCAAGGGTCTTTAATATGCTTTTTCCCAGTTTAGCTATGATGAAGCACTTAAATAGAACGATGTCAGAAAAAGCAATTTTAGTTAATTACAGTTTCATTTTTCAGTCGAGAGGAATGATTGTGGGCTAAATGTTGCTACAAACTCGATATCAAGTAGTTTGGGTGAAGAAAGCACTCGTATAGAGAGAACAAGTGACAGAACTTGTGTGTTGTGAAAATCGTGGGTAACAGAATATTGCATTTGTTTTGCTTGAAGATCCCATCATCAATGAAGCAAATAGGTTATATACACTTTTATCCGATTCCTCTTACTCCCTTCGTTATTGGTATTCACTATTTATTCATCGTTGTGGCTTTTTCATCTGTACTTCTCAAGATATGTTGCATATATAGATTTATTAAGTAAACATTCATTTTCTGACTAAATTGAGCACACATATTTGTTGATTGAAACAGAAAATTCTTTTATCAAGTGTATAAACCACGGATGCTAAAGATGATCGACCAACCTAAATAAATAACTCCTGGGGACCATTGGCCTTATTATATATATATATATATATAAGGGAAAGTGATTTGCATCCAATTATTTGGCTAACATCACAGTTCTTATAACAATTGCTTTTTACTTTAAATCAGCAAGCTAATAGATGTACATTGTTAGTCTAGTTTGAGATAAATATTTATCTAATATTTGGAATTGGAAAGTAATTATAGTGAACTGTCTGTTTTGAGAATAATTCTTTTTAATATGTGCAGATTGATGTAGTCCATGAGTCACCATGTAATAAGTACATACAAGAGAATATACTTCTTACAATGCGAGCATGATGTAATTTCCCAATATATTCCTCATTACACTAGTATTAGTATTGATCACGTTAAATGCATATACTAATTATCTATTTCAATGCAAGAAAACTAGTTATTCCATACATGGTAAAGAAAGATCAGTTGAAGGAATGGATGACTTATGTGGATTCAAGAAAGCACAAATGATTTATGGCTCTCAAGCGTTTGTGGGTGGAGATGATCAAATTAAGGAATACATGATTTCTACTGATCAAAGGGAACAAAAACTGATTTATGAGTCAATTGTTTGTGAATGGACATGATCAACAATGAATTATTACTCAACTGGCTTGTTAATTTTTGATTCAGGTCAACAATCATTACTAGATTAAATCAAATATGAACCCGCATAAAAAAAACTATGTAGCAATGATGTAGGAGCATCACAATCGTCTTTGATGATAACCCTTGGAAGAATGATTGGACAATGAGATGGTAAAGAATTTGGCAATTTGAACACTGAGTTGATAACAGGGCAACAATGGAAGATATGGTGGTGATAGGGCAACAATTGTTAAGGACACATGGATGATCAGTGATGATGATGATTACATGTGGCAAGTTCTGGGTGACATGGAGGACAATGTATTGCTTGCTTCTTGACTCATGGCAGGACTGAGTGATGAGGAGGTGATGCGGTGGAAGTGATTTGAAGTGAAGTCTTCTATTAAAGACAAGAAGAAGTCTTTTGGTGGAGGTAGAGAGTTAGGTGGAGGTAGGATCCCTCTAGACCCCTGCCCTTTACCTTTTATTATCACATAGTGGGAGGAGTAAGATGGCAAAGATTAAAAAGGGAAGATGAGGAGTAACAAGGTAGATGAGACCTCTACTTTTCCTTGTGGAACCCTAAGCCCTTTCACAACCCTTTAAGGTAGAATGGAGCTAACAAAGTTCGTTTTTTTCATTAAATACTCTAGAAGACTTGGAATATAAAGATCTCCATTGAGATACAAGAATATATATTAAAATGTATGAAATAAGATTGATGATACAAATGAGAGTGAAAGACCAGCTTATATAGTAGGCGATGCCTCTTCATGGAGAGTCATGTCTCATTTAGACATGCCTCTGCAATCTAATTACTAATTAACTAATCATTATTTATAATTATTATCATTTACATTATTTCCTATATATTTTATTTATAACATTGCCTTCCTTCTCAAAAAGCTTTGTCCTCAAAGCTAACTGATGAAAGGCCTGATTTTTTTTTCTTGTTTCAGATGTCTTCTTGTCTTGAAATTTTAATCTTCATCGAAGCAAGACGATATGATCCTCTAAGTGATAAACAAAATGTCGCACTGAGAATGGATTTGACCATCCTAAATTAATCTTCTGTGGAGTCTTGTGGTGACTAGAAACTTGTGATGAATTATTATCACATGAATGGATTTCACAGATATTAGTATTCTTCGGAACATTAGTTTATTGTTTTTGTTCTAAATACATGGCTTGATTGAGTTGTCTACTCTCGTGATTCGAATGTCAATATGGAATTCTAGTGATTTGATTTTCCCTTATCTTGTTTGTGTCGTTTCCTTGATTTATTTGAAATATTTGATTTCCTTTAGTTATGGAAGTTGAATGGTTAATTTTTGGATCTTCACTTGAATCTTTTCTTACTGGTACTACAACTTTTCGGTACATCTTTACTTCATCTAGTTTGTGCTCTCCTTGAGTTGTGATATTGATTGGATTGGTATTAGTTCCCTTCCTAGACTGTTATGTCTGGAGACTTCGATACTTCTTGAATAAGTTGCTCTAACTTGTCTTTTAATGACTTCTTGGCGTTCTTAAGCTTTTTAATGTGTTAGTATTTTTTCGCTATGATCCTTAAGTCACAAGACTTCTTCATTTCTATCGGCAGTGACTTTGTCAATTTATTTTGCATATTTTGTAATACTTTTTTACCTTCTTGAAAAGTTACTTTTGAAATATCTGATATATCTTCCGACATTATTGAATTTGGCTTCAGTGTAACATCTTGGAGTGCTATTTTCTTCTTCTTGTAAGAAAATGTTAAAAACTTTTTCTTTGTATATAAGATGACGAATCCCACAGTTTCCATCCATAGTGACCCCAAAATAATGTCACTTTTATTGCTCCATACGGTTTGAACTGAGAATTGCAATATAAATATATAATCCTCAATGTTTAACTGTAAATTAGTTGTCATATTTTTTGTTGCCAAAATAGTCTAATTTTACGATTATATTTGACTTCGGAATCACTAATTGGTTTGCGATTTTAGGTGCTATATAATTTTTATCTTCAATAGGAGAGATAGAAATAATATTTTTTCCTACTAGAGTTCCCTTAATGTTAAATAACGCCTTAACATAGTTGGGTAAGGTTTCTAAAAATCTTCCTTCCACCTTTTTCAAGTTTTTCCCTCTTTTTATTTTGCGTTGTACTTGCTAATTTTTTAATGTTATTTTCTCTCTCTTTTTTTTGTTAGTTTGTTTAACTTATAAATACCCTTGAAATTATTATTTATTTAAATAATTCTTTTTATTTAAAACCTCAAACTTTTTTTATACTTTTTTCTTTAATAATTCTCTTTAATTCTTTTTATTTAAAATCTCAAAATTTTTTTATACTTTTTTCTTTAATAATTCTCTTTATTGATATGCCATATTTTTGTAACAATTTATTTCCTTTTACTTTGTCACCTCACCACAAATTTTATACTTTTTTCTTTAATAATTCTCTTTATTGATATGCCATATTTTTGTAACAATTTATTTCCTTTTACTTTGTCACCTCACCACAGGAATACAATAATTTATTTCCCTTACTTTATCACTTCACAATTTTTCACAATTTTTGTGTAAGTAAAGGCTTTAATATCTCTATAAAATCTCTTACCTTTTTAAACCCTTAATCTTTTACTAAATAAACCCTTTTAATATTTGTAATACTTCATAAACTCTAAAACTGAGAATGAAGAGTGGTATCATTTAAAGTGCTTTAATGTTTACAGTGATCAATCGAATAGATAACGGTGGTTGAATCAGAAGGGGGCACTTTGTGACAGTGACACAAATGATTGTGTCCAATGAAAACGATGAAAATGACAAAATCGAGAAGTAGCTCTAGAAAGTCAGAAACGATAACTGATTGTAAACATTGTACTCTGGACAGGGTAAGGCACCACTGTTGCAGTGGTTTGGCGGATTGCAAGGCGGAGGAGCAAGTTAGCGAAGACGAATTGCGGCAACGATAGCAGTTGGCGGTTGTGGATATGTGACATGGGGTGGATAACGCGATAGAAGACTACGTGCGACGTTGTAGGAAGGCATTAACGCATGCCAATGTTAACGCAGGGCAACAGACTGTTAACGCGGAGCTCCTTGCGGCTGGAGGCGTGGTGTTGTGCCGCCCCTCGGCAGATGACAGCCTGCGTGACATGGGCGTTGGCTCGGTGATTGTGCTATCGAGAGGTTGCAGTGGCTGAAGAGAATGGCACAACTCTGACTACTCTATGGTGGTTACAACTGACTGAGACGGTTGGTCGTATCCTTGTTGTGTGGCTCGACCGCAGCGAAACTTCAACAACGTGGTCGGGGAGCAATCAATGTCGTTGCAGGCCCTGTGGTTTTGGTCGGCGGTGGATTGTTCGCTATCATGGTGATGTTTATTGTTTCGCTTCTCTTTCTTTTGTATTTTTTTTTTAAATTATATTTTTATATAATGGTTTTTTTAATATATATATATTTTTATATGTTTTTTTAACGCTCTATTTTTTATTTATTTATTTATTTTTAATATATATATTTTAAATATTTTTTTCCTTTGACTTTTTTTTTAATGATATAATGGCTACATGCCTAATTAAAAAATGGAAAACCTCCCAGTTGGTGTGGCTAAAACTCTATTTCCAACGACAACAAACTGACGAAGGGTTGATGGCCAAAGGTTTGGATCTGGCAACGTGGCTCTGATACCAAATGGAGTGAACAAAGTTTATTCTTCTCGTTAAATACTCCAGAAGGCTTGGAATACAAAGATCTCCATTAAGATACAAGAATATATATTAAAATGTATGAAATAAGATTGATGATACAAATGAGAGTGATAGGTTTGCTTATATACTAGGGAGGTGCCTCTTCATGGAGAGTCATGTCTTATTTAGACATGCCTCTTCAACCTAATTACTAATTAACTAATCATTATTTATAATTATTATCATTTTATTTATTTCCTATATATTTTATTCATAAAAAGTCTTTTGGTGGACATAGAGACTTAGCTAGAGGTAGGATCCCTCCAGACCTTTGCCCTTTACCTTTTATTATCACATAGTGGGAGGAGTAAGATGGCAAAGATTTAAAAAGGGAAGAGGAGGAGTAACAAGGTAGATGAGACCTCTACTTTCCCTTGTGGAACCCTAAGCCCTTTAAGGTAGAACGTTAGGGTAGATGGTGGAGAGTAGAGCAAGGATCCTTGATGTAATATGGGAGATACTCCCTCTTGCTACTAATTTCCTTCCTTTGAGGAACAAGAAAAAAATAATGGAATGGAGTGCTTAATTGTGTATGAAGAGTGGACTTACAAGCACGTGGAAAGAGACCTTTAAGGTATGAAAGGGAATGGTATGGTGTGTGATCCCAAAATTGACATGGGATAATAGCAAGATATCACTTTGAAACCAAAGAAAAGAAAGTACCAACACTAAGAGATTGGAAATTGAAGAGTGTAGTATAGGTTGATGGGAGAAGTTTAAGCATGAGAGCTTAGATAAATGAAGAGAAGTAATGAATAATTGAAGAGACACTGCCATTATAGATAGTTACAATGGGAGAACTTATAAATGCAATAGAGCAAGAAATGGAGAGTGCTCTAGATAGAAGAATAATGAGAAAAGGTTGTCATGGTCTTCAACTTGTTAATCTATTGTAGTTTGTAATTTATGGTGGAGGTGGAATGCCCAGTTAGAAAAATATTCTACAAAATTGAATAGAAGCAATGTAGATTGATCTATTGGGCAATGGATTTTTCCTAAGGCTTTTCTAACTTTTTTATAAATCAAACCATTTAGAATTTGTCTTTGAACTAGAGGTTTCTTAGATCTTAGCCCTATGGTTTTTTAGTCTAGTCATCATGATATATAAATAAAACATTTGCAATACTGGACAATATTTCACCCCTTAACAACCCCAATTCACTAGGTAAATTTGAATCACTTATGGCAATTGTGATTATAGCAACAAATATGCCCTATCTTCTTGAATATAAATGCTAAATCATTTAACAACTCCATCCTTAGTTAATATCGAATCAACGAGGCATAAATGCTGGAAATTGTAAAATTATTAAGAAATAGATGGTTGTAAATGAAATATGCAATTACATAAGTATTAGACAATTGGAAAATTCATTAAATATACAAGTTCATGTACATACCATAGCCTTATTATAAGACTAGTATAGTCCTCGAGCTCTTTGAAATCCTAGCTAAAGAAAATAATAAAATCCCTAGCTCACATCAAGGAGCTCCAATAAGCATAAATGACATAAGTATGTGCTCCAAGGAAAAACATCTCTTCTTCCCTTCAACAAGTACAACTCAGAATTTCATCTCAAAATACTAATCTCCAAATCTCTAAGGGATGAAACCCTAACCCGAGAGACCTTGGTGACTCCTTGAGAGAGAGAGAGTATACTAGTGCCCTCATAGTCACATCTCTAACACAAGAGTGATAAGAATGAGTGATTAATCAATGAATATTGAAGAACTTTCTCCTTACCCTATACATATGAGAGGTGAGGGAGGCCAACATTACATATGTGGGTCAATGCTCTTATAGAAAACCTATGATAACACATGTAAGCTCACACATTTTAAGCTCCAAGGTAATGTCATCTACAAGCAAGGCTCCAAATGTAACGACACTACACAAGGTGTGTCCAATGCTCTTTCTACAAACCTCCAAAGGCTCCAACAATCTTCTTAAGTCGCGTACTCAATTGGGTCCACTCCCCTTGAAGGAAAACTATGGCAACCTAGGTGTCCCCAAGCCAACTCCAAGCATCCAACAAGCATCCAAGCTACCATGTACTACCAAGTGCCCAATGCCCTCCTTCATGATACAAAATTCTCTGCCTCATAAGTATGTTATTCTCCAAGAAAGTGACCATTTCCATGTGGCCATCATGTGGAACATTATTAGATCCCTATATTACTAATGTAGCCCCGCTATTGTTATTTTGTGCCCTTATATATATATATATATATATATATATATATATATATCATTTCATTTTATTTATTTATTATTTTTTTTTCTTCTCTGGTTCGCGGACACCCGTGGTTAGTGGATGCCGGCTATGTCCATGTAAAGACTAGCGCTGATCTCTAGGATCCTGCCCCTTGGTCATCACAGACCTGGAACATTATTAGATCCCTATAATACTAATGTAGCCCTGCTATTATTATTTTTGTGCCCTTATATATATATATATATATATATTTTTTATTTATTTATTTTTTTGTTTACCCGTGTGGTTCGCGGACACCCGTGGTCAGTGAATGTCGGCTACGTCCACGTAAAGACTAGAGCTGATCTCTAGGATCCTGCCTCTCAGCCATCACAGACGTGACCCCAACGACTTTCGGGGAGAATTGACCCTGTGACCTCCCGAACGGCGAGGCATTGACTTGACCAGTTGGGCTAACCCTTGGGGCTGCCCTTATATTATTATTGTTATGTAGGCCCTTATTATATTTTGACCCTTTAGACTCCTATATATACCAAGGAGTTCTTGTCATTTGAATCATCCAAGAATTATTCATTTATGTGATGTAAAAGGAGGTTTCCCGCTCTCGAAGTGGCTTGTTATCAAGGTATTGATCAATCTCTTCTTATGTTTTTGTGATTTGGTTACATAACATTGTTTCTTTGGGGTATAGGAGGTGGAATATTTGGGTCATATTATATCTCATGAGGGTGTTAAGGTAGACCCTAACAAAATGAAATCCATCAAGGAATGGAAAATCCTCACAACCTTAGGGCATTGTCGAGGATTTCTCGAGTTGACAAGGTATTATCGCAAGTTTGTTAAGAATGATGGGAAAATAACAACACCTTTAACAACATTACCGAAAAAATGCATTTTCTTGTACTCCAGAAGCAACTAAGGTCTTTGAACATCTTAAAGAGGCAATGTGTCGAGCTCCAATGTTAGCAACACTAGGCTTCACAAAAACCTTTATTATGGAATGTGATACCTCAGGAAATAACATTGGTGTTGTTTTAATGCAAGGAAGGCCCGTTGCTTTTGAAAGTTATCCAATCAAGATAAATAATTTACACAAACCTATTTATGAGAATGAAATGTTGGAAATACCACATGCCCTAAAGCAATACCGCCCTTACCTAATGGGAAGACACTTCAAGGTAAAAACAGATCACAGATCATGATAGTCTTAAATACTTCTTGGAACAAATATTATCTTCAGAAGAACAACAAAAATGGGTCACAAAGATGTTGGGTTATGACTTTGAAATCATCTACAAAAAAGGGAAGCAAAATGTTGTTGCAGATGCACTCTCAAGAATGGATGAGGATGTGGAGGCATTTCTCTGTGCCATTTCTATTATCCAGCCTGTTGGATAACCGAAGCAAGGGATGAATGCAAGAATGACATAGAAATGTCAACACTCATTCAAAAGTTGCAGTAGATCCCAATGCATCTAATACATTTATCTAGAAAAATGATTCATTGTGGTACAAAGATCGCTTATATCATGTAAGAACTCCCAACTCAAACAAAAGGTTCTTTTGGAATTGCACACCTCTCCTATAGGAGGGCACTTAGGATTTTTAAAAACTTACCACAAGGTCAAGAAAGAATTTTTTTGGGATGGCCTTAAATATGACATTCAGAATTTTGTCGCCAAATGTTTGGTTTTCAAACAAAATAAAGTCGAGACAATTAAAACCTTGAGTATTTTACAACCATTAGCCATTCTAAGTCAGCATTGGGAGGAGGTCTCAATGGATTTTATCACGTGTCTACCCAAGTCTGAAGGAAAGAGTGTCATCATGGTGGTAGTTGATAGACTTACCAAGTATGCACACTTTTGTGCACTATATCATCCTTTCAAAGCCAGTAGAATCGCTATTGCATATGTGGAAACAATTCAAAAGCTACATGGAAACCCATGGATTATTGTAAGTGACATAGATCCCATTTTCACTAGAAATTTTTGGACAAAAATATTTTCTCGCCTTGGTACTTAGTTGGCTCATAACTCATCTTATCATCCTCAATCTGATGGGAAAATTGAGATAGTGAACAAATGTTTGGAAGGATATCTTCGTTTCTTTGTATTTGATAGACAAACACAATGGATCAAGTGGTTACTTATGGAAGAATGGTGGTATAATGCTTCCTTCCATACTGCAGCAAAAATGACTCCATTTATGATGCTTTATGGATATCATCCACCGTCTATCCCATCGTCTCTAAGAGACAATTTTAAGGTTCAAGTAGTGGAAGATCACATCGAGCATCAACAACAAGTTCTCCAACTCTTAAAGGATAACCTATCTTTGGCGCAAACTCGAATGAAATAACAAACAGATCAACATCGCAGTGAAGACAATTTTGATGTGGACGATTGGGTACTTTTACAACTACAAACATACAAACAAATGTCCCTCAAGCAAGCTAAGAACGATAATAAATTATCACCCAAGTACTATGGCCCTTACAAGGTGTTGCAAAAGATTGGTACTATGGCATACAAATTGGGGTTGCTTGCATCTTCGCAAGTACACCTAGTTTACCATGTTTCATGCTTAAATAAGGTTATAGGTGACAAGATCTTAATACAAACTATATTGCTAGAACTTGACGAAGAAGAAAAAATCATATTGGAGCCTGAAGCAATCACGGAAACAAGAACCCGACAGTTATGGAATCGATCAATTTTAGAGTATCTCATTAAGTGCAAGAACTTATTTGATGAACATTCCAAATAGGAGATTGAGTATTTTATATAGAAACATCCAAAACTACTCAAGTGTTGAGGACAACATTTTTTTGAAGGAGAGGGGCATGCTAGATCCCTATAATATTAGTGTAGCCCCTATATTGTTATTGTTATGCGCCATAGAAACCCACTATTACTATTGTTGTGCCTTTACATTGTTATTACTATGTAGGCCCTAATTATATTTGGACCCTTTAGACGTCTATATATACCAAGGAGATATTGTCATTTGAATCATCCAATAATTGTTAATTTATGTGATGTAAAAGGAGGTTCCCCCCTCGAAGTGTCTTGTTATCAAGGCATTGATCTATCTCTTCTTATGTTTTTGTGATCTGGTTACATAACAAACATCATCTAAGTTGTTTGGAAATCTTCAATGCCTTCGAGAAGAATATCATGCAAGCTCTCAATTGAGGTCAAGCAACATTGAGTAAATTACCTTTAATGTGTAAATCCATCACAAATCATTTAGGCGTTGATCATCCACCATGTACTCCAAATCTCATGCAACACCCAAAACATGGGGATAAACACTTTCGAAGTAATCCCAAAAGCTAACACCCCCTCTTTACAAGGAAAGTGTTTTCACAAACACTTTTCAACTCCCTTTGGAACTCCACCAAACCTGCCCGCTGTAAATATACCCCTGCCGCAGTCTCGAAATCAACCATTGTCCCTTAAAAAGGAACTATCACCTAGGCTATAACAGCATCTTGATTCTCCAAAGAGTAATGAACACTTGTGCATATGAACATAATCCCATTACCTAACTCCACCATCCCTCGTGTCAACAACCAAAATCAACAAATACTACATCATGAGTTTTCCAAGACATCCTATAAAGATAATCACATCTCTGCACAAGACCAAGACAAGTGTATCACATCTTTCAAAGCTAGAAAGATAGAAATCTACATAAGTCAACTCCTTGATCCTAACATACCAATCTCATGGTACAAGCAATAACCCATAGGCAAATCAACAACTTATGAGCTTGAGAATCCATTTCATGTACTTCAAATTCTCTAATCATTGAAATAACTTGAACTAGGTCAACTCCCTTGTTTGGAGAGAAACCTGAAACAAGAGTAACATCACGGTCAACATCCTTTATTTGAGAGAATCTATTGACCTTGTCTATCCTTGTACTATATGCAAGCTCAGAATCAATCTCAGTATCATCCTACATCGCAATATCATACCTCTCCTCCTCAAGACAACTAGAAGGCACATGGATGGAAAAAACCAATGCAATATGACTAGCATATCTCCTAGGAGGAATAATTTCCCTCACTAAAGATTTGGGTGCTTGCGCATACTCTTGAACCTCCTAAAACATAGAAGACTTATCTAGCCTCTCAATGGAATGTACAAGTGTCACTAGTCAATGGGGAACCTGAAAAGGACACCCTCTCTTACCCTCTACCAAAATTCCTCAAACTAGCTAGATTATAATCATTGATATTGCATTGTTGACCCTCAAATGCAACTCTCCACTGAACATTTGTCATACAAGAAACTGAAAGAAGATTCTTCTTCCAACCAAGAACAAATAGAACATTATCCAACTCAAGAACATCACTTGAAGGCATATGAAAGGAAATGGATCCAACTCCTCTCATAGGATAAGTAGCGTCATCACCAAGCTTCACACTCATTTCTCCCTCTTGCTTGTGCAACCTTTTGAATAATAACCTATCATATGTCATATGTCTTGAAGCTCCATTGTCCACATATGATCCAACACTAGACATGACGTTAGCAATAAAAGAAGAGGGCATGGAAAAGGAAAATCTCAAACTAAGAGGGATCCTCCTATACACCTACTATAGTCCCAGATACATTCTATTTGTACCCTTTCCTTTCGTTTTTAACAAATAATCGCTGACATAATATCCTATCTCGTGTCATCTAAAATACATCACCTTAATCAGGTCCTCCTTTCTTGTATCTGGGCCTTCCTTCTTGTAGCATTTCTTGCTACCCTTCTTTGTCTTTTCAATGAGATCAATAACACCTACTTCTCTTTGTTGCTTTGAACAACATTGCAATATGATTTCTTCCTACACAAGATCAACCCAAAGCTTTGGAAACTTTGGCAAGGCCTCTTGAGCATAGAAGACTTGAACAAAAGGCATCTACGAAGCAACAATTCCATTCAAGGAAATGAACACCAACTATTTTGACCTTCCACCTTTGTTCCAATATGACACTAAATTAGGAAACAAAAATTTCTAAATTTTTAGGATCTATAGATTAAACTCTTAAGAACAACAAATTTCCCTTAAAAGAAAATACTACCAGTCAATGAAAGATCACGTTGAGGGGCTACTCCATAGTTTTGTCATCTTGATGGCACAATGTCTTCAACTCACCAAATGGGGCATTCACAACCATCTTGGATAAATGGTTCACTTCAAAATTGTTTTCATGTGTGGTTTGCATAAAAGAAATCCCTAGAATATTTTGTTGAAATATCCATCACTACTATCCACAAACCGCACAACCCCATTCCTTCCGCTTGTTCACTTGAAGCCATTGATAACAAGCACAGAATCCCCAACTCCTTGTAGATTATCAACCGCAAGTTCAATGGCCAACATCATCAAAATGAAACAACTCTTAATTAAACGATATTGTTTGTCCCAACTCTAACCCAAGATTCAAATGAGTACTAATGGGTATTTGTTAAATATAAAACTACTCCCCCCACCCACACTCCACATGGCTTTGGGTTCCCTCATGATGCACCATAAAAAATATCCCATGGGTTGGATTTGTCCAGTCCAAGTTGGGACACTACCCTCTTCTACTTCTTGTGGTGAGGGTGAAAAAAATTGAAAGTGCTCTAAATTTTGCATACAACATGGTCTAGTAAGTACATTTAATCTTGAAAGTATTCCTTGCAACCCATGTTGCCCAAAGCATAAAAAAGAAAGGAATGGTGGTTCTTGCTCACATCCACATCCTCAAACTAGGTCTTTAGAGAATAATCCATTATATGTCCCTTCCAAGACTCCTTCCCCTTAGTGAGCCTCCTAGCAACCTGCCAAACCCCCTAGCTAAAATGACAAGTAACAAAAAGATGATATAAAAACTTGCCATTTTCATTACATAAAGGACAAAAGATTGGTCCTTGGTAATGGTGATGTTGTAATTATTCCACATGAGGATCCTATTGTTCAACAACAACCATGGAAGTTTCCCAATCTTATGTAGGTCCTCTAGCTTTTACCTCAACCTCCACCATCACTTGGTTTGTTCCATTTCCTGTTATAAAAAATCCACCCTATAGCCTAGTGAGACACTGTAATCTCCACCTCTTATGTTTGTTAATTTTTAGATTGTTCTATGTTGTTTCAATTACTTTAGCCCAATTCAATTATTTGATTAGCAATTTGCCAATAACAATTAATATTTCCAATCATCAACAGTAATTGAAGATAGAATAGTAAATGCAATGACAAAGGAGACAATCAACACATCAACAAGAGACACCAGGTTTGGTCAAAGACCAGGGAAAAACCCCACAAGGGGGAAAACCGTTTGAAATTCTTCTTCTATTAGATTGTCATAAAACGTTCAACAGAGAGAACAATGATTTGTTGGGTTGTGTTATATTCTTTCCACGTAGTTAACAAGGGGTTTGAGGGGCACCTGTAACCCCACTTTATGGGGTCCAGGGCAGCACCCCAGAAAATTTTGGTTTTGGACCCTATGTTAGGTTGGACAGACCCACCTATGGTTTTGTGCATGATTTTCGCACATGTTTTTTGGACGCGATGGTTTTCGGTCCATGGTATTGGATGCTTCGACATGTATACATATGTATTATAACATTGAAAGGAACATAATGAAAAATCAAGCTGGTAGTCCCGATTTTGGGATCCAGGGGAAAATCTTTGTATATATGTGTTTTATGTGTTCTGCGCTCGCATTATTTATTTTCCGTGTTTTAGAATTCGTATGCAGGTAATTTCTGTATGGGGTTAAAACCTACATTTGGTATCAGAGCAGATTTGGCTTCAAGGGGACGCCTTTGTTGCTGAGGGGTTTCGCTCGGGCCTGTGGTAGACCCTGTTCAGTGGGAGATCTGCGAGATTGATTATGGTGGTGAAATAAGATGGCGAGCAGTGGAAAAATAGAGATTGAGAAATTTAATGGTCAGAGTTTTGAGTTGTGGAAACTCAAGATGCAGGATCTGTTGGTGGATAAAGATCAGTGGGTCGCGGTAGATCCAGGTACTAAACTAACATGAGTGTCCGATGAAGAATGGAAGAAGTTGGATCGGAAGGCAAAGAGCACAATACGATTGTGTCTCAAATTCAGTATTGTTGAATGTATCAGGGGAAGCTACAACAAAGGCTTTGTGGGACAAGTTAGGGAATTTATACCAATCTAAGTCTCTAGTGAATAAATTGTTCATGCGGAAAAAGCTGTATAATCTAAGGATGAAAGATGGAGACTCGGTGACAGAGCATCTGAACGCATTTAACACTGTGGTAAGTCAATTAGCATCTGTTGATATTAAAATTTCAGATGAAGATAAGTGCATCAGTTTGTTGTGTTCTCTACCAGATTCGTGGGGTAGTCTGGTTATTGCAATAGGTAGCAATGCAACTGCCTTGCAGTTTGATGAAATAGTCTCAGCCTTGCTGATAGAGGAGATGAGACGGAAAAATATGGAGAGCCAAAATGGTGATGCCTTGTTTGTACGAGGATGGTCCTAGAACAGAAACAAAAATAAGTCATCGAGTGGGAGATCTAAATCTCCAGGAAAACCTGTAAAGGTGGTGTGTTGGAAATGCGAAAAGGAAGGCCACTTCAAAAGGGACTATAAATCTAAAGCTCCTGACAAAGGAAAGGGATCTGATGAGGCTCCTTCTGCAGAGGTGAAAACCACCTTAGATGAAGGTGGGGATGTGTACTTGGCTTCTTCAAGTACACATAAAGATCATGAGGCATGGTTGAGTGACTCAGGTGCATCCTTTCACTTCACTCCCCATAGAGAGTGGTTCTGTGAGTATGAGAAATATGATGGTGGTGATGTCTTCTTGGGGGATGACAGGAAGGCTAGAATCATTGGTCATGGAAAAGTAAAGTCGAAGCTGCAAGGTGGAAGGTTAGAACACTTCCGGATGTTCTGCATATTCCTGCATTAGCCAGAAATCTGATTTCTGTTAGTAAGCTGGATGATACAGGTGTAAAAACAGTGTTCAAGAAGGATACCTGCAAGATGGTTCGGGGAGCACTGGTATTGATGCAGGGAGTTCGGATTGGAACTCTGTACAAGCTGCAAGGTAGCACTGTTGTTGATGGGTGCAACAGTTCCGTGGTTCCTGAAAGTGGAGCAGAAAATCTAGTAGTCTCTGGAGAAAAGACCATGCTGTGGCATCAAAGGCTTGGACATATTGGAGAGAAGGGCCTTCGAATACTTTATGGTAAAGGTATGGTAGAAGGTATGAGTAATAACACTCTGGATTTTGATTTCTGTGAAAATTGTGTATACGGGAAGCAGAATCAGGTGAGTTTCCCCTCTGGTGGTAAGAGGGAATAACATATATTAGAACTTGTGTACAGTGATGTGTTTGAACCTGTGAAGGTTCCATCACTAGGTAAGTCTGTGTACTATGTATCATTTATAGATGACTTCTCAAGGAATACATGGATATATTTCCTTAAGAAGAAATCTGAAGTCTTTGATAGGTTTAAAGAATTTAAGGCTCTAGTGGAAAAACAGACAGAGAAGAAGATAAAGGTGTTGAGGACAGATAATGGTGGAGAGTTTTGCAATAAGGAATTTGAAGAATTCTGCAAGAAGTGTGGAATAGCATGGCAGAAGACTACGCCATATACACCTCAGCAAAATGGAGTTGCAGAAAGAATGAACAAGACATTGATGGAAAGGGCAAGAAGCATGCTCAGTGGTGCCGCGTTAGGACAAGAATTCTGGGCAGAGGCAGTGGATACTACATGTTACCTGGTCAATAGGTCACCTTCATCAGTGTTGGAGGATAAGACTCCACAAGAGGTATGGACTGGTAAGAAACCCTCTCTTTCACATCTGAGGGTATTTGGATGTGATGCATATGTATATGTTCCAAAGGAGAAAAGAACAAAGTTGGATAGTAAATCTGAAAAGTGCATCTTTATTGGGTATAAGGATGGTTTAAAGGGTTATAAGCTTTGGAACCCAGTAACAAGGAAGGTTATGTAAAGCCGAGATGTGGTGTTCAGAGAGGTGAAAGATGTTATTAAACATGAATTCCAACCAAAGGAACTTGAGAAGATAGAGTTTGAGCTAAAGGAGGAAGAATCAGACTCTATAACAGAGGAGGAATCAGAAGATGAAGAGCCAAAAACTCCGGCTATGAGAAGATCAGTTCGAGAAAGAAGGCAGCCGGAAAGGTATAGTCCATCTGCTTTCTGTTCAAAGTTTGCTTTATCTGTTACTGATGATGATCCCAAAAATGTGAAGGAAGCAGTGGATTCAGAGGATGGAAAACTCTGGAAAGAGGCCATGGTTGATGAAATGGCATCTTTGCACAACAATGAGGCTTGGGATCTGATGGAGTTGCCGGCTGAAAGGAAACCCATTGGCAACAAATGGGTGTTCAAAAGGAAGACAAAAGCAGAAGGAAAAGTGGAGAAATACAAAGCTCGGTTGGTAGCAAAAGGTTATTCCCAAGTGCGGGAATTGATCTTGGTGATATTTTTTCTCCTGTTGCCAAGGTAACTTCTATTATATTACTTTTATCTGTTGTTGCTACTTTTGATTTTGAGGTAGAACAGATGGATGTGAAGATAGCATTTTTTCATGGGGATCTGGAAGAGGAGATCTACATGAAGCAATCTGAAGGCTTTACAGTGAAGGGTAAGAAATAACTGGTATGTAAGTTAAAGAAGTCTCTATATGGGTTAAAACAGTCACCAAGGATGTGGTATCAGAAATTTGATACATTTATACGGGGACTTGGCTTCACCAGAAGCAAAGCAGATCAATGTGTGTATTTTAAATTAATTGGTGACCGTGTTATTTATCTAGTCTTGTATGTGGATGATATGTTGTTGGTTGGAAATGACAAAGAAGTTATCCAGGATTTGAAGACCCAATTGTCCTCCAAATTCGACATGAAAGATCTTGGTGCTGCAAACTATATTTTGGGCATGGAAATTAAAAGAGATCGGGCAAAAAGGAAGCTCTGGTTAAACTAGAGGAAGTATGTCAAGACAATATTGCAGAGGTTTAATATGCAGGATAGTAAACCGGTGAAGGTTCCTATTCCTGTAGGTGTGAGGTTATTTGCTGAACAGTGTCTCAAGACACAAGAAGAGGAAAATGACATGTCCCGTGTTCCACATGCAAGTGCAGTCGGTAGCTTGATGTATGCAATGGTCTGTACTAGACCAGACATTGCACATGCAGTGGGAGTATTGAGCAAGTTTATGTCAAAACCAGGGAAGGAGCACTGGACAACAGTGAAGCGGGTTTTCAGGTATTTGCGTGGCACTAGTGATTATGGTTTGTGCTACCAAGGAAGACCAGGATTGGACAGAGTGTTGGATATTCATGGCTTTGTTGATGCAGACTGGGCTGGAGATCTGGATCAGAGAAGATCTACAAGTGGGTATGTGTTTAAGCTATTTGGAGGTGCAGTCAGTTGGATGAGTAAGAAACAATTTGTAGTGGCACTGTCAACTACAGAGGCAGAATACATGGCAGCCACTCATGCAAGCAAGGAAGTAGTTTGGTTGAAGAGATTGTGTTCAAGTATGGAGTTAGTACAGGAAGCTATAAGGATAGACTGTGACAGCGAAAGTGCAATTTTCTTGGTAAAGAACCCCGCATATCATTCAAAGACAAAGCACATTGATGTTCAGTATCACTTTGTGAGGGATATGATAGAAGACAAAAAGGTGTTGTTGGAAAAGGTGGACACTTTGAAGAATACTGTAGATGCATTGACAAAATCTGTGAACTCTGAGAAGTTCTCTTGGTGTAGAGAGACAATGGGCATTTCAGGGCTAGAAAAATGACTAAGCTCTCTTGTGGCCCCCTGTGGAAAGAAAACAACAAGTGGGAGAATGTTGGGTTGTGTTATATTCTTTCCACGTAGTTAACAGGGGGTTTGACGGGCACCCGTAACCCCACTTTATGGGGTTTTGGATCCTACGTTAAGTTGGGCGGACCCACCTATGGTTTTGTGCATGATTTTCGCACATGTTTTTTGGACGCGATGGTTTTCGGTCCATGGTATTGGATGCTTCGGCATGTATAAATATGTATTATAACATTGAAAGGAACATAATGAAAAATCAAATTAGTAGTCCCGTTTTGGGATCCAGTGGAAAATCTTTGTGTATATGTGTTTTATGCGTTCTACTCTCGAATTATTTATTTTCTTTGTTTTAGAATTCGTATGTAGGTAATTTCTGCACGGGGTTAAAACCTACATGATCCCAATACAAAGTCATCTAGCAAAAATTAACCCAATAACATTCATAAATATGTGCCCAACATCAATATATATCAGAGACAACTTATCCCGCCTTCGATCAACTGTCCAATTTTTTCCCTAGTTTCCAGTCGCATGGAGGAAGATACATACGTGTGACTAAGAGCTTTCAGTTTCTACCTTGAGCTTGCAAGCTTGTGACTACAGTAAAAAACTGCCTTTGACAAGCCTGCCACTGTGACCCAAAACCTTAGAAACACACGCGAGCTTTGGACCCTGTAATCTCGGATCTGTGAGAACCAATTTCCTCGACCCCGCCTTAGACCCGTGTGAACCAATCAATGAATAAGAGAAGAATAAGATGTTTAGTGATGTCCAAATGAGCTTGAGGCCACTTGTATTTATAGGCTTCCAAGGGTGACCAATTTCTTGTTAGGGCCGACCTCTCCAAATGTGCATATATGGGCTTTTCTTCATAAGTTCAATTTCCCTTATCCGATTTGAGTACTTCAATAGTCAAAATTGGTCCTCTCAAAAAGAGGAATATCATCCCATGGTTGGAATTTTTTACTGAGCTTCCAAAATTAACACCCCCTCTTAGTTAGGGAGAAATTCCAACCACATCATGTCACATGTATCTTGTTGTCATATCATGTCCCATCTTTGCTCAACTCTATCTGTTGAAACATTATCGAATCTAAAGAAGAATAATCGGGAAGCATTAGCTTCCACCCTCTATAACATTGGAGAGCATATCTCAATCCAAAAACAATATCATGGAGCACACCTCAACCTAAAACCATATCGGGGAGCACATCTCAACCCGAAAACTCATGGGGGAGCTAAACATCTACAACCCCATATAGAGAAATAAGTGATATAGGGGAGCACATCTCAACCCATCCTATTGTGCAATGATCTTCCCAACAATGAACCTCAAGAGTCATGTGGTAGAACACTTGCATCATAATTATCTTGGGTTGTATACCCCCAAGTACACTCTCAACCCGTTGGCCAAACGGGGAGCGATAATCCCAACAAGTCCAACTTGTGGGAATGATGCCAACTGGGGTATACTCTGCAAAGACCAAGATAGCGGGGCCAACATCTCCAATTCTCTGGGTGACAGATAGGGGAGCAATATCTACGACCCTATTGTGCAGATATCACTCAACCCCAGGATCCCTCCGTCTCAATTCCTCACCTTGGGAGCTCAGACAGGGGGGAGAGTCAGCTTAGTGTTCTCGATCAGTGATGCCCCTTATTAGAAGGGATCACATCCATCAGTCCAAGTTGTTCTCTAGAGACTAAGAACTTCCCTTTTGGTAAATCCTTTGTGAGAATATATGCAATTTTCTCATCTATCGATATGTGATGGATTCGAACGGCTCCTCTTTGCACCATGTCTCGAATGAAGTGATATGGAATCTCTATGTGCATGGACTTGTCATGAAACACGAGATTCTCTGTTATATGGGTCCCACTCTTGTTG
Source organism: Pinus tabuliformis (assembly GCA_031772625.1). NCBI lineage: Eukaryota > Viridiplantae > Streptophyta > Pinopsida > Pinales > Pinaceae > Pinus > Pinus tabuliformis. The sequence goes on from CM062815.1 coordinate 696,562,172, forward strand.
TCGCAATATATCACTGTAGTGTCTAGGACCTCCTCAAATAGCTCTTCAAAGAGCTTCCTCAACCAAACTGCTTCACAACTAGCCATGCTAGCGACAATGTACTATGCCTATGCGGTACTCAATGCTACATACTCCCGCTTCCTTCTCATCCAAGATATCATAGCAAATCTAAGGCTAAAACAACATCCATATGTACTCTTTTTGTCAACAACGTTTCCTGCCTAGCCAACATCGGTGTATCCATGAAGTCGAATGTTTCTAACAAAATATCTCAGATCAAGTGTGATTGTCCCATGCAAACATCTCAAAATATGTTTGGTAGCAATCTAATGTGCATGGAGAGGCTCAGTCATGAATTGGCTCAACGTATTCACTGCATAACATATGTTTGGACAGGTGTTCACTAGGAACATCAGAGCCCCAATCAATTGTCTATACTCAGATGGATTTGCCAAATTGGGTCCTGCAACTTCTCCACATAACTTTTTGAAGTTCATTTCCATCAGTGTGGGTATGGATTTGCATTCTATCATTCCAAATCTCTCCAACAACTTCACAACATATTTTCCTTGTGAAAGGAAAATCTCACCAGGCCTTTGCCACACCTCAAGGCATAGAAAGTAGTGCATGAGTCCAAAGTCCTTCATCTCGAATTTAGAGCCTAGCTCCCTCTTACACTCGATCATCAGGTGCTCGCTACCTATCAAGAATAAATCGTCAACATATAAAACCAAAATCAATGACATATCTTGGACTACCTTGGAGTAGAGATTAGAATCGACATTGCTTCTTGTGAATCCCAGCGTCACAAAATAACTGTCAATGTGGGCATACCATGCTTTGGGGACTTGCTTCAAACCATGCAATGCCTTCTCCAATCTGCAAACATGTGTCTTTTGATACTCTACTTCAAATCCTTGTGGCTGCTCAACCTACACTTCTTCCTGTAGCATGCCATGGAGGAATGTCATCTTTACATCCATTTGATGGAGGGTCCATCCTTGACTTGCGACAAGGGAAACTATCGAATGAATGATTTTATATCAAGCCACAGGTGAAAATATATCTTCATAATCTTCTCCCTCTTTTTGGGAGAATCCTCGAGCCATGAACCTTGCTTTATATTACTCAATGCTACCATCAACTCCATGTTTAATCTTGAATAGCCACTTTGAAGTCACCACGGATTTCCTCTTTGGTCTTGGCTCAACATCCCATATGTCATTCTTCATGATTGATTCATATTCGTCGCCCATAGCATCCTTCCAAACTTGTTCTTTCACGACTTCTTCAAAGGTGGGAGGTCCATCTTGTATCATAGTGCTCATGGTTGCAACATATCCCTGGTATCTGCATGGATTCTTCCTTTCTCTAAATGATCTTTGAACGAGAACTTGTCTCTTATCACTTATCATCTTGTAATGTGTCACGGAACCAAAGTGGCCTCTTCCTAGCAGGAGGATCACATGAAGCTGGATCCAAGGGATCTATAGGCTCCATGTGATCATCAACAATATTCTTCTTGGATTCAAGCATGGAAGAACCATCTAAAATATCCATATCATCATTCTTCTCAGGAGGAGGAGGCGGAGGAAGGTCCCTTGTTTTCCCATGGGTAACATCTTTATCAAATGTTACATCTCTGTTAATCTCAACCTTCCTCTGACCAGGAATATATATTCTAAAAGCTTTAGAATTTTCACAATATCTAACAAACATACTTTTTCTTCCCATGGCTTCCATCTTGTTTCTTTTGTCCTTGAGCACATGAAAATATACGTGGCATCCAAAGATACGAAGATGGCCAACATCAGGCTTGACACCTGTGAATACTTCTTTGGGGGTCTTGTTGTCCAATGCTTGATGAGGCATCTTGTTTTGAACATATACGACAACATTCATTGCTTCTCCCCAAAGGAACTTTGACAACTTTTGATCGTGGAGCATGGAATGATCAACTTCTATAATAGGCATGTTCTTTCTTTCTACCACTCCATTTTGTTCAGGAGTATAGGGCATACTTGTCTCTTTCTTGGTACCTTCCTTCTTACAAAAATCAATGAACTCCTTTGATATGTACTCTCCACCATTGTCAGACCTAAATATTTTTATTTTCTTCCCTATTTGATTTTCAACCAAAGATTTGAACTCCTTGAACATTTCAAAGGCTTCATCCTTTTGCTTCAAATAACATATCCACGTCTTTCTTGAGAAGTCATCAATGAAGGCGATGTAGTAAAGATGGCCACCAATAGGACGTATGGGCATCGAACCACATATGTTGGAATGAATGAAATGGAGGATGTCAATTGTCTTGTTCTCGCTAGAGGGGGATGGTCCCCTTGTCTTCTTTCCAGTAGCACAACCTAGACATACTCCATCATGTTGGGCTTAAACCTTGGGAATCCCTGAGACCAATTTCTCCAATTTTGGAAGAGCATCATAATGTATATGGACCAATCTTTGGTGCCATAGCTCGCTTATATGATTAGTATCATGGACCAATGCTAGAAGAGTTCTTCCAATAACCCTGTAGAGTCCTTCAAATCTTGATCCCAATGTGAATGCATCTCTCATAGGTGATCCAACAAGCCAAGTCAGAAATTTTCCCCTAATGAAGGCAACCCCCATCCCTTTGTCTTCCAACATAGATATTGATACCAAATTCTTCTTCAATCCTGGCACATACATCACATCATGGAGCACAACTGATTCCCTAGGCTCCAAATGGAATTTGACGAACCCAAAGCCTTTGAAAAGATGAGTGGAGTTGTCTCCAAGAATCATTTTTAAATTTGACTTCCTCTCTACCAAATTAGAGAGAACTTCCTTATACCTAGAGAAACGATGAGTGGCCCCACTATCAACCAACCAACTATCCCACGAATTAAGAGGACATGAAGCAGTAAGGGCAGAAATAAGAATATATTTAGATTGATTTGCAACATTACTTTCATACCTGGAGAATCTTGACTTCTTGTGGGGACGATGATCTTCTTCATGATCACTTGGAGAATCTCTTCTTCTTTTTTCATCTCTTCCATTACGATCATTCCTTCAGTCATATCTTCTTCTTCAATCATCAAACCTATTGTTGTTGCTTCTAATGTTGTAGTGTTTCTTCTTAGGGCATTCTCAAGCGTAATGACCTTTCATGTGACAATTGTAACATTAATGTGGGATGATGTTCTATCATTCCTTCTCTTTGAATTTCGAGGAGGAATCTTTCTTGACTTTGTTGGACCTCATTTTATTTTCTTCTTCTTGTTTTGAGTGATGAATGCAGTGGCCTCTCTCTCTTTGTGCTTTTGAATCCTTCCTCTTAATATCATCCTTGATTCTTCTTGAGTGAGATTTCCAACAATCTCATCAAATGACGGGAGGGTATTGTTGTTGCTTATAGTAGTAATGAAAGTTTCCCAAATAGAAGGGAGACCTCTTAGAGTCACAATCACCAATTCCATGTCAGACACAAATTCCCCAGCTCTTTGTAATTGATCTACAAGATGAGATATCCTCATAAAGTAGGATTGCACATACTCCCCTTTGTTCATCTTTGTGTCTTTGAGTTGATCTTTCAAAGAGATGATTTCATTCAAATTGTTGATTTCATACATGCCAACTATCTTATCATACATGTCCTTAGACTTCCTCAAATTTCCAACATATGCAAGTAAATTATCTTGTAACCATAAGTTATAATTTGTTTTGCTTTTAACTCACCTTTCTTGTGCTTTTTATTGGCATCAATAGAAGCATTCTCTGGAGGCTCATGTATTTTTCCTTGAATGTAATCCAAAATATCATTGTTGTCAGCTATGATGTCCAACCTGATTTTCCATGCAGTGAAGTTAGATGAGTCACCCACCTTTTCATGTTCCTTGAAGAAAGAGGAAGACATCTTGAATTGACTAGATAGGCTCCTTCAACTTTTCAAATATGATTGCTTCAATGCTTGTCTCCATTTGGGCTTGTCCTTCACCTTAGCTCTGATACCATGTTAATTTTTAGTTTGTATTATGTTGTTTCAATTACTTTAGCCTAATTCAATTCTTCAATTAACAATATTTCCAATAACAATTAATCTTTCCAATCATCAACAATAACTAAAGATAGAATATTAAAATGCAATGACAAAGGAGACAATCAACACATTAATAAGAGACATCAGGTTTGGTCAAAGACTAGGGAAAAACCCCACAAGGGGGGGAACCCTTTGAAATTCTTCTTCTGTTAGATTGTCATAAAATGTTTATCAAAGAGTAAAATGAGCCCAATACAAAGTCATAAAAAAAAATTAACCCAATAGCATTTAGAAATATGTTCCCAGCATCAATATATATCAAAGACAACTTTTCATGTTTTCGATCAATTGTAGTCAATTGTCAAATTTTTTCCATAGTTTTCAGTCACATGGAGGAAGATACATGCATGCGACTAAGAGCTTTCATTCGCTACCTTGATCCTACAAACCTGTGACTACAGTCGAAAATTGCCTTTGACAAGCCTGCGACTGTGACCCAAAACCCTAAAAACACGTGTGAGATTTAGACCCTTTAATCTCGAACCTATGCGAACCAATTTCCTCAACCCCACCTCAAACCTGTGCAAACCAATCAATGAAGAAGAGAAAAAGAATTTGCTTGGTGATGTCCAAATGAGCTTGAGGTCACTTGTATTTATAGGCTCCCAAAGGTGACCAATTTCTTGTTAGGGCTGACCTATCCAAATGTGCATATGTGGGCTTCTCTTCATAAGTTCACTTTCCCTTATCCGATTTGAGTGCTTTAATAGTCAAAATTGGTTCTCTCGAAAAGAGTAATCTAGCCCCATGGTTGTAATTTGTCACTAAGCTGCCAAAATTAACAATGTTAACTAGTTATACTAATGAGTCTTTCTCATCACTTGACTTGATTGAGCTAGATATGATATTCCCTCGAAAGTTCACCCATTATTTTTCGTTTCTCCCAAGAAACCCATCTCCTCATCTATCAACCAACCTGAGTTCCACAACCTTACATGGATTCCTTCATATAGAACCTACAACAAATTTATCTATTTGTTGTGCAAGAAGGGTGCAAGGTCTTACAATATTCGATGTTGTCCATATCCACCATTGCATTCATCCCCTACTCTCACCCCTTTTCTATCCCCTACTAACTATATTAGTTGATGCCCAAGCATACATAAAGCACCAACCATTTCCTTTCAAACAATTCATTGATGATCCCATGATTCAATTCCAAAAGCGAGAGATTGAAGTAAAACCAAATAGTCATCCATTGCTCCCCCAACCCTGTCTTCACTCAACTTGAGTAATTCAACCCCTAATGCACTCATCATATGTTAGGAGGTTCACTAAGGTGAAGGGGTCTTGGAAGAGACATTCAATGGATGATGTTTTGAAGACGTAGTTTGCAGATGAGAATGCCTTCTATATCTGATACGGGGCGCGTATTAGGATTTCAATCACTTGTGTTCCCCTGCTAGAATTCTTCTTTGGTTCCTTAGCATTCTTTGATTGCACATTATTTTTTGTGGATATATAATGGTCAAGTGTTGGATTGTCTAATGGCTTAGAATCATGTATTTGTTGTGAAGATATTTTTTCCTTCTTGTGTTGTGTCATTTCTTCAAACTTTAAAGAAATATTATATGCATTGCAAGATTATTTAGGTCAAACGATTTCATCACTTGTACTAAAAGTAAGGACTAATACCACTTACATCAATAATTTGTGATTGTCTAAATGTTTTTTGTAGAGCTTTTCTATAATTTGATAGAATTCACCAATGTGTATATTTCTAGTTTCTTCTCTACATTGGCATAACTACCACCATAATTTATATAGCTACTTGTCATAGCTGGGAGGATAGAAATATTTGTTAACCATTGCAATAGGGTCTTTCCTTGCGACAATGGGGAATACATTATATGCATTTCACTATTCATTTAGGTTCTCCCACCAATAATGTGCCATGGTGAATATCATCAATGTATCCATGCAAACTTTCCTACTCTCAATTAATTCATTAACAATGAATAGTAATCATTTTTTCAAATATAAAAAATCTATTAGATATGCATGGACTAAATTTCCCTTCAAGGTAGGGATGACTAGATTCATCTATGTTTAAAAGGAATAACTCCACCAAAGGGTGCTCTAGAAGCATTACTAGATAACTCATCCACGCTTGTGATTTTCTTTAGAATAGTGTTGGACCTTTGTTCATTATATATTTTCTATATTGTTTGAGAAAGTATTGAAGAACTTATCCACTGTATATATTTTGTTGTTTTCTTCTAATTTATTTGTAGTAGTTGATTTATGCAATAAGTAATTGGATGATGTTAATGCTTCTGTGTTTATTTAAATGTTAATGTTGATAAGCTCAATTATGTTGATTTTACCCTATTATACTTCACATATAGTATGGGAGCTAATGACAATCTTGTGACCTATACATAATCATAATGGAATAGAATTATAAAAAAATGAAGAGATAATTAAAATTATAAAAAAATCTACTAACATGTAAAAGTTATAATCATGAGAAGAAGTTGGAGAGATATAGTTGTATCATTAACATTGAAATTTATATCCCTTATGAAATCTATACAGTTCTTTGATAGTTTGTTTTAAGTTTTTAAAATCACTAGTTAGAATTGAAAGGTAAGATATTTTGGCATTGATAAGTAAGAAATCACTCTAACCAAAAAATTTAGACAAGAATCAAACTTCACAAAAGTATAAAGATGTTTAGAAGGATCAAATTTCTTAGAAATTTAAAATGTATAAATAAAATTAGAGGTAATATAAAAGAAAAAATAATAAAAAGAAATCATTTAAAATATAAAGAGATCTTCTTACATGTAAAAGAATTAAAGTAATATAAAAAATTTAACCATGGTATGAAGTTAGGGATATATAGTGGTATCATTGATGTTACTGTTGTATCCTTATGAAAATTATATAAGTCTTTAATGTTGTAGATATCTTGACTTATTTGATTTTTCATTTATTGTTCAATTATTGTTGTATTTTTTTTTTCTTTGCATTAATAAATGTGGTTGATTTATTTTATTTTATGGACTATTTGCTTGAAGGTGACTTTGTGGTTAGGTAAATAAGGTGTAACAAGTAAGTAATATGGATAGGAAAAAGAATATAGGGTGAAACCATGTCTAATGAGAAAAGATAATATGGATAGGGATAAAATGGATTGAAATATTAAATGGTCAATCTTGCTCCGAGGATGTTGTCTCTTAGAGAGGGGAAGGAAAATAATACAATGAACTAATCAACTCAAAACTAATAGTGCAACTTTGACCTATATTTATTCTAGTTTGCAATAATATTTATTTTCTATGTTAACTAGTATGAACAATAGGAACTAAAATTTATTTTCTATGTTCACTATTACTTAACTAATATGAGTAATTTTTTAAAGATAATTAATGCAACAAATTGATTACACATTTACAAATATCTATTTTAAGTTGCTTCATTTTATCATATGCATGAAGTATCTGTGCTAGAGAAAACAATATCATTGAGGATATCTTATCATATCATTTAGAGTGTAAGATCACATACCCCTGGTCTCTTAAACAATTTGTGCAACCATTCTAGAGAGATTGTATATTTTGGAATCTGGTTAGTGGTAGTTATGAAAAGAAAAGAGTTTGGTATGGAGTTATAAGATATTAAGTAAAACTTACTTAGACCACTTGTCATTCAAGTGTAATTTTGTGAGATGCCATGAGTGTCAAGGACCTCCTCATGACTATTGTGGGTGTAATACACATCACCTAATATAGGCTTGAGTCAACACAAGAAAGTTCAAAAATGGTCAAAGGAGTGAATTTGAATTAGTGACACATGACGAAAGAACATTTGACACTTATCTCCTTGGACCATTATAGGATGTGTCTTCTCTTCTTCTTCTCCACTCTTCTTCATTTTCATACTAGTGGTAGGAAATGAATTAGTTTAGGTACATACATATGCATGGTTGATTTATAATATGCATGAATGGTTATTAATACATGTGGTTGATTGTAATATGCATCATTGATCCCTAAAACCTATACCATGAAACTTAATATGTGGACTAGAAAATTTGAAAACTCATAGCATGGACTTAATGATTTGAAAACATATAATAAGAAGTGTAATATAGAAGCAATTTTAACACACGTGTTGCTTACACCCATATGACATTCATCTCCACATATGTATGTTAGACTTAGAATGAGGATATGATAAACACATATTCACAATATAACCTTGAAGATACTAATAGGAAATCCCATGCATTAAGGAAACATACATAAATTATAATTTGTTTAAGTGGAATGATGACACCATTTGGTACATTCCTTATAGCATGTAAATGCTCATAAAAGTCTCGAGGGGTAGCTCAATTAGTTGAGTTCTCATTGCTAAGTACCTCGCCAATGGGAGGTCACGGGGTCAATTCTCCTTGATGCCCTCATGGTTAGGTTCTACTAGTTTGGCTGGTGGGATGTGATCCCTTTGGGTCGATCTGCCCAGATTTTCCTTAGAGAAAAAAAAATAAAAAATGTGAATGCTCATAATCAAAATAAGAAGATAACATAATTATGTTGACATGGATTGATGAGTGTGGCATAAAAATCAAAATGTGTCTTACATGCGTCTCTTGTGCCTAATATAATAGACTTAAAAACCTAGATATGGGAATTAAAAACAGACCATTATGTATGAAGTATTATACCATGACTTAATATGCTAAACTAGCTTATGTAACTTGAGAAAACAAAGAAGACACCTGCAATTCATGCAAGATGCAAGGAAAATATATATGATTGATTTAAGCGCATAGTGGTACAATTTCTCAATGATACACATCAAATGAAGTCAAATCTAGAGGTAATGTGTATGCACCTTAAAGATGGTATCCAATTACACTCAGAAGTATAATTAACATATTATTAGAATCCAAATATGGAGAGATGGTTATTGCAAGACGAGGATTTTAAGAAGGGAGGGAAGGTTCCTAAAAAATAGATTTTCAATTATTAGTAGGTGTATGCCTAATTTATAAAGCAATGCAACATATATTCTAATGATGATACCTTATTGTAGTCCTTGTAACCATAACCAACTTGGAAGGATAAAATGAACAAAAAACGAGGTAATTGTTAAATACTTCACAAACAGTGAGTTGAGTGGATGTTTCAAAAATGAGTGATAGGATTACACTTTGTAATAATATTAATATAAGGAATCAATGAGTAGTATCGTATCTTGGAACATGATGGATGATTTTGGAGTTGTCACGAGGGAATAATCATGATGAAGTAAAAATGATAACTTAGCATTGTTGTGGTATCCCTTGATCAAATAACCCTTTGTCAAATTGTTTTTGAATAAAAAAGTGTACCAATATAGGAAACATGATAAGAATCACTATAAGGTCTAAATAAGGACAATGCCTATCTGGAAACAAATGTTTCCAATTAATTAATTTGAATTAAATGAATGGGACAATAATGTAGGTCATTTTAAGAAAATTTAGAAGGTATAGTAACATTAGATTAAAGAGGTAATAAAACCATGAGTGCCTATAGGTTGGTGATTGAAGAATACAATATGGGAATTGCAAAAAATCTATAGCTAGAAAGAGGAAAGTGCCTTTCATGTAAATGTGGCATACTCTTAGGTAGTCAAATATTACTGATAGTTGTGTAGGATGTCCAATTTTAATAATAGCAATACAAAGTTGCTAGGATTAGAGCAATGAATTAAAAGCTCATACGACTCCCTTGGGGTGTATACCTAATGGATAACATTGAAGTGCTAGGTAATTTATGAACTTATAATAAGTTCTAGGGTAAAATTATATAACAATGACAAGGGCTTTCCTTTCTCAAGTGGCTAATTCTCTTTCTTAATTATCATGGTGAGTGCATTGAACAACATGACTAATGATTAAGGGTTATTCGTAAGTATCATAATGATTACTCATAATTTTAAGCTATCAAGATCTTATGTAATGATAATAAGGTGTTGCCTCTCTCAAGTTGCTAGTTCTCTTAATGATATTAATGAGTGAATTTAGCAACATGAATGATGATTAAGGGTTATTGGTAAATGTCATAGATAATTTTAAGGTGTCAAAAGCTTATCTAATGATAACAAAGGGTTGTCTCTCAACTAGCTAGTTCTCTTAATGATATTGATGAGTGCATTGAACACCATGAATGAAAATTAAGCATTACTAGTAAGGGTCATAATAATTACTCATATAATATTAAGGTGTTAAGAGGACTTGGAAATGGTGAGGGTTGAAAAGTTGTAAATCGAGAAAATAGTTTAAAGGTTTAAATGTCTAAGTATAATAATTGAAAAAATTAAAGAAATCTTTATATGGATTAAAATAGGCACCAACAAGCCTTCTAGATCTTCGTTCTCACCTTCACTCCCTAATCCAACCACCTTTTTTCCTTATCCCCATTCCCAGTTGGCTCCCATGACCCCTCTAGAGTCCTCTCCAAGGTGGGGGGGGGGGGGGGGTTGTCCAACTACCCCCTATCTGATCATGTTTTTGTAGCCTTCCTATCCCTCATCTACTCGCTTGGCCCTCCCTGCAATCATCCCTCTGTTTCCAAATTCGTAAAACATTTGGATGTCATCCCTGAGATTGATTTCCCCCCCTCCATTCCTCGCAAGGCATCTGTCTCCCTTTTCGAGTGAGGCTCGGTAGGGAAATTTACTGAACCCCGGCCCTATCCAAAAGTGATGCATAGGACATAGAAAAATTGGTCCCGAAAAATCAAAGGGGAAATCTCAGCCCATTTCTGTGGAAGAGGATATTACACCTTCTATTTTGAATCCAAGGAAGACAAAGATTTAATCTTCAGGAACATGCCCTACTTCATGGATTTGAGAGGTCTTTATTTAAATAGATGGACTCTAGATTTTAATCCAAAACTTGGAATTTCTTGCGCAGTGTAAGTCTAGGTTCATCTCCCCCACCTTCCTCTTCACTGTTGGGGAGATGACTCAGTAAGAACCATAGGGAATGCAATAGGAAAATATATAAATCAGAGTGAGCCAAAGGAGAACATGCATGCATGTGTAAGGATCTACGTGGAAGTTTATTTAGCCAGAGGACTTTCTAATGTAGTGAAGCTCAAGGTCGATAACCAGTTGCACATACAACAACTAGACTACGAACAACTACCCTTTAAATGCAAAGTATGTCATGAATATAACCATTTTTCCAACCTTTAAGTGCAAGGTATGTTATGAAGACAACCACTTTTCCAATATATGTTCAAAGCAATCTATAATTGAACCTTAAGACCCTTGACAGGAACAATGGGTAACAATCAGGCACAAAAACAACAATCTAAAAAAAAACCCAAAACAATATGAGCCTCCCTTACCTAGAATCACTTCGTCAACCCCTCATTCGACTTCTACTCTTCCAAATACCATCAAAGACAATCCCTCGACTCATTCAAGGGCCTCCATACCTAGCTCCTCCAATACCTTTTATATTTTGGCTAATCTTCCTTCAGATCCAGAAGATCTTCAAGCCACATATGATCATGTAGATGTGAAGGCTTGAGAAGAACAACTCCCCTCAATCTAGCCATGCATTAGCCACTAAATCAAGGCTTTTGAAAATATCAACTATCCTCAATCCCTATTTAAATACAATGTATCCTCTAAAATTTCAAGAATTGACACATGATGATCCCATCTCCCTTCTCTCCGACCCCCCCATCGCCTCTCTAAACCCCTGAGCTCCCACCTTTGCTAAAATTTTGACTATAACAAAATATAAGGAAATAATAGTGCCCCTAGAAGCATTACAAAAGAAATCAATAATAAAGTCCAACAAAGAGGTTTGTGGAAAAGTAGAAGAAATGGACATAGTAATGGGAATCCAACAACCTATGGATTCATTTTTAGGGAATGGGAAAGCATTGAAATAACCTCAGATCCAGGCAGGAAAATTTAAGGGCTTTGCCACCCTCTCTTAAGGTAAATAATGAATTTGGTCTCTTGGAACTGTAGAGACCTTGGGAAAGCTCTAGAAACAAGTGCAGTGAGAGAATTAATTAGAAGAGAAAAACCCACAACCCTATTAATCTAGGAGACCAAATCAAGTGAGGAAGAAATGGCATCTATAATAAAAAAAAAGTTGGCAAAGATTTCAAAGGGATAGTAATTAGCGCGAGAGGTGCATTAGGAGGAATATGCATAGTATGGAACCATACAATTTTGGATATCCAAAATACCCATCAAGAGAAACATTGGACAAATACATATTTTAAAAACAAAGAAAGTGGAAAGACATTCTCAGTATATAATATTTACGCACTGGTGCACTACAAAGACAATGAGAAATGTTGGAACTCTTTAGCATTCAAGCTAGATTCAGATGGTGGCCACTCCGCTATACGAGGAGATGACTTCAATCTTGTAATGGGCAATGAAGAAAAAAGAGGAGGTCTCTACCTTCCTGATCCAAGTAGATACAAACTAAAAAGTATAATGATTGATCACAACTTTATGGATATCAAACCAAGGAACAACAGATGACTTGGACCAAGTAATATCAAAGAAAGGTTGGATCAGTTCATATTCCACATGGATCTCATAGTTGGATATGCTATTGTGTCTTCAAAGATACTATCAACAATATATGACCATGAACCTGTAAGACCTTGGAGAAGAGGGAAAACTTTGGTCCTCTCCCTTTTCACTATAATTCCCTCTCGTCTACAAACAAGGAAGTAATTTTGTTGGTTGAACAAGATTGGAATACAAGGATAGATGGATCACCAAGCTTCATTTGGGAATTGAAACTCAATTTTACTAAGATTTCTCTCAAGACTTGAGAAAAAAATAGCTACAGAGAGCCAATCCAAGAAAAGTGCGCTCTCCAAAAGGAGCTAAAATAAGTGCAGAAAAGACTAGAAAAAGAGGAGAAGACAAAAGAACTCCAAGTGAAAGAAATTGACCTAAATTGGAAAACCTATCAAATAAATAAAAAAGAGGAAGAGGAATGGAGAATTAAGTTGAGAAGCCCATGGATCCAAGCAAGAGACAAGAACATTGCTTTCTTTCATAACCAAACAAAGGCTCGATGAAATAAAAACAATGTCAACTCTATCTACAAGGAAGGGAATATATTAATTGGAGGGGAAGAGGTAGTCAAACATCAAGCTTATCAACACTTCAACAGGCTTATGATAGCAGACCCAAAACTAGCTCATTATGAGGAAATTCTGAGTTTGATTCCAAAAAAAGTAACAACATAGAAAAATACCATTTTAACCAAGCCAGTTAATGAAGAAGAAATGCAACGAGTTGTCTAGAGCTTGCATCCTGGCAAAGCACCAAGACCAAATGACTTTACCATCTCCTTTTGTAGATCTTATTAGGATCTCCTCAAAAAATACCTCCTCAAAATGATTCATTGGGCAAAATAGAAATTCAAAATTGGGGGTAATACCACTTCAACCTTTCTAGCTTTAATCCCCAAAGAAACCAAACCTTCTTTCTTCAGCTACTTATGCCCAATATCATTATGCAATTCCCCATACAAAATCTTGGCCAAAATCCTAGTAAATTGACTCAAGGCCCTTCTCCCTCATCTGATCTTTGAAAACCAAGGTGGCTTTATCCAACAAAGACAAATAGTGGACAACATCCTCCTATTCTAAGAAGAAATCCATTCAAGTCTCTCTAGAGAAGAACAAGGCTTCGTTCTTAAACTTGACGTGGAAAATGCCTTTGATAGGGTAAGGAATTCCTTCCTTCTTACCATTTTAAAAATATTTGGCTTTGGTAATGAATTTGTTGATTTGATCAAAGCTTGCAACAATAAGTCATGGGTTGCAGCTTTAGTAAATGGAAGACTAGGTCAATTATTCCAAAGCACAAGGGGAATAAAGCAAGGGTTCCCTCTCTTGCCCTTCCTATATGCTCTTATGGCATATGCCATTAGCAAAAAGCTCAAGCAAGACAAGAAAAGATGGTTGATCACTGGAATCCACTTCAGCAGAGGAACAAAAAGTTTAAATCTTACAATTCTCAGACAATACACTTCTAATAGGAGGAGCTTCAACAACAGTGGCAAGAAGAATCAATACAAATATTTATCTCTTCCTCGAAGAATCAGGAGGATTACTAAAAAAATCAAGATTAATATATATGGATGGAACACACCCACGGAATCCTCAGGAAACTTTCTCAACTTTTTGAAATTTCTTACAAAACAGGCTAGACTCATTTCAAGTATCTAGGAATTCTAATATTTAAGCAAGATGCAAAGGCTGAGATATGGGTAGAGATAATAGACAAAATGAGAAAGAAATTGTAATATTGGGGGACGCAGTGGCTAAATCTTGCAAGTCGCACCATCCTTATAAAATCTATATTATCAACTCTTCCCATCTATCAATATGTGATCTTACAATCTCCATATGCAATTCAAAAACAAATTGAAATCCTTCTAAAGGAATTTTTATGGTGGGGGGGAATGTCAGACACGAAAAATTTCCATCTCCTCAACTCGAAAAAGGTTATAGCTCCCTATGAAAGAGGGGTATTCGATATTAGGCATCTTGAATTTATCAACCTAGATTTGGGAGTGAAAATAATCTAGAGATTAATCACAGAGGGACAAACATGGTGGAAACATGTTATTGAAGGAAAATATCTGAACACCTCCTGACAACAACTTCTCAAGTCTACAATTCCTCTTTGAACTTGCTCTCTAATTTGGAAACTTTGTAAGAAGGCTCTGCCTCTCATCAATTCTCACACATCCAAAATCTCGGGGAATGGAAACAAGATAGATTTTTGGGAATAAATAATTATTGGCAAGCCAATTTTATCCACCTTGCTCGATCTCTAGATTATAAGAAACTGGTGTGTAGATAGAGGTAAATATCATTTGGTGAAAATCTCTTTTTGGGAGAAAAATGGATGAGTTAGAAGGCCTGGGAACCTCTACCTCTTCCAGTCAGAATATCCCATCTTTGGAGTTTTCTTATTGAAAATTTAAAAGGTGTTGCCCCAACTCAAAAAACTCAGAAATATGGTTTCAAATGGAATTTATCAAGAAAATACTACACAGTCAAAAGTGGATACAAGACACTCCAAAAAGAGCAAACCCAACATCCTATATGGCCATACAAGAAATTGTATGAAAATCTAAAAGCCTTCCCAAGATCAAGTTCTTCACTTGGAATTTTCTCAGGGGAAATATCTTGACAATAGAAAATTTAATAAAGCGCAATATTTAGGGACCTTCCAAATGCCCCCTCTACATGAAAGAAGAGAAAATTCAACACTTGTTCCTCTTATGCCCCTTTTCTCAGGCATGTTGGAAATCCCTGCTCCATCCCCTCCCGATCCAACTAAATTTTGACCTAACTCTTGTTTAATTATTCACTCAATGGAACATAAGTTGTAACCCTTTCCCCTCAAAAATAAAACCTTGATCATGCGCTTGTGGATTAGTCTCTCAGTTTTTCTTTGTTGGCAAATCTGGTTAGCAAGGAATAAGAATACATTTGAATAAAAAAAAGCCATAGAAAAGGAAGACTTGTGGCCAAAGTCTGGGGCTTAACAACTGAAGTTATTCTATCAAAAGGGAATAACAAGCCAGATCCTCAAAGTTTACAGGAAGTAGAGTCACAACGGTTACACTTTGTTCTCACAAAAACTGATCAAGTTGTCCACAATCCTCCAAATAAATCACTTGCACTGCAAAATTGGAAGATAAGGATGAAAGAACAAGACTTCCTGGAATGGATAAAAGAGCAGAGTAGATATTTTAATTTTTCCAATGGAGTCTCCAAAACAATCTAAGGAAGGCCGAAGTAGAGGGGTCATCATCACTCCCGGAGGAGAAGGAATTACATTTGAATGGGGCATGGGAAATGAATCCAATAATTGAGCAGAGGCCTACACCCTTCTCTTGGGTGTCATGATCCTTCATGAGCTTCAAATAGAACACCCCATAATTCTGGGTGACTCTGCTCTGCTCATAAATCAGTTAGCCAAAGGCATAAGTCCCAACAATGCTAAGTTAGTGCAAATTCTAACTCGGATTTGTGCTCATGTAACGCACTTGGAAGGGGACACATTATATCATATATTAAGGGGAAACAACATGGAAGTTGATCTACAAGCATATAGAGCCTTCTAGACACCCCAAGGAGAAGCAAGAGTCAACATCGAAATTCAAAACATCCCCATTCCATGAACATGAGAGTCGATGTAAGTGTTTCACCATAACTTATTCCAACTACAACAAGTACCAAGTCCAAATCTAGTAATGGTAGATATCTTGATCACAGAAGGACACAAGGGAGTCTAATATCCCCCCTCTCAATAGATTCTCATCCCTTTGAAGGACGATTTGTGCAGCCCAAATCCTCTGCAATATCCCTCTTTCTGACTCATATGAATCTGCACAGGGATACTAATCTCTTGATTTTATCGCATCACATGTGTGAGAAAGCTAGGAAGCTTTTTAAATCCTCCAATTCCCATATATATCCCCTCACTTGTCTCATGCACTAGATTGTTTCCTCTTTGTCCCTAAATTTCCCTTTATTTATGATCCTTCTGCAATGGATCCCTCAGTATCCTCTAAATGACCCTACAGATGTCGTGAAAGCCCTAATGTGGAGTTGGCTTGGACCATAGAAATCCAACATCATTGGAATGAACAATGTGAATCTACATTCAATTCTGAGATCCAAGTAGCATCACCCATGGAGGCACTTAACCAAACAAAACAACACTGCAAGCATCTTGAAAATGCAATCTCCTCTCTCCAAGAAATTATCTCTGCTCAACATTGCCGAATCTCTTCACTGCAATAACGAATCTCGCTACTGGAAAATAAATCTTCCAAAGCCTCTGACTCAAACAACAAAGACCAAAATCAAGCCACAAAAGAATACAAGCCCTTCAACGAGGCCCAGTAGGGACAAGAAAGTAGAAGTTAAGCAAATGCACCATCAATACTCAAAACATGTTTGTATCAAAACATGAAGTACAAATATGTATTCCTCTTGTCTCAGTGTGTACATTATTATACAAGTAGTGCAACAGAAATAGATGAAATTCCATGAGTGCATAATAGTAGCAAAGTGGAAACATTTTCCTAGGACTTACCTCCCTCTTTTGCATCTATGTATCTAGGCATACATGCCTTAATATTTTTCAGAATTAATACATCATTGGACTTACCTCCCTCTTTTTCATCTATGTATCTAGGCATACATGATTTAATTTTTTTTTCGAAGTAATGCAACATTACCGTTCTTTTTAAAAAATGTACAACAATTGTGTACTTTTAAGTTTATAAACCTTCAAAAGGAAATGAAAATAAATCATAGGATAGATTGAGTATTAGAGATTAGTGAGCAAATATCTAGCATGAAGGGTAATATTCTTATTTCCAATGCTTGGTTGTGTATTTGGATGACGTGAGATAACTCTTTTAATCTTGAAGAATGATAGCCACAAATGATGAATAATTCACTATGTCTTAACCATTTCTACATGTAGTTGGATGAAGCATGATAAAGAAAAAGTTAAAATAATGATGACCTAGTGTTCAACTCTTCTCATGTTATTAGGTATAGTGATCCTTTGAATGAGTTCAGATAGAGATGCAAATTGACATAAGAATCTTAGGTAATTATCAAAAGATATATAAGCTCACAAAATTTAATTTTGGTATTGATGTTTGAGTCCAATAATAGCTTAGTGTTGACTTTAACCAAATTTCACTTAGTGAAAAAAAAATACATGCTTAGAGGAAGTGGCTTCAGGTCATGGGGGCTTACTTGAAAGTTGAACAACATATTCAGATGAGGAAAATATATGAAAATTGTATCATTTGATTAATAGGGTGACTATACATACCCCATAAATTGTCAACCTTCTTGTAGTAAGAAGAAGAATTGATAATAAAAACTTGATCAATATTTTGATGATCACAGAGCACTCATAGTATTGAAAATCCTTTATAGAGTTAGCCTAGGATGACAAACATAACCAAAGCAAATCTATGTATTAGATGGGGGTTGATGAACTTCCTTGCATTAGATGTGAAATCTTGTAGTCATTGTGCATACTAGTGATTTAGGTTTTGTTAATGAATCATGATAAAAATGTTCATGATGTCTTAGTGATTTGCATGTGTTGTGTCATGAGATGATGTTATGTTGTCTTAAGAACATGTATGGTATTTATGTATAATGTTATGTTAAAATGTGGTTCCATTTATGTACGTTAATGATGAGGTGATATTTTTATGATGATATTTCATGTTGTGATTGGATGCAATCATTTTATGATTGGAAGTTTTTATAATGACATGCATGAACATGTGGTACTTTGCTATTTAGGATGTTATGATGGCAATCATGTTGTGTTGCTATGATTACATACAATAATTAGAATGTGTACTATTTTGTATGAGAGGATATGTTACAATTATATCCAATGCATTGAATGAGGGGTGGTGAATGACAAAAAGTACACTAAGGGCTTGAGAAGGATGCCCCATTCAATGATCTCATGGGATCCCACACCTTTGAAGAAGAATATATACAAATAAACCTTATAGTATAGGGATAAGCTTAATCAATAAACATATGTGGATTATTTTTCTTCCTTATATAATTCTTGATGGGACATGGGGCCATCATGAGAATGTTAGAGTGCCTAATATTCGGTTGTGATGTCAAAGTTCAAAAAAAGGGTTGGAGTAGTACTCACCAATGGTGTTGTGGGTTTAACTTCAATGCCTAGGTTTGAGTACCTGGTAGGCATTGGGAAATTATTTTAGGTTGGCCTTTTGAGATGCTCGGGTTACATGAGTTAGTGTACTAGGGTAGATGCCTACTTGGGAAGATGAACCCTCAAACATTGGGGCCTCGATTGTGTTGATAGGCTTAAGTGTCATACTGAATTTTAGTATGATAACTAAAGTTGTGCTCACATTTCCTAGGAGTTGTAATCTTGACTTCCAATGCTTGTTGTGGTAACTTGGGTAGCTCTTATACTCTCTACAATAGATTGTGAAGTGGAATACATAGGAAAAAAGTAAAATACTATAAGTAACATAATTAAATTTGACTTCAGGAATAAGTTCCTTGAAAGGGGGAATTATGTAATATCTCATATTTTGAATCAATTCTATGCTTAGTGATGAAAATAAATAAGAGGTATTAAAAATAATAATAATAAGTAATGATAACGATAATAATAATAGTAATCATAAAGAATTAGCTAATTTGTTATAAAAGAAAAAGTTAAAATGAGAGAAACACTAAAATGAAATCACACGAAAAGTTAAATAAGGAAAATGATAACTAAAATTCGCATTATTAAAGATAAGAGATAATTGCTTGATAAGAAGTAGAGCCTTTGCATGGGGATTTTTGCACATATGAATCTTAAAAATGATTCTTTAATGGATGTTGAGGAGGTGTTGAAGGCATCTCTGGCTTGGAGCAACCTTGATCTTGAGTGATTATCCTTGGACCTTGGACTTCAAATAAGAATAGATAAAAGGAATATAAGATATTATAGGTTGTTGATTGAGGGCTTGAGGGCTCTCAATCAGATTGGTTGGGAGGAGATTCATCCCCCACATTTGGTTGTTGTTGGAAGGAACAAGATATTGGAGCATGAGTAGTTTATTGACACCTTGACTATAAGTAGGTTTCCTTGGAAATTTTTCTAGGTATGACTCTCACACCACACTAGCTTAGGTGGATTTATACAATAAGTTATTGGATGATGTTAATGTTTATGTGTTTATTTAAATGTTAATATTGATGAGTTAGTAATGTTTATTATAACATGTTGGCATTTACGAATAGTTGGGGTGAAACATTTCTTGACTAAGCTCTAACCCACCCCATTCAACCCATTCATTGTTGGTCTCAACATTGTGTGTCGAAACATCAAAAACATGGTAGAAGCAAAGCACTGGAATCCTAAGAGAAGTGTTGGTGTCAACGTACACCATTCAACACTTAAGCATGATGAGCATAGCTCAAAACACGATGATTGATAGATCAATGTATATTATCACTCATATATACATTAGATAAATAATTGAAATCCTCAATGTATGAGACCACACCCCCATAACCATACACACAATATGAATCTATGTTCAAACTGGACAACATCAAGTCCCATGCACTTAGTTAATGTTTAGTTGATTATATTCCTTGGTTGAATCCCTCGACAGTTGGTTCCTTCTATTTGGGAGACTACACATCCAATAATGTGTATTTACAATGAGGACCATAGGTTCCAACATTCCCCCTAAAAATTAGCTTGGAGGATAAATTAAATTATATAATAAAATTAATTACTAATTCCCCATTAATTTTATAAGGACTACAAATCTTGATTACCAAAGAAAGTGATCTAGCCACATGTATTAAAGAAACACTACCACCTCCAGATAGCAACATGTTAATGGCCATCATACTGATCAATCCAAGGTATAGTATAACACTTTTGGAAGGGAAGTCTGAATAATCATTACCTCAACAAAATTTTCCATGCAATCTGCTCTTAGATTAGTGAAACAATGTGTGCACCATGATGACAAACAAGAACATATACAAAAAAATCATAACAAATACAAAATTTTGAAACTACTATATAATCTTAATTAATTAATTAACTAAACAACAAGACAAGCTAGTCTCAATTGATTAATAAAATAACAAATTATACATTAGCAAATCAATGTTTGTTCATCATACAAATAATATTTGTTAAATAAATATCTCAAAGGATCCGACCAACATCAAATAGGTGCTTTCTATGACACTTAATAGCTCCCAATTAACATCTTTGTTTATAGCATGCTCTATAACTAACAATTGGCACTCTTGCATACTAGTTCTTAAGTATAATTGACTTGCAACAACAAGTCAAACTAGATTGTACATACCCCAACACTCCATCATTAAACAACTAAGTCAAATTCAATTTAGTTGATCTTTAACAACGAGTTCTAGTTGATCATTTGACTAGACATCTCAAGTTATGTTTATTCATAAATAAACATCAATATCATCTCTCCATAAACACAATTGATGGATCAATACAATAGAATATTCCATAAGACACATAACAAGACCTTGAAATTGTAAGCAAAACATGTCAAACAATATAAATATCTAACAAAATATTCCATTGAAACTCAAACAATTGATAAAGCATGTTGAAACTATGTTGACCACTCCAATGAATCAATAGGAATAAAGAGGAGAAATATTCTATTGCATAGTTGATGGTATATATATATATATATATATATGAAGTCCTTGATAACCTCTTTAAAAAGGTTCCCTAAATAGTTATTAGTCCCATTTCAATCAACTCTGGTAGTCAACTCTAGTCCAAAATTTTGTCTCTCACACCTCTTTTGTAAGGATTTGTAAGAAGTAGTGTCATCATTCTAAGAGTGTTTATTCTTAGACACATCCCTTACCATTGATGATGAGGTTTTTTATGGGAAATAACTATGTTACCGATGAAAATAAGGTGCATGCCACATATTCATTCACAACTAAGGGTTTATGACATCCATGCGCATCAATAAACCAATATCATCTATAATAATAATAAAAAATTTAATTATAACAATTAACCAAATATTTTTTTGATTCAACATAATCATCCATAACTAATTTCTCTCCCTAAAAATCTATCAGACAACTTCCATCTATTACAAAAACCAAACAACAATCAATATAGAGGCACCTTTATTGCTTAGTGAAATCCCATCATATCGAAGACCAACTCTAATTGGTTGCAAATAAAGGATATTCAAGATAACAATACTCTATCCACTCTTCTCATTTCCATTGTTAATATATCCCTTCTTATTCAATAGTCAAGATCCAATAATTGTAGTATGTTTCTCAAATGTAGGAGAAACCAAGTGATAGTAGCCAACAAAGCATGAGAAGAAGCCATGGCATGAACATCATCCTTTAACATACAATTAGCAAGGCTATAAGCAATATCACTAGATGAATCATCATGAGCATCAATAGACAAAGTAGTCTAAGAGGGATTTTCAAACACACCATCAAGTTTATCAGCATTACACTTAACAATTTGTAGTTGACTCAATTCTAATTTAGGACCTTATTTGAAATATTGCAATCCCTAAATGGGCTCGTCTTTATTAACAACCTATAGCAGCAAAATATCATGGTCTCTCTTCAAATCTTGGTACCCATCAAAGAACCAAACATTATCTACCTAAAGTGGGGAAACTTCCTTATGGACATTATTCATAGAGAAATGCAAGCATATAACCTAAGTTTTTAACTAACAGTTATCTTTGTTCGACCCATCAATCTATTCATTGAGTCCAACAATCTCAATGAGGGAGGTTTTAAACTTCATCCTCCAAATCATTAAGTATATTTGTCTTATCCTTAAATTTTTCCATGATGTTGTGAAAGACATGTTCCAAAGTTCTTTCCATTCCTAGCGTCTTCATCATATTTTTACAAGGTAGAGATCTACAATTCATGTGCAACAAGACTTGGCTTGCATTTTTGCAACCTTATATGGTTTTATGCTGCCATTAATCTCATGGAAAAGTTGAGAAACTAGTTTGTTTAGTTCAATAATAGTTTATTCATGAGATACAAACATCATCAACCTTCCTCTTTCTCTACAAAAAACTATGAACAACACCCATAGTTCATTAAAGAATAGAAGAAACTTCTACATGCAAAGATAATTCACAAGAAAGTCCTAAATCATTTGTCTATTGATGAAACTTTGATTAGGTAAAAATTACCCACTCCAGTGTTTGCTATTCTAGCAAACCAATAAGTTACCCAAGGAGATAGCTCGTTGATCTTGAATTTAAAGAACAATAAGCAATACACACAAAAATGACAATAGGATGCCTCCAATGCTCAATCTAATATATAACAATAATATATATATATTTCCAATGTAATAATGCAACCAAAACACAACTCTAGTATACAATAGTGGCGTTATCAATATTTTGTCAATATACTTAAAAAATTATAAAGTAATAACCCAAAATGTAACATAAGCACACACATACATATGTTAGGTTAAGCTTGACTTAGTCATAGAGTCATTTTGATTTAGTAATTAATGGGTTTATGATTGGTGGTTTATGGGCTGGAGGTTTCTATAACCCAAAGTTTTACCCCTAGGGTTTATGATTGGTGGTTTATGGGCCCGAGGTTATTATAACCCACAGTTTTACCCCTAGTATGGGTTTATGATTGGTGGTTTATGGGCCCGAGGTTTTTATAACCCACAGTTTTACCCCTAGTATGGGTTTATGATTGGTGGTTTATGGGCTCGAGGTTTCTATAACCCACAGTTTTACCCCTAATATGGGTTTATGATTGGTGGTTTATGGGCCCGAGGTTTTTATAACCCACAGTTTTACCCCTAGTATGGGTTTATGATTGGTGGTTTATGGGCCCGAGGTTTCTATAACCGATAGTTTTACCCCTAGTGTTTGATTTAATATAGCCTATTTAATGGTTTGATGACTCCATTGCAAGATGATTTTTGGCCAAGTGTAATAGATTTATTATGAGTTGGTTTTCGAGGTTTAGGATTTCCAAGATAATCATTGTCACTATGTGTTTTATTATTGCTAGTTATTCGTTATTTTCTTGCATTTTACATTTCAATATGTTTGATATGCATTATATTCTTTGCACAGCTAATTCCTTGCATGATACATACACATCAAGTGTAGCAAGGGGTCACATGGGAGGCATAATAGCCCACCACAATCTAGGGAGTGAACCCCCAACCCCAAAAAAAAAAATGGATTGGTTTTTGTGTCCCTTTTTGGTAATTTTTGGCACATGATTTTTACTTTTGGCGGTTTTGTGGCCCTTGGTGTTTCATCCCATATTTTTCTAAATCTAGTTAAGGAATTAAGGTTGTAATGTAATTTAAGTTAATAGATTAGTGGTTTTGAATGTCATGAGATCCTATATATTGTATTGTAAACAATGAAGTTGATTGATGATAAAAATCAAAGGTGTGGCTCTAAACAATTTGCTAGTTTTCTTGGTTTGGGCTTCTAGGGTAAATCTCTTTGTAATACGTGATTGTCATTGTTCTCACTATTTCATTTATTAAGAATCAGTGTATGCATAGAATTACTATAAAAGGTTTTAAATTTACAATATATATTCCAACCATTAATCTTTATACCAAAATAATGTATCAAAAGAATGGAGCCTTGATCTCCCATCCCTAATCCACACAACTTAACTAAATCGACTTATACCAAATTTTAACATATAAACCAATAAAAATATATATATTTCAAACCTATTATAATGATGATCAACCACTCTAGATTAATATTGTTAATGCACCAGACTTACTCAATTCTTTGATTTAGGTCAAGAAGTATTCTTAATAGCTTTATTGTAGGATAACCACATAACAACAATGTTGAAACAAAATACAACAACAAACTAAATCTTAAAGAGAATCAACTCACTACTTGGTCGATACAAATGTTGTCTTTCAAGTGAGTTTTGATTATCTAGGTATGCTTTTCTAGTGTTCAACCTCTTAGTCAACACCTATTTGCAGTCATTAAAATATTTATATATAAATAAAATAAAATAACTAAGGAAAATAAGTCAATTTCATACCATTATATAATTGTTTGAATCATTAAGACTTGTTCCAATCATCCACCAATGAAATGAACCCTTTATACCACAATTCTAACATTTTAGAAGTTCAATAAATCTCAAAATTACATGGTATTTAATAAATAGAAAAAAATAAATTTAGTGGGTATCTCTCTCCATGGCACCCATATATCTTCATCCCCAAAAAACACTTCAAATTAGGCCACCTTCACCAAGTGACTTTACCTCAATCCGTGTATGCTCTAATTGATAGGCTAGTTGACACTCTAGCTTCCATGTGATCATTTCATAAATTATAGATTAGAAAAAAATGAATGCATCTTAGTTGCAATATCAATGCATGCAAATGACTAGAACTCGAAGATGAGTCTTTAGGACAATTTGTATTAGGGAGAGATCATGTTGTAGATAGGAAATATGCTTAGACACCTAAACATCTCCATCTTCACTTCCAGTCAAATCCACCATGGACTTAGTTAATCTTCTTGACCTCTTTAGAGAGTTGCTTCTAATTAATATTCTAGATCTTATCAAAGGACACACCTAATAATGTGCTTCATAAATTTAGCTTAAGATAATATAATACTAAAGATTACCAAATATCACCAAAACTATAATAGGAAACACAACAATCAAACTCTATGCGTCATAGAAAAATATCATTATCACTTTTTCATGAAGGCTATTAATTTCATTGGAACTCATTTCACCTTCTGCAAAACCCTTAATTGAAGAACCACACAACTTTGATTCCATGTTGGATTAGGTAAAAACAACAAAAGTGAATAACCAAGATTCCAAGAGATGTGGTGTTAATAGAGATCATTCAACAATTCACAATGAGCATAGGTCTAAAGAACATGACTGATAGATCAATTTATAAAATTATCCATATATAGGTTTAGGCAGATAATTGAAACCCTTTTTGTATGGGACCACACCCCCATAACCATCCACATAATATGGATATGTGATCAAGGCAAACATGATAACTCCCATGCACCTAGTTTGTGGTCAATTAAATCCTCTCCCTAGTAGAATCATATAAGGCTCCTTATGCTCCTTATATAACCACATTATTATTAAGTAGTCTTAACCAAAATAATCATAGGTGCAAGGCTTAGGCCATTGAACTAGCAATATAAACTAAATTAATCTAGGAAACTTGCTCATTTGTCATTAGGAAATTAATTAATGAATAAGATAATGAATTAATTAAATAAAAAGCAATCACTTTTTATCAAGAAGAAAATAATCATTGATTAACCAATTAAAGATTACATTCTTTTAATATTTTGAAAGTGATAATTTCTTAAGAAAAAAATCATATTTAAACATTAGAACTATTCTGTTAGAGTGTAGAAATACCTAGAATATAGTAATTGAAATTTACTTATAAACATGAACAATCTTAACAACAAATAGGTTCAAGAAACAAAATTTGTAGGATGACATTCCGCCCAACCAACCCTCAATCTAAGACCAAGAAATATGAACTTCTCAATCAATAAAACAATCTAAGACCAAGAGATATGAACTTCTCAATCAATAAAACAATATCTTCTAAGATGAAAAATATGAACTTCTCAATCAATAAAACAATGCTAGCCAAATATCTCCACCTTCCTGGAAATATCTTCAACTTCCTCACAATATCTTCAACTTAGATTAAAAAACCTCTTCCTAAATATCTTCAACTTATAAAAAACCTCTTCCTAACTAGTAGTCATTCCTTACCGTTCTCCTCCATAACTAAAAACCAAAAATCCCCACAACTCCCTTTCCTAAGGGGTAGTCATTCCCTAAATCCCCACAACTCCCTTTCCTAACGAATAGTCATTCCTTAACGTTCTCCTGCATAACTAAAAACCAAAAATCCCCACAACTCCCTTAAGATCATTAAAATAATGTTTGTTCAATTACATGATTAACTTCTCTTTTAATCCACAAAAATTAAGTAGTCATTCCTTACCATTCTCCTCCATAACTAAAAACCAAAAATCCCCACAACTCCCTTAAGATCATTAAAATAATGTTTGTTCAATTACATGATTAACTTCTCTTTTAATCCACAAAAATTAAATAGTCATTTTTTACCGTTTTCCTCTATAACTAAAAACCAAAAGTCCACACAACTCCCTTAAGATCATTAAAATAATATTTGTTCAATTACATGATTAACTTCTCTTTTAATCCACAAAAATTAATTCCATCATTCAAATAATTATTCATGCAACCATTCATGATTAACTTCTCTTTTCTCGATCATTAACTTCTTTTTTAATCTACAAAAATTAAAGAGTCATTCTTTACCGTTTTCTTCCATAACTAAAAACTAGAAATCAACCATCGTGTTAATAAATTTCAGAATGGCCCATGCAGGTCTCGAACCTGCGACCTTCGCGTTATTAGCACGACGCTCTAACCAACTGAGCTAATGGGCCCATACTTGATGTTCAAGAATATTGATGATTATAGGCATAACTTTTAGGGTTATGGGCCCAAGGCTGTTAGAGAAATACGTAAATTGATATGGTGAATTTGACAGAAGTATTGAAGTTTTACATATATATTTTGATGTGCAAATTTGCACATGGATTGAAATTATGATTGAAGTGCATGTTACTCATTAAACATTACATGATTTATATTAGAAATGAAAGCAAGCTTGAACACTCATCATTGATGGGATTTTATTTGAGGAAATCAGTAACCTATGCATGGTATATTGGTTTGTTGATAGATTTATATTTTGACTCGTTGTTAATTCATCTTAGGATTGCTATTAGACATGTATTTATTTTTTTAAGGATGGTTAATATCTTGAGATATAACGGTTAATTACTTCATTTGCTATTATTTATGTTCAAATGGAAATGAATATGGAAAATTAGTTGTTGCTTATACTTTATGTTTAATGAATTAAATTTATTAAATTTTTTGTTGAAGGAATATATTATTTAATGAAAGTTCATTGCATTCTATTTACTTTCACCAATAACTTGCAATTTGAAATCTTCTAAGTATACTAACAATTTGTAAGTTAACATTGACTCATGATAACAACTATAATTCATCATTAATGTTAAACAAACAAATTGTAACCTAAGTCTAATTCATCGATTGTAGCTCATAGTATAGTGGCTTAATGCATAATAGAAACTATCGATATGATCATTATGAATGCAACACTACTCTAAGGCTCATATTAAAATCAAAGTTGCAAAAATTAAAGAGACCTAGTATCCATAAATCAAAATAGTTCTACTAACGATCTCAACAAATCAATTATCCTTGAGTTAATTGGTTCTAGGGCTTAAAGCAATATGGGTTTGAATTCCCTTTTCCTATTGACCATCCCTAGAGGGATTTTTTGCATACAAATGCTCAAATGCTTGGTTTGATCGACAATAATGAACTTCTTCATATTTGTAGGTAGATAATTAAAAGCAAAAGTGCTTTGAACATTTAAAGAATGATATTTAGGACGAGTTGCTAAGCATAAATAAGAACGAATAAATATGATCATTATATTACATATAACATATAGCTCTATTAACAATTATCCAATCATGTCCTTGATACCATTGTTGATGATGGTTCAAAGAAGCACAAGTGCAAGACTTTCCTACATTCTCTGTATTTTTCCATTTCATATGGGATTTTAGAATGCATAGAAGAAGTATCATTGGATCCTCTTATTAATATTCAATGATACTTGAAGGTTATTTGTAGATTCTTCATAAGTATTTTTCATTAGGTTATTTTTATATAAGTATATTTTTATGAATGTACGTGTGTTGTGATAAAGTGTGAATGTTGTTTGTAGTCTTTCAAGTCATTTTAGGAAAAATTATGGTAGTCGCACAATTGCACAATGTTGAGATTTTCATTTTGGTTAGTATTCTTTGTTAATACATTGTGTTTTCTACATTTACTCTAGTTACACATTATTGTCTAATGGATTAGACTCCTATTTTTGCTATGTGGGCCTTTTGTCCTTCTTAAATTGTAACTTTTCTTCCAACATTAAAGAAATATGATATGCATGTCAAAGTATTAAAACTTCAAAGGAAAGAAATATTCATGCCAAAAGTGTTCAAACCAAATAATTCTTCTTTTGAAGATAGTGACTAATACCACTCATATACATCAACAAACAATATCCATTAAGGATTGAACTACATTAGTATAGGCAATATATTCTTTAGAGGAATGACACTATGTTTGTTTTAAGTAAAATCATAGATAGTAATATGGAAGTGCACATTTTATTGAATAGGTTATGTAACCATAATATACATTTATATTAGATCTAACAAAATATCTTAAGGTTGTGTGTGTTTATCAAAGCTTGAAGCACATGGTAATCTTTTCCCTTAAAGGAGTAGTGATATTCATAGCAACTCATGTATGTAGATTGTACTTGACTTAGTTTTAAAGTCATGTGTGATATTAGAATAGGCTAGATTGCCATCCCACTTTCCATCAATCCTATAATCACATGAATCAAGACTCACTATGGGGTTTCAATAATAACATGGTATTAGTATAATTTCTATCATCTGAAGCTCACAAAAAAACAAATGTATTACAATAATAGTGTAAACATTGTGTGGAAATGTGCAATGAAGTTGCATGTATATCTTAGATAATAAAAAAATACTCATTAAGAAAATGGCATTCAACACATCTAGTTTTTGACCCAAAAATCTACTTTGGACAATGTGATATTTCGCATTACTTATCTTCTAAGACAATAGGAGGGTTACTCCAAGCAACCTTTCAAACATTAGGTAGAGTCAAAGAAGGTAGTAAGAGTCATCATTATTATCTTTTTCCTATAGAAGGGTATAATAGGGATAGTGTGTGTGGTTATCTCAAGCTCATAATGACTTGTTAGACATTAGAAGAGTTTTAATCATTAGCATCAATTCACTTGGTTTCAATAAAAGATGGTTACAATGTGTTGGATTTGAAATAGATGATGCCTCACACACTGGGACTTAGTTAGTAAGATTAGTATATTTTTAAATTGACAAGATTCCCTATATTATATCATCGTCAATGCATGTTTATAGTAGCCATCAAGGCCATAATACCCAACATGATATTGTCAACATATAAACGAATTCAATTTAACCTTGTTTGGATTTTTTTAAGCTCCCAATCTTTTGGCCTTTAGAGAGGCCATCCCTAGCTTATTTTTGACTTTTGAAATCCCCCAATACTATAAAAGTACATTTATAGGATTATCAAGTCATATTTTATCAAATGTAAGCATAGTTTACAAAATTTCAAAATTGAACTCTTTCACTTATCATGGTGGGATCCATGTGAGTTGGGGCTTTCAAATAATATAAAAGGAATTTTTTTCAAAAAAAAAATAGTGGTTGTTCCATATATTTCTTAGAATAATATTCCAACAATTCCTCATATTTAGGTTGAGGTTGTGCTCACATGGTTGGGAGGTAGGTCTCACAGTCTCCCCACATGGGTTCAAATCCCTAATGAGATTACTTTTCCATGTTGTGATAAGGAAAGAAGGGTAGACACCCCGAGGAGTGGGACAACCTCATGGGTGTGTCTCCATACATCTCGAACCTTGCTATGTCATAGGTTACCTACTAGGCATTGAATTTTGGGCTATTAGCATTAGCGTAAGGGTTATGGTAGAGACTATTTGAATTTGAACCTAGGCCTTATTAGGTAAGCCCGACTAGTTAGAAATTCCTCTAGATTTTTTTTTTTTAAATAACTTATTTTGCCAATTATGAGTTTATATACCCAGTCTACTAATGGCACAAGTTGTGCATCTCCCATGGGGATAAAATTCATGGTTATGGACTTTTGATCATATTTTATTATAAATCAAAGATAAGAAAAAGTTAGGCCTCTTTATTATGTAAGGATGTTTAAAACATTTATAATAGTATATCATGCACCTAGTTTCAACTGCCAATTGTTGAGAACAAGTTTTCAAAAGTTCAGGTTAAGTTTTAGGGTAGCTAAATGGTGGTAGAGGTTCGAGGTTTGTTTTACACACTAGAATATAAAATTAGAGTTTTAAAATTGTATTTTACCTCAATAATAGTCTAAATGACTTAGAGGTTTCTCATAAGTGTTCAAACTAGTTTTGAGGGTGTGGTCTAGCCAGCTTACATGGAAGAGTTTCTGGGTAGTGTAATTTAATAGTTGGTATCCTCAAATCAAATTTTTGCTTGGATATATAATCGAATTAGTCATTGATTTCTTTCTAATGATACCTCATTTTCCTTATTTTGACACCATGTGACTAAATGGTAACCTTTGTAAAATCAAGTCCCTTATGGACCCCATAATTAAACCTACCGTAGCATCAAATCTTCTTAGCTAAAATTAAGGGAGTTTCTAGTGTCACATTGTATTTCTTGTTGCACATCCAGGAAGGGATCATTGAAACCATTGTAATGGCACTTTCATGTCTCATTTCACCTAAATATCATCCTTGCTCAACCTCTAGCTTCTTTGTTCAATTTTTTAACGAAAAAAGTGAAATTTCTTACCTGCATTTCAAAGAGAAAAAGGGAAAATGATTAAAAAAATTAGAAAAAAAGGAATAAAAGCAAATTAGTTGGAATGCCATGCATTGTCACATGTACAAAACAAGAAAAATGGAAAAAATAGGAACTCAAGAAAAAAAACAAAACAAAAAACAAAAAAAACCTCTCCACTCTAAGTTGCATTATTTTATTTTCTTGCTAGAGAATGGGCCTTGGCTCATTGGTTCAAGGCATGCACATAAATGGCAGCTCAAGAAACTTCCCCAAAGTAGGTACCACAAGCCTATAATTTTGGTTTAGTATTCTTTGACTATTAGTTAAGGCCTCCATGAATGGTTTTGGTGCACATTGGATTGAATTCATTGAAGTGTGTTAGTGCCTAAATCTACCTTAGGCTGAAGGAAGGCAGGTCTAGGGTAACATCAAACCACGCTTAACCTGGTAGCTAGCCATACCAGGTCGGGAGAGGGCTCTCTCCTTGTCAATCTCACTTAGAATATGACAACCAGGGCTTGAGATGACTGAAAATGAATGCTGATTTTAGGCTAGGTATAGTAGATCAGAGAATTTTGTTTGATTTTAGGTTTTGGTTGCTGGATTAATTGGAGAAGGCAGATTGGGTCCGGGAAATCAACTCAGGGATATAGTCATGTCCTGTGGGGCAAGGTAGACAAGGGTTTATGTACTAGCAATGGATTAAGATGGTAGTTTAGACAGCTAAGGAGTTGAGGAGGGCATAAAGAAACTATGAATCCTCTTCAAATAGTTGAAAACATTGAAAACTAAATGCAATCCCAAGACAAAGCACTGTAACTTAGTGTATTTTGCCTATTCACCTTGATTCATTTAGTTAAGAAGAGAGAAAGAGATGTGTATACATATAAAACATCAGAAAAACTCATTACAAAGAAGAAACAATACATAAACTCACTGTCACAAGAATCCCACAAAAATAGCTGTGAAACCTGGTTTTATTCCTTGCCAAACTGTTGATACAAAATGTTCAGTGAGTCCAACACTTCTGCCAAAGTCCAACCCTTACAAATGAATCAAAAAGTACATGATATAGGCAAGAAAACTACTCAAGCTAGCTATCAGGGTCGAATCCATGAGAAAAGGGGTGGTTTCAACCATATCTAAACTAAGAACAAGAATATAGGCAATGGAACAGCTAGCCTCTAAAACCAAGAAAACCAATTCATTCAGCTCAAAACCACCTTTGACTTGATGTATCTACCTTATTAAGTGTTTTACATCCATAATTACATCAAGTTACATCATTTACCATGCTAATTTCACCAAGAGAGAAAGAAAAAGTCAACTGTAGAGAAAACTAGGCGAAATCTAGAAAATCAGGCAAAACTGGCAAAATTTAGGCTATGTGCAGTGCCATTGATCCTATGCAAAACGCTTTTTCTAGGCCAATTTTGGAAGTCTTCCTGGAGTCCAAATTAGGTGCATGATATCTTGTTGGAAAGCTTGATGAGTCTACTTTCTGGAACAACTTGAATTTCTGAATTTGGAGTCCATTTGCCCCTCCAAAAATTGATTCTCCCAAGACTGCTTCCTATGTGGCAAAAAAGTGGTAGAGAGGGCACTTTTTGGGTGTTTTTTTCCCTTTTGGAGACCTAGAACTTGTCCAAAATTCTCATCCATTTCTGAGCTTCGATATTTTTCCATGCTGATTCCAGAAATATAAACTTTTTTGCAAGAAAGTGTCCCCAACAAAAGCACAACGCCACCGAAAAACCTGTTTTTTACATTACAAATTTCAAAATTGACAAAAATTTCTCCAAATTTCTTGAAATTTGGCATGATTGACCCTTGTTAAGTGCTTTGATGGGCCAATGATGCTTCAACCAATATTTTGAGTTTATCAAACTATTTTTTGCTTCTTAAGGCCTTTTCCAACTTAGCCTTAAGCCTCTTCATCATACTATCAACATATTGTCCTTTGTTCCACTGTTCACCAACATTTGGAATGCCTGTTGCTTTGAGATGGTGGTAGGTGACAAGGTGAAGGAGACACCAGCAAGGTTCACTTGGCCATTATGTAGATGAGTCACAAATAACTTGGTCATCTCATGGTGAAACTTGACCCTCTCCACCATTTCACAGAAATAAAAGCGAGAGTGATGTCTGAAACATGATATGGCAAGTGGGCAAGCAAGCAATTGTCTCAAACTGATAGGCTCCTCCCTGATTAGTTTTCCCCCTTATGACGTCTTCTACTGCACATGTTTTTCCCTAGAATTGTCACTAAGGGCTTCTTCCTCCATTTCATACCCATTGTCCCTCTCCATTTATTGTACTGTTGTTTATCTTTATGGTCAATGAGGAGTGATGGAGTAATGAATGAGGGTATGATGAGTATGAAGAGATTTTAGATAGGAATGTTAATGAGGGTGCACAAGAATGGGACAGGGGTGTGGGAAATGAGTGGTTAATGAATGATGTAGGGTTTGGCAGTATGATAGGGTTTAGGGCATATGATATAGATTTTGGGAGTATGGTAGAGTTTAGGGTATATGTATGAAGTGGGGAGATATAGAGGGAATAATGTTTAGGGAATCATGTATGGGGAATAGGTTTTAGGGAACGACAACTACATGGGGGAAAACAACAATAAAACAATGGTCCTTTGAGTTTATGAGATATTTTAGGTGACAACTAGGGTTTACTTTCTTAAGAAACAAACTCACCAATAACTGATTGCAAAACTTCTTTTAAGCAAGAATGGCAGTGATACTTACTTGAAATAGAGGAAATTTGGAGGTTTGAGGTGATTTAGTGCTCTTTGGAACAATTTGACAGGTTTGAGAGCTTGATTGCTAGGTGCGCAACACCCTCTAATAGGTGCATAGTTCCTTTTCTATGCGCAGCGCCTGTGTAATTTTACATTGTCAAACTTTGCCAGGTGTGCAGCGCCTTTTCTATGCGCAGCGCCGGTTGCCAGGTGTGTAGTGTCCTTTTGCAGACCGCTTTTTGAGGCCTTCCCGGTGTCCAAATTGGGCACAGGATAGCTTTTTGGAAATCTTATTGAGTCTACTTTCCAAATCATCTTGAATTTTTCAATTTGGAGTTCATTTGCCCTGTCAAAAGTCAAATCTCCCAATACTGGTCAAAATGTACAAAATGAGGCTGCCTAAATGCAGATTTCTGTTGCAGTCAACTTTTGAAGGTCTTCCTCAACTCCAAACTGAGCTCATGATAGTTCATTGGAAAGCTATTTGTGTCTAGTTATAATTTGACTCATCAAGCAAGTCATTTGGTCAACCAAGCTAGGAGAAATCTTGATTTTCCCAAGGCCACTCTAGAGGTGCAGCAACCCTCCTGAGGCAACTTTATTTTTGACATTTATCTAAAACCATGACACCTGTGTAAAAAGTGAAGGAGTTTTTTCTTCCTTGGCCTATTTTGGACAAAAACCTCTCTCACGTTTTCCAAATTCATTTTTCCTTGCTCAGAAACATCATTTGAGTAAAACCTATCTCGATGTGTGGAACAGGGGATTTGTCGAAATGAAGTGAAATGAAGGGGATAAGGGGCTTCTAAATTCTTAAGAAAATTTTGGAAGTAGGGAGGGATGTTAGGAAGCAGGGGAAAGTGGAATTTCAAAGATTGAGTGAGGGGAAGGGGTCCAAAAGGGAAAAACACAGGCTTAGCCTAGAAAATTGTCAAATTGTAGCAAGAAACTAGGGTTTGTGGGAAAATGAGGAATTTGAGGGATATCAGTGATGGGAAGTGTTTAATAAGGTACATTAAGGATAGGGGAAGGTGTATGAGCATCAGGATGCAAGCTTTGTTGATGATTTGACCATACAAGAGAAATTACCTTCAAAACCCTAGGAGAGGGAAATGAGTCTTACCCAAGCACAACTGAAACACGAACAAGGTGTAAAATGACCCATTGGAACCTGAAATGATGATGACAACTCTCTGAATGATGGTACACTCATCTGAATGGTGACATGGACTGACATTTGGACAACTTTGAAAGAAGTGAAAACAAATCCTAAACCTAATACCTAATGACCAAATTTTACTTGAAGACTCTCTGAAATGACAAAATTTGACTTTGACATCCTAAGACCACTTTGTAAGAGCATGTTTGATCAATGGTGGAAGGCTTCAAAGCCTAACACTAACATTGGTTCCAATGGGGATGGTAGCTCCTTGGAGGTGCCAAGAACCGCAGATCTTTGGGAGAAGCAAACCAGTGCCTTATCTATTGGGCATGGAGTCAAAAAACTCAGACTGAAATGCATGACTGAAAACTGATAACTTGACAACAAAAATTGACTATGAAACTATCTCAATACTAAAACACAACTGACAAACTGAAAATATGCTCAAAATGGAGCTTATTCAATAAAACCTACTCTAATTGTTCCATTCATCACCTGATCAAGTGAAATGAAACAATCAATGCAACCAAGTAAGCATTCTAGTTGTTGTTTGAATTCTCCGCAAGTGCTTGCTTATGAACAACAAGAGAGAACTACTAAAAGGAAACTCCCATGAAAACTTGTAAACAGATCCGTTGAATAATATGGATTCTCTATCTGACTCCAAAAATACTGCATAAGGATCTTGAAAGTCATGTGCACTAAGACTTAGCTCATCCAATGGATTACTTTGCTTCTCCTCATATTGAATGCAAACTTTCGTTTGAGCTTTGTGACGAGACTCCTGCTGAAAATGAAAAAGAAACCGGCTGCCGGATCAAGTTTGTATCAATACTTGTTTCAATCTCACAGTTAGCTAGTGGAGAAGGACTTTGACTGCAGACATCATCCAACACATCAGCTATTGGATCGTGAAAAACTTGAAAAGACTGTTGCAACCCATTTTCTATTGGTTCTAATGAGATTGCATGATTTTCTACAAGCTGCTCATTTGAAGATATACTATGCAATTTTCCCTTCAAAAACTGAAATGATTCAAAACAAAATGGTACAGAATCATCTGGCATCATTTGATCATATGGTCCAGCTTCCAAGTCTTCATTTGCAACTTGACAATCAATGGCATTCGGAGGCTACAACTCTGGATATGAAAAGTCTTGAACAAGGTTTTCATTGCCCTCAAGATGGTCCAGATCAAGACTTGTCGACAGTTGATTTCTGATTGCATGAAAGTTGTCTCTGATGAACTGAAACGAAGCAAAACAAAAAGGCAAAGATCCTTCACTTACTTCAAAATTTGCTGCACTTTCCTCCTCACTTCCATAGCTAATATGCAACGACTGATCACTAAATTCGAGTTGAAAGTGAACTTCCTCCTTCCACAAACCAGCTGCTGATTTGTCTGCAAGACTAGCTTCGGTTTGGAGAACATAATCGTCATCATACTGATCAAACTGAGGCAAATCATCAATATAAAACACATCATCAAGCATACATGTCATATCAACAGATCTCTCTTCTCCAAGATGATCTATAAAACTATCATTATCTGATCTATGACAACTGGGATAAGAAAGAAAATGTTTTGGAGCAGCCATTTGTTCCTCTTCAATCAGCGAGCCATGGTCTTGAACATCATACTCATTCCTTATAGTGATCTTCTGCATCATCTCTTCCACTGCACTTACCAAAATGTCAAGCTTTACCTCTAAAGATTTTGATTTCTCTGGATCTATGTTCTTCATCTCTTCTTCCTTCAACTTTTCCCTTCTGATCAACAAATTAGCCTCTACATCTACTGCATTGTTCTGCATCTCTTCAAGTGTTGCAAGGTTCCTTTCCCTCATCTGAAACTCCATTTCTGGATCAAAGGCTTCTAGAATGTAAGATAGCGGATCCAGGAGGAGGTCTTATATTAATAGGCATCGAATAATAAACTTGGTTAAATCTGGCAGAAAATTGTTGTACTATCTCCCCTAGTAGTCTTTTCAGCTAGTTATACTCTTCTATAATCAAGAAAGGGTTTTTTCTGACCACCTACCTGTTCAGGAAAACTTTGACAAACTACTGGAAATCTGAGATGCTCGCATCACGCAGGGTTTTGAAACAACTCTTGACTTTGCCTTGCAAAGAAAGAGCAAAAAGCCTAATACTGACATCCTCTTCATCAACTTCAAAAAGGTCAAGAAAAGACTCAATATTCAGTACATGTCTCTCAGCAGTGATGTTGTCACATTCACCATCAAATCTTGGTAGATATAGGTAATGATTTTTAGGGAAAGCATGGAGTATAGGAGGTAAAATCAGAGGCTTATATCTATCTGGAAGTTTACAAGGTATAGGAATATGTACAGAAGCTGTAGAATCAGTCTTGGTCTCTTGAGGCTCATCAGTTTGACGATGGTCATCATAAGATTCAGAAGAAGGGTCTTGATCGAGACCAAAGGCATGGGAACATTTTGTATTCGCAATCTTCAAAGGGAAAGAATCAAATGCAAGCTTAGGATCTTTTCTCAAATACAATATACTTTGCAAAGCCTTCTTGACATTCTCGGGAAAAGAGAAGAAATAATTTATAACAAAGAACATAATGTCTTGGATGAAATTCCAACTTGAATACTTGATCTTTCCATATTTTCCTTTCATGTTTCTGCTGGTCAGGTTCATCCTCCAGTGGAGTCCTTGGATCTGATCTCAAAACTGATTTGGAGTCGCCAGGTGAATGATTTCAGCCTTTCGGTGTCTGATCGTTGTCCACCATCAAAAATCAGATCTAAACTTGATACATTTTACCGAGGAACATAAAACTACGTTCCCCAGTATGGTCGCCACTATTTTACTGCAGGTCTAGGGTAACATCAAACCATGCTTAACTTGGTAGCTAGCCCTACCAGGTCGAGAGAGGGCTCTCTCCTTGTCAATCTCACTTAGAATATGACAACTAGGGCTTGAGATGACTGAAAATGAATGTTGATTTTAGGCTAGGTATAGTAGATCAGAGAATTTTGTTTGATTTTAGGTTTTGGTTGCTGGATTAATTGGAGAAGGCAGATTAGGTCCGGGAAATCAACTCAGAGATATAGTCATGTCCTGTGGGGCAAGGTAGACAAGGGTTTATGTACTAGCAATGGATTAAGATGGTAGTTTAGACAGTTGAAGAGTTGAGGAGGGCATAAAGAAACTATGAATCCTCTTCAAATAGTTGAAAACATTGAAAACTAAATGCAATCCCAAGACAAAGCATTGTAACTTAGTGTATTTTTCCTATTCACCTTGATTCATTTAGTTAAGAAGAGAGAAAGAGATGTGTATACATATAAAACATCAGAAAAACCATTACAAAGAAGAAACAATACATAAACTCATTGTCACAAGAATCCCACAAAAAGAGCTGTGAAACCTGGTTTTATTCCTTGCCAAACTGCTGATACAAAATGTTGAGTGAGTCCAACACTTCTGCCAAAGTCCAACCCTTACAAATGAATCAAAAAATACATGATATAGGCAAGGAAACTACTCAAGCTAGCTATCAGGGTTGAATCCATGAGAAAAGGGGTGGTTTCAACCATATCTAAACTAAGAACAGGAATATAGGCAATGGAACAACTTGCCTCTAAAACCAAGGAAACCAATTCATTCAGCTCAAAACCACCTTTGACTTGATGTATCTACCCTATTAAGTGTTTTACATCCATAGTTACATCAATTTACATCATTTACCATGCTAATTTCACCAAGAGAGAAAGAAAAAGTCAAATGTAGAGAAAACTAGGCGAAATCTGGAAAATCAGGCAAAACTGGCAAAATTCATCCTAGGCGCAGCGCCATTGATCCTATGCGCAGTGATTTTTCTAGGCCAATTTTGGAAGGCTTCCCGGAGTCCAAATTAGGTGCATGATAGCTTGTTGGAAATCTTGATGAGTCTAATTTCTGGAACAACTTGAATTTCTGAATTTGGAGTCCATTTGCCCCTCCAAAAATTTATTCTCCCAAGACTGCTTCCTGTGTGGCAAAAAAGTGGCAGAGAGGGCACTTTTTGGGTGTTTTTTTCCCTTTTGGAGACCTATAACTTGTCCAAAATTCTCAGCCATTTCTGAGCTTCCATATTTTTCCATGCTGATTCCAAAAATATAAAAATTTTTGCAAGAAAGTGTCCCCAACAAAAGCACAGCGCCATTGAAAAACATGTCTTTTACATTAAAAATTTCAAAATTGACAAAAATTTCTCCAAATTTCTTGAAATTTGGCATGATTGACCCTTGTTAAGTGCTTTGATGGGCCAATGATGCTTTAGCCAAGATTTTGAGTTTATCATGCTCTTTTTTGCTTCTTAAGGCCTTTTCCAACTTAGCCTTAAGCCTCTTCATCATACTGTCAACATATTGTCCTTTGTTCCACTGTTCACCAACATTTGGAATGCCTGTTGCTTCTGAGATGGTGGTAGGTGACAAGGTGAAGGAGACACCAGCAAGGTTCACTTGGCCATTATGTAGATGAGTCACAAATAACCTGGTCAGCTCATGGTGAAACTTGACCCTCTCCACCATTTCACAGAAATCAAAGCGAGAGTGATGTCTGAAACATGATATGGCAAGTGGGCAAGCAAGCAATTGTCTCAAACTGATAGGCTCCTCCCTGATTAGTTTTCCCCCTTATGAGGTCTTCTGCTGCACATGTTTTTCCCTAGAACTGTCACGAAGGGCTTCTTCCTCCATTTCATACCCACTGTCCCTCTCCATTTATTGTACTGTTGTTTATCTTTATGGTCAATGAGGAGTGATGGAGTAATGAATGAGGGTATGATGAGTATGAAGAGATTTTAGATAGGAATGTTAATGAGGGTGCACAAGAATGGGACAGGGGTGTGGGAAATGAGTGGTTAATGAATGATGTAGGGTTTGGGAGTATGATAGGGTTTAAGGCATATGATATAGAGTTTGGGAGTATGGTAGAGTTTAGGGTATATGTATGAAGTGGGGAAAATATAGAGGGAATAATGTTTAGGGAATCATGTATGGGGAATAGGTTTTAGGGAACAACAACTAGATGGGGGAAAACAACAATAAAACAATGGGCCTTTGAGTTTATGAGATATTTTAGGTGACAACTAGGGTTTACTTTCTTAAGAAACAAACTCACCAATAACTGATTGAAAAACTTCTTTTAAGCAAGAATGGCAGTGATACTTACTTGAAATAGAGGAAATTTGGAGGTTTGAGAGCTTGATTGCTAGGTGCACAACGCCCTCTAACAGGTGTGCAATGCCTTTTCTATGCGCAGCGCCTATGTAATTTTACACTGTCAAACTTTGCCAGGTGTGCAACACCTTTTCTATGCACAATGCCCTTTTGCAACCACTTTTGGAGGCCTTCCCGATGTCCAAATTGGGCACGGGATATCCTGTTGGAAATATTTTTGGGTCTACTTTCTAAATCATCTTAAATTTTTCAATTTGGAGTTCATTTGCCCTGTCAAAAGTCAAATCTCCCAAGACTGATCAAAATGTGCAAAATGAGGCTGCTTAAATGTAGAGTGCTATTGCAGTCAACTTTTTAAGGTCTTACTCAACTCCAAACTAAGCTCATGATAGCTCATTGGAAATATCTTTGTGTTTAGCTATCATTTGACTCATCAAGCAAGTCATTCGGCCAACCAAGCTAGGAGAAATCTTGATTTTCCCAAGGTCACTCTAGAGGTACATCAACCCTCCTGAGGCAACTTTATTTTTGAAATTTCTCTAAAACCATGAAAACTGTGTAAAAATTGATGGAGGGTTTTCTTCCTTGGCCTATTTTGGACAAAAACCTCTCTCACGTTTTCCAAATTCATTTTTCCTTGCTCAGAAACATCATTTGAGTAAAACCCATCTCGATGTGTGGAACAGGGGATTTGTCGAAATGAAGTAAAATGAAGGGGATAAAGGCCTTCTAAATTCTTAAGAAAATTTTGGGAAGTAGGAAGGGATGTTAGGAAGTAGTAGAAAGTGGAATTTCAAAGATTAAGTGAGGGGAAGGGGTCCAAAAGGGAAAAACACAGGCTTAGCCTAGAAAATTGTCAAATTGTAGCAAGAAACTAGGGTTTGTGGGAAAATGAGGAATTTGATGGATATCAGTGATGGGAAGTGTTTAATAAGGTACATTAAGGATAGGGGAAGGTGTATGAGCATCAGGATGCAATATTTGTTGATGATTTGACCATACCAGAAAAATTACCTTCAAAACCCTAGGAGAGGGAAATGAGTCTTACCCAAGCACAACTGAAACACGAACAAGGTGTAAAATGACCCATTGGAACCTGAAATGATGATGACAACTCTCTGAATGATGGTACACTCATCTGAATGGTGACATGGACTGACATTTGGACAACTTTGTGTTAGCCTCCTATTGCAATAGGTTTCATATTTCATGATTGACAGTGGAAATGCCAAATATGTCATATTTTTCATGCTGCAAATGTTCCATATTTCCTAGAAAAACTCAGAAAATTTAAAAAATGTAAAGAGGGTATGCCCTAAAAGAAAAATCAAAGGGCAAAAAGAAGAATTGGCCAAAGAGAAAAATGAAAGAAATGAACCCCAATCAAAAGGCCAGGAAAGTGTGCAAGCTCAAATGCCACTACTATGTTCCATTTCTGATGAATTATTCCATTTTTGAAGGATTCCATAGTTAAGGGAAGGCAAAACAGCTCAATCTTGGCTTCCCTAGGTTTAAATTGCTTGTTTTAGAAGATAGAGAATAAAGATCTATCCAAACTGTTTAATCTTGGCAGATTATTAGTTAGGTAGAGAAGCAAGGGTGCTCAACAACTTAATCTGAGCCCCTGGAAGGAATAAGGGTAGATTTAGATAGGAGGATAGCAAAAAGAAAGATGAAAAGATGGGTTTGCTAGTTCAAGTGCACCCAAACAAAAAGAAGATAAAATGTTAGGTAAGTAGGCTGGGTAGGAAGTTTTGAGGTTGCTGAATGAAGAATTGTGATCAATTTTGTGTTTCAAAGTGTTTTATTTACTTCAGATCACAAGTGCAAGGTAGTTTTCCCTTGGAGTAGCTCAAGTGAGGCATGACTAACTTCCTCTTCTTCCTTTACCCCAAATCATTCACTAATTTCCCCTAAAGATGTTAAGATCCACTTAATATCCCTAAAATTCATCATATTCCATATCATTTGCCTAAGTGAAGATCTGCTTTACTTAGGGGTGCTCATATCTCTTCTATAAGTCATATTTCCCCTTTAAAGCCTAAGATTCCATACTTAGCGCTTTCTGATCAACATTCATATTAACCCCTAACTTTACTATGTAAATCCCTATCTGTTTCCCCTCCCCCTACTAAAGATATGTTAAATAGCCCCTCTATATACATATCCCCTCCCTTTGGTTGAAAAATAACCATAAATATGCTTGGAAATTACTAAGTTTGCCTGAAACTTAGTAAGAACCCTCATTTTTCTCATCTAGCCATCTTCCAATGCATTTGGACTCCTTCCAAAGCATAAAAACCCCTCTAAAGTGCAATCGGACCCCTTCCGATGCATAAATCCCCTTTTCCAAGGCAAAAGACCCTTCTCTGATTCAAAGAAACCCTTCCAAGGCATGAAAACCCTCTTTTCCATTCAAAAACCCTCCTCCGATCATATAGAGCCTTCATCGCATCCCTTAAATCCTTCTTCGATTCATTCCCCTCCCCTCCGACGCGATATCGCTGTCGGGGGAAGCATTGACATTGTTGGCCTTTATATATATATGCTCCGATGGAAATCCGCCGATAGCGATATCGCAATCGGCGGTCGCAGGTGTTATGTGTCGTATTTCATATACCTGACCCCATCTGCCGATGCGATATCGCTATCACATCCGAAGCGATATCGCAAGTCGGATATCACAACCTTTCCCACCACAGTTCATCGTTTAGTGCAAAATCCTTGTTTTATAGTTAAACCGCCTTTTTACCGCAAATCCATGTATTTCCGCCTTTTCTCCCTTTATCGCAAAACTCATCGCTTTATTGTTATATCGCAATTTCGCTATTGCAAAGGTTAAGGCTCCAAACCCCTTAACCTTTGCCGACGCAATATTGCAAATGCCCCATCCACCGTCCAATGTAACCGCTCATTCGACGGTCCATATTAAGTCGCAGCCCCCATATCGCATCGCTCATATACAATATCGCAACGCCCATTCCACCCCCGATCGCCGATGCGATATCGGCGATCGCTTATCGCAAGCCAATATATATATAAGGCCCCATTCCCCGCTCCCCGCTGATAGCGATATTGCGAGTAGATGTCAGCCGTTGGATCTGCCCGCGCTAGATCCAACAGCCCAGATCTTTTCTGTGCTACAGTAAATCGTTCCCGCCCAGTTTTTGTCAATTTTCCTATTTAAAGTGATCTTTCGCTTTATAAAGGAAAAAGGGGTTTTTTCACGTATTATCAGTCTGCGCCCGCGCGCGCTTCAGCTCCAAAGGATTATGATCATTTCTCAGCCATTTTTGATCGCTCCAAGCCCAAATTGCTCCAAACAGCAAAGGTTTGGCCCCAGCAAGCCTCCAGTCCACAATCTTCCACCATTTTTGCAGGATTTCTTTAGTTTTGGCAATGTTTTGATCGGCCAGGTGCCAAAACTCCTCCAAAGCGCGCAGAAGGCCACAGAAAGCGCAACAACAGTCTAATCTTGCCTTAAAATGGCAGAAAGGGCCCAATTCAAGTTAAAGTGTATCAGAGTTGCGGCAGAGAGTATCAGTTAATGTTGTTCAGTGGAAATCTTAATAT
This sequence comes from Pinus tabuliformis, assembly GCA_031772625.1. Taxonomy (NCBI): domain Eukaryota; kingdom Viridiplantae; phylum Streptophyta; class Pinopsida; order Pinales; family Pinaceae; genus Pinus; species Pinus tabuliformis. The sequence continues at coordinate 696,606,158 of CM062815.1, forward strand.
CAAAGCAAATGAACATTAAAAGGCCCCCAACGAAGTCAAAGAAGCAGTTTTAAGCCATTAAGGCTCACCAGATCGCAGTTAATAAGCATTAAAGCCACTTGTGAGCAGCGCTGCAGAGCCAAGGCACAGTTATGGCAATGTGGCCAACGCATGGCTCAAAGGACCCATATTAACTCATTTTTTGCAGCTGCCTCGAGCGCAGCTCAAATAGATATTTTCTTGCATTTATTTTCAGTAGATGTTAGGTTAATCTAGATTTTTCCATCAGATCTTCTCAAAGATCTTGTTTGTAGATATTTTTTCTATTTAAACCACCCTGAGCAATGTTTAAAGGGTTGGTTGGTTGATAAACTCATTCTAGACTTGCGCTGTATATTTTGATAACTTTTATGAACAAATATTGCTGGAATGCATTGCCTATGAACTGTCTGGTGTGGATTTGATGGCTGAAGAGTAGGTTACAGAATTCTAGCACTTCTACATGGATCAATAAGTCTTTCTCCCCTGTCTTCAGTTTCTATGTTTGTAATATCATCTATGTGTCATGATCTAAGTTGCAGGAAGAAAGAATAGTTCAGAGGTTACTTAGTTGTACTCTGTTCTCAATTCCTGTTATTTCTCTATGTTTTCTGCTGAATTAGTTATGAATATGAATACTTTATTGCTCATATTTGCTCTAGTTCCTTCATATATGAATGTTATGTAAGAATCCTTGATTGCTCTATATAATGTTCACTCACCCTCCCTCTGTTAGTATAATGAAAGCTACTTAACTGCCTTTCATTCCCTGACCTCCATTTCATCCTTATTCCAGCTTGAAATTGTTCCTTGTTTAGCTATCATGCTTTGTAGTCCTTCTTTGCCAAAGAAGACACACCCAACAACCCATAATCCTTGACTCCATGCCCAATGGTCTGAACTTCTCGCACTTTGCATGCCAACTCTGTCTGAAACATCATCCATCCATCCCACCAAACTCAAACAAAACCCATGTACATCATAACTAGCCTAAAATCATCCCAAAACAAAGCTAAATTACAAAGAGAGAGCCCTCTCTGATTGTAGGTAGGCTAGGACCTGCAATCCAAAGATTGGTTTGTGGTTACCTCGGCCGTATCCCTTGAGGAGCCAAGGGACAACCTGAGTGATAACATCATTGGCGACTCCACTGGGGAGAATCTCAGAAAATTTCAGAAAACAAGATAGAAGCTGGCTCCCAAGAAGAAATCTCATTATACCAGGTCAAACCCAGACCCAAATCCCCCAGCTACTTTTGAAAATCCCAATTTAATCCCAAAGTTTCTTAGGAAACAAGAGGAAAAAGAGGATATTGCTAATTCGAGTCCTGAAGCAATTCCCCTAGGCTATATTCCAACCCCTAGTAAAGTTTCACTTCACGTTGCTCCATCCTCTCCTAGTTCCTCATCCACCTCTCAAAGCTCCTTTTCTACTCCTCCATTCACTGCACATACTCCTCCTATTACCACTGTTGTTACTACTGTTCCAATCGTTCCATTTCTTCCTGCTGTTCCATTTATCCCTGTAAATATGGCTAATAGATATGCACCTTTACAGTTGCCCACAAATCCTGGGGCTATGCCTCAGGATTATCAAACTAAAATCACATATTTTGATGGTACTGGTTCTAACACAGACCTGCAACACACCAAGAAAATGCAGGACTATTTTGAGAATTATGAAATAGATGATGATCATGTAAGAATGAAGATTTTTGTCCAAAGTTTAACAGGATATATAAGGCCCTGGTTTAGAGCTCTTCCTGCAAATTCCATAGCTGACCCAGAGGCTCTTTACCAAACATTTCTTAACAGATGGGAGAAGAAGAAATATCCGCTGCACATTCTGTCTGAGTATGACACTATCAAAAGAGGCCCTCAAGAAACTGTCTTAGACTATTGTGCTAGGTTCAACATTATTTACAATGCTATTCCACAAAACCTTAGACCTCCACGTGATCTAGATTTATACAAATTCCCTGATGGTTTTGATTATGACATGGCATATCAATTGAGGGAAAGAGCCCCTCAAAACTTAGCAGACATGCAGAATGTAGCTGTTAGTGTGGAGGCAAACCTAATTGCCAAGAGAAACAGAGCAAGAGTTGAGAGAAGAATTACTTTTAAAGAAGAACCTTTAGCATTTGAGAAAAAGTTGGATACAATCATGAAAGACATGCACAGTTTTGAAAATAGAATGGGAACTATTGAAAGAAAAACATCATGGGAAGGACAACAAGGTAATGCTATCAGAAACCAAAATTTTAGAAAAAACGAAAGCCCAAACGTTGGAAGGGCTGGCCCAGACCAAGATATCAGACCTCCTTTCCAAGAAAACTATGCTGAAGCATCCACATCTAGTGAGCCAATAGAGGACTCTCATATCAACTTGATGGGTTTGAAGAGTGAACAACAAGTTTTTCTAACCCAAGAAGACCAAGATGATCATGATATAAATCAATTTCAGACTAAATCCGGAGAGTCATTTGACTTCAAGGAAGGCTATGATGCAGCAGTATATGAAGTCCACAAGCAGTACAAATTGAGGACTAGAACCATTGATGTGCCCGAACCTACCAAACCAAAGGATACCAAACAGCCTAAGAAGATAAAAGATAAGGCTGTTCTCACAGAACCTTCTGATAAAACAGTCTCAAATCCAAAAGAAGTGACTGTAGAGGATGTATCAGACATGCAGACTTTAAAGAATCAACCATTGGTATCCTCTTCCTCAAAAGAAAATTCAAACAGCACTCTTGAAAGCCTTCCCAAAACAGAAATATTTCAAGACAACACTCAAGATCAAGAGAAAAACGCTAACAATGCAATTGAAAAGGGAAAATCTGCCAGTCACAATACTAAAACCCAATTAGAAAAACCATTTGATTTAGAGGCAGAAATTGGTAAACTAAAGATATCTATTCCTCTCTCTGAGCTTGCTAAACATGATGTATATAGGCAGCAAATCAAGAGATCGCTGCAAATGCCAGAGAATAGGGATGATGTTAATGTTTTAGATGATTAACCTGAGCTCCTTTTCGATCCTGAAGTTGATGGCAAATCAGCAAATGGAGCTGTTTTACCTTTTTATGTCAATTTACATATCCATGATAAAGTGTTGCACAATGCTATGTTTGATTCAGGTGCTTCACACAACCTAATGCCCAAAGCTGTAATGGATAAGCTAAACCTTGATGTCACTAGACCATACAAAGACCTATTCTCACTTGATTCTAGTCAGGTCAAGTGTTTAGGCTTAGTCAAAGATTTATGTGTGTTTTTAGTCCAATACCCTAACAAAACAATCCTAATGGACGTGGTGGTAGCTGAAATTCCACCAAAGTATGGCATGCTGTTATCAAGATCTTGGGAGCCAAACTCCAAGGATCTTTGCAATTAGACCTCTCTTATGCCACTATTTCAGTATTTGGGCAACCAAAGAGACTGTATAGAGAAACATTGATGAAGTATGTGGTAAGCAGTGAGGAAAAGCCCCAAAACTTTCCCATCTATTCAATCCATTCTGATATGGATTCTTTCATTTTGTTTAATGATAATATTTGTCCTCCGACTGATGATAAGCCTTTGGCTTTAGAGCAAGAAATCTACACAAATCAAGAATCAGTTGCCCAAAGCATTGAAACTGTTAAAACAATTGATGCAACCAGCACACAAGGAAAACTACATGAAACACAAAATTCAAATCTACCCACTCCTAAAATGGTTGAAACTCTCAATACTAGTCAAGAGCAAGGAATCCTATGGTATTTGGAGTTTGATGGTTCAGTGAATAAGCTAGGAGCAGGGGCAGGAGTGTGGATCCATAATAGGCAAACCAACCATGCAGAGGGTCATGCCTATAGATTAAATTTCAGATGTACCAACAACATGGCAGAGTATGAGGCTCTCCTTTTAGGTCTTAAATTGATCAAAGCTCTAGGAGCTACAAAAATTTCAATTTTAGGAGATTCAGATTTGATTATTCAGCAAATAAAAGGAAATTTTGTCACAAATGACAAGAGATTGAGAGCTTATAGAAGTGTTGCCACTAAATACTCAATACCTTCAAAAATCCCAACTTACCAAAATCACAAGACAGCACAACTTACATGCGCATAGCATAGCAACTTTTGCTAGCACTTGCAAGTTTCCATTCGAGCCCAATCACCATTTTACAACCGAAATAAAGCATAGGCCTGTAGTCCCAAACAATGTCAAAGACTGGCAAGTCTTTGAAAATGATGCACAGATCAATAATTTCCTCACTTTACAGTATGAATTTTCAGGCCTAAACATTGATGATGATGCCATGGATGATCAACAGCAACAAACATTAAGCCAAAATCAGCGAACTCTAACAGCTGAAGCAGCAAATCAAATGCTGCACCCAACCATCTTTGATGAGAAAAAAATTCAAGAGCTGAAGCAAATGAATTTAGAAGATATAGTTGAAGCAGAGGCCGAAGTGATGGATTTAAAAGACAATTTTCTGCCTGCTGGCCTCACTCCATTAGAGGATATGTTTGATGCAAACGATATCCCTAAGAAACCAAAGATGCAGCCCTTAAACGCTGCTATGGAAGACTGTAATATTGGGACAGCAGAGAAGCCCAAAATGATTAAACTATCCAAGTCTTTTCCTCCCGATCAAAAACCAAAATATGTTGATTTATTTAAAGAGTTTCAAGATGTATTTGCATGGAGTTTTGAGGACCTCAAGTCCTATGACACTTCAGTCATTCAACATACTATCCCTTTGAAACCAAATCAAAAGCCTTTCAAACAGAAACTAAGGATAATCAATCTTGTGCTTCTCCCCTTGATTGAGAAAGAAGTAAAGAGAATGTTTGAAGCTGGAATTATAGCACCAATCAGATTTTCAGAATGGGTATCCAACTTAGTGCCCGCAAGAAAGAAAATAGGTGAGATTAGATTATGTGTTGACTTAAGAAATTTAAACCAAGTCTCTCTCAAAGACCATTACCCTTTACCCAAAATGGACCATATTTTACAAAGGGTAGTGGGGTCTTCCAGAATTTCATTGCTTGATGGCTTCTTAGGTTTCAATCAGATATTAGCTCACCCAGATGATCAGGATAAAACAGCCTTTACAACACCATGGGGAACCTTTAAATATGTAAAAATGCCTTTCGGACTTAAGAATGTAGGTGCTACCTTTCAAAGGGCCATGGACATTGCCTTTGCAAAATAAGTCCATGATTTCTTAGTAGTCTACCTTGATGACCTTACCCCATTTTCAAAATCAGACCAAGAGCATCTAAAACACCTAAGGCAAGTGTTCCTAACTTGTAGGAAGTATGGCATATATTTAAATCCAAAGAAGTCCCTGTTTGGTCTTGAGGAAGGCAAACTTCTAGGCCATATCATCTCAAAGGATGGTATTAGAATCGATCTGGAAAGGATTCAAGCCATTCTCCAAATCCCTTATCCAAGAAACATCAAAGAGTTGCAAGCATTCCTAGGAAAGATCAATTTCCTAAGAAGATTTATCCCTAACTTGGCCGAGCTGATAAGATTGTTAAAAAACATGCTCAAGAAAGATTCCAAAGTTAAATGGTCTTTAGAAGCCAAACAAGCCTTTGAGTGCATAAAAACTGCATTAACCCAAGCACCAGTCCTCACAAGTCAGCAATTTGATAAAGATTTCATCATCTTTTCCTTTGCATCTGAACATTCCATTGTTGCTGTCCTTTTGCAAAAGATGACTAAGGAAATGAAAAGCCTATTGCTTTCTTCAGCCGAGCCCTTAGGGATGCCCCCTTGAAGTACCAAATCATGGAGAAGCAAGCATATGCCCTTGTTAAAGCAATCAAAGACTTCTGAATTTACATCTTATACTCCCATGTGATTGCATATGTTCCAAACTCTATTGTAAAAGACATATTAACTCAAGAGGGAATAGAGGGAAAAAGAGGCAAATGGATTGCTAATATCCTAGAGTATGACATTGAGATAAAGCCCACTAAACTGATAAAAGGACAAGGTTTAGCCAAACTGATGTCCGAAACAAATTTTCAAGCCCTAGACATAAATGAACTAGACAATGAACAGGAGCTGGCGACTCCACAGATCAGTCAGGCCTTCTTGCAATCACCTTGGTATGCTGATATTTGTTTTATATTGTTAAACCTGCATGCTCCTCTAGGGTTGTCCAGAACCAAAAAGAGATTTTTAAAGATGAAAGCTTCAAAGTTTTGTGTCTTAGATAGTGCCCTGTTTTGGAAAAATCATGAAGGAATATTGCTTAATTGTCTAACTTTGAATGAAACTGACAATGTTATGAAGGAATTTCATGCAGGGGACTGTGGAGGGCATTTGTATTGGAAGTCTACTGCTGATAAGATATTAAGGGCTGGTTTCTATTGGCCTTCTTTGTTTGCAGATGTCAAAAAGTTTGTTGTTTCATGCCACAAGTGCCAAATCTTTGAAGGAACAAGAAAGCTTCTACCCTTGCCCCTTAAGCCCATTTCAACCGAGAAGCCTTTTCAACAATGGGGTCTAGACTTCATTGGAGAAATCCATCCCTCCTTTTCAGGCCAACACAAGTGGATTCTAACAGCCATAGATTACTTTACCAAGTGGATTGAAGCCATCCCATGTAGGCAAGCCAATGACTCCACCATTATCCAATTCCTTGAAACCAACATTCTATCCAGATTTGGCTGCCCTGAAAAGATCATTACAGACAACGTTGCTGCCTTCAAATCCAAGAAAATGATCAGTTTTTGCCATAAATTTCACATTACCTTAGGCCACTCCATAGCCTATTACCCTCAAGGTAATGGCTTGGCCGAATCATCCAAAAAGAGCCTGATTAATATCATCAAGAAAGTGCTGGAAGAAACAAAAAGAACTAGCACAAGAAGCTCACAAATTCACTGTGGGCTGATAGATTGACAACCAAGAGATCCATTGGGACTATCCCATATGAATTAGTCCATGGAATGGAGGCAAGATTCCCTTCATCTTTGGGAATCCCTGTTATCAAGTTGCTGCAAGAAATTCAAGCTGAGCCAAATGATATCCAAAGAAGAATCAATCAAACCATCCATCTTCAGCAAACAAGAGAGCAAGTGTATAACAGAGTGCATATTTTACAAGAGAAGCTGAAGAAAATGTTTGATAGAAGGACCAAGGCCGAAGACTTCTTTATAGGCAACAAAGTATTAAGATGGGATTCAAGGAGGGAAGATAAAGGAAAGCATGGCAAATTCGATTTCCTGTGGAAAGAGCCATATGTTATTAAGGCAGTGCAAGGAAACAATACATATTTTCTGAAGAGTTTGGATGGCACAGAAGCTGAGGAAGGCCCTGTTAATGGCCGCATGCTAAAGCATTATTTTGACCCCTTTTGAATATAACGCAGTTGTGTGTTATTTTGTACATTAATATTTGCATTATCAACACTTTGTTTTTACTTTTTTCAGCAATCCGATAAGGAATCAGCACAGCAAAGTTTTGAAGGAAGGATCAAAGAAAATGCACCATTTCAGATCTCCGTTATTGAATTAATTTCAAGGAAGTGCTCAGGCATAAATGAAGACAATAGTAAGCACTCAGCCAGCAAAAGACAACGCTGTAATTTCACAGCAATTCAGTTAAAAAGTGTTGCATGCAGGTTGAAAAAGAGTCAGATCATATAGCAGCCAACAAAAGAGATTTTCAGTTATACAACAGCAGTTAAACAAGGCATTCTGACCTGCTGTTCTTGGCTTTTCATCTGGAAAAGCCATCCCCAAGTGGAGCCATTGTTAGCCTCCTATTGCAATAGGTTTCATATTTCATGATTGACAGTGGAAATGCCAAATATGTCATCTTTTTCATGCTGCAAAGGTTCCATATTTCCTAGAAAAACTCAAAAAATTTAAAAAATGTAAAGAGGGTATGCCCTAAAAGAAAAATCAAAGGGCAAAAAGAAGAATTGGCCAAAGAGAAAAATGAAAGAAATGAACCCCAATCAAAAGGCCAGGAAAGTGTGCAAGCTCAAATGCCACTACTATGTTCCATTTCTGATGAATTATTCCATTTTTGAAGGATTTCATAGTTAAGGGAAGGCCAAACAGCTCAATCTTGGCTTCCCTAGGTTTAAATTGCTTGTTTTAGAAGATAGAGAATAAAGATCTGTCCAAACTATTTAATCTTGGCAGATTATTAGTTAGGTAGAGAAGCAAGGGTGCTCAACAACTTAATCTGAGCCCCTGGAAGGAATAAGGGTAGATTTAGATAGGAGGATAACAAAAAGAAAAGATGAAAAGCTGGGTTTGCTAGTTCAAGTGCACCCAAACAAAAATAAGAGAAAATGTTAGGTAAGTAGGCTGGGTAGGCAGTTTTGAGGTTGCTGAATGAAGAATTGTGATCAATTTTGTGTTTCAAAGTGTTTTATTTACTTCAGATCACAAGTGCAAGGCATTTTTCCCTTGGAGCAACTCAAGCGAGGCATGACTAACTTCCCCTTCTTCCTTTTCCCCAATGCATTCACTAATTTCCCCTAAATATGTTAAGATCTGCTTAATATCCCTAAAATTCATCATATTCCATATCATTTGCCTAAGTGAAGATCTGCTTTACTTAGGGGTGCTCATATATCTTCTATAAGTCCTATTTCCCCTTTAAAGCCTAAGATTTCCATACTTAGCGCTTTCTGATCAACATTCATATTAACCCCTAACTTTACTTTGTAAATCCCTATCTGTTTCCCCTCCCCCTACTAAAGATATGTTAAATAGCCCCTCTATATACATATCCCCTCCCTTTGGTTGAAAAATAATCATAAATATGCTTGGGAATTACTACGTTTGCCTGAAACTTGGTAAGAACCCTCATTTTTCTCATCTAGCCATCTTCCAATGCATTTGGACTCCTTCCAAAGCATAAAAACCCCTCTAAAGTGCAATCGGACCCCTTCCGATGCATAAATACCCTTTTCCAAGGAAAAAGACCCTTCTCCGATTCAAAGAAACCCTTGCAAGGCATGAAAACCCTCTTTTCCATTCAAAAACCCTCCTCTGATCATATAGAGCCTTCATCGCATCCCTTAAAGCCTTCTCCGATTCATTCCCCTCCCCTCCGACGCGATATCGTTGTCGGGGGAAGCATTGACATTGTTGGCCTTTATATATATATGCTCCGATGGAAATCCGCCGATAGCGATATCGCAATCGACGGTCGCAGGTGTTATGTGTCCGCCGATGCGATATCACTATCGCATCCGAAGCGATATCGCAAGTCGGCTATCGCAACCTTTCCCACCACAGTTCATCGTTTAGGGAAAAATCCTTGTTTTATAGTTAAACCGCCTTTTTACCGCAAATCCATGTATTTCCGCCTTTTCTCCCTTTAACGTAAAACTCATCGCTTTATTGTTATATCGCAATTTCGCTATTGCAAAGGTTGAGGCTCCAAACCCATTAACCTTTGTCGACGCAATATTGCGAATGCCCCATCCACCGTCCAATCTAACCGCTCATCCGACGGTCCATATTAAGTCGCAGCCCCCATATCGCATCGCTCATATACAATATCGCAGCGCCCATTCCACCCCCAATCGTCGATGCGATATCGGGGATCGCTTATCGCAAGCCAATATATATATAAGGCCCCGTTCCCCGCTCCCCGCCGATAGCGATATTGCGAGTAGATCTCAGCCGTTGGATCTGCCCGCGCTAGATCCAACGGCCCAGATCTTTTCTGAGCTACAGTAAATCGCTCCCGCCCAGTTTTCGTCAATTTTCCTATGTAAAGTGATCTTTCGCTTTATAAAGGAAAAAGGGGTTTTTTCACGTATTATCAGTCTGCGCCCACGCGCGCTTCAGCTCCAAAGGATTATGATCATTTCTCAGCCATTTTTGATCGCTCCAAGCCCAAATTGCTCCAAACAGCAAAGGTTTGGCCCCAACAAGCCTCCAGTCCACAATCTTCCACCATTTTTGCAGGATTTCTTTAGTTTTGGCAATGTTTTGATCGGCCAGGTGCCAAAACTCCTCCAAAGCCCGCAGAAGGCCATAGAAAGCGCAACAACAGTCTAATCTTGCCTTAAAATCGCAGAAAGGGCCTGATTCAAGTTAAAGTGTATCAGAGTTGCGGCATAGAGTATCAGTTAATGTTGTTTAGTGGAAATCTTAATATCAAAGCAAATGAACATTAAAAGGCCTCCAACAAAGTCAAAGAAGAATTTTTAAGCCATTAAGGCTCACGAGATCGTAGTTAATAAGCATTAAAGCCACTTGTGAGTAGCGCTGCAGAGCCCAAGGCACAGTTATGGCAATGTGGCCAGCGCATGGCTCAAAGGACCCATATTAACTCATTTTGTGCAGCTGCCTCGAGCGCAGCTCAAATAGATATTTTCATGCATTTATTTTCAGTAGATGTTAGGTTAATCCAGATTTTTCCATCAGATCTTCTCAAAGATCTTGTTTGTAGATTTTTTCTATTTAAACCACCCTGAGCAATGTTTAAAGGGTTGGTTGGTTGATAAACTCATTCTAGACTTGCGCTGTATATTTTGAAAACTTTTATGAACAAAGATTGCTGGAATGCATTGCCTATGAACTGTCTGGTGTGGATTTGATGGCTGAAGAGTAGATTACAGAATTATAGTGCTTCTACATGGATCAATAAGTCTTTCTCCCCTATTTTCAGTTTCTATGTTTATAATATCATCTATGTGTCATGATCTAAGTTGCAGGAAGAAAGAATAGTTCAGAGGTTACTTAGTTGTACTCTGTTCTCAATTCCTGTTATTTCTCTATGTTTTTTGCTAAATTAGTTATGAATATGAATACTTTATTGCTCATATTTTCTCTAGTTCCTTCATATATGAATGTTATGTAAGAATCCTTGATTGCTCCTATATAATGTTCACTCACCATCCCTCTGTTAGTATAATGAAAGCTACTTAACTGCCTTTCATTCTCTGATCTCCATTTCATCCTTATTCCAGCTTGAAATTGTTCCTTGTTTAGCTATCATGCTCTGTAGTCCTTCCTTACCAAAGAAGACACACCCAACAACCCATAATCCTTGACTCCATGCCCAATGGTCTGAACTTCTCGCACTTTGCATGCCAACTCTGTTTGAAACATCATCCATCCATCCCACCAAACTCAAACAAAACCCTTGTACATCATAACTAGCCTAAAATCATCCCAAAACAAAGCTAAATTACAAAGAGAGAGCCCTCTCTGGTTGCAGGTAGGCTAGGACCTACAATCCAAAGATTGGTTTGTGGTTACCTCGGCCGTATCCCTTAAGGAGCGAAGGGACAACCTGAGTGATAACACTTTGAAAGAAGTGAAAACAAATCCTAAACCTAATACCTAATGACCAAATTTTACTTGAAGACTCTTTGAAATGACAAAATTTGACTTTGACATCCTAAGACCACTTTGTAAGAGCATGTTTGATCGCTGGTGGAAGGCTTCAAAGAATGACACTAACAAAGTGTTTTAGTGTTAGTTCATCAAGTTATTAAGTTTCATAATTATTATGAAGGACGGGTGGTTTAATTACCTTCTACTTTCCTTTCCTTTCCTTTCCCCCCTTACACCTACAAGCAAACCTCCTTATTCCTTTACCTTTATCCCCAAAATAATAGTCCAAGTCCCACCCTCACCACACAAATTTATGTGTATAACACTTTTCCACATACTCTACCCATGAATCCATCATCCATACAATTTAAACTCCAAGCCAGACTCTCTCCTTTGGAAACTCTGCATAGGACTCCAAACTCCAAAACAAAAATACCTCCATGTCATTCAAAACATTACCCAAATCTACTTTGGGAACTACTCCACCTCTCCAATACCCATGGCCATGACCCTAAATGTCATTTTCTATGGTTCATGTGCTCACCCATCCACACTTTTGTCCACCCTTGCAACCTTTTCATGCTTTAACACGTTTTGTGAACTCCCCCTTGCTATCCCCACCATGATCATGAATAAAAATCTCCAATGTGATACAACTAGAGGTGACGACCCTCCCACTCCTTTGTGTGTAGATACCCCTAATCCCTCGCTCAAGTGGCACCACATGCACCCCTTCCTCTCCCCCTACCCTATGAGTGATTAGCTTACGTGTGGATGCCCAAACACCACCTAAGTGAATTTTTCATTTACCACCAAAGGAAAAAAACAAAGGTTGGTAGTAGGGCATCTCACACTAAGGATGAGCCATCACCACCCCACCAATGTGTTGTTAGGGCCTATAAAACAAAAAATTCAAAGTGGAGGAAATTAGTAGAAATAACACTAACTTCTTCATTTGAAGGATGATTTGTGCCTAGAAATAACCTAAATTAATTCTAGCTAGTAGGATTGTAAAAGATATCCAATGCTTATCCTTCCAATTCATATATTGAGTTTTCATTTCAAACTTTTTAATCTCGCAGTCAAACCCAAAACTTTCTTGGGACCTTTTCAAGGCTAAATCTCACTCAATTTAATTCAAATTTGTGCCAAATGAAAGAAAGTGCAATGATCAACTTTAGACTATACCTTTAATCACATGTAAACTTAGATATAGAGTTGCTAAGAGTGTTTTCTCAACTAGGTAAATTTTCAAGCTCAGAGATATTTTACATGAATTGAGCAGAGTTTGAGGCCATGTTTTATCTAGTATTCAAGTATCATTGTAGGAAACAAGGGGGGCTCAACTTTAAATATAAAATTTGGTCAAACAATGGACATATCCTTGAGGTTTGAAATCTTTTTGAGTAAACCACTACCCTTTAGAGCAAAGATAGCTTCCAACCAACCATGGGTTTCATTTCAATAATAGAAATGACCAATAAAGTACATCAATAGAAATAACATATCCCATTGGAGGCACAAATCACAAGGTAGTGGATTGATGATGTGGCACCTTTTCCACTTCTTTTCAATATATATTTTCTCAGAGGCATTTTTTCTCTCGGGATTCCTATTTCTTTTTTAGTAAGTTAACTTATAGAATATGTTTGATTTAGATTTAATTTGATTTTCAAAATTGACATAAAACATTTTGGAAGATACACTTGTCACTCTTGCAAAAGTGACAACCATCTTGTAAACGCAAAGTAACCTTTTGGCAAGAGCTAACGAGCTTGCCATAGGGCATTAAATGCCCGCTTACATGTGCCCTTGATAGCCCGATAACACACCGCCATTATTTTTTATTTATCTAGTCACCACGCACGTGTGTGTTATCGGGCTATCGAGGGCGCATGTAAGCAGGCATTTAATGCCCTATGGCAGGCTCGTTAGCTCTTGCCGTAACCTTTTGGCCTTGGGGTTTGAAGTGTAACCCTCACTCCCTCCTTAGTTATAAATAGGAAGGAGGCATATGTAATTTCTTGAAACTTTGTTTAATGGAAATAATGAAGTTACACTATATTATTTTAATATCTCTTAGTGAATATTGCTCTCTTGTGTTCATTTTCAGCTATTAGGATTGGATGCTTTATGTTGTACGTGTTATATTTTTCACATGTGAATTTCACCAGGTTAAAAACCGATAACCACACTAGTGGGGAGGGTGTTAGCACACTAGTGGGGAGGGTGTTAGCACCACTTCCCAAGTGGCTTCAAGCTGTCAAGCTTTGGGCCAATGCCTAAAAAGTTTTGGGGTTTGTTTTTGGCCTGTTTTTATGCTATTTTGACTAGTTTTTTGTCTTGTTGTAATATAATTTTGGTTAATGGATTAGGGTTATAATCTAATTTAGGTTAACTAAAAAATGGATTAGCATTTTGTATTTCATATAATGCCTAAACATTGTAATGTGAGTGGTCAATTTAATATAATGGAGAAGAAAGAGGTGTAGCTTTAAGTTAGGTTGGTTTTCTTGATTAAGGGTTTATATGCTAAATCTCCATGTACAATGTGTGTGCCATTGTTGTTATTTCTATTTTTCTTAAGAATCTATATGCTTTGCTTCGATTGCATGGGTTTAAAGCTTATTTGGTATCAGAGGATGGTTATTAGTTTTAGGTGGATGCCTTTATTTCTAGGGTTTACCTCATTCTTGATAAAGAAAATTTAACTTGGGCGCATGATAAATTTTTTTAGTGAGATATTTGTGATAGGGATTCTTATGTGGAAATAAATGGTGTGCAATTTAAGAATCAATTTTAAGAAATTTGATTATCGTAGCTTTGAGCTATGGAAGCTAAAGATGGAATATTCTCTTGTAGAAAGAATATTGGGCTATTGCAGATCCAAGTACAAAGCCTAGTATTATGTCAAAATAAGATTGGGAGAACCTCGAAAGAAATGAAAGAAGTATAATTTAACTTAGCCTCTCAAATTCAATGTTGTTATATTTCTTTGGAGAAGACAATGCAAATAAGCTAGGATAAGTCAGGGAATTTGTATAAGTGAAAGTCGCTAGTTGTAACACCCCCAATTTTGATCCCCATAACAGTAAATGTATGTGTTTATGATGAATGGATAAACATTGAACAATGTAATGTATAAAGGCAACATTGATAATAAAATACATTAGAGGCTATAAATGGAGAAAGACAAGAAACATGGGGGTTATGATTCTATAAGAGAATAAAGAAATAGGGCTTAGGATGCTCAAGGGGTAAAAGAAAGATAATATTATTTTATTATGTATCAATAACCTTAAACATTAGCATTATTAAGCCTTCAATTTATACTTTCCCAAATTTATGACCTTGGAATTAATGGTTAAGGGAGATACTTGAGCTTCTTAGGAAGACGTGGTATGTGATTGACATGCAAATATAACCCTTGTTGTTGGTCATGCAAAGGGTGGTTGTTGGTATTTGAACATTCATGCTACCTATATTTTTTGTCTTTGAACTCAAATTGTCATAGGATGGTTGTAATAAAAGTATGGAAAATCACTACCATGAAACCATGAAGAAATTGTGACCATGTGTAAGGGGAAATAGTTATGAATCATTCACCTTAAAAATAATTAAAAACCAATAATTGAAGTCCTCTTCGAGGGTAAAACTCATTTTAAAATGAATATAATGTACAATACAATATTTGATACTCTTAAGACTTCATAGTCTCAGTATATATATAGGAGAGAAAGGGTACAATTATAATAAAATGGGACCATCAAATGTTCTAGCCTACATAACAACATAGCAATAGAAATGTAATCTCTCAATATCTAGGATTAATAAAGGGGTTTTAGGGTTAACATGGGGCTTATATGGGTCTTAACAAAGAATGTGGTCATTAAGTAAACTTACTTATAGTTAAGAACCCTTGAAGTCCCCAATAATGATATTTCCTAGCCTATTTGTGCTAGAGGCTAGGAGGGAAGTGGGAAAACGTAAGGGACTACATGCTTACAAATAGGGATCTCATTCCTTGGGTTGTGCAGCCTTATGGGAAAAGAGATTTGTTGGATCAATATAATTTGTTGTAACAGGTTACAGATTATGAGATTCTAGGAAAACTTTGGATGTGTGAGAGGATTAGTGATGGCCTTGGAATAACAACAAGAATGCTTCCCTTCCTAAACTTACTACTTTATTGTCAACCTAGGGTTCATATGGACTTGTGAGGTGTTATGCACTGTGTACACAAAACACATCTATCTATGTTCTCATCCATCTATCTAGTACATTGTGTACCTATCTATTGGTTTGGGTTCATGATATCCTATTTCTTACTCTAAGTACTTTAATAAGGGGAAAATCATAAAGTAAGGAAAACAATATATGACTATGAAATCAAGATTAAATTAATTATTGAATGCTAGAAGTGTTGTAAACCAATTGACAACTATTTAGGAAAACAATTGATTTGTAATGAACTAATGTGCCTTAAAACTGATAAGAAGCCAATAATTACATTCCACTTCGAGCGAGAAACCTCCTTCTAAAATGAATACAATACTTGATGAAACACATATATATCGGTTAACATTATTTGAAAGAAACTATTGTATGAGGTTGAAAACAAAGTACTTTTTAACTAAATTATTGCATAAGGAATACTAAAAACAAGGTAATTGAACTATTGCATAAAATAAAGTATTGTTGAATTGAAATTAAGTTATCATAAAAATATTCAATACTTATAACTAAGCTCCCTACCCCTTATAAAGCATCATAGCCTAATACCATCATTGTCACACCTGGAGCCATCAATCATTGATTGTAAATGCAATAAAGAGTGAGAATTGTGTTGTTCTACAAGAAATGTAATAGATGTATAGATAAACCTACACGATTACAAGAAATTTGCTAGAATGTACACACAACTTGGCTTTATTCCCAAAACTAATGCAGTGTGACATACGATAAGAAACACATGAATAATAATACTAGAATGGAATTATGATGAAATAAAAACAAAGTGGGCCATTTTCTATAGGGCTATAATTGATCTACAGGAAATAGAACATAAATGTATTTAACCAACATAATTTTAAATTAAGCATGTTAACTAGTATGGAGTAGAAAAATACTAATATATAAATCCAAAGAAATAAAGGTAAAGATACATAAGGGTATTTGATCCCTCCTTAGTGGGCCCAACCCAAGTAGCACAAGGATCCTTAAAGAAAACTAATGAGTAGAAAAATATAACTTCTTCATTGATTCATCAGAACATGGTACAAAAATGGATCAAAGATTCAAGTTCGCAAAGTTTTATCATCGACATGTCAATTTAAATAAAGATTTCAAGGCTAATTTCATCCTCCCTTAAGGCTAGTCCCTATGTTATATTTATACTACTAGCTAGGATGAATTAAGATTGTTAATCAAGGAGGGATTTTATCTTTGAGATTTATTGGATCATGATCCTTGTACCTTGGTGATTTCCTTTTGGTTCCTTGGAGTTTGATTTTGAGGAGAAGAGTTGAATGATCTTCTTTAATATCTATCAATGAACCAAAGGTAGGTGAGGAGACATGATTCCTTATTTTTCTCAAGGTGTTGGGACATAGGATCCTTTGTGATTTGACCCATCACATTAGTATGTGTGTGATGTTATCACCTGGATTGAACCTCAAGCTGAAGGAAGGCAATGCCAGGGTAACCACAAACCACGCTTAGCCAAGTAGATAGCCCTACTAGGCTGGGAGAGGGCTCTCTGTGTAAGGATCTCAGCCAAGATGACTGGATCATGTAAAGGATATTAGGCTAGGTATATTAGCACGAAGTTTTGCTTGGATTTTGAAGGGGTTTTTCCGGATCAGGAGGAGCTGGACAGTTTAGGGCTAGGGAATTAGGTCAAAATTGCAAGGTGTTCAATGGGGAAAGGTAGGCATAAGGTTTAGCACTCTAGGGCTTGATGAGGTGAGATGTTTTAGACTGGTGAGAAGCTAAGAAGAGCATGTGAAAACCATGGATCCTTCCTAGACTGTAGAAAACATGAAATGGTGAATGTTTTCCCAAAGCAAAGCACTAATGTAATTAATTATGCCTATCAAACTTGAAAGCATTGACTTAGAAGCAATGAAATGATTAACGAAGTATACAAAACACATTAATAAATTGTACTAAAACTCCATACCACATGGATGCCATAAAAATAGCTGCAATTCTTATTAATCTCCTGCTAAATTGCTACAAAATGATGTACAATCAAGGTTTGAGCATCTAGCTGAATCCAACCTTTTACAATGAGAAAGAAGAAGAAGATATAGGCTTTGTTTCAACCTCCTCCCATCCTCATGGGTCGAATCCCTAAGATGAGGAGCTAATCTAACCAACACTGAACAAGAAACAGGAATATAGGCATCTCAACAACTTGCCTCTAAAAGTGAAAAAATGATTCATTTGAGCTCAAATTGACTTCTAATGTAATGAATCTACCTTCTACTACTAGTTATCCATCATATGTACATGCCAAGTCATCATTTACAATGGTAAAACATCCTCCATGAGAGAGAATCCATGAACACAGTCAAAAAATGGAAAAATAGGCATCCTGTGCAAATTTTCCCTACGTGCAGTGCCATTGGCCCAACGCGCAGTGCCACTTTTAGGTCCCTTTTGGAGGCCTTCTTGAAATCTAAATTGAGCTCATGATAGCTCATTGGAAAGATATTCAAGTCTACTTTCCAAAACACCTAGAATGTATGCATTTGAAGCTCATTTGACCCCTCAAAACATGATTCTACCAAGACTGCATCTGTGTGTCCAAAAAGGGGTAGAAAGGTAATTTTTAGGGTGTTTTTTTTATCTTTTAGTGGACCAGTTCTACCCAAAAAACATAGAAAATCCATAGGGTGCATGTCCTCATCGCTCTGAAACCAAAAATTCAAACCATTTGTGCATTGGGTTCCCCTTGGAAATGCGTAGTGCCACCGCAATTTTCTTGTGTGTAGAATTTCAAAATTTGCAAATGTCAAAAACTCTTCCAAACTTGGCCAAAATTGGTGAGAAGCACCATCATCAAGTATCCTGATGAGTGAAGGAAACTTCAACAAGCAACCTAAGCCTATCATCCTCCTTTTTTCCTTTCAGAGCCCGCCTTAGCCTAGCTTTCATCTTTTTGACCCTCATGTTGCAAATTTTGTTTCGGGTCCTGTAATGGTAGGCCATGTGCCTGATCATTTGATTGTCTATATTTGCCTTTTGAAACAACTTCTCAAGGTGAAAATTGACTCTCTCAAGCCAAGTCTCTCTATCATCTTTAATTTCCTTCTCAATAGGAGTCAAAGTGACCTGTGCCTCTTTGTCACTTTGTCGTTTTACCTTGAGCAGTTCTAGCTCCATGAGGACTTGTTTGTCACTCAATTGCTTATTTTCTTGTTCCAAATATGTGATGACATACTTGGCCCTCTCCAAATTGTCCATGAAAGCTTGGACTTAAGCCTCCTTTTCTTGTATGATGATTTCCTTTATTGTGTCTTCATCCTGAGCCTCTAAGTCAATTATTTCCATGCCATGATGAGTATAACGCTGCTCTAGCTCACCATGCTCTGTCAAGTCAAAGTCTCTTTCCTCCTCATCATCAAAACACTCCTCCGACATCTTTTACTTCCCTTTGTGCAGCTTCTGCACCTGTACCTGTTGTGTTGATGAAGAAGGCAAAGCCCCTTCCACATCCTGTGGAGCAAGCATTTGCCTATGGGTTGGTGAAGAAGGCAAGGTCCCTTCCACATCCCGTGGAACAAACACTTGCCTATCGGTTGCAAACAACCTCCTTGCGCCTCTCTGATATGTCATGTATGTCCTGGGCACCTCAGTAACTCTAGTCTCTTTGGCCTCCTCATCTGTTTTCACCTGAGCACTGCTAGAAGGTCCCCCTGCTTCTTGAGACACTGGTGGAGGAATTTGAGGACCCCTGAAGATGTCATGAGCAATAAATATATCCCAAGAGATGTTGAGGAGACTGAGATGATGAAGCACAATCATCTTGATCAGGGAATAATGATATAGACTGCTCATCTGCTAAGGGTATGGCTTCTTCTGGACAAAATGAACCATCTTCTCAATATTCTTGAACAAGAAATAAGGGAGGTTTAACATCCTCACCCTAGTAAAACGCACAAGAATCTTGATGTGATAGGTGTACAGCCTGGAAAATCTGCCCTCAAAAGTGAAATATTTCATGATGGATTTCATCATGGGGACATACTTGTCTTCAAGAAATCTGGAAGTAAAAAGTCTCTTCACCTCATTTCTGTACCGGGGTTTGATATAAGGCTCATAATAGTGTTCATCCAGGTCTTGGGCCTTGTACCACTTCTCCCCTACATTTGGAATCCTGGTTGCATCTGCAATGATGGAGGGTGAGACTGTGAATGTTACCCCAGCAAGAGTCACCTTGTTGTCCTGAAGATGAGCTACAAAAAGTTTGGTGAGCTCAAGGTGGTGTTGAACTCTCTCTACCTGCTCACAGAACTCATACCAGCCAAGATATATGAAACATGTGATAGCCAACTATGAGGCCTGCAATTCTCTAAGGTTTGATGGCTCTTCTCTAATAATTCTGCCTCCTTTGTGTGGTTTTCTCTGATTCCTAGCTCTATCTGCTGAGGTGTCACTGCCTGTGCTTTCCTCCTCCTCATAGTCTCAGTCTTCTCTGTCCATGTTTGCAAGGCTTAAGGTAGTATGAAGGGAATGAGTGAGATTGATTTAGGAGTGAGCGGATAGGAGATGACTTTATGGGCTAGAAAATGAATGAGGGAGTAGGAATCATAAAATGAGAGGGAGGGCTTGGTTTGTTTGAGAAATTGCCCTTTGGGAAAAGGGATAAAGGGATAAAGGGATAGGGAAAGAGTTTAGAGTTGTAGTGATAGGTGATAGGAGGAACAATGGAGGTTTAGGGTTTTAGGCATAACTAGGGAGATTTTTAGGGTTTCACATTTACCATGGGAAATGATGTTTAAAAGTTTGAAATGCAAACCAAAACTGTAGTAAGGGAGGTCAACTTACTTGCATTGAAGGGAAGAGAGGGAAAATTTTGAAGTTTTTTGAAGTTTGAGGCCTTTTTGGCCCTTCTGCTCAATGCGCAGCACCACTGCACAGACATCTAGTGCCACCTCTAGAAGTGCATCGCAGTGTAAATTTACACTGGGAAATTCTCCAGACGCGCAGCGTTGGGCCTAGATGCGCAGTGTCAAACCCTCAATGCGCAGCGCCAACCCTGCCTGCCTAAAACGCATAGGGCTAGTCTACCTACGTGCAACACCAAACCCTCAACGTGCAGCGCAAACCCTACCTGCCTGAAACACGCAGCGCCACTCCACCATTGCTCCAGAAGTGCAGCACCGCTCTCCAAAAGCGCAGCGCCACTCCACCATTGCTCCAGAAGTGCAACACCGCTCTCCAAAAGTGCAATGCCAACTCTCTTTTTCCCAAAACTCGCTCAACCTTTCCTCTTCTCCTCACTTTTTGACTTCTTGCTTGCCAAATGAGAATAATGAATTTGAAAATGAAATGTGAGGCCTTATATAGGGGTAAATTTTTATTTTTCACTTGAAAAACTCACTTTTTAATGTTTCTTGGCCTTCTCCAAAACTCTGTTTTTAATGCCTTTTCTTCTTTATTTCTTTTCAAGTGGATAATGCTCAACTTGAACTGATTTTTGCAATGTTTCTTTATCTTGCAGCAAGGAGAGATGCTTTGGTGCAGTTGGGATCATTTATTACATAAAGTGACTTAAAATTACATAAGAAATACAAATTAACTCAAAATACTCTGTTTTCACCTCAAAAGCATGTTTTTTGAGGTGAAAATTACATTAGTTTAAAAGATAATGATATAGTGACTATGACCTACAAGCCATCATGCTTGACTTATTTATCAGTCTCATACCATTGCTACCCTTTATTTACACTTTTAAATCAGGCTCTTGACCTTGGAAATGAAACCCTAAGACCTAATGAAACATGCCCTATGGCCTAATGAAAGCATGATTGCAAATTGACCATGAAACCATAACTGAAGACTACCTGAAGAAGGGTCAGCAAGTATACTCTATGAGGGAGAAATTGGATTTTATGAAGAGAAGACAACCGTCAGTGGATCAGTTTGACATGACCTAATGAAATGATGTAAAATTTCAGTATGGGACCCCTAAAATGAAAATGCAAGGAGAAAATTTTGATCCCTGATGAAAGTATGCAGATACTGACACTAACATGTCATACCCAGAAAGCAGACATGATCATAAGTATAAAACCTGTCTAATCAACAACCTCAATAATTTAATAAATTAACTATAAGAAAACATATATTATATTAGGAAAGGTCAAAAGTTATGTCTCATAAGTACAAAAGGGGTCAGAAAGTGTTGATAGGCCCTAGAATAGACAATGTGGAGGCCCATCATCATCCCCCAATTTGAATATTTGCACATCCTTGTGAAATCAAAAAAATGTAGCCTATTGTTGATGACCTTCCTTCTACTAATCCTTGTATAGCTTCTTGATGTCCCATGCAATTTATTTAGTAATAACCCCTAGTTGGTGAAATCTTGATGATTGTTATACTTCTTTCCACTCGTCCTTCTTTCTCTCTTGGTCCAAAAATGTTGGAGGTGCATGCCTAATGGGAAGAGGAGGATTGAACCTTAATCCAAACCACTTTACCTTCAATTTTCTCACTTCTTTTTAACCAAGTGGATTTTGAATAATGTTTCTCAGGGGAAATTGGGAGAGTGTAGTTCCCTATTTTCAATACCATGAGGCAAGGATTGCCATATTCTTTGGTAGGATTGGGTTGCCTCTTCTCCTAGAGGTCCTAAAGTTTCTTCAAAGTGTGACATGGCTTCTAGCTATCTCTCTTCCCATATTGGGGCCACATATTGATATGGAGAAATGGTATCATGGATGGCCAAGATATCCTCGGGGTTGGGAACCTCATCTCTAATTCAAAGAGGGCCATGGGTCTCCTATTCTCTATACTTCTTTTTATCATCTATTTTGAGCTCCTCATGTCCAATCCAAAAGGACAAATCCATTAATTAGACATCGCCAACATATGGTTTAGGACTCCACTTATAGGGGTAAGAGAGGGAAAGGCTAAGTACAATTCACTCACTCTAGCCCTCCCTTATATGTCACTTTCCTACTACACTTCAAAAAAATGGAAAATGTGTGCACCTTGGAAATATAACTATGATTCAACATCTCTTGATATAGTTGAGAAATATTTGTCAAGGATGCACCGATGACCTCTAATGTTTCATTATTGGAGGTGAATTATTTACTTGTTTCATCTAACTCCTTTTTTAGTGATCTATTTTCCAATAATGATTTCTTATTGTGGTTTGTTTCAAGTATTTTTAGAATTGTAAGCTTCTTCTATATGTGTTAGAACTACCATTGTAGCTCCTATGCATTGTCCTCTTTTTATTCCCTTTTCTTTCTTTACCTATGCCATCCTCTTCCACTAAGGGTCTCTATATTGTTCTTCCAACTCCAAAAAAGTATTGTTTAAGAGGAAACTTGGTGTTTATTCTTCTGTAATGTCCCTTCTTGGACCTTGGAGGGAAAAGGATATTGAATCTTAGACTATCTAGATCCATGGGGCTTCACTGGGGGAGCAATATCATACCACGTGGGTTCATATTGGGGGATATATATTGAGGAAAAAATGACATAACATATTGGCGGATATATAAGGCGTAAAAGGTTTTTATATTGGTAGGTATTAAAAATGGAGTTCAAAGTTAATGAAAAAATATAAAGGGGTATAAAAAACATTAATGAAAAAATGGATACCTACAATATCTAGTGGAAGTAGGGGTATTTTAAATTGGGCAGGTGTATTGGGTTCATATTGGTAGGGGGTTAAATAATGTGATTTTTAGGGGTATTGTTTAATATGCCATGAACGCACGTGATAGGACGAAGGTTCATTGAGTGAAGCCCCGTGTCTAGATCCCATAGGATAATGACACAAAGAATAAGGGTCATCGTAAAAAAATAGAATAATAGTTAATAAAAAGGGTAAAAAGTCACTTTCAAGTGAATTAAGTGACCCATGATATTAACAATGGTATTTCCCATGGTATTCAAAGGAGGGAATCGTTATAAATGAGAGGAGATTGGAGGGGGGCATGGAAGAATTATTGAGAGATTGATAAGGAGCTATAGGAGTTTCCACATCAAAGGATAAACCATGATATTTACCAGCTTCGGTATTAGAGAGACATACCCTAGTTGTAGATCATTAGCTTTGAGGTTGGAAGACACTCCCTAGTTAATTATTTACATTAAATATACATGAGCAGAATTGGTGGCATAAGAAAATCAACATCAAGAAGATCAGATTCCTTAAGAGGTCGCAACCGTTAATCCAAGACATTTTTTAGGAACAAGTTGAACCTAATCAAATGTCTTACCACTATCTCAAAGAGTTGTAGTTTGGTGATTAATTGGGAAATATGTCCAATAATTGTCTCAATGTTTGCTTTGCTATTAGGTTGATAAAGGTTGAATCCTTCGGGCCAATAATTGTCTCAATAAGGCCAATTTGAAATGAAACAAAAGTAATCCATCATCTATGAAGGGAAACACTATTATCTAGGGATTGATTACCTTTCTCATGATCCGAATTAAAAATTATAAAAGGGTCAAATAGAATCTAGGCTAGGGTTGAGCATCATATGTTGGATCAAATTTCTACTCACCTCGAGAGGATAGGAGTTCCAATTTCATTATCTTATGAGGGATAATATCAATGTTGCACTCTCTAGCTATCAGGTTAAGTTAATCGACCACACTACTATACGTAAGAGGAGTTTAATATTATAGACTACGTAAGGGTTGGATCTATCATATGCAAGGGATAAGATCGAAGTTGTCAATAACTGAATTCTCCAGATGCCAAGTTGAGATTATGGATTCATATGACTATACATTATGACCTACATAAGGGATGAATTTAGTAATTGTGAGGGTCAAAGTTGAACTCTCCAACTACCGATTATTTTCATAGGGGCTACTTTCCATTAGCTAGACAAGGGTCGATTCCACCAACTAGATCGAGCTTCATTTCCACACCAATTTGATCGATTATTGAGTGTTCCTTGTCCAAGAGTCAAATCCATTTGTCAAAATCATTGTTGAGGGTGTATCGTTAGGAGTGGGGGGCGAGTTTCATGATCGAGGTGGAGGTTTCCAAGACAAGGAGTTGATTTCCTCACTATTGAATCAGAGCCAAGTTTAATTATCAAATCATGCTAAGACTGAGATCACATTACCAGGTTTATTTGTCTAATCAAGTTAGTATTACAGGTCCTGAAATATTTGTTGTCGATTAGATTCTTGCGTTAAGAAGATTGCAAACCATTGTTGTCTATGTAAATTACTTAGCATCATTAGTAAAGTAATTCTTCTTCGAGCATAATATTATTAGTGAAAGACGAAGTGGCTAGTTTCACTTCATACCAGTAAGGAGTCAAATTATTGATCGATATTTTTAAGAGAAAAAAGATCAAACTGTCACAAATAATGTTGGGCATGTTTTTCTCAATGTTCTCAATAGGTTTCATCCCCCCATTTTGTAAAATCCCTCCATATTTTTTATTCAAAAAAAATTGTTGGATTTGCAATGTATTTTCTAGTTTATTCAACTATTGGTGTTTTCCATTAATTGAATTCACATGGATCCATGTAGCTATTTCTTGAAATTAAAATTTTGTAACTAAAATCCTTTGGAGATCTAGTAGATTAAATAGAGGAACATTACATTTTCCCTTTGTGTTTCCTCTTCTTTTGTTGCTTTCTCCTCCTTTGGTGTTTTCTTTCCCAATGTGAACTCTTAGTGGGATTAGAAGAATTATCAATGTTGACTATGGAGGTAGAAAGCAGAGATATCATCTTAACAATGCCTTGTGACCTTGTCCTTTTCCTTCTATAGGACTAACTACCTATCTAGCAAGTTGATTTCTTTCCTTTAGCTTAAGAGGACTTGTTGGGGTTGATCCGAACTTATGCAGGAACACAACAAAATACAAAAATACCCATATATATAGAGATGCAACATAAATAAAACTTCATTTCATTAATATCAAAGAATTGAAATATGTTTATATACATAAATAAAAACAAACTAGCTCGGGCGATGGTAGCTTATCTCTGAGAAGAGATGTGGCAGCTACATGCCTCTTAACTGTGTTATAATGAGGCTTAAAGGCATATTTATTATTGAGAAGCAATGGAAAACCCAAAACATCCAAAAACCTAACCCTAGGAGATGAAGCGCCAAAACTGTGGGCCTTGTTTGGCTAAATTGGTACATCAACTTCCCGGGGTCGTAACTTTTGCATACGATCTTCGTTTGGCTATCATAATACATCGTTTCAAAGATATCAAAGAGGAAGCCGAAAAAAACTAGTACACTAGTTTGGGACTTTTCCAATCTCTCCATTTTCCCTAAAAACGTCTTTTATTCCCTCAAAACGACTCTAGAAGTTCAGGCCTTAAAAACTGCCAAAAATAGTAAGTTGTGCTACAATTAAAGAAACTGAAAAGAAACAACGGTGGGGGTCCAAGTGGAATAGGCGGGTGGCCACCAATATCCACCTGGATCATTCCTCCCCCCTTAGGAGGCAATGGTCCCCATTGCATTGAGTGCCTCCATGAGATGGGGAAACTTTTGTTGAACTTGGTCCCTGGTGAGCCACTTGCCTTGGTGCAGGAGTTGGTGAGCTTTGACAACCTGATACAGTTGGATCTTCTGCTGGTGAGTGTTCTTGATCTGCATGTCCATGATCTAGTCAGTTGTGGCCTATTCCATGCAGTCTATGTTTAACTTTGTTGGTGTGAGTTGTTCTACAATGTTTGATGTGTTCAGTAATGGTGAAAAGTATGGTTGAAGGTGGTCCACATTGAACATTGAGTGAAGGCCAAGGAATGGTGGAATGTTGAGCTCGAAAGCATTGTCCCCTATAGCCTTAGTGATGGTGTAAGGCCCATATCGAAGTGGGTGAAGCTTTCGATGGGGCCCAATGAGGTGCTCCTTCTACAAATGTAACCAAACTTTGTCGCCCACCTGGAACTTGTGTGGCACCCGATGCTGATCATGATGCTGCTTGTACTTAGATTTGGCTTTGTCCAATATGTCATGGACCTACCGGCGGATGTGCTGAATGCACTTAATGAAGCTATTAGCCCTGTCAGCTTCGGACTAGACATGAGATGAATATGCCTGAGTAGCTACAAATGGTATGGCCACATCAATGTGACATAGTGGTTGGAATCCCAACCCCATCTGAAAAGGGTTGTGGCCAATTGAGCTATGGAGAGCTATGTTGTAGCTATGTTGGACATAGGGCAGGCTTTCATCCCATGTGTGTGAATGCTTCGAGTTGTACGTACGCAGAATGTGTATGATCATCCTGTTGACGACCTCTGTTTGGCCCTCAGTTTGGGGGTGGAAAGTCGTGGACTTGGTGAGCTTGGTATACAACATTGACCAGATTCTTGACCAAAATGTACTTAGGAACCTATTGTCCCGATCTGAGATAATGGACTATGGGATCCCAAAATGTAACCATACTCATTCAAAGAAGAGTTTAATAGTGGATTCCGATGTGATACTCTTCTTGCAGGCCTCCAGAATGGCCATCTTAGAGAATTTGTCGATGACCACGAAAACATAGTCGTTTCCATGCTTAGTAGAAGGAAGGTCTGACATGTAATCCATGGAGATGGATTCCCAAGGTCGACTAGGAGTAGGCAAAGGAGTATATAGGCCTTGCTTCTTGATGGTTAGTTTGGAAATGGTGTGGGAAATGCAAGATTTGATGTACTTCCCAACATCTTGATGAAGGTTTGGCCAATAAAAATACTTCTGTGGCACTACCACTATTTTCTCTAACCCGAAATGTCCAGCGACCCGACTGTAGTGCGCCTCCCAAATCATCTTGGCGCGCTATCATGAAGGAACACAGATGTGTCCCAAGTGGCATAACAATGCATCCTGGAGGTGAAAATTTTGAAATTGGTTACCTTCCAAGATTGTCTGGTATGTGATGTTGAATTCTGGATTTCTCTTGTAAAGATGCAACCACCCCACAGTCTCATGCCCACAAGAGTCAAGCATAGTGCTCAGTGCCATGACCGGTGGTTGGCTGAGGCAATCTGCAACATTGTTGGTGTTTCCCTTCTTATACTTAATGTTCAAATGGAACTGTTGTAGGTATGTGAACCATTTTTTATGGCGATCATTCTACAACTTCCCTTATGTCTGTATGAACTGCAGGGGTTGGTGGTATGTGTGGGTGACCATCTCCTTCCCCAGAATGTGATGCTGCCATTGTCAGTAGACCTGCACAATGGAATACATCTCTTTGTCATAGGTGGGATACTTTCGGACTATGTCTAAAAGTGTCTCACTATGATATGCCACTGGATGCCCCTACTCAGTAAGAACTACACCAATAACATAGTCAAAGGCATCTATCTCAATCTCAAATGGTTGTTATAAGTCTAGTAATGTGAGCACTGGTGTAGAGCAGAGGCGATGCTTCAACTCGGAAAATGCCTTATTTTGGGATTCTGACCAAAAGAACTTTTCTTTCACTCCACCCTTTGTGACTTGAATTAAAGGCCAAGTGATATGAGAGAACCCCAACACGAACATGCGATAGAAATTGGCAAGGCCTAGAAAGATGTGGAGCTCTCTTAGAGTGTGATGAGCCTCATCATTGGGTAATTATATGGGCCTTAATTCACCTCCTAACATAGTCAAACCAGCTATTCTCACAACTTATTGCATACTTTTGATTATATTTTGTTTATGAGATGAGTTAGAGTTGGATATTTTTCTTTGTGGTCTAATGTGTATTTAATGTAGGATTAAAGGATAAAAGCAAGGAATTTTGGCAAAGACCTTGGTCAAAACTCGAATGGGACAAGGGAGAGGAATTATAGGAGGTAAATCCTCCTCATTTACTACCCCTCCATTCAAATATTCCTCCATCAGCTCAGAGTGCAAACAGCCAAATCATGAGGACTAGAAGGCAGCCGAGCAAGTGAAAGTCAAAGCACCAATTTATCTCGAGTTTGGGAGCCAAGCCTCCCTAATTTTAAGGAAGTCATTGGATACTTTAGATGTATAAGTAGATAGGCCTAGGACCTCAGTAGGATTCGGATTTTTGATTGTAAAACTTTACTCTTTTTTCGAGTTGCAAGACTTGTGACAGTTTTTGATGTAATCCATTGTTTTTGATAATAAGAATGAGCTTTGTTTTGAGCCAGCATTGAGTTAACTCAGAGGGCTGAAGCTCTTGGGTTAGAGCCCAACCCTAGAAACTAAGGCTCCTCTTTATTGTACCTGTATGCTAGCGCAGATTCATGATTTAATTGTTCATTTGCTTAAATAGCTGCATTTCCATTACAACAATGTAGCACATAGATTCATGGTTTAATCGTTCATTTGCTTAAGTCACTGCATTTCCATTACAGCAGTGTAGAGTAGACTGGTTATGTTTTAGTTTTCTTCCATTTGTTCCTTATTTCAATTAGCAGGTTAGCAAGGAGAAAAATATCACCATAAGGTTTTCAGTAGGTGTCTCAGCCTCAACTCCTCCCTCTAGGACCATGGATTGAGGAAGAGACTCTTCTGCAACCCCAAAACACAGATTTCTAGTTCTTGCATGAGCTTTGGGAGTTTGTCATCTTGATTCAGTACTTGGTTGATTCTATCATCATCTTTTTCCATCACTCTATTTCTATAATAAGATCTCGCTCGTATTCTCATTTCCTTCAGCACTTTCTTCATGCATAATATAGGCGGAAGCTAATAAATCACACCTTAATCAGATTATACCCATAGATTTCCTTACCATCTGATCCACAACAAACCTGACCAATCACCATCAATCGTGTGTCACATATTCATTTCAACATTTAACTTTAGGCGCTCCAAATCTCCACCATCGATCTATTTTGCTTGATCCAACAGCTATCGCGCCACCCGCTCGCCAACTAGCTTGGCCGATCTCCACCGTTGATCAATCCCACATGATCTAACGGCTATCGTGCAATCTTGCATGGATTATTGCACAACCGATATCCAACCGAGAGCACACAAGAAAAGTGGTTTTCCCATGCTACGTGTCATCCACTTAGGCTAATTGCGTGAAATTTAGGAATTCGCTTACAGCTCTTAGGGTGCGCGAGATACTGCTTACCACCTATATTCATTTCAACGTTTGACATTAGGTGCTCCACATCTCCACTATCAATCTGTTTGGCTTGATCCAACGGCCATTGTGTCACCCGATCACCAACTAGTTTGGTCAATCTCCACCGTTGATCAATCCCACATGATCCAATGGCTATCGCGCAATCTCGCGTGAATTATTGCACGACTGATACCCGAATGAGAGCACGCGATAAAAGTGGTTTTCTCATGCTACATGTCACTCACTTAGGCTAATCACACAAAATTTAGGAATTCCACTTACAACTTTGAGGGTACGCGAGAAACTGCTTACCACCTACGAAGACCGCTCCATCATTCTGCACGTTTTTTTTTTTCTTCTGTCACCACATGACTTAATGTGATCCATCCATCGATTCACTTAAACTCCATGATAAGATCTCTGTCGTTCATCTTCTGTTAATCTTGTTCAACCATCTATTAACTCAATCTCCTGTGATAAGATCTCTGCCGCTCATCTTTCATTAATCCTATTCGTCCATCTATTCATGTAATCTCCTGCGATAAGATCTCTGCCACTCATCTTCATGTGCACTGCCACTTCATTACGTCTTCCTTTCTCTGATTTTGATCTTCGATTTCTTTTCCACTTGACTCCTTCCCGAACTCTGTTCTACGTATCATTTAAATGCTGCCACTCCATAGACCTTCTAGCCATCCTCAACCACCTTCCATCCACCTGTCACATCTACAAGAACACGTAAATTGCATGCTTGATTTTACCAAAAAAACCAAAAAAGCGAAAACAGATTTAGTTTAGTTTCTTTGCTTACACATTAGTTTGGTTTGACGCTCTTTACTTCTGTAACTTAGATAACAGCATTAGGTTAGTGTTGATTTAGAAATTCTGCTTAGCATAACTGTTTAAATGGTTAACTAGGATATGGCGTGATTTAGCATTACATGTTGTTTTCTTCATTGTTGCAGTAGAGTAGCTCTCTTAGAATATATTTTCTCTTCTTCCATCAAAAAATAAAGCTTCTTCTGACTCTATAGAAGTCTGGCTTGGAACCCCTGGGGTCTTTCACCAAATGACAAGTGACAACAGGCAGGACCTTCACTTCTACTTGTGCATATAGCACTGTCACCTCTAGGTTTATATGAACCCCGGGTTGATAAGTAAAGTTGGTAGCCCAGGAGTTGCAGCATCCTTGTTGCAATACTGGCGCTCATCACTTTTTGGCGCCATTGCTGGGGAGGTGTCTAAGTAGAATGTGATTACTGCTTTCTCTTCTTATATTTCTAGTCTTCAATTTTCTGCCATAGTTTATTTATGCAAAAGTAATCTAGTAGCTTCCTTTCTTTCAATTGTCATTATCTGCTTTCCTTTCCTAGTTGATTCATTTCTTTTTACTTTTTGCAAAAACAAAAAAAAAAATTCATTAGTCATATTTAATTTCAAAAGTAGGAAGCTCAGGAAGAGTATTGCAAAAAAGAGATCATCTTGATATCATTTAAGGACCACATCCAAAAGAAGAAGATTCAAATAAGAAGACCACAAAACCATGGGCTACGATTGATGAAGAGCAGACATCAAAATCAGAGATCGAGAGAACTCCCTCATGGTTACCATCAAATCCTCCATGTATTCAAGAGAGCAATCAGCAAAAAGAGGAAGATTTTAAGGTCATGGTAGAAGAAGACATGAAGAATGATTCAGATCAGCAAAAGTACCAAGGACATCACAACTATATTGAAATATGGTTCCAGACAGTCACTAAGTTGCAGCATCACTCTCTTCCTCAACTATGCTTGATCCTTTCAAAGTCAAATCATTTGGTCTCTGAAATCCAGGTACATGTCAATGCATACATTTCAAGCCTCCACATCATTTTGTTTATCATCTTGATGTGCACATGGCTCCATTAGAAGTATTCTTATACTTGAAAGTGATTTTTTTCAAGTAGGGTAGGGTAGAAAAAAAAACAAAAACAAAAAAACAAACAAACAAACAAACAAAATGAAAAATAAGAGGAAAAAATAAAAATCTCAGGTGAAAACCTTCTTTGAGGCGCCTCAGATTGGATCATTGATTGAAAACCTCCATGAGGTAGTCAATGGGTTGGAAAAAAGAAAAGAAAAGGGAGAAAAAATAAAAGATCCTAGGTGAAAACCTCCTTTGAGGTGCCTAGGCAGACCTACTAGTTGAAAATCTCATTAAGGCGGCTAGTAGGCCTAGAAGAAAAAAAAATAAAATAAATCCTTGCTCCATGCATCTCTTTGATAAATGCATGCACTCTCCAACATCTGCAAGCAACAAGAACAAGTTGGTAGCAAAAGGAAAATTGGTCAAGCCTAGTCAAAAGAAGTCAAATTTTGACTTTCTCCTACTTCGCTCAAATGCTCCAACAAGGCCAAGGCCATGTCAATCCATCACCCTTATCTATTTTCACCATCCACCCATCATTATCAAGCTTCTACCACTCATTTTCCTTGTTGTCCTAAAAGAACCTACAGGAAGCAATCCAAGGGTGAACGGTAGGTTGGTTAGGTCACCAAAATTCATTCTATACATGATCTAAACCCTCACCTCGTCCATTACCATCATCCCTGCACTCACCATTCAAAACAAAAAGAGATCAGTTTCTGCCAGTTATGAAAAAAAAAAAAGGAAAATAGAGGAGAGTAAGAGCATTACCTGAATGTCCCTTGCTCCACACACACTCCTACTCCCTCTGTCCATTCATTGCAGTATCCTCACAGCCCCAGTCAGCAACATGATTAAGAAATTCTAAGGGACCAACTCCAACTTCCAAGTAAACACCAACTTTCCAACAACGCCTGGGCCCTGGAGCATATGGTGTTAGAAAATTATGTATTACAGAGCAATGGAACACATAAAATATTGTAGAAATATAAACACAGAAAACACATAAAACAAGAGAGACCTAGATATACGTGGTTCACCCAGTTTGGGCTACATCCACGGAGAAATAGCTAGTCCTTCTTTTTATATTATCCATCAAACTGAAGAGATACAACCTACAGCAGATCCGCCGTAACACCCTCTTCGCTCTCAATCTCCTCTCTCTTCCTCACTCAAAATACAGAGATACATAGACGCAATACAATTCCCTCATATATAGTGAGGGGTTCCCTTCTAGGGCAAAAAACCCTAAATTAAACAGAACTTCTACCGTCAGATCATCCGCCTAATGAACGGCCGAGATTGACTAGAAATTACTAGACTTTTACAAGGCAATTTTACATCTGTTTTTAGATTCGAGGGCGCTGCCCCCGAACCCCCTCCAGGGGACCACTGGCCCCCAGACCCCCCAATTGGGGGGGATCGACCCCCACCCCCCCGAAACCCCCACAAGGGGGACAAGTCCCCCCCGCACCCCCCCACGTGCAGGGGTGTACAATCTTCTTGGGGTATACATCTGGTTGAGACCTTTGAATATAGAAGATAATCAGGCTCCACACCCAACATATGGTATTGGTAGATTTAAAATAAATGGGTGTAATGACGTTTTCAAAAAACTGTTGAATGTCAAAAATACGTTTTCCCATGTTAGGAAATGTAGGGATCAGAAAATTCTAAATGTATAAATGTCAAATTCCATCACTAATTGTAGTAAATTCTACATAAGTATCCTTCCCTTTATCGTTCCCTAGATCAAGACCCGGTCTATATTCGAGTAGACCCACTTGCATATCCCCTATATTTGTAGGAATTTACAGGGTAAGTTCCTCAGACAAAA
Source organism: Pinus tabuliformis (assembly GCA_031772625.1). Lineage (NCBI taxonomy): Eukaryota > Viridiplantae > Streptophyta > Pinopsida > Pinales > Pinaceae > Pinus > Pinus tabuliformis. The sequence continues at coordinate 696,639,509 of CM062815.1, forward strand.
CACCAAAGGACACCGCTCACAAACAGATCACATAAATACACCAGTATTGTTGACGTGGTTAAAACCCTCAAAGAGGGAAACAGTCCACGCCCTGAGCCAACGCGGCCACTTCAGGAAATTTATTAATAAAAGAATGAAAATTTACATAAGCTTCTCTCATGAACGATTACCCTACAAATGACCCTCCATGCTCTTTAAATAGATATCATGGACCGATCAGATGTTAAGCCACGAATCAAGTTTCGGTAATACCGAGGAGAGAATGAACTGTTGGATAATTACATATCGTGACCGTCAGATTGTAAGTTACAAAAGTACATAGTAAAGAAACACACTTTACCTAACTCTACACTAGACCAAGTTATACTTAACTATTTCCTATGTGTTGGAATATCTTAACATGCCCCCTTAAGAACAACTTGCGATAGGATTGAAGGATGTACAAATATGACACAATAGGAGAATGAAGGAGGCATTAGAGCCTATCCCCCCTTAATGACAACTTCCTGAACTCCAACCATGAATCGAAGTTTAGTAAACTTTGCCTCTGTGAGAGCCTTTGTAAAGATGTCTGCAACTTGATCATATGTTGAACAATATTGCACTTCAAGAACATGGTCATGAATGAGCTTTCTGATGAAGTGCATGTGAAGTTCAATGTGTTTGTTGCGCGATGTTGGACTAGATCTTTGCATAGTTGAATGGCACTTTGATTGTCACACCAAAGTGTAGTTGGATGCTGCTGCTGAAAGCCAAACTCTGACAGGATCTGACAAATCCACAGGGCTTCCTTACTAGCTTCTACGGCACCACAATACTCTGCTTCTGTTGAAGAAAGAGAAATGGCACTTTGTTTCTTGCAAGCCCATGTAATAGGTCTTGAACCAAGAGTGAACACATAACCTGCAATAGACTTCCAATCATCAGGGTCACCAACCCAATCAGAATCAGTGAAAGCAACCAATAGAGGAGATGCTTCTGCACTATAATGAATCCCAAACTGAATTGTACCTAGAACATAACAAAGTATTATTTTAGCTACTTTCCAATGACTTTCATGTGGGTTTTACATAAACTGAGCAATAAGGCCAACATCAAAGGAAAGGCCAGGACGAGTATGGGTTAGATACAAAAGTTTTCCTACAAGTTGACGGTATAAGGTAGCATCAACTCTAGGGGAAGTACAAGTGACTGAAAGTTTGGCTCCGGACTGAAAGGGAGAAGGGGCTGGCTTACAATCTTCCATGTGAAAATGGTGTAGAATATCACATCCATATTTGGACTGGGAAAGGGAAATACCTTCCTTGGATTGCAAGACTTGAAGACCAAGAAAATAATGCAAGTGTCCTAAGTCTGTCATTTCAAACTTCCTTTTAAGGTTGGACTTCACATGGTTTATGAGGTTGGGATCACTACCAGTAAGGATAAGATCATCAACATAAAGAACAAGAATGATAAGAGACTTGCCCACTTTCTTGGTGTAGACAGTATTATCAGAATGACACCTAGAAAATCCAGTTTCTAAAAGAAAGCTATCCACTTTGGCATACCAAGCTCGAGGGGCTTGCTTGAGACCATAAAGGGATTTCTTAAGCTGACATACAAGGCTGGAGTCTATTTGTATAAAGCCAATAGGGTGTTCCATATAGATTTCTTCATGCAAGTCCCCATACAAGAAGGCAGATTTAACATCCATCTGATGGACTTCCCATTTGAAAGAGGTAGCAAAGGAAAGAATAAGGTAGATAGAGTTCATTTTGGCAACAGGGGAGAAGTTTCAGTATAGTCAATGCCTTCAAGTTGTGAAAAACCCATAGCAACAAGATGAGCTTTATGTTTATCAACTTTTCCATCTAGTCCATACTTGGACCTTCTGTAAACTCATTTGCATCTAACAATTTTTCGTCCCTTTGGAAGGGGAACAAGATCCCATGTATCATTTTCCAATAATGAATGATATTCTTCATTCATAGTTGCGTCCCAATCTGGATGGCTTGAAGCTTTTGCAAAGGTGTCAAGATCATAATTAGCTAGTAAAGAAGAGGCTCTATCGAACTGAGAACGTGTACGTCGCTGATCTGTAGGATCATCGGAAAGAGAACCTGCTGCATCTCGAGTAGCACAAACCCTTTTTGGAAGCTTTGGAGCTAAAGGAGGATCCTGAGAAGGTGGGGGAGGATTGTCATCATCATTGTCATTCATCTGAAGAAGAAATATTTTCAGCAGTATAAGGGATAGAGAGAGGTGGCACATCCGCCAAACTAGGCTTGTAGGCCAATATATTTTCAACAAACTTTACATCTCTTCTAATGATAACATTTTTGGGCTTAAGTGGAATAAGTTTGTATGCTTTGACATCTTTAGAATATCCAAAAAAATACATTTTTCACTCTTAGGTTCTAAAGCTTTATGTTTCTCATATGGAATATGGGCCTATGCTTCACTTCCAAAAACATGAAAGTGATTTACATCTAGTTTAATTGAGCTCCATGCTTCTTCTGGAGTGATATTCTTTAAAACCTTCGTAGGAGTGTGATTTATTATGTAATTTACACAGTTAATTGCTTCTTCCCAAAAATTAAGACTAAGTCCTTTAGATTGAAGCATACAATTAGCCATTTCCTTTAAGATGCGATTCTTCCTTTCAACTACACCATTTTGTTGTGGAGTATATGGAACAGTATGTTGCATTCGAATTCCAATCTCAGTGAAAAAGTTGATGAATTCGTTGTTAACATATTCTCTGCCATTATCAGATCTTAGCTTAAGAATTTGATGTCCAGATTGTTTTCAACAAAGGCCTTAAAGGCTAAGAATGTGTTAAATAATTCACTCTTGAGTTTTAAGAAGTATACCCAAGTGCGTCTCGAGAAATCATCAATGAAAGTTAAGAAATACTTGTAGCCAGAGAATGAAACAACTGGAAGTGGACCACATAAATCACTATGCACAAGTTGTAAAGGGGTTGAGGCATGCCAAGAGGCACATTTTTCAAAACTATCCCGATGATGTTTTCTAAGTACACATCCGGAGCAAACACCATCTCTGCAAGGTACCATTGGAAGACCTGTCACCATGTTTTCTTTACATAGATTCTGAAGGGAGTGGTAGTTTAAGTGACCAAATTGCTCATGCCAAAGTTTGCTCACTTCATTACTATGAGCAACAAATACCGAGGGAAGATTTGATGGCCCAAAGTTGTTAAACTTATACAACCTTGTAGAATCATCAGCAATGCCAGTAGCTAAAATCTGTCTAGGATCTCTTAGGTCCTTAATTACAACATCGTGACATGAAAATTCAACGATTTTACCTTCACTTGAATGAGTTATCTGATATACAGATAGAAGGTTGCAGGATAAGGTTGGAACACATAATACATCATTGAATTGACCATTGTCTATATGAATATTTCTAGTCCTTACAATACTAAGAGATCTATCGTCACCAACATATATATTTTTGGTATTACAATCATTTAAAGAAGAAAACATGGCTTTGTTTTTGGCCATGGGAGAAGAAGCTCCAGAATCAATGAGCCACTCATGAGAATGAGAAGAAGAAGATACATTTAGTGCATGCTCATACTGAGATGCTTGACAACCACATGCAGAAAGTGTTATTCTTGAAGATGAAGTTGAAGTTGTTGAGTGCTCCAAATGGATGTTATGCTTCTTCATTGTTGCTTCCAAGGCTTCCATCTTCTTAAAGCATTTGGATTCTAAGTGGTCATCTCGATTAAAAAAGTGGCAATGTCTATCAGTCTTCTTCCCTTTGTTTTTATTTGCCTTATCATTTTGTTGAAATGATTTTTCATTTTGAGACTGAAATGGGTTAGGACCCTTGTTTTGTTTAGGAACATTCTTTTTAGGATACGACTTCTTAGGATTCTTTGAATTTGGTTGCTTCTAGGCGGCTAAGCCTTTCTTAGAAGAGTTTCCAAGATTAAGAAGACCAAGATGTAAGACTTTTCCTTGTTCTCTTATTAAAGAATCATAAAATGCATCAAAGGAAGGGGAATTGTAGTCTCGTCCTTGAGAAATGAAGGCTTCTCTTATAGAATGGAAGGGGGAAACAAACACAGAGTAGGCTGGTCCCAATTTAGTAAGAATGGAATAGATAAGGTTACTATCTTCTTTCTTAACCTTAACACCTTCCAAGAGAAGTCTAAGGGTCTTGAACTTGGACAAAAAATCTTCAATGGAAGAAAAATTATTGGGGCCCAATGTAAGCAACTCATTTTCGAGTTGATGGGCTCTAAGTTCATTTTTAGTTCCAAAAACTTTAGTGATCTGTTTCATTGCTTCATTAGGAGTATCAAGTTTTGCGATATGGAATCTAAGGTCTGGAAATAAACATCCCTATCAACCCATGTGCTTGATCTTGCCTATTTTCCCATTTGGCTACCTTATCTACATCTTTCGGTTTCGTTTCTTGGCCTGAGGCTATTCTATAAAGACCTTTACTTCTAAGTAAATCCACAATGTAGGACCACCATTGGAAGAAGTTCATGTTGTCAAGAATAACTTAGCATGGAATTTCCATTTTAACAGAAACTGAAGCTATAGATGTTGAAACTAAGTGTTCCAATCAAAAGATCTCGAAAAATTAGACTAATTAAAAAAAAAAAACAGCTTCCGGATGAATAAGTTATGGATTTTTGAAGAAAAGTTATTGAAGATGCCAACGAAGTGCGGGAATGTGCGGAAATGAATGATAATGTTATATTTAAAAAAAATCCGCACCCTTTCCAAACTTAATCTAATTAGCTCAACAAAAAGAAAGACTTGAACTCAAGACCTCTATTCTCATAAAGTAGCTTTGGACCACGGGGGCTTCAATCAATGAACCTCTAACCTATCACGTGCGTTCATGGCATATTAAACGATACCCTTATTTGACTACATATTGGAAAATACCCCTAAGAATAACATTATTTAACCCCCTACCAATAGAAACCCAATACACCTTCCCAGTTTAAAAAACCCCTACTTACACTAGATATTGTAGGTATCCATTTTTTCATTAACATTTTTTATACCCCTTTATATATTCCCATTAACTTTGAGGTCCATTTTTTATACCTGCCAATATAAAAACCATTTACCCCCTATATATCCCCCAATATACTATGCCATTTTTCCTCAATATATATCCCCCAATATGAACCAACGTGGTATGGTATTGCTCACTCAGTGAAGCCCTTGTGATTTGGACCAAGTGAGCTAGATTAAAAGGTTATCAATTTTTGGAAAAGAGGAAGGGTTTTTTTTTTTTTTTTAGTCACTAAAGCTTTGGGGTGCGTACTTACTTGAGAAAGCTCTTTTTTTTGCCTACAAAACAAAAAACACAAAACCCAACACGGACATACAAAAAAAAAACCTGACAACTTGAAGTTAGCTTTAGCTGGAGACTAAATATTTTTCTCAAAGTTTCTGATTTTCCGAGATGTCACTAAGACGTGGCGAAAAAGAGCATACGCATGAGAAAAAACCTTCCTTTCTATTTCTGATTTGCCCAGATCACACAAAGTCGCGAGGCAAAGAGCATACGTAGAAATGAAAGGAATAGATCCAGTAATTAAAAAAACAAAGAGCTAAATAAATCGAAATAAACAGAGAGAAAATAATTAAAAACTGCAAATAAACATTATACACCTTCAGATCTTAAAAATGGCGTAGCTAGGGCTACCGGAAATATTTTCGCGTCAAACAAAAGGGGTTCCTTACTTGAACAGATGCTTCTAACACAATAGAGCAGTGCTCTCGGCCCGAAAGTAGTCAGTAACAGTAGATCTAGGAAACTATAGTCGGATACAGTTCTACCGGCTTCAGATTTGGATCACCAATGGATGCGGCCCTCAAATAGCTCTGATACCATGTAGGAATTTATAGGATAAGTTCCTCAGACAGAACACCAAAGGACACCGCTCACAAACAAATCATAGATCAATACACCAGTATTGTTGACGTGGTTAAAACCCTCAAAGAGGGAAACAATCCGCGACCTGAGCCAACACGGCCACATTAGGCAATTTATTAATAAAAGAATGAAAATTTACATAAGCTTCTGTCATAAACGGTTACCCTACAAATGACCCTCCATGCTCCTTAAATAGAGATCATGGACCAATCGGGTGTTAAGCCATGGATCAAGTGTCGGTAATACCGAGGAGAGAATGAACCGTTGGATCACTACATATCACAACCGTTGGATTGTAAGTTACAAAAGTACATAGTAAAGAAACACACTTTACCTAACTCTACACTAGACCAAGTTATACTTAACTATTTCCTATGTGTTGGAATATCCTAACAATATTCAGATTATAAAGAAGACATAGAGCTAGAGGCTGACCAAGGTTTCCTATATCCAGTCAAATAAGCAGCCCCACCAGCTATAGCACATACATATGTTTTAAGTCCATAACTGTCAGTTTCATATCCCGTTCTAGCCAGATTGAGACCCATAGATATTTGGGCAACAACTAGGGTTCCAAAGGTTGCTTGGGCTCTTAGGGTTTATTGACCACCTATAGCTATTGTTGCTACCTTTTCCTTTGATGACTTGGATGAACGCTTTGCTTTACTAAGGGCATAGAAACTGCGACTACCCTGGAATTAGTAGGAATGCTAGCTCAAATGGAATCAAAATTGTTACTTTCTCTTTTCATGGGACTGTAACTCAATGGGATGTCGTGAACCCTGAAATTGGCCGAGATGCTACTACCTTTCATCAGATGGTGTCAAAATAATCCATTTGGAGCAACCAATAGTTGTCGAGCTATAGCTTCATCAATGCATGCGGGTAGTATGTGTCACCCATTGGATTTTGTACTTGGCTAAATCCAAAAGTTGGCATGTACTACCTCCATGCATTAATAGAACTATAGCTCCACAAATATTGATAGCCATGAATTCGATGTAGATGGTGATGAGAGAGATCAAGGATAATCATGCAAGTAAAATATTTCAGCTTGACGAGGCCTAGTGTCATGTATAAAAAGTCAACTTGTTGGGCCCTCAGTCCCGAGAGGGCCAAAAAATGGTATCCTTCTAGGGCTTTGAGTACCTTATTTCCTACAAACATGTGATGAATTAGCCCACCTAAAGGAAACGATTATTGTTTGCGAGCATTTCTTGTTTTGAAAGACTATGGACATACATTTTTACACAGGCAACGTGGCTTTCAGCCTCCAAAGTGGGATGTCCTTTTTCAAACCCTCTTTGTTACCATTACCATCTGAGAATGTGGATAATGACAATAGGAACTATGTCGTGTTCACTTGTGGGTGATGAGTGCTTTTAGCTTTATGCATTTTTTATTTCCGTGGTATTATTATGTCATAAATTTACAAGTCTAAATTAGGTTCAGATGATTCATCTCATAGAGAAATTGCAAGGATGTCACAATCTATGCTGGAACATTTTAAATTAAAGGCCGTCTCTTGCCATGGAAGCACTTCAGTCTTTATTTTTGAAGGAAGGAGGTGTCTGGTGTACATCAAATATGGAATTGGGTGGAGTAATGAGCTATTAGTTTATAATTTAAGGGAAAAGACATGGAAATGGCTTTCTAAATGTCCAATAGAAGAAGGGAGGGATTTTGTTAAATCCATTCACTTTATTGGAGTTGATTTTTCTCCATTTATTTTTGCCTTTGAACTTGCACCATGCAGGAAAGTTGAATAAATTAAAGATTTCCTTCTTTATAAAATCATTTCTAACTATTTGTTCATGCAATTAATTTAAATATTTAAAATATATTGTTGAGTAGTCTAGCAAATGTAAGTGTAATAATATGCAACTTTTTATGATGTGCTTATTACACTCTCTTTCTCACATTTGAGATGAATGATGTTTGGGATAAAATATAAAAGGGATTTTGTTCCAAGTAAGTTTTTGTATATTTTAATAATTGTGTTGAAAATTACTATAAAATATTTTGGTTTTGTACGGAAATTAAATTCATATTAGATTAAGAAGATGATTGTATGGAAATTTATTTAAACATTTAGAACATGTTACATGTGACTATTATTTAATTGTTTTCACAAAATTTGATGTTGGTATGGTGGAAACATTGAAATTGTACGACTCTTCTAGTTTTGCATGACTCTTTTAATTTTGCATGATTGGTTTTGAATTGAAAAGCTCAAATTTATTGTCCAAATTACAAACTCAAATAAAAACTCTATGGTTTTCCATTGAAAAGTTCAAATCCAAACTCTATTGCACGACTTGTAGCATTTTTTTGCTTTAAACTTTGGTTAATGATGATTATGTTAAAACATAAAAAGAATTATCTTGTCAATAGGTTTTGTATACTGTAACAATTGTGTTGAAAACCAATATAAAACACTTTGGTATATCAAACACTTATATCAACCACATTTATTAATGTGATAATCTATGATTAATGTATCCTTGTTCACTTATATCAACCACATTATTAATATGATTTTGAAATATAAATCCATATTATTAAACTAAATGTTATGAACCCTAATAAAAATGTTAATATTATAAACTTTAATATAATTAACACTAGTTATAGACCCTAATAAAAACTTTAATATTATAAACTCTAATATAAATGACCTAAATCAACAATAACAAGTTTTAATCACAAACTCTAATATTATTATAAACCCAATATAATATAATATAAGATTATAAAGTCAATATAATAAATCAACATTGATATAAAGGAGGTAGACCCCATATCAACTACAAGATGTAACATCTTGAGCCATGAGGCATTTGGTGGTGTAGTTTCAATGGTGAAGCGAAGTGGGGATCGAATATTGGATCCCCAAATTCATCTGGATCCAAGGGTATCTGGGCCAAGAGGTGATCTAGTGGTAAGGCATCGATGTCAAGGAGAGGGGACAAGATCCCTAATCCTCAAAATTTATCCAGATGCAAGGGCATCTGGGCTAGAGCACATTCGAGATAACACTACTAAGCATAGGTTGAAGAAGGACTGGATTTCTATATTTTGCAAGGAAAAGCATTATAATGGGAGAAGGTGGGATTGCATAAACTGTGAGGCTAAGTGCCTACTGGGCTTAAGTGGTCAGTTCTAGCTCTTAGACATATGCTTCAGACAGATTAGAACTCAAGGGCTAAGATTAGAAAATTTGAGGTTTTAGGCATGCAAAACAATTAAATAATTGAAATAAACGAAGTCTAAATTAGGGCCAAATTTTGAGGTTTGTGGGTATAAAATAGAAATCAAACGACATGAATTTTAAGTGTCTCGTGTTCTCATGATTATGAAGGTGAAAGCACTACAGTGGACAAGTAGTGTTGTGGTCATTCGTGAGAGGGAGAAAATTTGTAGAAAAATAAAGAAGTTGAGTTCCTGTTGGGCAGAAAAAGGATAGAGTGTGTGTGCACGGGAATGCTTGGCAAGGTTGAAATCCTTAAATGTCAAAAATTCGAAGTAGATATGAGATAGAGCTTGTAGAGGTGAGTTGAGCATAGGTTGAATGTGCAGATTGGTTGAGATCTAAAGTTGTCGCGTACAAGAAAATTGTTGTTTTGGAGTGTTGGAGATTTATTCGTTGAAAAAGAGTTGCGTTCATTTGCAGAATTATAAGGGAGATACTATGGTATGAAATAAATCCACTTGAATCAGAGAATCAAAGCAAGTAGGTGTTTGTAACTCGGGGGATTGAATTCTCCTTCAAGTTGATGCTTGTAAAGATAAGGGGTTGGTGCTTTTAGTAGGTTTGTTCCTGCAAACAAGTGGGAGTTGCTACTTCCAACAAGTGGGTGCTTACAAAAAAAGGGGGTTGGAGCTTCTTGGAAGTTGGTGCTTACAAAATCTAGTGTAAAATGAAGTTGGTGCTTGCATTTACAATAAAATTAAAGAATATTTGTGGGTTTTGCTGTATGGGTTTCCATGTAAACATCATGTGTCCAATTCTTTATATGATTGATACACTATTTTATGGTTGAATGTGTTTGACTAGCTAAATAGTTGTTAAATTTATATAATATTAATTCACCCCACCCCCTCTCACAATATTATTCTAATTTGCAAAAATAAATCTATATTTTAGTCATCCTCTAATACCGCAACAAACTCCCATCCAAAAAATCCCTTAAATTTCCTCTTATCTATTATAAATTAAAAAAAAATATAAATCACAAATCTTTACAATCCAAATCCAAATCATCTATAAGTTTTTGAAAATGTGTATTTATCTAAAAATACACTAAAGTGAAAATTTGATTGATCCCACCTCTCTATTTACAATAACTATATATTGTTTCACTTTCTTCCCAATAATTAATATTTCATATATTTTTATTTTGAAAATTAGGATGAATTAGTCACTTGATAGGGTGAGGTGGACGATTAAATCATTCACCTGTCACGCGCGCAAACCAACTCTACTTATAACTATTTTTAAAAAAGAAGAGAAATTTGATATACTCATGTACAATGAAAAGTTATCATTATTTCTTTGTATATATACCCTTTAAAAATGTCTACTCTTCAAACTGAAATTAGTGTAGTTAGATTTTTTATAATTTTTTTTTGAAATTAGTGTAGTTAGATTTTTTTGATCTAAATGGGTAACATAATTTTTTTTAAGAGATTGTCATTTTTTTTTGTTATTTATAATATACTTTTAAATATATAAATACATTTAACACTTAAAAAATCCGTAAAACATTCCATCAATACAAATTAAACTATCAAAACAATTATTTTATATAAAAAATGCTTAAAATACTAAATTTTTGAAAGTTAAATTAGTATTTCATCTATTATTTAATTTAATTAAATAATTTTAATATATTTAAAAAACAAAATTAGAGTCATTGCGTGGACGGCCAAAAGTAACTGGAATTACCAAAGTGATGCGAATTAAATAAAAGGCTTCGAGTCAAAAGCGCTTGAGTACCCACCCAGCAAAACATGTGTACCCAATTGGCCAGGCCCGCCGATTCCCTCAACTTTTTACCCACAATGTTGGCGTTCATGGCGGGATTCCACTTGTAAGCCGTGAAATGCTTCGCTGTCTCTGGTCATTTTGCTGAAATGAAACTCTACCACAACTGCTTCCTTTAACTTTTCCTTCGGCGTTCAGTTTTCCAAATTCCTGGCAGGGCATCAATTTCTGCTGGAGCTTTTGGGATTGAGATTGAACCACTTCCATCTTTAAATCAGAAAATGGGTTTCGAAAAGCACGATTTGGATTTCGGTCTGGTCCCTGCAGGCTTTCTTTTGTTGAGCAGCTATCATGCATGGCTTCTATACAGAATAAAATGCCATCCCACGACCACCGTGATCGGACTGAATGCCCTCAACAGAGAAATCTGGGTCGATACAATGATGGCGGTAAGTCAATTCCCTCATATTCCCTGCTCACTGGTTTGGATTGCTAGACTATATGGTTGGTTCGTGATTTTCGTCTTTTTTTTCCAGGAGGGAATCAAGAACGGTGTGCTGGCAGTTCAAACCCTGCGGAACAACATAATGGCCTCCACTCTTCTTGCATCCACGGCCATCACTCTCAGTTCCCTCATCGGCATACTGGTCGGCAGCTCTGGATCGGGGGGCGCGGCGGCTGCTTTTATATACGGAGATGACAGCAGAATGGGGTCTTCTGTCAAGTATTTCGCCATTCTTGTTTGTTTTCTGATAGCATTTCTGTTCAATGTTCAGTCCATTAGGTACTATAGCCATGTCAGCTTTCTCATAAATGTGCCCGCTGGCAAACCTGGGGAAGGGCACTGGCAGTGCTATGTGAGCCAAGCGTTGAATAGAGCGAGCTATTTTTGGTCTCTGGGGCTCAGAGCTTTCTACTTCTCCTTCCCTCTGTTTCTCTGGACGTTCGGCCCCATTCCCATGTTTCTGTGTTGTTGTATCATGATTTTCGCCCTCTACTTCTTGGACATTGCAACAACTTCATATACAGATACATCTATGTTTCTTTCTCTTCCAAGAACTCCAAGAACTGTGGAAGAGGGGTGTTCTCCAATGAATCAGGGGAATGGTAAGGTGTAATTCATATGTCTTCGTTAATTTTTTAATAAAAAAAATTCATACTAAATGTATCAGTGGCCAGCCTTGATTATCTGTTTGAAGTTGAGGGATTGTTTAGGGTTTCAGTTTATTGTGGCTTTGTATCACCCAAAAGAGAGATGCAAACTCACAAAATATTCAACCCAAAAAGGAGAGGGAATGTTATGCAAATTATAACAATACAGTGAAAAGAAATACAGCCAGGTGCAAATCCAAGGCATATTCAGGAAAGTAATGGCAGGTTAAGAGGGAAGAAACCAGGGAAAATTCAAGGAATATTCAGTAAGATGTATGTCCTTTATGCTTGATGCTTGGCACTGATGCTAGTTGTCCTTAATGTCAACAGATACCATTGGCAGCATATCTGACAAAACACAAAAGAAAACTTGGTTGGAAGTTCATCTGACAAAAGAGAGTTTATTCCTGAAATTTTGGCTTTTTTGGACTTACAAATTGTACATAATTTTTTATAAATTGCAAGATGATTCAATTGGAGTGTACTGCAGAATATTTTCTGTCTTTCTTGCTACTTTCTCAAACGCACCGGATGCACTCCAGGCTTATTCAACAAACTAAGCCCCAAATGATGGCGACTTACTATTCAAAGGTAACAAAGATATTTTGGATATCAGAAAGTCAATTGTATCATGGCTATGCATCGTACAGGCTGTTTATCATTCAAAAAAGGTACAATGAAAACTTGAAGCACGAGGATTTGCGGCTAATAAAAACTTGAAGCACGAGGATTTGCGGCTGATGGCATCATCTGTACTGTTGGCTGCCATTTCTGTTATACCCTACGATCACAAGCATGGAGCACACCATTTTGAACTCGAAAATGAGCAGGGGAATTTAAGAATGGCCAGCCGTTTGGATTTAGTTTGGATCCTAAAACGGACACCAAAGAAACGGTAGGATACTTTAAAGAATGGGTTCAAAGATTGTAGTTGTAGCTGTATGAGATGTTTGCTTATTGACAGTTCTTCCATTTTCTCGAGTGATACATAATCTTTTTGTTTTTTCTTTTGAATGGGTAAGCACAAGAAGTTAAGAATTTATTAATCAAATTAAAGTTGTCAGAGAATTTAGGGAAGTTCTTATTTCCACCTCTATAGTATTATAAATGCCCTTTGACATGCGAGGAAAATAGCGCTCGTTCTTTAAGTGACAACATCTCAACAAATGAATGGAGCCTGGAGAGAGAGGACGAGTGCTATTTCCCTCACATGTTAGAGGGCATTTATAATGCTATAAAGGTGGAAATAGGAATTGCCCAGAACTTAAGCCTCTTTACATGTACCGCTGTGGACAAGTTTACCGTGGCATTTTCTCTAGTGATATATAATCTTTTTGTTTTTTCTTCTGAATGGGTAACCACAACAAGTTAAGAATTTATTTATCAAATTAAAATTGTCAGAGAACTTAGCTTCTTTATATGGACAAGTTTACTGTGCAGGAATTTAAGAATTTATTTATCAAATTAAAGTTGTCAGAGAACTTAGCCTCTTTACATAGACAAGTTTACCGTGGAGGAATTGCCCGGTCTTTAGTTGGAATTTGGTTAAAAAAATTCAATTTTTTTTTTTTTTTTTTTTTTTTAAATTTGTTTAAATTATGTTTTTGAAAGTGATAATAAATTAAGCAACATTAAAAACTTCGAGCACTATACATTTTGAAATTTAACAATTTTAATTTAAATTTACAAAAATCTTACCTAAATTTATCAAAATATTACTAAAATTTCCATAATTTTTAAAGAAAAACACAATCTAGTTAAACTAGGACCATTTAAATTAAAAACGCAATCTAGTTAAACTAGGGCCATTTAGATCAGCAAAAAAGCAGTTCGGTTAGACTACGGCCATTTCTTTTTGGCTGTCTGTCTCATGCTGCACGATTTCTGTTAATAAGAAACTTGAAAATTACTTTTTGTCAGTAATCGGTCTCTGTTGCTCGTCAGGTCTCGAAAGGTGTAACCTGTCAAAGATCTGTATCACTCACTTTGCATCTATTACAATAAGAATAAGATTAAATAACGGCAGACGAATAATAATAATATTAGGACTATTACATAGTAGCCTTATAAAGCAAAAGATAATATATATATAATGGGGGTAAAGCATAAAGCAAAAGATAATAAAAAGATAAGAAGGTAAAGCCATTTGAGTATTATGTGTAAAATTGGTATTTTTTTATCAGGAAAATAGTTCATTGTAATATTGAATTTATTGAAGTTATTTAGTGTTTTTTGTATGGAATGTTTTAGTTTTTTATGAGTAAATAGTTTTTGTTGTTGATGAATTGTTTAATAATATTTGGGTATAAAAAGCTATGAGCATTGCTTAATCTATAAAAAAAATTGATTTGTCTGATAAAAATTTGATGTAAAATACTACGAGCATAGTCCAATCTATAAAAAAAATTCTCTTCAGAATCTAGTAACTAGCAATTGCCTCAAAAGTTGCAAAGAGAAGCAAATAGGTTTCTTAATTTGGAAAAGTTTTATGAGAAAGACATTTGTAGACATGTATGTCATATGTTTTTCATTTTCTAAAACAGTAAAGTCAACCTTTGAAGATGAAAAGCTATGCATTAGATCCCAACTTTAATTAAAACTAACTATTACCCACACCCCAATTGAAAACTATAAAAATTATATTTATGTTTGTTTTAAACATGGTGGCATTGCATTCATGGATAATTGAGAAAATATTAAGAAGAAAAATATTGAATCTATTGTAATACCATGATATAAAATGTGGTTGAATCGAGAAAGCTATTAACATCACTGTTGCAACTTATAACGCAGATTGTTGTTGTATGAGGGCACAAAACAAAAATTTGAGACTAAAACTTTCACAAACGAATGATGCACATTGACAATGTAAACCGGTTACACATTTTGAGCAATAGATGTTCAATATTGACAACTTTATACATTAGATGAATATTGTTAGGCCAGTCTGTTCCAGGTTTTCAATACATAACCTTGCAAAACAAAAATCTGAAACTAAAACTTTCAAAAAAGAATGATGCACATTGACAATGTAAACCTGTCACACATTTTGAGCAATAAATGTTCAATACTTACAACTTTATACATTAGATTAATATTGTGAGGTCAACCTGTTGCAGATTTTCAATCCATAACCTTACAAAACATCTCTTTTTGATTACTAAAATATAAGATAATTAAAAAAAGTTAAGCAAAATAATGATAAACCAGTATTTTTCCTAATTTGCAAGATGTTCATTGTTTAGGCCAAAAAAATCAATCAAGTAATCACTCAAATAAATTGTTTCAATATATGTTTGGATTAGATAATATGCCCACTCAAGTCACTCTGTAAATACATAGGTAAAGTTTGAAAGGGTGTGTTCTAAATTTGTTTAAGTGGTTTTGATGACGTTCTCTATACAGTTGTTGTCGATGGGAATTAATTTTTATTTTTTTATTTTGAAAAATAGTTATGAATCCTTTCTCTATACATTCATTGTTGATGGGATTTTTTTTTGTTTTATTTATTTTGTAATCTTTTCATGTTATATGGACTAAGCATGTCAGTGAAATGACGTAGGATTGTGTTTTCCCAAACAAGGATGCTTTTTTTGGGGTTAAATTTAAATTCTAGTTTGAAATGGTTCTTGTTCCCTGGTCCTTGCTCCACAAAACACGGCCGAATTCAAACATCATTGATTCATTTCATAGGAATACCTAATATTGTATCTCACTGACTTTTTCAGAGAGACGTTAAATTTTGGTAGATCATTTTCCTGTTAATGGTTTATTTGAAATGGTGTTAGATCATTTTCCTGTTAATTGTTTATTTGAAAGGGTGGTTTTGTTTTGATCTAAATAGTTCAAAGAAAAGAGAACAAATTAACCCTAAAGCGGTAGATCTAATCAATACCTTCTTGGGTAAAAATACCTTTGCTTCCCTAGAAGAGATGGACGAGGAAGCAGTCCTGCCAAACGATCTCTTAATGATTAAAATGGCACCAAATTCTACAGGAAAAAAACACTCGCAAAGAGAAAGACATCATACGAGCAGCCAAAGGAGACGACGACAATATTTTTTTTAACCTTTCTACGGTATATTACATCCTGCCAACCACCACAGGAATCGTTTCCTTTCCATTCAGAGGCCAAAATGTAGGGCTACCCAGCATCCTGAACAAAGGGAAGCAACACATCCGCCTTCTTATCACAGGGACTTGGGTTGGACAAACAAGAATTGTTTTCAAGGGGTTCCTTAATGAATGCATTTATTTTCTTATCAATTTTGGGATAAGGCCATTGCAATGCATTGTTGATTAAAGTAGTATTCAACAACGAAGTAAGAGAAGTTAAAGTATCAGGAACTAACCCGGTTAGCATATTCTCCGGTAGCCCAAGGTCTTTCAGCGATACACAGTTGCTAAGGTCAGGAATGGGACCTGTGAAAGCATTTGACTGAAGCCAGAGCTGAGAAAGCGCAGTCATCCCTGAAATAACCTCGACGGAGCCAGAAAGATTGAACCCGATTGATTTTTTCAGCACGAAAAAAAGCGTATATATTGATATTGTATATACAGCAAATTGCCTTTACATAGACCGGTGTGTGGCTTTCTTCGCATCTATAAGTATGGCTGAATTTTAAGCTGTATGTCCTGTTTATATACAAAAATTTTGATGGAGATAGGAAGCATATGTTTATCAGATATATAAAACAAAAATGTTTTCTCTGCCAACATAGAAAGTGTGTGTTCATACCTTGCCGTGTATTGTGCCGATGTATAGAACTAGCATAAGTAAAGAAAAAATATAAAAAACAAAAACATAGAAGAGAGTTATATCTCTGGAAGACAAAATTTCTGGATCTGGAAGCAGTTGTTTGTCAAATTAATCTGCATCTTCCATAGGCCTTGAGGAGAGGTTAGGCCTTTTTTGGATAATGCATCAGCCTCCCTGTTATTAGATTATTAGATCTGGCAGTGTGAGAAATAGTATAGCTCTTCTTGTTGTTCCATAAAACTGCAATTCTATCTAGCCATCCAGCAAGATGAATGTTTTCTATGTTATGCTTTGACAAAACATGATCGATTATTAACTTTGAGTCTCCAAAGATATTTAATTTCGGAATGTCAAGGAAAGTGCAAAAGGAAAGAAGCCCTGCTAATGCCACCGCCTCTGCTCTGTTGTTGGAACCCTGTCCAGCATTCCAATGGATTTCATAGGACTATTCTTCTGTTGTCTTGATGAAAACTCCTCCCCTGTTGAGCAGCACCATCCAAGAAAGCACATGGAGGAACCATGGAGCTGTATTGTTTTTCCTGTTACAATTTCTGATTTGTCCGGACATGTCCAGGACATGATATAGAAATATGATAGATGTAACCACAGAAGTGCTGGGTTCCGCTTTTGCATCAAAGAGTCTGCCATTTCTCCATTTCTATATGGCCCAAATGGTCTATAAAGGAATGGGCCTCCATCTTATGTGCATGGTGCTCCATCTCTTAAAAGCTTCAGGAATAAAAGCGCAAGAGTCATGGGGGAAACCAAAGTGTGCTGCTAAGTTATCTCTGATAGACCGCGTCTCAGAGCATGTGAGAAAAAGATGAACATTGTTTTCAGAGTTGTTCTTACAGAGGAAGCAGATTGCAGGCCCATGCCAGTGTCTTTTTTGCAAATTTTCCCACGAAAAGTTCTTATTGTGGAACACCAGCCCTGCAAAAATTACAATCTTCGTAGGGCATCCTGTTTTCCAGAAATCAGGGGGAAACTTCTCCGGTATTATCTGCCTCCGAGGATAAGAGTTGCTGATATATAAGCTTTACCTGCACCGCCGAGGATCCGCCCAGACCTTTCCATATAAGAAAATCATAATCGGCAGAACGATATATGCCATGGGCACGCAGCAATAGTAAAACATCATTCCATTGATTCTCCAAATCATCTGGGAGCTGTAGTTCTTTCGCTGATTTCCAGATGGGGATGACTCCCTCCCATTTATTAATAACACTAACCTAAAAAAGAAGATTCCTCGGCTGTGGAGCGCTTTCAGCAAACATGGGGTTAATTGAATTTTTCCGGCACCTCCAGCTAGGACATCCGGTCCGATCATTATTTTTGATGAAGAAACTCAATATTAGACCCCGAGAATGTCTATGGTATGGTGCCCATGACATTGTTCAAATCTGACACAATGTTTGCATGTTGGGGAGTGCTTCACCGAAGAATGACGGAATCGAACCCAGGACATCGACACTGTTGGCCGTGAAGTTTACAGTGTTCGTGAAGTTTACTAAAGTCGCAATATCCTTAACGCTATCAGGAATTTGTTATGCGAAATTTTTTACCATCTAATATGAAGTAGATGTTTAATTCCTTGATGTGTAATTCCTTAACTCTTCGGGTATGGATATTTAAAAAAATATTAAGAACAAAATAATAATTTGAACATTTGTCATAAATAAAATATTTCAATGTCAATTATAAGTAAAATGTTTTATATCAACTTTATATAAATATATTAAATAATTGAAAGAAAAAAAATCATATAAAAGAGGTGTAATTAAGAACAAAATAATAATTTGAACATTTATCATAAATAAAATATTTCAATGTCAATTGTAAGTAAAATATTTTATATCAACTTTATATAAATATATTAAGTAATTGAAAGCAAACAAATCTTATAAAAGAGATGTGTAATTGAGAACAAAATAATAATTTGAACATTTGTTATAAATAAAATATTGCAATGTCAATTGTAAGTAAAATGTTTTATATCAATTTTATATAAATATATTAAGTAATTGAAAACAAAAAAATCTTATAAAAGAGATGTGTAATTCCTTCAATGATTAACACGAATCTAAATATGATATTCATAAGAAATATTTCAATATCCACCTCAAGTTCAAAAAATTCATAATTGTTAAATATTTTCCATGTTATGATGCTAAATATGAGAGAGATGTATAATTCCCCACACACACACTTATCTCTCTCTCTATATATATACAACTTAAATCCATCCTAATTTTAAATTTATTATAAATGTAGTACAATTAGAAAGTATCAAAGTCTTTCCAAAAACATTTTTTTACATTGGAAAAATGGAAAAAGATTTGATTTCTTTCAACCCAAGATAAATTTAAATTAAATAGATCTACACTCGTTAATACCCAAAATTCCTCTCTACTTACCTCAATAACAAAATACAAGTTTAGCCAATACTATAACCACCTAGGCGTTTGCATTCAATGTCAATGATGTATAGCCTGGGTGGTTGGGAGGGTTTAATGATAACCTCTTCACTCACCAAACATGACAATTAAATAGATCTACACTCGTTAATACCCAAAATTCCTCTCTACTTACCTCAATAACAAAATACACGTTTAGCCAATACTGTAACCACGTAGGAGTTTGCATTCAATGTCAATGATGTATAGCCTGGATGGTTGGGAGGGTTTAATGATAACCTCTTCCCCAGGTTCCAGTCACAAGACATGACTATGTTGAAAAATACTGAAAAAGGTTCTATGTACGACTAAGAGGCTTCTTCAGTACTATGTTTCTCTCTTGCCTTATAAGTCAATGGCAAAATACAAAGTCAAAAAAATACAAGTTCAGTGAATACCATAACCACCAAAAATCTCACATTCAATGGTTTTTTTCTACCTTTGTAAGTGCACATTTCAATAAGAAACAGAAGAAGTTGACTGCAAAGCCCAAACCACAATGCCATTACGATTACAATCTGAGATGTGATGTTCCTCCACCCGAAAACAAATCATATGAATAAAATACATTTGATTGAAAGTTCAACAAGTACATGAAGGTACAATTTTCTGATCAATGGAACAATAAAATGAAAGTGAAACAACTGAGCCAAGAGCATGGAAGACCTCATCTAGAAACCAACAGGTTCATAGGCTTCATGGATTCAGTTGTATTGTAGGCGTCACTGAAAGCATTGGCAGCAGTTGCGGACATTGATGTCTTTTTTTTCAGCAAAAAAAAATGCTTCTGTATTACATTAATAAAACAAATAGTACAATTGTCATATATTTCAATATGTCTGCAAAATAAAGTCCTTTTATCTTCCAACATTACAGTAGTAACTGTCGTATCTCCTATTATCTAGAGTAATCCATAAACTAAAATCTTTCAGCCATAGTCCAATAACTAAAATAACCAATAAAATCTCCTTTTTACAATCATTAATGTTCCTTGCATTTCAAAAAAACCTACCATTCTGCCTCCTAGTTCTAAGAAAAGTTCATGTTGCCCACATTTGTCATAGCTCTTTGTTCATATGCTAAAAAGAAGAACTTACCAGGTGCCCTATCTATTTCTCTCTTTGATGATAAATCTGCAGTCTAGTTCTGCTCCCTGTAAATGCGATTGAAATAGATATGATGAAAAGTGCTTACTAGCTTCTTGACGCACTTCATCCAATTAGTTAATATAGGAGGATTGAAGTTGTTATGTCCTTTGACCCAATATATGATTCCCTTTGCATCACCATAGACTTGTATGTGCTCCAATCCCAACTATTTCGCTACAATCAGTACTCCCCATAGTGCAATGATCTCTGCTTTGCTATTTGTGCCGTGACCCCCTTCCCACCAAAAGTGACAGTATTTACCGGCTTCTATAACAATGTATGCACCACACCTGCGTTTCCTCCTACAACATGCACCATCAATGAAACCCACAGGATATGTTTGCCAAATGTCTCTTCATTTGATAATTCTGGATTTACTACAATTTTTGGATGGTCCATATTCCTTGAAATATGCAACAGTTTTAATGACATCCTCCCTCACTACTGGATATATATGATAAAAAGTAAGTGCATTCCTACTGCACAGGAAGGACCAAATGAGATACAATGGAAGAAATCTGTATCTATCATGAGATTTGAACCACCTCCTAAAACAACACCTCAATGATGGATAATGTTGTAGTGGAACAATGTTGAAAGTGTTCAATACGCTCTCCCAAAGAACTTTCGCATAAGGGTAGTGCAAAAATAAATGAACATTATCTTTAGCACTATTTTTGCAGAGATGGCTGATCCATGGTCCAGAGTACCCTCTACGATATAGGTTGTTCCAGGTTAATAATCGATCCATGATAGCTAACCAGCAGAAACATTTGATTTTATTAGGAATGTTCCCTTTCCATATGCAGGAAATTCGTGCCCCTTCTCTCTCCATTTTATTCCATTGTATATGTCTTTTACTAGTGGGTGCCCCTTTTTGAGGCAAACCCCCCAAGTCATTTGGTTCTTCATTACGGGAGATACCTACATTTCTTAGGTTAACAATATATACTTCCCATTCGCAAACATCCACCCCAGGCATCTGAATATCCCCAACACAAGTCCATGATTGTCAGTCAATACAATGGTCATCATGTAAGAAAATCTATTTAAGAAAGATAATCTCTTTATTATGCAGGAAATTAAGGATACGGTAAGATAATGAGTGGTTTCCCACCATACCTTTTATAGTGTCCAATCCAATATTGATCTTGGATCCATCCCCTACCTCCCAATGAGAAAACCCCATGAGCCCATATTTATCTTGGATCCATCCCCTACCTCCCAACGAACAAACCCATGAGCTACTTTTCTAAATATATGATGAAACAATTTTCCTCTTAGCCCCTCCAGAAATTGATGATGTGAAAAATTGCCCATACATATACTTATCTTCGATGACATGGAACCATATTCCAGTTCCTGTTGCTGCCCTCCACATATTCTTAATGATCAGTGTTATGTTAAAGGCATAAGGATCAATAATACCCCCAGCTATGTCCAGCTTTCTAATACTCCCGATGACCAAAATCGTTGCATAGACCTCAGACTCTGACGATGAGTCTCCACATTGCAGACGAAGCAATGTTCTTGACTTCCTGTGGATTGACAAAATCCAAAAGACACTGTCCCAGGATCCTCAAAATTGGATACACAAATACCTCAAGGAAGGGAATTCTCGCACCTTTTGCACCTCAATCATCCATTCGCCCCTCTAATGAGGAGAAGCCATGATCATGATGATTCCTTACAGGGATTCCATTAGCAAAATCACTATCTTCATGGATATTGAATTTTCCTGTTTCATTAATTAGGGCTCCGTCGGTAATAGACGTCCTAAACTTATTATAATTCTTTGTAATTTCTTCATCTTCCCCATCCTAGAAATTAAAATCCAATAAGCCTGCTTGCGGCTGATAACAGACCCGATTATCAAATCTGCGAGCACAGTCACACTTCCGGTCGATCGAGCCTTCAAAAAAGTGGCAAATGTGGACCTTGGCCCAACAGTGACAGTGGAAATATTCATGTAGAAGAGATCGAGGGCGAAGCTGACAATGGAAGCCCTCTTGGTGGATTTGACGACATCCTGAGTCTCCAGGGGTGGGGAGAACTGCCTGCCAAAAACTAGAGCACATAAATCATGTTGGAGCAGATTGCCAGGGGCATGAAATCAAAAGTTACTAATGTTTAGATAAGCATATTATAACAACCCGCTTAGCTGTTTCCCTTCGAAACCTAGATTCTCCAAAGCGCTTAGCTTGTTACGCAGATAGGCGTCTCTCCTATTGGAGTTGGGCACTTTAATGATTTTATTAATAAAAAAAATTGATCAGATGGTTTGAATTTAAAGATGCCAGTATATTCTTGTCATTGCCATAATATCAATGGATTGAATTCACATGGCTAACTTCCGTGCATATCTAAATTGCATGATTAAACCTTGTTTAAATTAATTTTTTACAAAGCTCCATTAAAAATTTACTATGCCATTTGTTAATTGACACCTATCAGGGTTAACCATAATGGGAAGACTACAAAATGTAACACACACCTTACACATACACTTGTCATAGTAGTGGAAAGGTGTATTTCCGAATAAGATGATCATCTATTTCAAACCATTGGTAACGTGTGTCCAATTCTAAATAACAGGTGTTGGTAAGTTAAAAACTAACTTGGGAAGATAAAGGGTGTTTTCTCTTAACAACATGTTTAACACTTCTTTAAATTTCCTTGTAAAATAACCTATTATACATTTAGTTAGAAAGGAGAAATTTTCCTTAATCTCTTTCTTATTAAGCTAGAAAACATATGTTATCATTTAATCTTTAATTTTTTCCCAGCAATAAACTTTGTGAATGTAACTATATTCACATTCTTTTAGGATGAAAATTTACAATGCCAATTAATTTGTATTTTTTTTTAAGAAGGATTATTCCCTATGCATGAGTTTTTTGGCATTCACTCATTTTATGAATCTCCTTATTTCAATTGACATTTAATAATTTATTTTCTGTTGACTTATATTTTTCATTGTACCAACTATTACAAGCTATCTTATTGTATATTTTTGTACCTATCTTGAAAGCATTCTTTCTTTATCCACACATAGGTAAATTTCACTATTTTCATTATTTACACATAGGTAAATTTCACTATTTTCTCATAATTTACTTTATAATAAAATGATTTGTAGCATATAAATTATGTAATTATAAAATTACTTCAAATATAATATAAAATATAATTAGATATTGAGATAAACTACTGATGAAATATTGTGAATATGTAGATATTGGAATAAAATAATGAAGGAATGTGTTGAATATGTGTATGTAGATATTGATATATAATGAGATGTCAATATATAATAATTTAATGATTATGAAGTTTTTAAGTTGTTAGAAAATTTAATTTAAAGGAAGGACAAATTAATTTTTTAAATTAATTTTTGAGTTTATGGATGAACTAATATATTAATAAATAATGATAAATATCTTCCTTTCCTTCTCTATTTGATTATGGAATTAATAATTGGTTGCTAATTAATTGATTTTCCTTAGATATTCCCCTTTAATGTAATTAGTCTACAATGTGCTATTGAAAAAAGGTCATAGAAGATTCTCTATTATGTCATTTTTTAATTCTTCATTTTATACTTCAAAACTCCTTTATATTATTTGATTAAATAATTCTTCTCTCTCTCTCTCTCTCTCTCTCTCTCTCTCTCTCTCTATATATATATATGGGCAGATTAAACAATTTATGTTATTCAATAAACTTTATTTACTTGGATGATAATTGCTTTTATACTTTAGTTTATTTTCTTTACAACCTTAACTAAAATGAGAATTTTGGTGATTTTAGTTTTGTTTTGTTAGTTTGACAACGAATTAGTAACTTTAGGTAAAATGTAAATAGACAGTTGTATACCGAATAATTAGTTATGTAACGATAGTTGGTGATATAAAACTATCAAATGCCCATGAAATGAAATGTGGAGAATCATTGTTAAATAAAAGTTCCAATCAATTCAGTTTTGTGTCTTGGCTATTCAGTTGTGCTTTCTTGCTTTCTTCATTATTTCGGTTTCTGTTCAACAATTGGTATTGGAGCCTAACAAGGCCGAGCGATTGGGCGTGAAGGCGTGATGTTGTTTTTCTGTCCGCGTGAGAAGCCGTGAGAACCTGCACTGTAAGAACCGGCGTGACCTGCGCTGAGAAGAAAAACGATCGCTGAGAAAAAAAACGATTTGCTGCGTGAAGCGAAGACCCACCTGCGCTGAGAAGAGACCAGAGATTTGCTGTGTGAAGCGAAGACCCACCTGCGCCTGCGCTGAGAAGAGACCAGACCTGCGTGAAGGCGAAGACCCACCTGCTGCGTGAAGGCGGCGTGAGTCCAAGACAGACCTGCGTGTTTGAAGGGCTGTGTGCTCTGCGTGAAACCCAAAGGCGTGTAGACTTGCAACCAGACCTGTGTGTTTGAAGGGCTGTGTGCAGCTGTGTGCTCTGCGTGAAACCCTGCGAGAAGAGCCAGGTTCGATGTTTTCGTGGAGCGGACGTTGAGATCCGTGGTGCGAGTTGAGAACTCCTGCTACGTTTGCAGTGTTTTGAATGTACCCACGTTTTTCAGCATTCGATTGCGGTGAGGTGGACACCTGAGGAGTTTGGTCCAGTGTTGTGCGGCAGAGTGAATTGTTATCTGTGTGTTGGAGCATAAAGGGTGCTACTGCGTGGTGTGAGAAGGCAGAACGTGAATCAAGTGTTGCGTGTCCTGCGTATGAAAATCCTTCTTCGTCTGTGTGAAAAGTGACCAGTCTGCACTGCCCTGTGCCATTGCTGCATGGAGAAGCCCATCCACCTGCGTGTGAAGGAGCAAAGGATGTCCCTGTGAGAAGAGCAACACTGCTTCGGTGGAGGAGCCTGCTTGCTGCCAGAGGCTTGGCGTGTGGAACCGGGTAATTTTTTATTTCTAGAATTTTTCTCAGAAATTTGAATTTGGAGGAAAGCAACTCAAAGAAATCCAAGAATTATTTTTCTTTTCCAGAAATTTGTGAAAAACAAAGGGTGAAAGGAAACAAAGGATTTGAATTTTTTTTTAAAAACTGTTGAATTGGGGAATTATTTTTTTTTTACAAAATTATATATAGAAAGACTGAAACCCTAGGAAGGAGGAAAAATGGCCAAGATGTCGAATGCCAAATTCGAGGTGGAGAAATTCACCGGAAAGAGCAATTTTGCTCTTTGGAAACTGAAGGTTAAGGATCTGCTTGTGCAACAAGGGTTGCACAAGGCATTGGATGGGGCAACTAAGAAACCTGCAACCATGACTACTTCAGACTGGGAGGACTTGGATGCCCGAGCTCTCAGTACCATCCGGTTATGCCTAGCGGATGAAGTTCTCTTCAACATTGTTGAAGAGACTACGGCGTCAGGATTGTGGGAAAAACTTGAAAACCTCTATATGAAAAAATCATTAACCAACAGAATTTATCTGAAACGACAGTTATACAGTCTTCGAATGAAAGAAGGTTCAAGCGTTGCAGAACATTTGAATGTTTTTAATACACTAATTTGTCAATTAACAGATATGGAAGTCAAAATACAGGAAGAAGATAAAGCCATAACCTTGCTGTGTTCTCTGCCTGAATCATGGGATCACTTCGTAACTTCAATCAGCTTCAGCTCTGCTGATTCTTTGAAGTTTGAATCAGTCGTGGGAGCTCTTCTGTCTGAAGAAGTACGAAGGAAATCCAGCACTAAAACAGCTACATTAGAAGCCATGGTCGCTAGAGGACGCTCAAAGGAAAGAGGAGAAAAACCAAGGGGGTCTTCCAGGTCGAAATCGAAGGGCAAGAAGTGTAAGGCAAAATGTTGGAACTGCGGTAAAGTTGGACACTTGAAGAAGGACTGTTGGAAATGGAAGGAATCCGAAAACCCGAAGAACGAAGCGAATCAGGTCGATTCAGGTATGATAGACGAAGTTTTATCTGCTGAAGAATTATGTATGATAGATGAAACTTCACCTAAATGTAATGTCTCTCAGAGTTTTGATAGCTGGCTGTTAGACTCTGGTGCTTCGCATCACATGTGCCCACATAGAAATTGGTTTACCTCATATGAAAATGTAAACGGTAGTTCTGTGTTTATGGGTAACAATGTGTCATGTCGGACTGTTGGGATGGGAGATATCAGGATTAAGATGTATGATAACACAGTTAGGACATTAACTAGTGTTAGACATGTACCTAATTTGAAGAAAAATTTAATCTCTTTGGGAGTGTTGGATTTAGATGGTTATAAGTTTACAGGTCAGGATGGCGTCTTGAAAGTCTTTAAAGGAGCCCTTGTGGTTATGAAGGCAGAAAAGGTCAGAAATCTTTACAGGTTAAAACGAAGTACTCAGGTCAGTGAAGCAGTGGTTGCATCAGAAAAGGAAGAAGCAGGTACTCGTCTGTGGCATCAGCGTTTCGGTCATATGAGCGAGAAATGTCTTCATATACTGATGAAACGTAAATCTCTTCCAGATCTGAAATCCTTGAATTTAGATTTTTGTAAACATTGTGTGTATGGAAAACAGTGTAAACAGAGATTTAAAGTTGGAAATCATAATAGTAAAGATGTTTTAGACTACATTCATTCTGATCTGTGGGGGCCTTCCCCTGTTGTGTCATATGGAGGTGCATTGTAGTATTTTTTAATGTTCATTGATGATTACTCCCGTAGAGTTTGGGTCTATATGCTAAAAAGGAAAGCTGATGTATTAAATGTCTTTAAACAATTTAAAGTAATGGTAGAGAAAAGAACAGACAAATCTATTAAATGTCTAAGAACTGACAATGGTGGTGAGTTCACTTCTGTTGAATTTGAACAATACTGTAAGGATGAGGGCATTGTTAGACACAAAATTGTTGTTTATACTCCTCAGCAAAATGGTGTTGCTGAGCATATGAATTAGACTCTTATGGAAAGAGCCAGAAGCATGATCAGCAATGCTAACTTGCAAAAAGAGTTGTGGGCAGAAGCAGTATCTACTGCTTGTTATTTAGTTAACAGATCACTTTCAGTAGCAATTGATTGTAAAATTCCTGAAGAAGTTTGGACAGGTCAGTCTTGTGACTATTCTCATTTGAGGATATTTGGCTGTGATGCTTATTCTCTTATTCCGAAAAATCAGCGTTCAAAATTAGATCCAAAGTCGAAATGTTATGTCTTTGTTGGGTATGACTATGCAGTGAAAGGATATAGGTTGTGGGATCCTACATTGCGGAAGATAGTCATTAGTAGAGATGTAACATTTGATGAATCCTCTTTGTTAAAATCAAATGTTGAAAGAATTGAACAAGAACAGGTATCGCCGAGTCAACGAGTTCAGTTGGAGGCTAGACCTTTCGGTGACAGTCGAAAGGAAGGAGAGACTTCTGGAGAAAAAAATGTTGAAGACACAAAGGAAGCCGTTGAAGCTTCTGAACCAGTGCAAGTTTCTGAACCAGTTCAGCAACTAGTCGCTCTGAGAAGGTCTACAAGGGAAAGGAAAACTCCCAAAAGGTATGAAGATTCTGCTTCATCTTTTGCTTTGATTACTGAAGATGGGGAACCTTCTTGTTATCAGGAAGCAGTAGATGATACTGATAGCGAGAAATGGAAAATGGCTATGGAAGAAGAAATGGACTCCTTAGCCAAGAACAATACCTGGGATCTTGTAGAGCTTCCTGAAGGGAGAAGTGTTGTTGGATGTAAATGGGTCTTCAAGCTGAAACGGAAAATTGATGGTAGTATTGAAAGGTATAAGGCGCGACTGGTAGCAAAAGGGTATTCTCAGGTTGAAGGTATAGACTTTCATGAGATTTTTTCTCCAGTTGTAAAACTTGTTTCTATACGTACTGTGTTGGCACTAACTGCATTGCTTAATCTTGAGTTAGAACAGTTAGATGTTAAAACAGCTTTTCTACATGGTGATTTGAACAAAGAGATATATATGGAACAACCAGAAGGTTTTGTACGAGGTCGCAGCAGAAGATTAGTTTGCAAGCTCAGGAAATCATTGTATGGTCTGAGGCATTCTCCCAGACAATGGTACAAGAAGTTTGATTCCTTCATGGTGAGCCAGAACTTTATAAGAAGTGAGTATGATCATTGTGTGTACTTCAAAAGTTTCAATGGCATATTCATTATCTTAGCTTTGTATGTTGACGATATGCTTATTGCAAGCAAAAGCATGGAAGAGATAAACAGGTTAAAGGCTCAACTCTCTAGGACGTTTGATATGAAGGATCTTGGAGCAGCAAAACATATCTTGGGCATGGAGATACACAGAGACAGGAAAAATGGTAAGCTTTGGTTGTCACAACAGAAGTATGTAGAGAAGGTACTTGAAAAGTTCTCTATGAATAATGTGAAACCTGTTAATATTCCTTTAGCTTCCCATTTTAAGCTTTCTTCGGTTTTGAGTCCTAGAGCTGATGAAGAAAAGCAGTATATGTCTCATGTACCATATGCAAACGCTGTAGGCAACTTAATGTATGCGATGGTATCTACAAGACTTGACATTTCACATGCAGTTGGAGTTGTCAGCAGGTTCATGGCAAATCCAGGTAAAGAACATTGGCAAGCAGTGAAATGGGTGCTTCGATATCTAAGAGGCACAAGTGACCATTGCATCGTCTTTAACGGTAGTGAAGGATTAGTCTGCGGATATGTAGATGCTGACTATGCAGGTGATTTGGACAAAAGAAGATCTACTACAGGTTATGTCTTTACTCTTGCAGGTGGAGCAATTAGTTGGATGTCAAAGCTTCAAGAAATAGTTGCATTGTCCACTACCGAAGCCGAATATATTGCTGCTTCAGATGCTAGTAAAGAAGCAATCTAGTTAAAGGGTTTGCTCGATGAAATTGAAAGAACGCAGGAGAAAGTGAATGTACTTTGTGACAGTCAAAGTGCTATTCACTTAGCTACAAACCCTGCCTATCACAGCAGAACCAAGCACATTGATGTAAGGTATCATTTTCTGAGACATGTGATCGATGGCGGAAAAATAGCTCTTAAAAAGGTCCATACACGAGAAAATTGTGCAGACATATTCACAAATCCAGTTACCGTAGGGAAGCTGCGGTGGCGTTTAGCTTCTCTTGGCTTGCAGGAAAGATGATGAATGGGAAAATTGTTGTCAAGGTGGAGTTTGTTAGTTTGACAACGAATTAGTAACTTTAGGTAAAATGTAAATAGACAGTTCTATACCGAATAATTAGTTATGTAACGATAGTTGGTGATATAAAACTATCAAATGCCCATGAAATGAAATGTGGAGAATCATTGTTAAATAAAAGTTCCAATCAATTCAGTTTTGTGATTCAGTTTCGTGTCTTGGTTATTCAATTGTGCTTTCTTGCGTTCTTCATTATTTCGGTTTCTGTTCAACATGTTTTGTTGTTGCTTCCTACATGAATATACACTACCCCTCCAACTAATTGCACCTTCATAACACTTTTCTTTTTTTAATTTAGGGTAAGATTAAATGAAAACAAAAGTTAAAGTTAATAGTGTGTATATTTTTAATTATTTAAAAAAATTCAGGGATAAGAGGGATAGTGTGTATATTATTAATTATTTAAAAATTTTGAGTGATAAGAGGGATAGTGATAATGATAGTCATAGTGATAGTGATAAAGATTTTTCTACCATTTTAAAATTTAGATATGAAAGTATAGTATATGTTTTTTTTTTTTAATTATCTTGCAATAAGATCATCATCTGTTTCAAACCATTGGTGACCTGTCCAATTCAAAATAACAGTTGTCTGTGGTTTCATTAAATTGTACATCAATTTCACCCTTTCGTGCTGTTAATAATAACTCCAAAGAACAGGTGTCTCTATAACTCCAAAAAACAGGTGTCCATCAATTTCACCATTCCAACAATCGTTCTAGTAATTCGCAATGGAAATAATAACTCCAAAAAATAGGTGTCCATCAATTTCACCATTCATGCTCTTAATAATAACTCTGCGACTCCATCTCTGATTGTAACGTGGAGGAATAATAGAATAACTCTCCCACTCCATGCCCAATTGTAACCTTGAGCAATAATAGAATAACACCACCACTCCATCTTGAGCGTTTCAAATTGTCATTAAATATTTATTGTACTTATTATTCATTACCATTCCATCTATTATAATCAAAGGCTCTGTGGATGCATGCATTTCTTTGTTAGTGCTTAGGTTGTTGGAATTGTTGAAGGATTACTGGAAAGGATTACTCTAAAGATTTGAAGGGCTTCTCTCGACTTCTATCTTCTAAAAAAGGTGAAAAATCTTTCATAGCCTTCCTTTTCTCTACCTAATATTTTTTCAGGTTTCCCTCAAGATGCATTGGAGGAACCCTTTCTTAGTGATTGGGTTGTTGGAATTGTTGAAGGATTACTGGAAGGATTGGTGCAAGGATTATTGGAACTATTTGAAGGGGCTTCTCTCTGCTCCTAAGAAAGGTGCACAATTTGTTACCTAGATTTGTTTTAAATGGCCATTGTTAACTATATTTGTCATTACTCTAATGTGGAATGGCTTTGTTCATTTTCACTGAAGTCTTGTCGAATAGTCCATACCAAAAATAAATTATATATATATATATATATATATATATATATATATATAGAGAGAGAGAGAGAGAGAGAGAGAGATCCATTGTTCATATTTAAAAAAAAAAACCTAACCCTAAACATAGCTAGCCACTTTTGACCAGATTGTATGCACAGAGGATGTCGCACCATGATTCCAGAACAACCTCAAATTTCTCACCATTTGGGAATGAGAAGCTGATCTCCACTTGCGTTGTATATTATACAGTGTCTCCATTAGCCTCTTGCTTTCCTGTTTATTACGCCTTGTCTCTCACATCAACATCTTACCTTGTTTAAAAAAAAAAGCATCAATACAATGTGCTAGGCAAGTGCATCCATGTCATCCCAACATATGCGACATGTTTAATACCTTTAATCCTTTGGCGTATGTTCAGACTCCAATGGGAAGGTTCTAGACATGGCTACCATTCTTTTACGAAGCTGAGACAACCTTCGTCCCATTTTTTTCCTTAGCTACACAGTCTTTAGCTCTTAATTGATTAGACTCCAGGGTTTTTAACTCTACGACTTTCTCATAATTGCGTATTGGCTTTCTAAGGTGTAACAAGATTGTTTTTATTTAACAATAAGCATTTGTCAGGAATCTAGATTCATATATTAAAATTATTTTTCATATATATTTAATTCAATTGAAAAGCTCATTTTACAACCCAGTAACCAATGTTATTATTTGATTTAATATTTCATTTAAAATAGCATTAAAAAATGACAATGCTCCATTAAAATCAATATTACTATCAAAATTATATAAAAAATTAAACTACAGGCTCCTGCTCCCCATTTCTACAAGAAAATGGTGAGCAGGTGTAGAGAGGGAAGGGTCTCGACTCTCACCCAATGCTCCGCAAGATGACGGGATGGAAACAAGGAACAATGACAATCGTTGAGTTTAATTTATTGGAGCATTTCAATTTAATATTTTAATAAAATTATATATTTATGAGAAGGGATATGTAATTATTTTTATTTACAATTTATAAGGTGTATTGGTGAATTTTTTTAATAAATTTATGACAATAAATTTGTAATTTTATGATTTTGATAAGTTAATAAGTTATTAAAATAAAATATTTTAAAATTAAAGGTTTTTGATTAAAAAAATTATTAAGTATTTGATTTATATAATTAAACTAATTTCAATCTTAATAGTTAAACTAATATGATACCAATTATTTTTTTAAAAGAGAAAATGATTTACTATCAAATATTTTTAAATTTATTCAATTTTGTTTTCCAAGTAAAAAAATATATAATTATTGATTTTTTTAGATTTTTTTCAATTATCATTTTTTCACTTTTAATAAATGTTTAAGTATTATAAATTTAATAGATAAAAATACAAGTTTTTTTTCAAAAAGCCCATTAACGCAAACTCTGTAGTCAAAAAAAATTCCCCGACTTGTTTTTGGTTCATTGTTCGGTCGAATGCCGTCTGCACTTGTTTTATTTTTAAAGTGAGGGAAAATGTAAATGACTTTAATTTATTGGAGCATTTCAATTTAATATTTTAATAAAATTATATATTTATGAGAAGGGATAGGTAATTTTTTTTATAAACTAATGAATATTTTTATTTATAATTTATGTGGTTTATGTGGGGGTATTGTTGAAATTTTTTAGTTTTATGATTTTTTTTTTTTAACTATAACGGATATGTTTTTTTTATTATTATTATTTATAGTAGGAAAAGAGTGGGGCTTTGCCAAAGCAGCCCTGTTTACATCATGCTTGTACTTCTAAATCAGTTGATCTATCTAAGCATTTAGTAAGGAGTTTCTACATATCTGTCCTCATTTATGAACAACAACCCTTTATCCAGAGCAGCCCCTTTGTTGGCCATCAAATCCGCTTCGCTGTTTGAGCTTCTAAGTATATGGAAGAATTTGTAGGAAGCAAAGGAGGAGAGCACTCTTTTCAATCTTTCCAGAGATCTATTAAGGCCTGCATTTCTGAAAAGTTCTCCAGCATTCAGCTTCTTTATAAGAATCTCCGAATCTCCAAAAACCTGAATGTCTCTGATCCCTTTTTCTCTGGCAATTTGACATGCTTTGAGGAGACTGAGTAGCTCTGCTTGATTGTTAGTCTTCAGGCCAAGACCCCAACAGAAAGAATCTCGGGAGAGCCCTTCAGGGGAATAGATGATCCCACCGGCGCCCGAGGGGCCGGGGTTTCCTTTGGAAGCCCCATCAAAGAAGATTGTGTGGGAGTTTTGAGCTCTCCACCAGTGCTGGAATGTTTCATCTGTGTCTCTCTTTTTCCAGTTTGGGGGCTCTGCTTATGGAGAAAGGAGATTTTTTCTGTTTTGAAATTCAAACTTTCCAAGCCACCTTTTCTCTACCTGCTGGAGTGATGCATCCTCTTTGTAGTTCTGATGCTGTGCCGCTTCTAGGAGAAGAGATCTGGCCTTAGCTGCTACTTGCAAGGGAGTGAGATGGAGGTCTTTAAAGATCTTCTGGTTACGGGCCAGCCATATCTTCCAACAGACAAATTTGGGCAGGGCGTTCCAGATTTTGTACCAAATCGATTTTTGAGGAATATACTGAGAATAGCGATGGCTCCAATCTGCGAAGAGATCTGGGACAGATATCTGAGCGGGGGAGCTTATATTTAAATCTTGGAGCGTTAATTCCCATACTTCCTTTGCAAACTGGCAGTCGATGAAGAGATGTTGGGCAGTCTCGGCGTTGCTTCTGCAAAGAACGCACCAGTGAGGGCCAGCGAAGTTTCTTTTTGCAAGGTTGTCTCCAGTTAAGATCTTGTTGTGAATCAGGGTCCAGAAAAAAAAATTTACTTTCGGGAGAGCTAAAGGCTCCCAAACGTTTTTCCAGAACTCGGCACTGTACTTATTGTTTCCCGAAGTCTGAAGTGCTTTGTATCCTTCTGTTGCTGTATATTCTCCAGATTGACCCCAGCCCCACCGATCTTGCAGTGAACGATGTATCGGTGAAGCGTCTTCGATCAGTTTTAGGAGTGTATTCATTTGCAGTTGCAGGTGGGCAGGAGGCACGGGGATTGCCCAGCCGGCCCAATCGTCTCTCTGA
The DNA here is from genome assembly GCA_031772625.1 of Pinus tabuliformis. Taxonomy (NCBI): domain Eukaryota; kingdom Viridiplantae; phylum Streptophyta; class Pinopsida; order Pinales; family Pinaceae; genus Pinus; species Pinus tabuliformis. The sequence goes on from CM062815.1 coordinate 696,673,556, forward strand.
TCCCATGAGGAGATATCAAATAAACTTTGCTTCCCAACAGAAATGAGCCATTCCCTTAAGTCAGCGATTTCCTCATTTTCGCTTAGCGGATTTTGTCCCATTATCCGATCCTGCCAAAGACGAGTTTGTTTACCATTTCCTGGTATTCTGTAGACATTTCTTTTGAAAAAATTGCAGCTCTTATAACAAAGCTTCCACAACAGCGTGCTGTTAGCTGTGTAACTCAATTGGAGATTTCTCAAATCAATTTTATTTGTATACTTTGACCGCAATATGGCACTTACAGGATGTCCTGGTTCTTTGATCATTTTCCACAGAATTTCGCTGCCTAAGGCGAGGTTGACCAGAGAAGGATCTCGAATTTGCAGTCCTCCTTCAGCGATGGGCTTCTTGACAGTTTCCCAGTTTACAAGATGCTGTTTCTTATCGTTGACCCTGCCTCCTTGCCAAAGGAAATCTCTGACGAAAGAGGAGATTTGATCCATGACATTTCTGGGAGCAAGCAGAAAGGTTGCTTGGTAAATAATTAAGGAAGAGAGCTGAGATTTAATTAAAATGACCTTGCCTCCTTTTGTCAACCAGTATCCTCCCCATTTCGAGATCTTGGTTTTAAATTTTCAAATTATGTCACTCCATAACGATCTCTTATTCACCCCTGAGATTATGGGGAGCCCAAGATATCTGATTCTATCCCATTGGGAATGCCCTTTGAATCCAAGTGTGTTAGCTATATTATTGAGCTCCTGTTGATCTGTATTCCAGCTGTAGACTTCGCTTTTTCTTTCGTTTACCAAGGCTCTTGAGACTTTGCAATAGTTCCTGATGACCGTGTCGAAGGCCTTTGCTATTCTAATTGAGGCACCCCCCAACAGGATTGAGTCATCTGCGAATAATGCATGATTCAGGGGTCTTACTCTGTTGGAGGGTTTGAGGCCCGGAATGGATCCTGACAGTCTTTCAGCTTCAAGTTTTCGACTTAATGCTTCAGCCAATATTATGTAAAGATAGGGGGAGAGCGGGCATCCCTGCCTGATGCCTCTCTTGGCTTTAAAGAAATTGGCAGGCCTGCCATTTATGAGGGGAGCAATCCATGGATTATTCATGCATGCTTTTAAGAGGTTAACAAACTGAGTGGAAAAACCAAAGGAGAGCAAAACTTTGCTGAGGAATGCTCTGTTGACTCTGTCAAACGCATTCGCCATATCTAGCTTTATGAGCATACCTTTCTCTTTCCTCTGCTTGCTTGAGTGTATAGTCTCCTGCACTTGAATGACATTGTCCAGAATATGTCTACCTTCCACAAATCCTCCTTGGGAGTTAGAGATAATTCTGGGAAGCAGAGGCTTTATTCTGTTGGCTAACAACTTTGCCAAAATCTTATAGGAGGCATTGCATAACGAAATTGGCCTGAATCTGGCAAAGGTTTCTGGGTTAGAGTCTTTGGGAATCAGAGCTAAGTAGGTTGAGTTGGTGCTACCACCTACTTTATCTTTTGTCATGAATCCCCTTATCATCTTTTGCAGATCGTATTTTATGATATCCCAGCATACTTTGTAGAAATGAATGGTGAAACCGTCCGGCCCAGGGCCTTGTCGGAATCCATAGACCATATAACTTTGATTATTTCCTCCTCTGAAACAGGCTTGCATAGTTCTGAGTTGTCCTCCGGTGAGATTAAGGAGGGGATGTGATTGAGGAAATCTGCTTCGTCCGCTTCTTCACCTTGAGCATCCGGGCTGTAGAGGTTTTGGAAGTGTAATTCTGCTGCTTCTTTGACTTGTTGAAAGCCCTTGCAGATTTGGCCCGTCGAAGTCTTTATTTCTGCTATATGATTCCTTGACAGTCTAGCCCTGTACTGTCGGTGGAAGAAAGAGGTATTGCGATCCCCGGCTTTTAGCCACAGGCTCCTAGACTTTAATCTCCAATATTCTTCCTCTTTTCTAAAAGATTGGTAGGCTGCTCTCTGCGCTTTTGTTTCCTTGTCCAAGAGTTCTTCATTAATATTTTTGCTTTCCATGTCATTTTGTAGTGAGTGCAAAGCCTGGACTGCTGCGACTCTAAGAGAGATGGGGTTGGGAGCTGGTTTCTTGATCCACTCCTTCAATGCTTTTTTGGTAAGCTTCAGTTTTTGCTCCCAAACGAAGCTTGGAGAGCCTGAAATGGAGGTGTCCCAAGCTGCTTTCACAGTCTCCAAAAAGCCTTCCCTTTCGATCCATTGAGGAGAAAAACGAAATGGAATGGGGCCCAAATCCTCCTCATCTTCTAAACAGAGCTGGATTGGCTTGTGGTCAGAGGACAACTTGGGCAGAATTTTTGTTGTTATGATTTTCTTGTTCATGAGGAGGGAGGTTTGCACGAGAAATCGGTCCAGTCGAGCAGAGATATGATCTGTTCCTGTTCTGTTGTTTGACCAGGTGAATAAGCCTTGGATTGGGTTAAAATCTTGCAGATCCCAGTGCTGGGCAAGCTCCTCCACTACTCCCACCATCGGGTCCTTAGAGTTGGTACCTCCTCTTTTTTCTTTGGCTTTCAAAACTATATTGAGATCCCCCACGAGAATGATATTGGTGGGGGATTCCTGCTCAAGAAACTCTGCCAGAGAATTCCAGTAGTCTCTTTTTTCGGAGTAATTGACAGGTACATATAGATTGACTAGAGAGAAAGGTAACTTACTTGAAATGTGAGTTATTTCTGTGCATATCGAATGCAAGGTCTCGTGAGAGTTGATCAGCTGAAATTGATCTTCGTTCCAGAGAGTTGCCAGACCTCCCGAGGAGCCCCGTGCGCTGACAGCTATGCCTGAATTTTTCTTCCATTTTAATTTGCTGGTTTCTAGCAGGGCTTGGCCTGCTATCTTAGTCTCTTGGAGCATGAGGATGTCAGTAGGTTCCGACTTTAAAAGATCCTTTACTGCTTCTATTTTTGCGGGGTTCCCCAATCCTCTGCAATTCCAAGAGACTAGCTTCATTATTTACCGATGTTAGGGGTGGAGCCACCCTTGGATGACCTGGGCCTGCTGCTTCTTCCGATTGTCATTTCTATCGTGGATTGGCTCCCTTGGGTTTTGAACCGTTCTGCTTCTTCTTCTCTTTTTTCCTTGCGGGATTTCCTTCCGGGTCGTTTTAATGGTCTCTCAAAGAGCTCTTCCTCTGAGGACTCAGAGCTTTCGACTAGCTTTTTCTTTATGATTTCTGCATAGGTGGGGTTAGAGGGACTGCCTTGGATGTCTCCCCCTCCCTCTTTGCTTGCAGGAGGGGTTTCCTCATGGTTCTCTTTTTCCTGTTCTTTGTTCGGTGGATCAGGTTGTGACTCCTCGGTTCCTTTTGCTTTTTCTCCCTCTTCCTGAGATGGGATGTTGATGTTTCTGTCCCCTGATGCTGCGCTTTTTCCTGCATCTTTCTTTGCTTGGGATGTTCTCTGGACTAAGGTCCATTGATCTCCATTCTGTTTTTCAGGCTGTTCCTCCGCTTTCTTCTTGCAGTGCTTGGCAAAGTGACCGTAGCCATGACAATGTCTGCATTTAAAGGGGAGCTGTTCATAGTCGAGCTCTTGGATGCGCGTCCACCCTGCCACCGAGAGCTTGATCGCTTCAGGCAATCCTTCTTCAAGGTCCACTTCGACGCAGATACGCGCACAGGAATATTGGTCTCTTCTAACAGCCTGATCTATGTATTTACCTAGTGCGTTCCCAATGGTCTGAAACGATTTTTGATTCCAGCAATGAAGGGGAAGATGGGGGAGCCTTACCCACACCGGCACAGCAGATGGGACGTCTTGAGAGGGATCAAAGTCTGGGTTACATTGATTTAAATACAGTCCCTGTGGCCCCATGAAGTAGGGACCGTTTCTGAATATTAAACTTCTGTCTTCCTTGTTTTCGAAAACAAAAACGAAGTACCCTTTGCCAACAAAATAACTCTTCACTCCATCTTTTATCAGAGGTTTCCAGTTTCTCTGGGTCCATTCCTCCACGGATTTGGGGGAGGGCCATAGGCCTGTAAACTGGCCTATGAGGCCTCTTTCTGCCAAATTCAGAGCCGCTTTGCAGGTGTCCTCCTCTGGCAGGGCAACAGAGGGTATCTTCTCCATTCTTTTGATAAATTTCTGCTGTGATGCAGAAGGAGGGCGATTTGTCCCATTTGCAATCAAATTTCTGAACGCTGCGACTTCAGGGGGCGGATCCGCTGGGGGGGCAGAGCTCTCAGGAGTCTCCATCCGGCTGCAGAGTGGAGGGCGAGGCTGTGCGCAGGGGCGCAGCAGCCTGGGCGGCGCAGTAGGTCGCAGAACCCTAGCTTGAGAGCAGAGGAGCCGGCCGCGCGCGTAGAGATCCAACTCTTTGTATAATTTTTAGTTTTATGATTTTGATAAGTTGATAAATTATTAAAATAAAATATTTTAAAATTAAAAGTTTTTTATAAAAAAAATTACTAGGTATTTGAGTTATATAATTAAATTAATTTCAATATTAATAACTAAACTAATATGATACTCATTATTTTTTTTAAAGAGAAAATGATTTACTATCAAATATTTTTAAATTTATTCAATTTTGTTTTCTAAGTCAAAAAAATATAATTATTAATTTTTTAAAATTATCTTTTTTATTTTTAATAAATACTTTAATATTATAATTTTAAATAATAAAAATACGAGTTTTTTTTCAAAATTTTAAATATCTTATAAAAATTTAAATATTTTATAAAAAAATATTTAAATTAGTTTAATTTATCATATATATTATTTTTTAATAAGAAAGATATAAACATTTAATTAAAACCATTGTATCTCTTAAATATTATGAAAGATAATAATACGTCAAATAAAAAATATATAAAATCAAATAAAAATGAGTAATTAAATCAAAATGTCAATGAAATCACTTATTTAAATAAATAAATAACATCAAATTTCTCATCATTTCGGAATGAGAAGCTGAATTCCACTTGCGTTGTATATTATACCGTGTCTCCATTAGCCTCTTGCTTATTACACCTTGTCTCTCAATACAATGTGCTGGGCAAGTGCATCCATGTCATCCCAACATATGGGACTCATTTTACAACCCACTATGATGTGTAACCTCTAGGTCATCAAACTTGAAATTTTGTTCATCTCTATCAAAAAAAAATTAAATAACTATACAAAACATTTAAATAAGGTAGACTCATACAAAAAATTATACCTCAAGAAATTGGATTCTTCTCAAGAAATTGAATCTTTCTCCGCACTTTAGATCTGCATTTAAGATAAATCTATGCTGATTAAAAATTCATTACATCTAAGAAAGGACAAAAAAATCATCTTTGTAATACTAGGTCTCATTTATTTATACTAATTTTAATGAAATTAATTAAGCTTTGTAATAATGGTTAAAAAAGTATTTATTAAATGGGAAATTGTTTAAATTCTAAATAATTGATAAATATTTACATCAAAGTATTTATTAAATCAGAAATTGTTTATTCACATACCTAAATTAGTATAAATTACTCCTAAACCTGAAAACTAAAACATAAAATTAGTCAATTACTCATAAGCTAAATAACTCATAGTTAATGATAATTAGTCATAAATCTAAGTTACTTATAATTCATGATTTAATTTGACAATGATCTTAATGTTTATACTAATGAAATCAGATAAGTTTTGCAATAATGATTAAAACAATATTTATTAAATGAGAAATTGTTTAAATCACAAATAATTAATAAATATTTAAATCATAACTATTTATTAAATAACTTGTTTACTCATATACCTGAATTACTAGAAATTACTCATAAACCTAAAAACTGAAACATAGAATTAGTCAATTACTCATAAACCTAAATAACACATAGAATTAGTCAATTACTCATAAACCTAAATAAACCATAGTTACTTATAATTAATCATAATTATTCATTAATCTAAATTACTCATAATTAACCTAAATTAATTGTTCACTATAAATTAACTATGTGGCACTATAAATTAACTTTGGCACCCAAACAAGTGGAATATGTTGTTCTATTAACTGTTCATTGTAAAGAATGTCACACCTTTTTCTACTTGTTTAAAAGCCTTGTAAAATATTTTTTTGAAAAAATTAGATATAGCTCTTAAACACTATTCTATTCAATTGGATGGATGTCTTACTCCTGAAATTCTCACATTGCATCTATTAGCAAGCCATCAATATATTTCAATTTAACCTCCATATACCCCATAATCATAATCAAGTGGATAAAGAAATCCAAGTTTCCTGCTAATTGATAATGTCAAATCTTATGTGTGTGTGGTTGCTTGATTGAGGAAATTTTGTTGGATTCAATAAAAGGGTGTGAGGTATAATTATGAATATTTACATGTGTATTGATGAATAAAAATTTCATTGACTAATGAACAAATATGGGTTTTAAATGTAATTGGTTGTCATTAATATTGTAGGAATTTCGATGATGTATATGTGTAATATGGGTAATGTAATTGGTTGTTATTAATATTATAGGAATTTGTATAATGTATATGTCTTTAGCTCGAATGTATTAATTTAAATAATTAAATGTATTTAATATGTTATTGAGAATTGTTTAAACATTTTTATTTTTTATTTTTTTGAAAGAAATAGAATAATATAATTATATAAGAGAATAATGAAAAAAACTCCTCATTATATTACATACATATTACAATATGTTAGAAAAATAAGATATGGATTTTATAAAATTATATTATAAAAAGTTATATTAAATCTCTTACTGTAACCTCTCTTTTAATTTTTTTTTTTCTTTCATAAATTATAATTACAAAAAAACATTGTATAATAAAAATATGTATAAGAATAGATTAATTCAATAAAACAAATCTTTTCAATTTTTTTAGAGAAACTTTAAACACCTTCTTTTTTTTTTTATTTCTTTCATAAATTATAATTACAAAAAAAACATTGCATGATAAAAATATGTATAAGAATAGATTAATTCAATAAAACAAATCTTTTCATTTTTTTTTTAAGAAACTTTAAACACCTTACTTAATATATGTTTAAATTCATGTGTTTTTAGATTTTCTATTGTTTATAATTTGGCAAAGATTGTTTGGAATTACAAGTAAATTTGATTCGACAAAAAAATTAAAAATTACAAGTAAATTTGATGCAACAAAAAAAATTAAAAATTACAAGTAACTTTGAGTAAAGATTGTTCAATCACAAGTAAAATTGGCAAAGATTGATTGGAATTACAAATAAATTTGAGTAAACAATAAAAATTAATATTGAATCAACAAAAATGTAGTTAGTTCCAACCAAAAATTCATGAACATCTAGGTCTTAGACAACCCATTAAAAATATTTATAAACACATAAAATAAAAATAATAATTCAATTTTAAGATTAAGATCAAGTTATATATCATTATTTTTTTAAAACAATGGAGAGATATAGAATTAATTGTTTTAAAAACACATTTTCTTAATGATTAAGAACATTTAAATTATAACTATTATGATTAGTGTACGATTAAAAATTACATTATTAAATAAGAAATACAATTTTAATAAATATTAAGAAATTCAAATAATTAAAAAAAGTTATAAATATATAAAATTATGTTGAAAAAGTCACAAACTTAAAACATATTACATTTTTTATTATTTAAATTTCCTAATATTTATTAATTTAACCTCCATATACCACATAATCATAATCATGTAGCTATTAATGTAGTCCATTAGAATTCTTAATTTGTGATATTAATGCAGTCCATCACAAAGATTATCTTATGATATTAACAATCTATTGTTTTATTAATAAATAAGTAAAATGATTTTAGATTAATTCTAAATATGAAAAAAATTAATATATACGAATGTGTTGTTCTAGAAATTTAGTAATATACTTTTAATTTGATATTTTTGGATTCATTATGATTGAGTCAAAAAAAATTTTGGTCAAATTCCAACCCCAAATTATTTAGGTGATTCACATTATATACATAAATAAAACATATAACTAAAATAAATTCACTACTATACAAAATAGGTAGCCATGTGATCTTGAATCTAGAAAAAAACCAAGTTGTTCACCAACTATTTTTTATTAGTTAGAATTTCACTTTTACACAACCATTAACATTTTTTATCCTTAACAAAATGGAAAATTGTGTATGGTAAATTATGTATGTATGTTACTTTTAATTTTATTCAACATTAAATTGTTTTGTTGATATCAAATTTGTTTTTTTTTTTTTTTACTGTTAGGTGATTTCATTTTTTCATCATGGATCCAGCTATTTGGAGTTGTCTTCCATTAGAAGTTCTTGAACTTGTCTTCCTTGTCTTCATGTGGCTCCCTTTATCAGTTGTGATAAAGTTTAGCATTGTTTGAAAAAAATGGAATAATGCTTTGCAAAACCCTTCTTTCTTTTTACGTTGCAAGAATGTCTATATGAAAGAATTTGGATTTATCGTTCCTTTCCTCAATAGTGAAGACAATTGTTTTGCTCCTCAATTTCTTAATCAGAATGGCCACATATCTCAATTTCATTTGCGATAAATAGATTGAAGATATAGAGTAGAGTGTATTGTTGGACCATTGGTGTTTTTATCCTTACCAATAGAATGCTCCCAAACACATAACTATTTTGTGACGAATACATTTACAAAGGCATTTAAAAACATAGGGCCAATATGAATTGGAGGCTCGGGATTCTTTTCATTATTGGAAAATGTAAGCAACAAAAGATATGACTGGGTTGTTCTAAAACACATGTATGGTAGAATGCAGTATAAATTTTATGTTTGTAGTAGTCTTGATAGGGTATGGCAAAGGGCTACTGTTCCATTTGGTGGCACTTCACCCCCTAAGAATGTAGTGTTTTATAAAAGTAAATTGCTTTGGATGTATCTCAACAAGGAGTATGAAGGTTATCCTCGGTACGGGTATACAATCTACTGGTTTGACATAATAAAAAATGAGTGGGGTTTTTCATTTGTTCCAATCAGTGACATACGGTGTATGTCATTAGCAATATACATGAATAAGTTGATATGCCTTTTCAATGATGGCTCCACTTCTGTATGGTCAATTGAATAATTAGATCATTTCCAATTTGGTCAACCGTGTGTTGAACAAAGAATTGACTACTTTGAAGATGATTGGGGTTTCAGATGGAAGTTGTTGGAAGAAATTTTTGCAGATATAAACAACAAATGTCCTGGTTATCTTCTGTTTTGAACAGTCCATGGTCTAGTTCTTATGTGCAACTGCAGTGAAGTTCCTTTCCTATTATATGACATGATGACTCACATCTGTTTTCCAATAGATATTGATAATTCAACTAATGAGCAGATGTCTCAGTTTTGGTACCCAACATTGGAGGATTGCAATGATTTGATTGAGTATGGAAATGTTTTTTCAATTGCTCCCCGTATGGATTATGTTGATGAGATTCCACCATTGGATATGGATATGGATTCTTAGGATATTAGTATTCTTAGGAGTTCTTATAAATATTTCCATTTTATATACTCTCTATGGTTGTGGAAAATATTTCCATTTTTGTCTCTATACATACTATGGGTCTTTATGGTAATATTTTAAAATTATGTTTGTATCGATCTTTGTGATGTAAAATATTTCATATTGTTTCCCCTAAATTTTTCTTATTTACATGTAAATGTTTCTCAATGTTATGCATTTTTCTTTGTTTGTATAATTATAATTTCTATGAGTTATGTTATACATATTATTTGTATTGGTTTTTGTCATTGATTCTCAAACAATGTTATATGTTTATGTTCATTTTAATATTTACATTTATATTTTGATAGTATATAGTTCCAAATTTTTAGATATACTTCCAGTTCATATAATTCTTAGAGTATTGTGTCCCAATAGTATGGGTTTCATTTTGATTCTAATATGATACATGGAGATTTAGACTTTTTTGTTTAAGTCATTTGGAAGAATTCATTTATGTTTTTTGCCATCTTTAAATTTTTTATTTTTTGTGTCTAGCCATTTGGAAAAAGCCTTATACATTTTGATAAGTTTATATGGTTGGAAAAAAATAACATACACGCTTTTTATGTTTTTTATGTTTTCCAACAAAAAAACTTGTGCCTTTTTCATTTTTTTGTTTGTTTGTTTATATTAGATATTTGTTATGTTCCATGTTTATGATTCCATAATGAATATTTTATTATTCATTGTAGACATGTCATCTGAAGGCACAAGCAAGCATACAAGAAAACAAAATTTGTCACCAAAATCACGTGAGAGGTCTAATGAAAGTCGTCGTTTACGGTATCAACAAAATAAGGATGCCATAAATGAGTATATGAGAGCTACATATAATAGAAAAACGAGTGAAGCCACTCTTGAAAATGATTTTATAATTCCTCGTAAGTATCATACTATGGATGATATAATGGAAAGAACATTTCTTGTTGATAGTTCATTATCAGGATATGCTCCTTTCAGCATAATCTTGTTGTTTGATGCTCTCCTGGAAATGTTCATAACATTGGGGAAACATCTTGCAATCGGGAAGAACACCATATTGATAATGTGGATGAAAATGTCCACCCTAACCCTTTTGTGTGTCCAATTGCATGTTTTGATGGCCAAAGGTTGCAAGACATCCATGGTGCAAGTAATGATGACATTTTGTGTGATGATTTGGATGATAATTTACTTGGCCATTTGTTTGATAATTTGGATCCAGTTGCTCAAAACATCAGATCTTCAAATCCCGCTTCTCAAAGTAATATGGTCCCACCAAGAGAACTAGTCATCCCTAATAGCATTTCGCGTGAAACAATGGAGGTAACACAATTATATTTTGATTTTAGCTGCAATAGTGGTTTTTTTATTACATTCCTATATTTACAAAGTTTTTTTTACTAAACTTATGTTATTTTATTCTCTTCGAATAGGATACAACTTGTTTAATCGTGGTCTACAAATTAACTCCCAAAGTGTTCCATCTACTAATCTAAGAAGTGAAGATGAAGCATGTCATACCCTTCTTGTGCATTCTCCTCGATGATCAAATTGCCAGACTAATGTAAATTTTCAATGTTTTTCATTTTCTTTTTATTTCTAAAATTTCTAGTTGCTTGGACATTGAATTTTATGACGTATTTTATTTTCTTTCAACAAGACACAAGTCATTTCAATAGATGCATACAAATTACTTTCGTAGGTGTTCCATCTATTGATGTTGGAAGTGAAGAGGAACCATCTCATAGCATTCATCCACATTGTCAAACAAATGTAAATGTTGAGTGAATTTGATATTTTCCTCATTTTTTTCATTTACAGTTTCCTAGAAATTTTATTTTGTAACCTTTTATGTAGATGTATTTGATTTATTTTCAATTTTTGAATCTTTCTTTTTTGGAAATTTAGTTTTATAACGTATTTTATTTTTTTGAAACATGAAACAAATCATTTGAATAGAGGCATAGAAACTACATCCCAAAATGTTCCATCCATTGATCTTAGAATCCAAGAGAAACCATCTCATAACCCTCATCCACATGAAGACACAAATGTAAATTTTGAATGCATTTGATTCTTTTTCATTTTTTATTTATTTATAATTAGTTGGAAATGAAATTTTAAAGTATTTTATGACAAAGATACCTCTACATCCTCTCAGGTTTTTGAAATGCACACCATAAATTTTGAAAGACATTCTCATAGATCCATTCCACATGCTTCAAATTTGGGAAGGGAATCTCATGTTCTTGAAGATGAAGTACATGTTAGAAGAAATTTTACTCTTCCAAATGGTTTTCAACATGGTTCGGCCAATAGAGATCATATTAATTTTGATGAAAACATGATTGCAGTGCATAAAAGATTTCGAGCAAAGATAGATAGGTTTTCAGTTGTCCAGATGTGCCACATTTTCCAAGAATCATATCTCGGAATCCATGTTGTGAGACATTCTGAAGGACCTGTTTGTAGATGATGTAAGAGTGAAAGAGAAGCCCATCGTTTTTGTCGATATAATAACATGGATCCTAGTGAGCAACCTCATATTTTAAGAGTTCTTACTCAAGTTGAAGAAATGCTAATAGCACATGTGAATCCTATTTTGCAAGTGACACATGCTTGAGGTGGGAAATATAAGTATAGTGGTCATACAATTAGCTTTCCTCAAGATATTTCTACAATTGTACAAATCCTTCCCCGACATGTTGAAGATATTGAATTTCTAATTGTGAGGATACATGCCGCTCAGTGTAAACATTATCAATGTTATGTCAAAAGATCTCGAGTAATGGCTGCATTGATTTTTCAAAATCCTACATGATCAATATTATCGAGATGTTGTAATTGATTATGATTCAGTCAATGCTCTACTCGAAATATCAACAGATGTCTCCTCTAAGCTTAAATTTGTTTATTGTCATATTGAAGAATCTGAGATCAATGAAACTAATAATGAAGGGTTTACTGTTGAGAATTTTCCCTCTCATCCTTCTTCTTTTGTTGCTTGCCTACTAAACGAATGAAGAGAAGTGGAAGAAATTAAAGCATTTCTTAATAATGTTGATTCTTCACATGTTCAAGACATGGATTGGCCGAGTATTGGAACCTCTCTAGTGAATGAATATAATATAGATGGGTTATTAGATATGGCATACCCAACATTGTTCCCCACTGGTGATGCTGATTGGTTGTAACCACGTATTTGTAGTGTTGAACTTCATGAGTATGTATTGCATCTTCTTAGGTACTATGATCAGAGATTTGGAAGCCATCCTCGCTTTCGATATTACCTATTAAACATGATAATGCAACATCGGAGCCAAGAAACTGCTACAGTTTTTGCAAAGAAACATTTACATGATAAATCACCTACAACAATTGAATAGTTGTATCACCAACTATCTGATTTACCAGATAATAAATTGGCTGAGCATATTATGTGATTTGGTTCTTCTCTGAGAGGTACAAGGGCATATTGGACTAAGTTTTGATTTGAATTGACAGATATGATCACTCAGTTAGGATGTCCATCTTTATTTTTTACTTTGATTGCGGCTGACACAAAGTGGCTAGAGTTACATAACCTCATTCCCATACATTCACATTCTCATTCTTCAAATGAGCATCATATGAAAATTGAGAATGTTATCCAGTACCCTCATATTGTTGCGACATTTATGCACCATAGATTCAATATTTTTCGAGAGGAAGTTATCCAAAAATATCTTAAAGCTAAAGACTTTTGGTACAGGTTTGTGTTCAATTTTTTTCTATACTTTTTCAACTTTTATTATGATTCTATTTATATTGTTTGTAGTAACTATATCTTCATTTTTTTTAGATATGAGTGGCAACATAGAGGTTCAGCACATATCCATGGTTTCCTATGGTTAGAAGGTGCTCCTCACATGGAAATACTTGATTAGTCAAATAGTTATGATGGACAACTTGCAAAGATATTATTCGACAAATATGTAACTACATGGAATCTGCATGACATACATCGTCGCAACATAATGGTTCCACGAAGTCTCAACAATGACCCTTGCCTATTGAATACTGGTAAGATTTTCTCTTCTAATCCTCATAATGATTACGAAGAATTGTTAAACCATGTCCAAAGGTACACAAAGTGTACTGTAGATTCTTGTTTGTGCCAAAAGGGAACTATTCTAACATGTCAGTACAATTCTCCATGGGATCTTTGTGATGAATCAAGATTGTTAATAGATGATCAAGGAAGAAAAAAATATGAGCCAACAAGAAATGATGACAGGCTTAATGTACATAACATTGACCTTCTAACAATGTGGCGTGCAAATGTTGATTTCCAGCCAGTGCTTTCTCGCTATGCTGTGTTGAAATACATTCCTAAGTATGCATAAAAAGTGTAAAAAAGGTCTGAAAATTATCATCATATGTTAACTAGAGTTTCAAATTCTATTGGCTCTAAGGATCATGCTTTATGTGCATATAGAAAATTTCTTGCAGAAATGATTGTTGACCGTGACATTGGAGCACAAGAAACATGCCATATGTTGCTTAAGCTACCTCTTGTTGTTTGTAGTCAGAAATTTGTTTCCTTAAATGTTGGAATAAAGGTTTTTAGGAAAATATCAAGGGATGGCTTGCAATGTTCATCTAAGAATACTTTTGTTCAGAATTATCAGAAGAGACCTTTTTTCCTTGAACATCTATATTTGATAGAAACAACAAGATCTTGGACACTTGATAGAAAGTGTAAACAAGATCCATGGAAGCCTAGAGATGTTCATGCTATTGTTCAGGTTTGGCCACAGTTTTATTCTATTCCTGGTGAGGCTTCAGAGGAATTTGAAACCTTTTGCTGGACATAATTGCTCTTGTACAAGCCATTTTGTGACATTTCTAAAGAAATTGGCCTTTCAGCTGAAATTATTATTGAAAATTGGAGGAATTTTCAATATTGAGCGTGGCATCTTGATCAAAATCCAACAATTATAGACAATATTGAAAATGAAGAAGATGGTGATTTTTCTAACCAGGAAATGGATCTTGAAGATGATTTTCAAGAATTCCAGATTTTCTCTCGCTTGGTTCCACCAAATGATGTGAATGTTTCTGATCTTCACACCCTTGGTCAAATGGACTTTGATATATCCTTTGATTGGGAAAGTACAACTATTTCTGATGATGTTGCAGAAGAAGCTATTAATTTTATAAGGAATGAAAAATCAAGGGGTGATATTGTTGACCTTTCAAACAGAACATTTGCATCTCCAGATTCTTTGTCAGAAAAACAACGACTTGCTTTTGAAATTGTCTTAAGGCACTTTGCTGAATATGAGATTCGTGAAGCTCTTCTTATGATTATTCAGGGCACTGCGGGCACTGGGAAGTCTTTCCTTATCCATTGTATTTTTGAATCTCTTTCTAATTTTTTAAGTAATGGAAGAAGCACTTTGCTTCTTCTTGCCCCGATAGGAACAACTATTTTTAATATACATGCAAAAACAATACACTCAACTCTAAAAATTCCAATTAAAGATATGCAGCCACTACAGGGGCAGTCACTTGCAGTATTCCAAGAAGAAATGCGACATGTTAGATATATATTGATTGATGAAATGAGCTTTCTAGGATCAAGGTTGTTTATGCAAATAGATGCTCAATTACGAGAAGCATTTCCAGAGAAAAAGAATTGTCCTTTTGGTGGCAGATCCATCATCCTTGTGGGTGACCTTGGCCAACTTCCTCTTGTGAGAGATAAGCCTTTGTATGCAGGTAATACAGCAGGGAAAGTATTGTGGAACAAATTCAACATTGTTGTCACTCTTGACACAATCTTTCGCCAACAACGGAATAATGAGAAACAATCTTGTTTTCGTAGAGTCCTCAATAACATAAGAAATTTAGAACATGTTCTTAAAGATTGGGACTTTCTTATGTCATGGGCTGATATGAGGTTGCATCCTAGAGAAAGAGACTTATTTAATGCAGCATTTCACATGTTTCCAACAAATAATTTGGTCTCCTTCCATAATAGGCATATGTTAAAATCATTAAGTTCTCCAATTGCACGATGTGTTGCTGAGCACTCAAGGCGTTCATTAATCAGTGGTGTTGATGATGATTAATTGGACCGTGAAGTTTTTTTGCGTCGTGGTCAGCGTGTTATGTTGACATGTAATTTATGGGTTGAAGCTGGCTTGGTGAATGGTGCACTTGGTTATGTTAAGGATATATTTTATCCGCCTACCTATAAGACACCTCAACTTCCAATGTTCACAACTATTGTTTTTGATAATTATGTTGGTGTTCCAATATTGTCCCTATCACACTAGTGATAAGAGGAAATCGAAAACAAATTCCTTTGAAGATGGCATGGGCTCTTACAATCCACAAGTCACAGGGATTGACTTTAGAATGAGCATCAGTTGATATTGAGAATAAAGAGTAGCAAGGCCTTACCTTCATAACCATATCAAGAGTGAAATCCATAGATGGTTTACGCATTGCACTGCCTTTTTCTTTTCAACGTTATGCCAAGATGAAAGATAGTGCATATGCTACAATTAGGAAGAAGGAAGAGGAGCGATTCAAGTCCATATTGCTATGAAATACGACTAATAACATTGTGACCTTCTTTATAGTATGTTTTTTGAATTGCTTTTATTGTCCTCTTGATTTACTTTTAATATAATAATCATTTTCATATATTTATTAGATTAATAAATTCATCATATTCATAGTAATATTTGAGAAAGATGTTTACATCATTTTTCATGTTGTTCGATTTACTTTTTTTTTTAAAGTGCTTATTGCTCTTTTCTTTGCAACAGATCGTTCAAGCATAAACAATGAGTTATATGAACCAATCATTCAAAATCATTTTTATAATTGGTTCATATTGATATTAATATTGTGGATTCATATTACATCATGAAATGAAAAAATGGAGGTTTTGAATATTGGCCATCACCATGGCCAATATTCATTTTTTGAATATTGGCCACAATTTTATTCTATTTCCACAGTTTTTTCTATTGTATTTTGAAATGAGGCTTATATTTGTAGAATTTTTTATATCATTTGGTTCATGTAACACTAGATTGTTTTTTTTCATGTAACACTATAACATTAAGTTTTTTAACATAAATACAAATGGGGTGTTATGTTTTATGTATGTGTGTGTGTGTGTGTGTGCACGCACTTATTTATTTGTGCATGCCTTTATTGATTTTTCTTTTGTTTTTGTGTCTTTCAAATGCAGATATGGACAATAATGATGTCATCTATTATTCCAGAACAATACACGATATTGTTGGAGCTATAAGCTTTCTTTCCTATCTTCGAAACAAGTTTGATAGAAAACATGGGCTCCATCCTGCATTTATTGATGATCATATTAGTGAGCTAGATCAAACAAAAACACATGTAAAATATTTGAAACATGTGCAACAGAGGAAGTCTGGGAGGAGAACAAGAAGGAATTAGTTGGAAAATGTTAAGTATCGTGATCATTATCCTGTTCATTTGAATTGGTGTTGCTTTTGTCATCGGTCTGGTTGTGTTTTGGAAGAGGCCGCTCTATAGATGACTTTTGAAACATTGTTTGAAGTTCAATTTTGTAGTGGAATTATTTGATGTAAAGAAAAAAAAAATATATGTTAAGACTCAATGTTCTTTTTATGGTTGCAATGTTGGTTAAATTGATTTTTTTTTAAACACTGATGTTGTTTTTATATAAAAAATTGTATATCTATGGTCTTAAAATGTCCTACTATGTTGTTCTTCTTTAAATCCAATGTCTGCAATTTAGATGTGTTTTTTCATTTATGTTGCTTTGCTCCAATGACAGTGTTGCTATTTTATATCTTTCTCTTGCATTTGTGATTGTTGTGGTCTTTTGTGTGGATCCCTTCACTTTGTTCACGTCTTTCATAAATGAAAATATTTTTTACATTTATAATATTATTGTTGGGATTTCATGTTCTACGTGTTTATATCAATATTCTTGAGATTTATACTATTAGTACATTCATGTATTGATATCAACGTATTTATGGCTTAAAATTTATTTATTGTTTATAATGTAGTGATATAAATGTGTTATTATTAATGTAATGATGATTTATCATGTTTTAATGCTTTATGGTTTGCAATGTGGTTCTTATATTGGTTTTGGTTTATCTTTTTATTATTGTTTTGTGGTATAGCATTATTTATGTTTATAATATTGATGCCATGGATTCAGGGCTTAGGGCAGTTTACTATTTCCTTGGGTTTATAATATTAAATGATTAGGTTTATTTGTTCTTCAAGTTTGTAATATTAATAATTCCTTCAGTTTATCATTTATTCCCTTTGGTTTATTAATCCCCAATATTAATGTTTAAATAATAGCCCTAAGGTTTAATATCAATCCCTTACTTTTACAATGTTTATCCCTTCAATTTATTAATGTGTTGCTTTCATAATATTAACAATCCCTAGGGTTTTTTGATCTTTTAGGTTTATAATATTCATAGTCACGTGGGTTGATCAATCCGTTGGATTTAAAAAATTAATTCCTATTAATCCCTTCTATTTTTAATATTGATCCCTTGCCATTTTTGATCCCTTTGGTCTCTAATATTTTTCCATTGGGTTTATTAATTCCTTAGGTTTATAATATCAAATTCTTGGGTTTCTTCGTTCTTCAAAATTTTAATATTAACAATTCTTTGGGTTCATAATCCCTTTAGGTTTTAGTGTTAATCCCTTGGGTTTATTATTCCTTTGGGTTTATTATTTCAATCCCTTGGGTTTATTATGCCCTTGGATTTATATTATTAGTCCCTTTTCTTTAATAGTATTCCCTTAGGTTCATAATCCCTTGGGGTTTTAGTATTAATCCCTTGGGTTTATAATATCAATCGCTTGGGTTTATTATTATGGAGTCAAACATGGTTTAATGTAATTTCAACCATGGTCCAACATGGAATTGTGATAAGGATTGTATCAATATGAAAATCAATGATAGTCGATCATGTTTATTTTAATGTTTATAATATTTGTCTTAGGATTTATATACATTGGGTTTATAATATTAGTCCCTTGGATTTAATATTATTCCCTTGGGGTTTTAGTATTAATCCCTTAGGTTTATAATATCAATCGCTTGAGTTTATTATTCCCGAGTCAAACATGGTTTATTATGATGTCGACCATGGTCCAACATGGAATTGTGATAAGGACTGTCTCAATATAAAAATCAATGATGGTCTATCATGTTTATTTTAATGTTTATAGTATTAGTCTTAGGGTCTAAATACGTTGGGTTTATAATATTAGTCCCTTGGGTTCATAATCCCTTGGGGTTTTAGTATTAATCCCTTCGTTTTATTATTCGTTTGGGTTTCTCATATTAATCCCTTGGGTTTATTATTCCCTTAGGTTTATAATATCGATCATGGTAAACCTGTCAATCATAGCCAACCATAGTAAACCATGCTTGAATGTCACATTATGACAAGGATTGTCTCACAATGAAAATAAATCATGTTTATTTTAGTGTTTGTAATATTTATATTTGGGTTTAAGCATGTTGGGTTTATAATAGTAGTCCCTTGGGTTTAATATTATTCCCTTGGGTTCATAATCCCTTGGGGTTTTAGTATTAATCCCTTGGGTTTATTATTGATTTGGGTTTATAATATCAATCCCTTGGGTTTATTATTCCCTCAGGTTTATAAGATCAATCATGGTCGACCATGTTTGAATGTCACATTGTCACAAGGATTGTCTCGCCATGAATAAATCATGTTTATTTTAGTCTTTGTAATACTTATATTTGGGTTTACGAATGTTGGGTTTATAATATTAGTCTCTTGGGCTTAATATTATTCCCTTGGGTTCATAATCCCTTGGGGTTTCAGTATTAATCCCTTGTGTTTATTATTCATTTGGGTTTATAATGTAAATAACTTAGGTTTATTTATTTTTTTGGGGCGTGGTTCACGGATACCTTCGGTCAGCGGGTGGCGCTACGTCCACGAGAAAAATCTAGGGCTGACGCCCCTCAGCCTATAACAAGACCTGACCCCAAGAGCTTTCGAGAATTGACCCTGTGACCTCCCAAATAGCGAGGCCCCAACTTGACCGATTGAGCTAACTCTTGGGGCTTGACTTAGGTTTATTATTCCCTTAGGTTTATAATATCAATCATAGTCAACCATTGTCAATCATAGCCAACCATGGTCAACCATGTTTGAATGTTGCATTATGACAAGGATTGTATCACCATCAAAATAAACCATGTTTATTTTAGTGTATTAGTATTTATATTTGGGTTTATCAATGTTGGGTTTATAATATTAGTCCCATGGGTTTAATATTATTCCCTTCAGTTCATAATCCCTTGGGGTTTTAGTATTAATCCCTTAGTTTTATTATTCATTTGGGTTTATAATATCAATCCCTTGGGTTTATTATTACCTTAGGTTTATAATATCAATGATGGTCAACCATGGGTAAATGTCACATTGTGACAAGGATTACCTCACCATGAAAATAAATCATGTTTATTTAGTCTTTGTAATATTTATATTTGGGTTTACAAATGTTGGGTCTATAATATTAGTCCCTTGGGTTTAATATTATTCCCTTGGGTTCACAATCCCTTGGAGTTTTAGTATTAATCCCTTGGGTTTATTATTCATTTGGGTTTATAATATCAATCCCTTGGGTTTATTATTCCCTTAGGTTTATAATATCAATCATGGTCAACCATGGTTGAATTTCACATTGTGACAAGGATTGTCTCACCATCAAAATAAATCATGTTTATTTTAGTGTTTGTAGTATTCATATTTGGGTTTACCAATGTTGGGTTTATAATATTAGTCCCATGGTTGAATGTCACATTTTGACAAAGATTGTCTCATCATGAAAATAAACCACGTTTATTTTAGTGTTTGTAATATTTATATTTGGGTTTACTATATTAGTCCCATGGTTGAATTTCCCATTTTGACAAACATTGTCTCACCATGAAAATAAATCATGCTTATTTTGGTCTTTGTAATATTTACATTTGGGTTTACGAATGTTGGGTCTATAATATTAGTCCCTTGAGTTTAATATTATTCCCTTGGGTTCATTTTCCCTTGGGGTTTTAGTATTAATCCCTTGGGTTTTAATACCCTTGGGTTTATTATTCCCTTAGGTTTATAATATAAATCATGGTCAACCATGGTCAACCGTGGTTGAATGTCACATTGTGACAAGGATTGTCTCACCATGAAAATAAATCATGTTTATTTTAGACTTTGTAACATTTATATTTGGTTTTACGAATGTTGGGTTTATAATATTAGTCCCTTGGGTTTGATATTATTCCCTTGGGTGCCCACGGGGCTTTGGATTGACGGTGAATTGGTGCATTGTTAAGGCACTCCTTGCAATAGGTGACCAATTCAAATCCCCCATGGGTACTTAGGTTAGTCTTAACTAGAAAAAAAAAAATGTTATTCCCTTGGGTTCATAATCCCTTGGGTTTTAGTATTAATCCGTTGGGTTTATTATTCATTTTGGTTTATAATGTCAAACCCTTGGGTTTATTATTTCCTTTGGTTTATAATATCAATCATGGTAAACCATTGTCAATCATAGCCAAACATGGTCAACCATGGTTGAATGTCGCTTTGTGACAAGAATTGTCTCACCATCAAAATAAACCATGTTTATTTTAGCGTTTGTAATATTTATATTTGGGTTTACCTATTTTGGGTTTATAATATTAGTCCCATGGTTGAATGTCGCATTTTGACAAATATTGTCTCACTATGAAAATAAACCATGTTTATTTTAGTGTTTGTAGTATTTATATTTGGGTTTACCAATGTTGGGTTTATAATATTAGTCCCATGGGTTTAATATTATTCCCTTCGGTTCATAATCCCTTGGGGTTTTAATATTAATCCCTTCGTTTTATTATTCCTTTGGGTTTAGAATATCAATCATGGTCAACCATTGTCAATCATAGCAAACCATGGTCAACCATGTTTGAATGTCACATTGTGACAATGATTTTCTCACCATCAAAATAAACCATGTTTATTTTAGTGTTTGTAGTGTTTATATTTGGGTTTAACAATGTTGGGTTTATAATATTAGTCCCATGGGTTTAATATTATTCCCTTGGGGTTTTAGTATTAATCCCTTAGTTTTATTATTCCTTTAGGTTTATAATATCAATCCCTTGGGTTTATTATTCCCTTAGGTTTATAATATCGATCATGGTCAACCATTGTCAATCATAACCAACCATGGTCAACCATGGTTGAATGTCACATTGTGACAAAAATAGTCTCACCATGAAAATAAACCATGTTTATTTTAGTCTTTCTAATATTTATATTAGGGTTTACCAATGTTGGGTTTATAATATTAGTCCCTTGGGTTTAATATTATTTCCTTGGGTTCATAATCCCTTGGGGTTTTAGTATTAATCCTTTGGGTTTATTATTAACTTGGGTTTATAATATCAATCATGGTCATCTTTATTAATCTCTTGTGTTTGTAATATCAATTCCTTGTGCTTCTTGATCCCTTAGGTTTTTAATATTTATCCGTTGGGTTCACTAATTCCTTGGGTTTATAATATTAAATGGTTGGGTTTATTAGTTCCTTGGGTTTATAATATTAGTCCTTTTTGTTTAATATTATTCCCATTGGTTCATAATCCCTTGGGATTTTAGTATTAATCCCTTGGGTAATAATAAACAAAAGGGACTAATATTATAAACCCAATGTATACAAACCCTAAGATAAATATTAAAAATACTAAAATAAACATGGTTGAATTAATAAAGCCTAATAATAATAATAATAATTATTGTTATTATTAATTAATATTACTAATATTATTATGAGTTTATATTATTATAATAATATTAATATAATAATCATGAATATATAAATATATAATAATATAGTTGTTATTATTTATATAGTGATTAATTATCATAAATAGTTGAGCTTTAAAAAATTACACATAATAATTCACTCATCGCAATTCTAATTATTATTGGATCGTGATTGTTATTATGAGCTAATATTATTATTATAATAATAATTCAATATAATTCTGATTATTATTATTATTATTTTAATTTTATATTATTATTATTATTATTATATAATAATCATAATATATTATAATAATAATAATAAATAATATAATAGTAATTATTATTATTAATAATATAATAGCTATTATATTATTATATTTTTTAATAATATAATGATAATCTAATATTACTATGAACTATTCTTATTATTAATTAATATTACTAATACTATTAGCAGTTTATATTATTATTATAATATTAATATAATATTCATATAATAATATATATAAATAATCTAGTTGTTAATATTTATATAGTTATTAATAATCCTAATTAGTTGGTGTTTAAAAAAATACCCATAATAATTATTAATGTGGTTGATATAATCCTATCGGCGTATATCAACCACATTGGAAAATGTGGTTGTATATATGTTTCGTATAAGCCTATCAGCATTTATCAACTACATTGGTAAATGTGGTTGTGCTAGTTGATATCCACTGGGAGGTTGTCTTTCATTTTCATGTTGCACAACTAAATCTACATGAATCCTCTAGATGAAAAACATCTAATAGACTTCTAGGTGTAAGGATTGACCCCGAGCAAGCGCGGCAAGCCCAACATAAGGCATAACGGGACACAAGGCATAACATGAAGAGGGAAGGTGAAATATCTGGATTTGAATTGGACTGATCTCATGGTCATATGGTCCATAGAATATCACGCTTAAATAGAAAAGGCAGTCGAAAATCCTAGGTCACTCATTCAAAAGAAAGGTCCATCTGCTTAATTATTTATTAATCTTTCTTCACAATTGGTTTTGCACAAAGTTATAAGTCATAAGTTTACATAGAAATAAGTCTCAATTGGCGTAACCTAATTATACGAGTTGAATGACATGACAAATAATGCACTATATCATGGAAATATGGGTAATATACATACTTATTGTAATTGAGATTTTATTTAACATAAATTTATTTAAATCTTGTATCTATTAAGAATTGAAAAAATCAAATCTTTTAAATTATACATATTTTAAAAAAATGATATATATATGAAAATATGATATTATTAGTAAAACTATATTAACATAAATTTATTTTAATTAAAAAAAATGAAATTTAAATTTGTGGAAAACCTATAAAAGTGAATACACTTAAAATTACTGCAAAAAAAAAAACATTTACAACTAAGCGCTTGAAATTAAATTAATTGTTAAAATATGCTTCACTGATGTTGGCTGGTGGGTTATTCCTAAGATCATATGAATAGTAGAGTATTCATATTCTGAGATCATATAGAGTATTCATTGGTTTGATACACCAAAAACGCTTTGATTATTGTATAACACTATTCACATATGATGTTAAAAGTCTTGAGCTTTATATTAAAATTTTCTTGGCTCCACTTATATACATCTACAAAAATATTAATAATAATATATATAATTTTGAATAATAATAATAACAACAACAACAACAACAACAATAACAACAACTACTTAAAATGGTTATATATTTAAATCAATTCATAATTGAACAAAAACATATATATTAATCTAAACTCATAATGCACCTACATTTATATTTGAAAATTTATTACTTTACCCCTACCTCCTAACTTCTATTAAATAAGAAAAACAACATTTAATCTTCACGTTCATCAATAAATTTGGAACATATGTTGGATTAATTGTAAAAGTTATGTACAGGTGAACTTAAGTTCCCAAAGTTTGGAGGTGACCAGTGCTGCCCACTTGAAAGTTTTACATGATGACGAAGATTCCACTATTGTACATTCTTACGCTTAGTATCTATTATGCATTTGTGGGATAACCTCACCTTCGGCTAATAGACACCATATCTTCATATCTCACTTCATAGGCATATCTACTATATATCAGAGGGATAACTGGTCTTCCAGTAAACTGAAAATAGAGACCTTAACTTTGATGTCTAGAAAATTAAGAAGAAAGCAAAGTAGATTTAAGTACAGCCTAACAGGAGGTTTTTAATTTTTTTTTTATAGTTTTATAATTAAAATTGAAGTCTCATAAGAGAAATAAAATATGGAAATTGGCTTTTAATCACACTTTATTACACAACATAATATATCAAGATGTAGTTTCATGAGGTGATTTTTGGATCTTTTTAGTAGTTTTGCCACAATGATTCATATCAGTAACACAAAAACTCCCAATGTTAAATATTTGAAAGGAGAAGAAGAAAGAAAAAGAAAATTTTAAAAGGATAATTCAAAAGAGTTTGTGAATTCCATGCTTACCTATGCAGAAAAAGAGAGACATTCCTCATTCAATGCTGCCAGCGCACAAATTTCTTTAATATCATGGAAAGGAAGAACAATAACAATTCCCACAAAAACTTCACAAAGGTAAACGGTTCTCAGACCATTATCGTTGGAATAAAAAAAATAGATAACTGAGTTTTCTAATGGTTGAATAAAGCCATATAATCGCGTGGTCAATTATGGATGTTGAGAAAGTATGACCAAGTGAGATATTTTGTCCCAAATCCAAAGTTTTTTATTTTATTTTTTTTCAACAAGACTAAGAATTATATGAAATGTTAATTAATGAAACTATAAGGTAGGAATATATATATATATATATATATATATATATATATATATATATATATATATATATATATATATATATATATATATTACATGGAAGACATTCTAGTCGCCCCTAGCTGTGAATTCAACAAAATGGAAATTATTTCCCTCTTGGTAAAACAAGAAGGAAACCCATTTCAAAGCGATACACAAGGAAACATTATTAATTAAATACAACTCAATGCCATTGTGGAGCAAGTTACGCGCATTAGTTAGATCCATATTCGAAAACTCCTCGAAAACCATGGAGCCAAAGATCCACCAAGTAGTGAATTATGATATTTTTTGTAAGTGACAACACACAAAGGAAATGACTTAGTAATGACCACACAAACACAAGAATTTAGAAAAAATGGGTTACAATATTGAAAATGGCAACAAGAAATGTTAAAAATAACATCTAGAGATTCTAATTTAATTTGTCCTTAAATTAAATTAGGAAATAAATTGTAAGTTTATTCTCATAGAAACTTGTAATAGTTAACTAAGTAAAGTTGATATAGCTGGCTCAGTGAATTCGAATTGGAAGTCTATCTAGAGTCATGTAGAGTGATTCCTAAATTTTAGGGGCCTAGGTTGAGTTCTTTTGAGCTGTAATTAGATAACTCAGTCTAATTAGGTTATCATCAGTTAAACTAGTTCTAACTATTGGAGGAACTAGTATAGGTCTAGTAGTGGATTAGTGCACCAGTGCATCACGAGTACCACACCAGTTAACTAAATATTCACTCATAAATAATTCATGTATGTTAGTTCAAAGGAAGACCCAGTTGAGATTAAAGTTCAGGGACAATGTACTGTCAGTTGTATAATTTTCCAAGTTGTACAGATGGTGCATGAAATCAGTTGAGGACCTATGTTTGGATTGCACAATTATGGAGAGAGAATTTCCCAATTAAATATGGCCTAATTCTCTCAGGAATTTAGCAAGGAATTATGAGCTTGAAGGCTAGGAATTGGGCTAAGTATTGACCAAAGGAAGTCAGTCAGGAAAAGGATAGAAAATACTTGTGCAGGTTGAGTTCAAGGTTGAGCAGAGAATATTGTATTCATCGAGATTCTTGGACTAAGGGCACAAGGAAGTAGGGGCTTAGCAGGCAACAAAATTTGCTAAGTGTTGGCTTGAGCTGGCTTATGAGGCAGAGTGTTAGATTATACTTGTGCAGGAATTGTTCGGGAGGAACAAGTATTGTATTTTCTTCTCAAATCTTATGGTTAATGCAATTTAGATAGTCGAGGTTTTGAGCAGTTGCTTTCTCCAGAGAAATATTTTGTTATGTTCCATTGATATTCTTCCTCTTTCTTCTTATTGTTTTCATTGATCATTTTTTGTTTCTGCTAAGAAGAGTAGAGTAGATTCTTGTCTTGTGTTTTAAAAAATTACATGAGTTGTTGAATCTACAACTAAAAATCTACATATAATTAACTATATTGATAAATGAGTATGAAATTACCTTTTCTTCCTCAACAAAAATGAATTAGTTTTGTGTAGTCACGTTACCATCAAAAACCCCCGACGTAAACAAACAAAATGGATATGGAGGATCGAGGTACCTTGTCCAGTTACAGAGAAACACCATGGCTGCATAGGCCAAACCAATGGAACATAATGATGGTGAAAATTGGGGTTGAGGTTTTGGAACAACCATAAAAATATTCCACCAACTGATTTTTAAGTCTCAATCTAAGCCATTGGTGTGATGATCATACCTAGGTCTGACAAGGTCACATGGAATGGGTACCGTATTATTCTTGTCGAATCCCAGGTGTAGTCTAAGGCTTGACATTGTATGATTTATGTCCCATATAAAATAAAAAATGTGGCATAATATTGATTAACAATTAAGTGGTTAGTATTTTCTTGGGGATTTGAAACTCAAACTACAGTTGTTGGTTGATGATTTTTGATATCTTAGTTGACATGTGGCATTTGGGTGACAATATCTAGCAACTAAACTGCTGTATGACACTTGGTGTGTTGTGCAATGTGTCTAGATTTTGGTGCAGTCTTAACATAATTTTTGATGAAAGATGACTGATAATTGTACATAACAAGACAAAATATGTATGACAACCAGTCCATTGGCATCATTTCATAATAAGACATAAACCTCCTAAACCAATCAAATTGCAACAAAAAAAAAAGAAAATAAATAAATAAATAAAATTAGTTTATAATGTTAACTTTATCAAAATGTTTTTAATTTTTAGTCCAACCATCCATGCCCAACTTAGGAATTGATTTTTTTTATCCTCTGCCTTGCACCAGGGATAATAAGAGTGATAATAATAATGATTATCTCCTCACCTTCCGTTGTCAGGTGAGACATTCTTTCTATGATGTAATCTAACAAGATTTATCTAATTCATATAGTTCATTTTCCTCAAAAGATCATATTGAATCGAATGCTCAAGTAGGTGTGACCTTAGCACTAGGACCTTGATTGAACACCCCCCCTCTAATTATCCTCCCACTAGATTTTAGCTTCACTCATCTCGAGTGTGTTAATCCTTCCTATAGTTATTCCTTTCCCTCTATTGAGGAGTGAGATTTCTTGAACACCCTCTTGTTCAAATTTAGGTTTTTTTCATTCTAATCCCCCCTTGTACAACACACTCCTTTGGGTTGATCAAATAAAATGCTTAGTTGATGGTGTGCTTTGATATGATGTCAAATTTGTTATGCTCAATCTCAAATGCAAAAATTTAAACTTGATTAGAAGAGTGTTGAATCAAGAGATCACAGCTTGGTTCAAGATAGATCATGTTCCAAAAGATCTTAAGCAAGTGCTGACTCGAGTGAGAAAGAGATCACTTTATTCCTCAAGAGACCTGGGTACAATCATTTGAGAGGAGGATTCCTTATCTTGAGTGATATATTGATCTCTTCACTCAACACGTCCTCTTCTTCTTCTAACCCCTGATTCTTCGATTTGTGTTCTTTCTCTCATCAACTCAGATATCTAAGTTCTCTGAAATCTTCTCGATCAAGTTATTTGATCAATAAAAAAAAGATCATGGGCAAGCACTCAAGAGAAATATCAACCACGCAGGGACTTGTAACAAATATCAACATCAATCATTTCAATCTAATCCTCCTAATTATTCTTATTTTCAAATGGAAAATGACTTCCACCATTGAATTTTGCTAACAAAGTTATCCTTTAGCCTTTGCATGATGAATTCACGTTGATGTCATCATGTGGGCGACCATGGACCCCACGGGTTAGGTTTGGGTCCATGGTCAGATGGCATGGTCATATGGTTGAGTGAATAGAATTGAGTGAAAATATGAAGATCACATGAATGAGGTCACATGGTTAGTGTCAAACAAGGGGGGTTAAGCCCATATTATACGAGTAACATCATATGGAACATTAGTCAACTCCAAGAGTCATGGGTCCACATGATATATATATATAACCACAACGCCATTTTATTATTGTCATCTTTTTTACATTCTAAATTTTAAAATCATCTTTTAAGTTGCACAACTTGTATATTAGAGATGTTTCTAAATTTGGGCAGATAATATATCTTTGATTGAATTAGAAAGGTCGATCAAAGTAGCCAATGGAGTCCATCGTTATGAGAATTCTTTGATAAATTCAAGAATATTGTAATTTTGATCTTTTATCGTCAATTCTACTAAATATTGTATTTTAATCTTTGGTCTCCAAATCTATGTTTTGTAGCAACTATTGAAGAAATTGTGGTAAAAAATGGTAGAATTTGACTTTTAATGGTAACATAAAAATGTAGGACCTAATTCCATATGGTTCATTATCATTATATTAGCTTCCCTAGCATCGATAAACATTGACATGGTGATTTTGGGTTTTTTTAACTGGGGCCAAGTTATTAAGTAGATACATGCATTTTAAGTTATAATTTCTATGCAAAAGTTTGTGGGGAATTATATATTTATTTGAATAATAAATTATTTCTCCTCATATGACTTTTTCCAAAATTGTAATTTTATTTGATTAATACAACTTAAGCTCTAAGGCTATTTTAAAACTATCCAAATATTAATAGTTTCATGCCAATCTTAAAACATAGTATACGTTTACTCAAATATTATCTCATCATAAAAATATTATGTATTTACAAGTCACTTCATATTATTTTCTCTGATCCAAGTGGATATTGGCGGCCACCCGCCTATTCCACCTATACCTCTAGTCAGGTTCGCCTATTTCCTTGATTATAAGAGAATTTACTATTTTTAGCATTTTTCGGGTCCTGAAATTTCGGAGCTATTTTGACCACTAAAAGACGTTTTTCTGAGTTCCGCAGTAGGCTCATTTCTAATTTTTGGGGTCTACGACAATTTTTGTAGTACTTAAGAGATCTTTCAAACGAGCTACCATACATGCCAAATGGAGATGATATGACAAAGTTAGGACCCTAGGAAGTTGGCTGCCTAACTAACTCCAATGGGGCCCACAAACTCTTGGTGTTTCATCTCCTGGCATTAGGTTATTGGTTGTTTAGGGTTTTACCTTGTTGTTCAATAATAAAAAGTCCTTTGAGCCTCATTGTAACATAGTTCAGATGCATGTAGTTGCCACATCTCTTCTCAGAGATAAGCTAACATTGCACGAGATAATTTATTTCCATTTTGTATGCGAGCATATTTCAGTTCTTTGAGATTAATAAAATTAAATTTTATTTTTGCTACATTTATGTGTTTATGTGTATATCTGTGTTTTTGTGTTCTTGCATAAGTCTAGATCAGTGGTATAAGAGAAGTCTTCTCTTTCTCTATTTTTCTTTGCATGTCCCCAACGAAGTCAGGGTATGAGGAGTTAGGGCTCGAGCTGGTTGAACCTTTGCAAGACCATCCTTGCAAACCTTGACAACCTGCCATGGTGGAATAAAATAAAGACAATGGCGTAGGATATCCTTTCAAAATATTGCTCGAGGAAGCCCTCAACAGATAGAGGAATGTGATGATGGATAACTTTGTCGAGATCCTTCGGTGGCTACCCACAAGTGACGTCTTCATCTAGTAGCCACTCTGGAGGTTCCACTCCTTTTAAGGTACAAGTTAACTTTGATATTCCCATATTTGAAGGCCAGATAAATGGAAACACCATAAATAGATGGTTATGTTTGTTGGAATGATATTTTTCAATTCATGAATTTTCCAATCAGAAAAATATTACTTTTTCACTCCTCAAAGCCACCCCACATGTCAAGGGTTGGTGGGAAACCTACTGTCAACAAAAGGACAAGAGGGAATCCTCATTTTTTTTAGCCGCAACCACTTGGAATTATTTCCGAGATGCCATCAAGGAACAATATTACCCTATTGGGAGCTATGAAGTTAAATACATAAAGTGGACCATGTTGCAGCAGGGAAGGGACAAAGTTGTGCCAAAGTTCACAAATAATTTATATACCCTTCACATGAAGCTAGGTATCAAGGATTCTGAGTGGCATTTGGTACTCAAGTACTGTGAATTTTTACACAAGTACATATAGGACGATATGAAGTTCCTAGATATCTCCTCGCTTGGTGTCACCTATTGATATACTATAAAGGTCAAGCAGAAATTTAAACAGAAGAAGCGAGACTTTGGATTTGGGAATCCGAAGTAAGGGAAAGGCACCCCCAAACCATAGTACAAAGGAGAAATCCAAGGCGGGGTGACCCAAGACAACTCGTCGAAGCCGCAAGCAAAGAAAAATGCCATGAAGGCAAATAAGGACACGGGGAAATGGTGTGAGTTCCATAAGGGCCCCAATCACAACACAAGTGAGTGTCGAGCCAAGCAATCACTGGTGGCCAAGCCAAAGGCTTCCGAATTGGATGCATGTTCTAACTCTGAGTCAGAAAAGGACATGGCGAATGACAGAGGGAAGTAGATTATTGATGTGGAGCCTAGTTCCATCGTTGCCACCACCAAGATCTAGAAGGCTGAGCCCAAAGATCCAGAGGAGGGGGAGTGACTCTTCCACTCACAGATGTGGGTGAAGGGTTCTCTACTACAGTTCATTATCAATAGTGGGAGCCAAAAGAACCTCATTTCAACAGAGGTTGTGAAGCGGTTGGGCCTACTGAGCAGACCACACCCGCAACCATACACCATCGGATGGCTTCACCAAGGGTGAGATCTTCCACCTTCCCTACAACATCAAGCCCTTCAAAG
The DNA here is from genome assembly GCA_031772625.1 of Pinus tabuliformis. Classification (NCBI taxonomy): domain Eukaryota; kingdom Viridiplantae; phylum Streptophyta; class Pinopsida; order Pinales; family Pinaceae; genus Pinus; species Pinus tabuliformis. The sequence goes on from CM062815.1 coordinate 696,704,935, forward strand.
ATGAGGTATTATGTGTTGTTTCTCCTCTTGAAGTTAGTGATGTATTATTAGGTCAACCATACTTGTAGAAGTGTCATGTTGTGTATGAGTCTAGGCCTTGCACTATACTTACTTTTCTAGGCAATAAGTTATACAGGATATTGGAGGTAGCACCACCTATAGCCATATCTTTGATCTTTGCAAATCAATGCAACAAGATCATTTACCAGACCGATAAATTTGAATTCCTTATGATTCATCCTCAAGGCAAGAAGAAGACTGTGGTCACATCCACAACCTCCATACAGGGCTCGTATGCATGGAAACAACAAATGGAAAAGCTCATGGAAGAGTATAGGGACATCTTCATCTCACCCTTAGGGATACCCCTACACTGTCAGGCCAAGCACTCCATCAATCTGACCCTGAGCGTGCCTCTACCCAAAGGGCCAATCTATCGATGCTTTGTTTTGGAGAACGATGAATTTATGAGGAAGATTCAATAGATGTTGTAGAAAGGGCACATTAGGCCAAGTTCATCACCTTATGGAAGCTCGATCGTGTTAATATAGAATAAATATGACACTTGGATACTTTGTATTGACTATCGGGCACTGAATAAGATGGATGTCAAAAAAAGGTACCTAATCCCACAGATTTATGACTTTCTGGACCAATTCAAGGGGGTCAAATATTTTAGCAATATTGACTTAAAATCTAGGTACTACCAGGTACAAATTGAAACCTTCGATGTGTGGAATATAGCCTTCAAATACAAGGAGGGCCTTTTCGAATGGCTAGTAATGCCTTTTAGGTTGATGAATTCCCCCACAACCTACATGTGGATGCTGGACGACCTCTTGGGGCCCTTTACCAACTCATTCGTGGTAGTGTACCTGGATGAAATCTTGATGTTCAGCCAAAGATGGGAGGAACACATACACAATATCCGACAGGTCCTCCAAACCTTGCGATGACACAAGTTATGTGCTTATTTGGAGAAATGCACTTTTAGCATAACAAAGGTTCAATATCTCAGGTACGTCATTAATAAGGAAGGTGTGCATGTGGAACCAGACAAGATACAAGTATGTATATATATATATATATATATATATATATATATATAGATATATATATATATATATATATATATATATATATATATATATATATATAATTTTAATAATAATTATTAAATAATTTAAATAAATAAATAAATTATCTCTTTAATCCAACCATTAATTCTAACTTTTACCTTAATAACCTAATATTATATCTTTAATTATAGAATATATATATATATATATATATATATATATATATATATATATATATATATATATATTTGTTAATAAATAAGTTAAATAAATAAATAATTACATCTTTAACCTTAAAATTATTTTATTTTTATATTTTAACTAACTTACTTAAAAATAAACTAACCATTAAATTATGATTTTAATTAAAATATATATATGTATAATACCAATAATAATTATTTAATAAATAAATAAATTATCAAACCAACCATTGAAATTATTAATCCTAAATTTTACCTTAATAACCTAATACTATATATATATATATATTAATTTAAATTTAAATTAATAAATAAATTCCCTTTTAAAACCAACCATTTTACCTAATTTAACTTATTTCCATAAGAAAAACATTAATAATTATAATAATAATATTAAATTAATAAATAAGAATTTGACCTGGGTCCTAAGGTCAAAATTAGCCGTTAGTCAATTTAGCCGTTGGAGACTCTGCTCCGACTACTTATCATGCTAAGCTGGATCTGCTTCTTCAACTTGTCCTGACGATGAACCACACTAGTTGGTTCGAAACGCGTCGACAAATGTCTCTCTTTATGTGATTTACGTCGAAGCTCTACTTATAAAGATACAAGTTGTTCAATATTGGCCAACCCCAACCACTTTAACAAAGCTTAGCAGCTTTCTGGGCCTTGCCAGTTTCTATCCTAGGTTGGTGTTGGGATTCTCTCATATCACTTGGCCTTTAAGTCAAGTCACCAAGGGCAGAGCGAAAGCAAAACTATTTTGGTCTGAGTCCCAACAAAAGGAATTTTTCAAGTTGAAGCATTGTCTTTACTTTGCACTCGTGCTCACATTAGCAGACCTAAAACAACCATTTGAAATTAAGATAGATGCCTTAAACTATGTTATTGGTACAGTTCTTACCCAACAGGGGCAACCGGTGGCATATCATAGTGAGATGCTTTCAGATATAGTTCGAAAGTATCCCACTTATGAAAAAGATATGTATTTTATTGTGCATGCCTTCACAATGGAATGACTTGATATCAACCTATTCTTCCATTTTGAATAGAGGTTATGGATTATTCATGGAACTCAAACTGGGTTGATCTTTTTTAGGTTCTTTTTTCGAGTGGTTCTCTACTTCTTCCTGATATCCTAATTGCCCATATGATTTTTCCTCTTCACTAGAACCCCGATCTTCCGTGAATATCACAATCTTATTTATAATGGCCATCAAGAGAATATTTACATTATGATTTATATCTATGCCTTATTGTTCCCATCGTGAAAACTTCTCCTCTACAAGACATAAGGGTTATTCACATACTCGTTGGCCATGATTAAGGTTTTATGACTTATGGTCCAGCTAAAATAGATCCCTTGCAAATATCCACAACATACCAAAAGAAATCTAGTCTGATACCAACATAATCCATAAACTACTGTGGATATTCCAATAGACAATTCATCATAACAGATCTGATAAAATTACACTTAAGGATCCTAAATCTACATTATTACAATTTTCTTTCTCTTTAGATTTATATATCTATCAATTACGGTTAATAGCATATACATGTGATATGAAATAATTTATTCAAGAAATAGAGAAGAGTGAGATAAATGCTCACATATACATTTGACAAAATATACGACCTGGGAAATCCTTTCGAGAGAAAAACCCAACAAGAAGGTGATGCCATTATTCTCTCTTTCTTTGAATAGAAAATGTCCACGAGTATAAAGAAGTATGTTCTATGTTCTACGAGCTACTACAATGCACAAATCATCTTAGTGTGCTTTATCTCATATCCCTCTCAACTATTTTTTCTCAGTTATGGAGAAAATGTACTCGAAAGAATGGAACCCCTTTTCCTCCTAGTGGCCCAGTTATAACACAACCTAATAGCCTATTGGTGGCTAGGTTAGACTACCTCAACTCTCAATTAGAGTTAGAATATATACTCTTATATAGACTTATTCAACGTAATCAAGTGTTAGCCCCTTTTCCATGCATTATGGGGGCTAACATGGCATCCTCTCAAATTATGGTGGTGAAAAGAGGAAGATCAACTTCTAAGTGTCATAAATTTTGCATACAGATTCTAATTGATTCAATTGATGCGTTGTTGCAAAGCACTGTGTGTAGCATAGGAAAAAAAATGCAAAACACTGAAGTGGAAAATTTTTACTCCAAAAATTATTGTTTGATTCCTCAAAGCACTCTGAGAAGGTCTTAGAAACTAATTTGCCAAACTAGGTCTAGTTGGTAAAATGGGTTATGTGAGCTAATTTCTCCACTTTTTCCACTTTGAAATCATTCATATGGATGACAGACAATATAATGACCCAATCTAGATAACTTCAACATATTAAATTTATCAAAAACTCAAATAACTTCAAGGACCCCTATCCTCATGTAATGAGACCTTCTAGAAGGTCAAGTAGCCATACTGCTTCATGAAGAGACTTGTCGCTTCTTTCATCATCAAGGACAATCCTCCTTCTACTATCCACTACATCCCCTTTGAAGTCAATAACATATTCTTGTTATCAATGACAACAATATCTGCAACAAGTGGTTCGTAACATTAATGATTATTAAGGCCATGATTTCAAACATGTTGTAATGTTAAAAAAAAATAGGTCTTATTGCTAGCACCCATATTCATTTCAAGCATTGAGTTTTAGGAAAATTAAAATGAAATTGGTTTTCAAGGCCACAATTTCAAACAAGCTATAATTCTAGTTCCCTAAAAGTTTGTGATATTGGGAGCACAACTTATTGCTTTGAGGGTCATTTTAAGGTGTTTGTATGCAACTTTATGAGGATTTAGGCCATCATGGAAAAATATTGTCATTTTAAGCTTGGAAAAAATAGCGATTATGAGAGCAACCCTTTTTTCTTTGGGGTTGATTCTAGTGTATTTTACTAAAAATAGGGGTATTTAATGACACTGTTTTCATTTTGAGGTCATAGTTTTTATCATGTAGATAATTACGTTATTAATGATACATGGGTAGGGCATACTATACAATTAAGTCCACCATTGATAATATTTTGAAAAAATGTTGCCAAGTTTATTATTGTGCACTATATATGTATTGTTGGTGTGATGCTTAGGGCATGCTTATTGGTGGGAAAGTTCTAAAGTCATGAAGAAACATGGAATTTTAAAAAATATGAGCTTTACTAGCCTTCATGCATAGGGAAAGGGTGATGGATGAACCACTCACCCACCAAGAGAGAGGATAATGATGAGAAAATTGAATGACCCACACATTCAAATAGGTAGAGGGAGAAGGTGAAGAAGTAGAATCGAATACCTCAGCTCATTGGACAGAGGGTGAGGGATTTATTCTTAAAAAATCTCAACAAAAAAGACAATAACGACGTAAAAGAATCTCAACAAAAAAAGACAATAACGACCTTGAATGCCAATTGATCTCAACAAAAAAAGACAATAACGACCTTGAATGCCAATTGATCACACTGGTGGATGTTATTATAGTATAAACACTACCTATTAGAAAAATAGATTTACCCAAAAGTCTGATACAGATTATAAAATGCACTTCAGAGTTTTTTTATTTAATTATGCATCGCTTTTATTGATCAAAGATTAGCCAAAAAAAAACATTTGTAGAAATGAGGGGAAGGTAAACATATCTCAATAGGATAATGTGGAAAGTTACTTTAAATTTTGATTTAAAACTATTATTTTAATTAACGATAGGTTTAAAAATATTTGAATTGGATGATGTGTCACACAAAGCAGAAAACATAAAGAAACTTGAAAAGATTGTTTGAAAGCTACGTGGAATAGAGTAAAAAATTTATGAAATTATTGCATAGAGAGGAGATACATGGATCAAAAGGTGATGAATATGATTTTTTTCTTTTGATTTTAAGAGAGTTAATCAGATTTTTGGAATTCAATTCAAGAGTTTATGGAAAGCGCTAATCAGCTATTTCTAGAGTATTTAATGTCGGGGGATATGCACGCAGCTTAGTCCGATAACATACGAAAATCAAAATATTAGTTAATGTTGAAACTTGGCTTTCACATATTATCGCGTTAACCGGCGTGCATATCCCCAGACATTAAATACCCTGGGGATGGCTGGTTAGCTCTTTCTTGCGGTTTATGGCCCTTGCGGCAGTGTCTGTAATTGCTTCTTGGCGAAATCGTCGACGTTCTGTCCGCTGAAAAAGGTATATATATATATTATATATCTTGTCTCCTCCCGATGGAGTTTATTTAAACACAATTCATTTATATATTTCAAAAATCACCCAAAATTTATCAAAGTGAAACTTGACATCGATGAGATTGAATGCACCCCTTTATAGCATTGAACGCATGTCGTTGATATTTATGGAAATGGATACATACATATTAATGGTCGATCGGTGGTATGGATCCTTTACGTATGGGGCCAGGCCCGCCAATTCCCTCAACTTTTTACCCACCATGTCGGCGTTCATGGCGGGACTTCACTTGTGAGCTGTGAAATGCTTCGCTGGTTCTGATCATTTTGCTCAAATGAAACTCTGCCGCAACTGCTTCATTTAACTTTTTCTTCGGCGTTCAGGTTTCCAAATTCCAGCCCGGGCATCAATTTCTGCTGGAGCTTTTGGGATTGAGATTGAACCATTTCCATCTTTAAATCAGAAAATGGGTTTCGAAAAATACGATTTGGATTTCGCTCTGGTCCCTGCAGGGCTTCTTTTGTTGAGCAGCTACCATGCATGGCTTCTATACAGAATAAAACGCCATCCCACAACCACTGTGATCGGACTCAATGCCCTCAACAGAGAAATCTGGCTCGATACAATGATGGCGGTAAGTCAATTCCCTCATATTCCCTCCTCACTGGATTGGATTACGAGACTAAATAATTGGTTCTTGAATTTTTATTTGTTTTTGCAGGATGGAATCAAGAACGGTGTGCTGGCAGTTCAAACCCTGCGGAACAACATAATGGCCTCCACTCTTCTTGCATCCACGGCCATCACTCTCAGTTCCCTCATCGGCATACTGGTCGGCAGCTCTGGATCGGGGGGCGCGGCCGCTGCTATTATATACGGAGATGACAGCAGAATGGGGTATTCTGTCAAGTATTTCGCCATTCTTGTTTGTTTTCTGATAGCATTTCTGTTCAGTGTTCAGTCCGTTAGGTACTATAGCCATGTCAGCTTTCTCATAAATGTGCCCGCTGGCAAACATGGGCAAGGGCACTCGCAAGGCTATGTGAGCCAAGCGTTGAATAGAGCGAGCTATTTTTGGTCTTTGGGGCTCAGGGCTTTCTACTTCTCCTTCCCTCTTTTTCTCTGGACCTTCGGCCCCATTCCCATGTTTCTCTGTTGTTGTATCATGATTTTCACCCTCTACTTCTTGGACATTGCAACAACTTCGTCTACAGAGACATCTCTGTTGCTTTCTCTTCCAAGAACTCCAAGAACTGTGGAAGAGGGGTGTTCCCCAATGAATCAGGGGAATGGTAAGGTGTAATTCATATGTTTTCATTATTTTTTTAATAAAATATATCATACTAAATGTATCTGTAGCCAGCCTTGATTATCTGTTTGAAGTTGAGGGATTGTTTAGGGTTTCAGTTTATTGTGGCTTTGTATCACCCAAAAGAGACAGATGCAAACTCACAAAATATTCAACCCAAAAAGGAGAGGGAATGTTATGCAAATTCTAACGATACGGTAAAAAGAAATACAGCCAGGTGCAAATCCAAGGCATATTCAGGAGAGTAATGGCAGGTTAAGAAGGAAGAAACCAGGGAAAATTCAAGGAATATTTAGTAAGATACATGTCCTTTATGCTTGATGCTTGGCACTGATGCTAGTTGTCGTTAATGTCAACAGATACCGTTGGCAGCATATCTGACAAAACACAAAAGAAAACTTGGTTGGAAGTTCATCTGACAAAAGAGAGTTTATTCTTGAAATTTTGGCTTTTTTGGACACACAAATTGTTATAACTTGATTGGAATTCATCTGACAAAAGAGATTTTATTCCTGAAGATTTGGCCTTTTTGGGTACATAGTTTTTTTATAAATTGTAAGATGATTCAATTGGAGTGTACTGCAGAATATTTTCTGTCTTTCTTGCTACTTTCTCAAACGCACCGGATGAACTCCAGGCTTATTCAACAAACTAAGCCCCAAATGATGGCGACTTAGTATTCAAAGGTAACAAAGATATTTTAGATATCAGAAAGTCAATTTTATCATGGCTATGCATCGTACAGGCTCTTTATCACTCAAAAAAGGTACAATAAAAACTTGAAGCACGAGGATTTGCAGCTGATGGCATCATCTGTACTGTTGGCCGCCATTTCTGTTATATCCTACGATCACAGGCATGGAGGTCACCATTTTGAACTGGAAAATGAGCAGGGGAATTTAAGAATGGCCAGCCGTTTGGTTTAGTTTGGATCCTAAAACGGACACCAAAGAAACGGTAGGATACTTTAAAGAATGGGTTCAAAGATTGTTGTTGTAGCTGTATGAGATGTTTGCTTATGGACAGTTCTTCCATTTTCTCTAGTGATATATAATCTTTTTGTTTTTTCTTCTAAATGGGTAAGCACGAGAAGTCAAGAATTTATTAATCAAATTAAAGTTGTCAGAGAACTTAGGCCTCTTTACATGTACGGCTTTGGACAAGTTTACCGTGGAGGAATTGCCTGGTCACTGGAATTTGGTTAAAAAAAATTTAACAAATTTTGTAGAAATTTGTTTAAATTATGTTTTTAAAGAAATAATAAATTAAGCATCATTACAAATCTGGTTTATTATAAATTTTGAAATTAAAATCTGGTTTATTATAAATTTTGAAATTTAACAATTTTAATTTAGATTTACAAAAATCTTACCAAAATTTATCCAAATATGAAATCTGGCTTATTATAAATTTTGAAATTTAACAATTTTAATTTAAATTTACAAAAATTTTATGAAAATTTATCAAAATATTACTAGAATTTTCATAATCTTTAAGAAAGACCATTTAGACCAGAAAAAAGCAGTCCCGTTAGACCACGGCCATGCCATTTCTTTTTGTCTGTCTGGACATGCTGCACGATTTCTGTTAATAAGAAACTTGAAAATTACTTTTTGTGAGTAATCGGTCTCTGATTGCCCGTCAGATTTCCAAAGGTGTAATATGTCAAAGATCTGTATCACTCACTTTGCATCTATTACAATAAGAATAAGATTAAATAACGGCAGAGGAATAATAATAATATTAGGACTATATAGACAATAAGAATAAGCTACATAGTAGTGAATCTTTGCCTCATAAAGCAAAAGATAATAAAAGTATAATGGATAAAGTATTTGAGTATTAGGTGTAAAATTGGTTTTTTTTACTAAGGAAAATAGTATTGAATGTTTTTATTATTAAGTGTTTTTGGTTGCTGCTGAATTGTTTAATAATATGTGGATATAAAAAAAGTTATGAGTATTGTTTAATGAATAAAAATTGATTTGTCTATGTTGGACACCTAATCCTAAGTGGGTTAGTGTGGAAGTCGAATGGACAAAAGGAGTCCAAGAGACCTTGGGATCTGAAACCCAAGAGTCACATATTTGTACTATAAATGTATATCTGATGTTAATAAAAAATGTACTCACTGATTTATCTTTCCTATTCTATGTTTCCCATGTGTGTTTAACATGGTATCGGAGCTGGTACGTTCATAACTTTCTCAATATTGTGTAAGCCACTTGTTTTTGTGGCCTGTGTAAACCAACGCTTCTATCTCTTAATGAAGCTTGTGAGTTTGTGAACATTTGTTAGGATAAATTCATATTACTCATTAAGATTGAAGTCTGTAGTGTGGCGTGAGTGCTGGTTCATTGGTTCAACTATGCGGTTCATATCTGTGTTGATTAATTTGCATGAAACGTTACCTTCAATTATGCGTACAGAAATCTTGGGAAATCAATGCGCCCAAATCTGAGGCACACGTTACACTGCCAGCCACTCCATATTCAAGACGTTGCATACGCAGACCTCATAATAACACTGTCTGCCATCTCTGCTCTCTGTCTGCCTGAAGGTCTGTCCATGAACGTTTACTGCCTCTGCCATATGCGTTTTAAAACCTGCCGCCTTAGACCAACTTGGAAATCTGTGTAGATCCGTTGATGGTATATACGTTACCTCGGTCCCTCGGCCTTCCTCCTCGTGTGTAACAGCTTTACTGCCATAATATGCTCTTCTGCCACGTTCCCTGCTAGACAGCTTTTCATGTATGGAGATCAATCATATCTTGCTGCAGAGATCTTATCCGCTTAAGTGAATGTGCCATTACCTGGTTCGCTCTCTTTGTTTGGGAAATTTATTGAACTGTTGTATAGCGTAGAAGGTGGAGCTGCGCCTTTGTGCACGGTAACTCCATTTCTCCATTTGCCCATCATTCTCTTCTTTTGAGAAACTGTCCATTGGTATGCATTGTGCACGTTGGTCAAAATATTTTGCTTGAGACATTCATGGACCCTCCTTTCGTTGTAAGGAGACAATGCGAGAAGCATTGCAACGAGAGGTATGATGTTGAACATTGTATTGAGACGTTATTAAATCCTAAAATTTGTGTTTGGGAGGTGAAGAGTTGAATGTGAATAGTGAAGGAGCCGCTACATGAGAGATTAGATTCCCTCCAAACTATTGGCATCGAGACACCATTTCAGTAAAAATGAATCTACTCCATATCTGTCTTGATTTCCACTCAGATTTGCACTCAAACGCTCAGTGGAGAACCCGACTTTACAGCGCTCAAGAAAGAAGGCGGATCCCTCTGGTGTGGTCGATGTAACGCCAAATAATTATTGGAAAAAGTATCAGAGGATGCCAGGTCTGGGAAATTTTCCATAGCCTGTGAGCTCTGCAGTCCACGTTATTTATTTGTTAGGTTTCTTTATTTTCCCCCATTTCAACTGTTACACATCAGTTTGAGAAACTACTCATTCTGCGTGACTGTTGTGCAAGAATCTCATCTAATTTTCTTCTTGTTGCAAAATCCACTAAAAATATACAAGCTCTCTCTGGTCTCGGGCAATCAAAGATTGTGAAGAGCGAAGTGGCCCAGCGGCCAATGACTTTGTAGAAATTGGTCAATCATTTATATCGGGGTTAAATTTGAATGTGTACATACCTACTGGAGAATGCGAATCGATATAAGTTGTCTAAAATTTATTTCATCGTCTGCAATTTCGCAATGCAATGTGTTTCCTGAATGTTCAGAAATTAAACTATGAAGTGTGACTGCCTTCGAAAGGAGTCCATGCTAAATAGGAAAAGATGCATTCTGAACATTATCTCTAATACAGTCAAGAAGAACAGATATCACATTGCATGGATGTGCTTCCATAGAAGCTCGGTGTTGGCGTTGGCTGTCCAGGTTCCCGCTTTTGTAATGTTGTTCGCTTTACAGGTGTGACCATTGATTTTTGATTTTCATGAACAACAACACCACCAGCATTTAGTTTCGGATTTTCATTTCGTTTTGGAACAAGTGGCTTTCGCACTGGTGTACGCTTTTCTGCAAGTGGAATTCTCGACGGAGGTTGACGTCCTGACATCAATTTCTGCACACGATTGTCTTTGGTTTCAATGTCCTTCTTTCTTTGCAAGATCATTCCAGAGACTCACTACCACTGTCTTCTTGCTTTCATCTGCAATTGTAATATCACGCTTGGGGATTTCTTCATTATTGCTCTTCCGCCTAATGCTTAGAACTGGTGATACACTCTGAACAACTCCAATGACATCAACAAGATCGCTTGAATTGACATATGGACCAAGCTCATCAACCTTGACAAAGTTGTGCTTATATTCTGGAATATGGGTTCCTTCCTCAACTGCTTCTTCAACTTCTGAATTTGCATGCAAAGTCATCTCATAATCATTTGCTACTGTCTTGAATATTTGTCTGGTTTCCTGTTATATTCTATTTTGGTTCATTTGCAACTAGTAAAAGGTGTTTTACATTTGAAGCAGCAAGCGATGGCAGAGTAGAAACAATTTTCTCTCTTTAGCAGCCGCACCATTCCTTGGATTCTGAACATAAAGCTTTGGTCACATTACGAGAAATAAAGGAATTGTGCCACAAACTACAAATTTCTTGTCTCAAGAAAACAAACGAAGGAGCATCAGTTTAAAGTTACACAAGAATGTTACTGTAGAACTCTGCATATCTGTTTTATAAATTTTTTGAGGGTTAATGCAGATCGAGATTTGCTAGAAATGAAAGGCAACAGCTTTGTTTTGATGTATCGAAAATAAATTGTCAAAATAAGATTTCAGAGTCAGTACTCCTTTGGCATTGGAGAGGGGACTCGTGAGCAGTTGATTCAAAGCTCGCCTCGCTGACTTCATCTTCCTGATCTGAGCCGAATTATAAAGTGTTTGAGGAGCTCAAACACAGTTATCTAGTTACTTAATATATTGCTGCTGGTTGGTCTGTTGGTATTCTGGGTCAATTTCTACCATACCAGAATGAGTTTGTCACAATTTGGATGCCATTTAGAGACTATTTGTGTGGCTGTATATTCTTCTCATTAGCTGATACTGAAGTGTTGATATACGAAGGAGTATTTGAAGGATCCAAACAAGTTTGCAGTTGCTGCTGCCCCAATTGTGGCATTGTATTTAAAACTCATTATAGTGCATTGATTCCTTGATTCCACTGCTGCATAGAGATTTTGGTGAGCTGATTGTAATCTTTTTGCACACTGATCATTTGCTGACATTTATAAAGGATATTGCTGTGTTGAGTAGTAGTGATCAGTTTTTTTAAGGTGTAAATCAGACATTAAAGGAAAAATGGCCAGAACCAGTGAAGTATTACAGTTCCTTAAAACTCTGATATTATCTACTGTTGATGACACATTACAAATCAGCAAAGGATCTCTCTCAGAAATTCAGACATGTTTACAAAATGCACAGGAAAAGATCGATTTTTTACAGATTGAATCACAACTACAACAAGAAGAGCTACATCAAAATAGACACCATTCTGAACCTGTTTTTGTTCAGAACATTGAGACAACCACCCATCAGCAGCATGTTAATAATGGTACAGTTCATTCAAATAAAGCAGCAGTTGTAAATGCAGATGCAGAAACTCAGTCTGCACTTCCCAAGCCCATCATCATACCTTGGGAACAGCTTGTCCACAACAAGCACAGAACTGGTCTTGGATATGACAAGGACTTGTCCTTTCATATTCCAGACTATGCCAAGCCCATTCAGTTTCAGAGTGCTGGATTCATTCATGACAGTTCACCTGCTCCTTATGACAGTTTAGCGTCAGCTGTTCCGGACTCTGCCCCTCTTCCACAGCAACAACAACAACAACAGATTGTGAAATGCCAACATTGTGATCGAGTTGGCCATTTGAAAGATCACTGTTTTGATCTTCATCCATGTAAGCACTGTCATAAAACCAGTCATTCTTCACATAGATGCTTCAGAAATAAACGTCCTGCAAGAACAAAGATTCATCTTGGATGGATCGCTTCTTGGCAATGGGCATCAACAGCCAAGAAGATATTCCAAACGCATGTCAGAACTTGTTCCAGAGTATTGAACAGTCTTGCAGTTGAGTTTTCTCCATCTTCTCACCTTGTATCTGACAGGGGGGGAAATGATGGTCATCTACAAGCTTCAAAGTCACATCAAGCGAGCCTGAGCCACAACCTGCCACACCAGTTTCAGAGTTGTAGCCAGAGACAAAGATGCCCGGGAACAAAATTGAGAACACTTCCTCTAGCATAAGACTCCAGCTTCTTGCCAGTTTTGGAAGAGTTCCAGGAATTGCATTAAGCATTCCAGAGTTGTTAGTTATCCTTAAACCATCATAGGTTGAGACTTCCCTTTTCAGGTTAAAGTTTTACCTTTTATGCGGGGTGAGACCTCCCTTTTATGGTTGAAGGTTTCCCTCTTTAAAACAATAGGATCACTTCCTCTTGCAGAAAACTTCAGTTTCTTGCCAGTTTTGGAAGAGTTCCGGGAACTGCACTAAGCGTTCCAGTGTTGGTGGTCATCCTTAAACCACCGCCCTTTATACCAACATTTCATAGAGCACATTCAGCCTAGTGCTGCCATGCATTTTTTGCACATTTTGTATTACAGCTCTCTTCTTGGACTCATACATAACCCTTCGGATTAAGGGGGGGAATGTTGGACACCTAATCCTAAGTGGGTTAGTGTGGAAGTCGAATGGACAAAAGGAGTCCAAGAGACCTTGGGATCTGAAACCCAAGAGTCACATATTTGTACTATAAATGTATATCTGATGTTAATAAAAAATGTACTCACTGATTTATCTTTCCTATTCTATGTTTCCCATGTGTGTTTAACAGTCTAATAAAAATTTAATGTAAAATATTACAAGTATAGTCCAATTCATAAAAAAATTCTTCTCAGAATCTAGTAACTAGCAATTGTGGCAAAGTTGCAAAGAGAGGCAGATAGGTTTGTTAATTTGGCAAAGTTATATGAGAAAAGGCATTTGTAAACATGTATGCCATATATTTTGCATTTTCTAACGTAGCAAGATCAACTTTTTAATATGAAAATCTATGCATTAGATACCAGCTTTAATTAAAACTAACTATTACCCACACCCCAATTGAAAACTGTAAAAGTTATATTTATGTTTGTTTTAAACACAGTGGCATTGCATTCATGGATAATTGAGAAAATATTAAGAAGAAAAATATTGAATCAAATAGATTCATTGAGTGTAATACCATGATATAAAATGTGGTTGAATCAAGAAAGTTATTAACATCACTATTGCAACGTATAACGCAGACTGTTGTTGGATGAGGGGACAAAACAAAAATTTGAGACCAAAACTTTCAAAAACGAATGATGCTCATTGACAATGTAAATCGTTACACATTTTGAGCAATAGATGTTCAATATTGACAACTTTATATATTAGATGAATATTGTTAGGCCAACTTGTTCCAGGTTTTCCATACATATCCTTGCAAAACAAAAATTTGAGACTAAAACTTTCAAAAAAGAATGATGCACATTGACAATGTAAACCCGTTACACATTTTGAGCAATAGATGTTCAATATTCACAACTTTATACATTAGATGAATATTGTTAGGCCAACCTGTTCCAGGTTTTCAATACATAACCTTGCGAAATATCTCTTTCTGAATTCTACCAAAGTATGGGATAATTAAGAATGTTAAGCAAAATAATGGTAAATAAGTATTTTTCTTAATTTGCAAGATGTTTGGGCAAAGAAAATCAATCAAGTAATCAATCAAATAAATTGTTTCAATATATGTTTGGATTAGTTAATATGCCCACACAATTCACTCAGTCAATACATGGGTAAAGTTTGAAAGGATGTGTTCTTAATTTGTTTAAGTAGTTTTGATGACATTCTCTATACAGTTGTTGTCGATGGGAATTAATTTTTATTTCTTTTATTTTTGAAAAGTAGTTATGAATCCTTTCTCTATACATTCATTGTTGATGGGATTTTTCTTTTCTTTTATTTATTTTGTAATCTTTTCATGTTACATGGACTAAGCATGCCAGTGAAATGACGTAGAACTGTGTTTTCCCAAACAAGGATGCCAAAATATTTTTGGTGAAATTTAAATTTTAGTTTGAAATAGTTCTTGCTCCCTGGTCCTTTCTCCACACAACACCGCCGAATTCAAACATCATTGATTCATTTCATAGGAATACCTAATGTTGTATCTCATTGACTTTCTTAGAGAGATGTTAAATTTTGGTAGATCATTTTCTTGTTAATTGTTCTTTTGAAATGGTGGTTTTGTTTTGATCTAAGTGGTTCAAACAAAATAGAACAAAATAACCAAAAGTGGTAGATCTAATCAATACCTTCTTGGGAAAAATACCTTTGCTTCCCTAGAAGAGATGGAGGAGGAAACAATCTTGCCAAACGACCTCTTAATGATTGAAATGGTAGCAAATTCTATAGGAAAAAAACATGCGCAAAGAGAAAGACATCATATGAGCAGCCAAAGGAGACAACAACAATATTTTTTTTAACCTTCCTAGGGTAGATATTTTTAAAGGGGGTGAAATGGCAACAAATTATTCAAGCAGAAAACACGGGAAAAAGAGAGACATTAGAAGAGAAGGCTACAGAGTTATTTTTTTTAACCTTTCTATGGTAGATAATGTTAAGTGTGAAGCCAAATCGACTTGAACTGTGCAAATGATGGTGTCAACTCCCCGACAATCCGTCGGCCCAGCCGTCATCGCCACACTGCCATTATCTTCTAGATCATCATTTGAATCACATGCAGGATTCTAGATCCTCCTTCCGCCTCTATATATTTGTAATTTCTCTGGCCAAGGATGGAAAGCCAAGGCCCAGGCCTGTTATGTAATGTTAAGTGATTTCTGTTCTCTAGTGATTGTTTTATCTATTTTGTTGTTTCCGATTGAGTAATCATGTTATCTTGCTCCATTGTCTGTGATGTTTTTGTCTATTGCCGGAATCATTTAATTTCTCTTGTGCTTCTTCTCTAACAACTATATCAGAGCCCGTAAGCAGACAACTCCGTACCCCAAACTCTGCAAGAAACTCGTGGTCCTGTAATTCTGTGGAAAAAACAATGTTGTGTGAAGCAAGTGATCTTTTTCTATGGAGAAAGAGTAGCAGAGTGGTGGTGGAAGGCCTTGATGCAGGAGAGTGTGACATTAATACAACAGAAAGATTGATTATTGAGAAGAAGAGAGTGAAGACCCACGTCCAGGAATGTGGAAACTAAAACACGGTCTCTACAAGAAAAACGAGGCCATGGACCTATGTTGAAACGTGTCACTGGAGTTGAAACGTGGAGATCTGTGGAGTTTAGAGTTGAAACCATGGAGTTCGTAAGTTTTGTTTACATCAAGTTTCCACGTATAGGTGACTCTGTTTTTCAAATCAACCTAGCCACTTATATATGAAGTGTGAAGACTTTATGTTCTTTTTAAAGTGCTATGCATGTATGTGTGAACTTGAGTGAAAAGTATTTTTTTTTTTAATTTATTATTATGATTTCACACATGTTTAATGTTGGATTTTTTTTTTTTTTAAAACATAAAACTATTGTTTATTAAAAAAAGGAGGTTTATTGCTTGTTTTAAAGGAGTAAACATGTTTTTTTTTTAAGTGGCAAGAGAAAAAAAAAAGAGTTAGAAGGAGATTGATTTTGGCAAAAGTTGTAATAATTAAAGTTTTATTGGAGTTTTTGTTTTTTGGGGCATAAATATTATTGAAAATGGAGACAACAATTATAGATATGGAGAAGTTGAGCAGGGCTAATTTTTCCCTATGGAAATCACAGATGGAGGATATACTAATTTTAAAAGATCAGTGTTTGTTGATTGAGGGAACAACAAAGAAACCCTCATCGATGACATATGAAGAGTGGAATAAGCTAGATAGAAAGGCAATTGCAACAATTCGCCAATATCTAGCAAATAATGTGTATTCCAATGTGTCCGAAGAAAAGACGGCAGAAGGATTATGGAAGAAGCTCCATGATCTATATGAGAAGAACACGTCATCAAACAGAGTGTTCTTAATGAAGAAGCTTTATAACCTCAAGATGAAGGAGGGTGCTTCAGTTGCTGAGCACTTGAATGCATTTAATATTATTACTAATCATCTTGCCTCTGTTAAAATCATTTTAGATTATCAAATTAGAGCCATTTTACTAATGTGTTCTATGCCAGATAGTTGGGAAAATTTAATTGTAGCTATGAGCACTTTAGCAACTGCAGGGACCCTGAAGTTTGATGATGTCAGTAGCAATTTAATGAATGAGGAGCTATGATGCAAGTCAATTGCAAAAAACCAAGGAGGAGAAGCTCTAGCTCTAGCTGATTGTGCTAGGAGAATGGATCGAGGCCGGCAAGGGCGATCAAGATCGAAAGGCCGATCAAAATCAATGAGAGGCAGGATCATCTACTTTCATTGTGGCAAACCCGGAGACATGAAGAAAGAATGTTGATTCCGGAAGAAAGGACAAAAGGATTAGAGATCATCCAGTACAAATCACAAGTCATCCAACAAAAATTAAGGTGAGACTACTGTTGTAGCCACATATGGTGATGTGTTGTTTACTGTTTCAGTAGAGGATGCATGTGTATATACATCTAGCAGTAGTTTTGATTGGATCCTTGACTATGGGGCATCTCACCATGTAACCCCATGCAAAGATAGTTTTGTTGCATATAATCCTAGTGATTATGGTAGAGTGCATTTGGGGAATAATCATTTTTGTAGTATTGTTGGAGTGGGAGATGTCCAGATTAAGATGAAGGATGGACAAGATATATTGTTGAAACAGGTCAGGCATGTACCAGAAATGTGCATGAGTTTGATCTCTATGGGATGACTGGATGATGAAGGCTATTCCACAAGCTTTGGAAAAAGAGGTTGGAAAATTAGCAAAGGAGCATTGGTCATGGCCAAAGGACCCAAGACAGGGACATTATACATATTGAAGACCTAGATAGGAAAATCAGACTTGGCCACTGTCACACAAGAAGGAAATTCAGCAGATCTGTGGCATAAGAGCTTAGGTCACATGAGCGAGAAGGGATTAAAAATCCTTGTTGGTAAAATTGTATTGCCAATTTTGAAATCCTACAATCTTGATCTTTGTGAGCATTGTATATATGGTAGACAAAGAAGGGTTTCATTCCTTAGAAGTGGCCATGACAGAAAGAAAAATGTGTTAGAATTGGTACACTAAGATGTGTTTGGGCCTGTTAACATCAAATCAATAGGAGGAGCATCATATTTTGTAAGTTTTATAGATGATGCATCTAGGAAGGTTTGGGCATATCCTATGAAAAGTAAAAGTGAACTGTTTGGAATATTTCAAAAATTCCATGTTGTTTTTGAAAGAGAGACTAACAAATTGCTCAAGTGTTTGAGAACAGATAATGGTGGGGAATATTGCTCAAATTCATTTAAGGAATATTGTAATAGGTTTGGATAAAGCATGAGAAGACTTTGCCTGGTACTCCTCAACATAATGGTATCGCAGAAAGGATGAATCGCACCATTATGGAAAAGGTGTGAAGTATGTTGTCCAATTCTGGTTTGAAGAAGAATTTTTGGGCTAAAGAAGTTAGGACTGCTTTCTACCTCATAAATAGATCTCCAATTACAACCTTGGATGGTAGTACCCATGAAGAAGTTTGGATTGGTAAGAAGTTGAATTATTCTCACTTGAAAATCTTTGGATGTGAAGCATTTGTACATATTCCCAAAGAAAATAGAACTAAGCTAGATGATAAATCTATGAAATGCATTTTTTGGGATATGCGGATGAAGAAATTGGTTATCGTCTATGGGATCCAATTAAACATAAAATTATTAGAAGCAGGGATGTTATATTTAATGAGTCAGAAATGTTTAAGAGGACTGAAGGTGAGCTAGAGATCAAGAAGGTTATTGACAGGTTTGAAGAGCAGTAGGAAAACATCCCACTAGTGCAAGAAAATGAAAATCAAATTCAAGAGCATGAAGAAAAACAAGTGGAAAATGATGAACAACAAGAAGAAGGAATCTTGTAGGAACCTTTATAGGAGATTCAACCTAATAATACAGCACCATAGTTGGTTCATGGGTCTTCTAGGCCTCATAAGCCTTCACAAAGGTATCCTCCTTCAAACTATATTTTGTTGACTGATGAAGGTGAGCCTAATTGATTTCAAGAAGCTTGTAAAGTTGAGCACAGTAAAGAATGGAAGAAATCAGTGGAACAAGAAATGAACTCTTTGCTGGAAAATAAAACTTGGGAGTTGGTAAACCTCCCAAAAGGTAGAAAGGCTCTACAAAACAAATGGGTTTACAGAATTAAGCGTGAAGGTGACGAAAAGAAGGAGAGGTATAAAGCAAGGCTGGTGGTGAAAGGATTTGACCAAAAAGAAGGTATTGACTTCACTGAAATTTTCTCACTTGTTGTTAAAATGTCATCCATTAGAGTCATTCTTGGTCTAGTTGTTGCTTTAGACATAGAATGTGAACAGTTAGATGTAAAATTGTTTTCCTTCATGGTGAATTAGAGGAAGAAATTTATATGGAGCAATCAGAAGGCTTCATAGAAAAAGGCAAAGAAGACCTTGTTTTCGGGTTGAAGAAGAGTCTCTATGGATTGAAACAAGCACCTTGACAATGGTACAAGAAATTTGATTCATTCATGTTGGAACATGGTTCTCACAGGTTGGAAGCTGACCATTGTGTTTATATCAAGAGGTATGATCAAGGAAATTATATCGTATTATTGTTATATGTAGATGACATGTTGATTGTTGGGCATGATAAGAGTAAGATCAATAGGTTGAAGAAAGATTTGGGTAGCAAATTTGCAATGAAGGATTTGGGACCAGCACAACAGATATTGGGCATGAGGATTATGTGTGACAGGAAAAACAAAAGGTTGTGGCTGTCCCAAGAAAAATATATCAAGAAGGTGCTTGACATATTTAATATGAAGGATGCCAAGCCAGTTGGTACACCCCTTGCAGCCCACTTCAAGCTGTGTATTGAATTAAGTCCTAGTGATGACAAGGAGAAGGAAGAGATGAGCAGGATTCCTTATGCTTCAGCAATCAGCAGCTTGATGTATGCCATGGTATGCACATGACCAGACATTGCATATTCAATGGGAGTAGTGAGCAGGTTCCTTGCCAATCCAGGCAAACAACATTGGCAAGCAATAAAATGGGTTTTGAGGTATCTCAAGGTTACATTATTGTTTATGTTTTGGTCATAATGAGACTGTGCTTGAAGGATTTACAGATGCAGGTATGGTTGGAGATATGGACACCAGAAAGCCCACTACAGATTATTTGTATACATTTGCAGGTGCAACAGCATCTTCGATGTGAAGGCTACAAAGAACAATAGCTCTCTCTACAACAGAAGCAGAGTACATAGCTGCAACAAAAGCTTGTAAAGAGATGTTGTGGATGTAGTGATTCTTAGGAGAGATAGGAATAAAGCAAGATAAGTATGTGCTATATTGTGATAGCGAGAGTGCCATTCACTTGGCGAAAAACCCAGCATTTCATTCAAAAACTAAACACATTGACTTAAGGTACCATTGGATCCCGCATGTGTTGGAGGAAGAACAATTATCCTTGGAAAAGATCCATACATATAGGAACCCTACTGATATGCTCACTAAGATTCTACCAAGAAATAAATATGAGTTATGTAGAGGCATGATAGGACTCTGTGTGACTTTATTTATGACTCTTATTTGGCTTCAAGTGGGAGAATGTTAAGTGTGAAGCCAAATTGACTTGAATTGTGTGAATGACGGTGCCAACTCCCTGACAATCCGCCATCCCAGTGGTCATCACCACACCACCATTATCTTCTAGATCATCATTTGAATCACATGCAGGATTCTAGATCCTCCTTCCGCCTCTATATATTTGTAATTTCTCTGGCAAAGGATGGCAAGCTAAGGCCCAGGCCTATTATGTAATGCTAAGTGATTTCTGTTCTCCAATGATTGTTTTATCTATTCTATTGTTTCCGACTGAGT
This sequence comes from Pinus tabuliformis, assembly GCA_031772625.1. Taxonomy (NCBI): domain Eukaryota; kingdom Viridiplantae; phylum Streptophyta; class Pinopsida; order Pinales; family Pinaceae; genus Pinus; species Pinus tabuliformis. The sequence continues at coordinate 696,725,791 of CM062815.1, forward strand.
AATCCTGTTGTCTTGATCCATTGTTTGTGATGCTTTTGTCTATTGTCAGAATCATTTAATTTCTCCTATGCTTATGCTCTAACAGATAATATGTTGCCAACCACCACAGGGGTCATTTCCTTTCCATTTAGAGGCCAAAATGTAGGGATACACAGCATCCTGAGAAAAGGAAAGCAGCACATCCGCCTTCTTATCACTGGGACTTGGGTTGGACAAACAAAAATTGTTTTCAAGGGGTTCCCTAATGAATGCATTTATTTTTTTGTCAAATTTGGTATGAAGCCCTTGCAATGCATTGTTGATTAAAGTAGCATTTTGCAACATAGTAAGAGAAGTTAAAGTATCAGGAACTAACCCGGTTAGCATATTATCCCGTAGTGCAAGGTCTTTCAGCCACACGTAGTTGCTAAGGTCAGGAATGAGACCCGTGAAAGAATTTGACTAAAGCCAGAGCTGAGCAAGCGCAATCATCCCCGAAATAACCTCAACAGAGCCAGAAAGACTAGAACCCGATTGATTATTCAGCTAAAGAAACTCAATATTAGACCCTGAGAATGTCTACGGTATGATGCCCATGACATTGTTGAAATCTAGACACAATGTTTGCATGTTGGGGAGTGCTTCATCGAAGAATGACGGAATCGAACCCAAGACAATGACACTGTTGGCTGTGAAGTTTACTAAAGTCGCAATATCCTTAACGCTATCAAGAATAGTTTCTTTTAAAGGAACTTTTTACGATCCAATATGAAGGAGATGTTTAATTCCCTCCCTCCTCAACATGTACTTAAGGCGTGGCATTTAAAAAAAATATTAAGAACAAAATAATAATTTGAACATTTGTCATAAATAAAATATTTCAATGTCAATTGTAAGTAAAATGTTTTATATCAACTTTCTATAAATATGTTAAGTAATTGAAAGCAAAAAAATCTTCTAAAAGAGATGTGTAATTCCTTCAATGATTAACACGAAATCTAAATATGATATTCATAAGAAAATATTTCAATATCCACCTTAAGTTCAAAAAATTCATAATTGTTAAAATATTTCCATTGTATGATGCTAAATATGAGAGAGATGTATAATTCCACACACACACACTTAGCTTAAATCCATCCTAATTTTAAATTTATTATAAATGTAGTATAAGTAGAAAGTATCAAAGTCTTTCTAAAAACATTTTTTAGATTGGAAAAATTGAAAATGATTTGATTTCTTTCAACCCACGATAAATTTAAATTAAATAGATATACACTCATTAATACACAAAATTCCTCTTTACTTACCTCAATAACAAAATACACGTTTAGCCAATACTGTAACCACCTAGGAGTTTGCATTCAATATCAATGATGTATAGCTCGGGTGGTTGGGAGGGTTTAATCATAACCTCTTCACCCGAGTTCCAGTCACAAGACATGACTATGTTGAATAATACTAAAAAGGGTTCTATGTACGACTATGTTGGGGCTTCTTTAGTGCTATGTTTCTCTATTGCCTTTTAAGTCAATGACAAAATACAAAGTGAAAAAAATAGAAGTTTAGCCAATACCATAAACACCAAGAATCTCACATTCAATGGTTTTTTTCTACCTTTGTAAGTGCACATTTCAATAAGAAACGGACGAAGTTGACTGCAAAGCCCAAACCACAATGCCATTATGATTACAATCTGAGATGTGATGTTCCTCCACCCGAAAACAAATTATATGAATAAAATACATTTTATGGAAAGTTCAACAAGTACATGAAGGTACAATTCTTTGATCAATGGAACAATAAAATGAAATTGAAACAACTAAGCCAAGAGTATGGAAGACCCCATCTAGAAACCAGCGAGTTCACAGGCTTCATGGATTCAATTGGATTGTAGGCATCAGTGAAAGCATGGCAACAATTACGGACATTGATGTCTTTTTTTAGCCAAAAAAATGCTTTTGTATTATATTAATAGAACAGATAGTACAATTGTCATATATTTTCAATCTGTCTGCAAAAAAAAGTCCTTTTATCTTCCAACATTACAGTAGTATCTGTCTTATCTCCTATTATCTAGAGTAATCCATAAACTAAAATCTTTCAACAATAGTCCAATAACCAAAATAACCAAAAAATCTCCTTTTTACAATCATTAATGTTCCTTGCATTTAAAAAAAACCCACCATTCTGTCTCCTAGCTCTAAGAAAAGTTTATGTTGCCCGCATTTGTCATGGCCCCTTGTTCATATGCTGAAAAAGAAGAACTTACTAGGTGCTTATCTATTCCTCTCTTTGATAATAAATCTGCAGTCTAGTTCTGTTCCCTGTAAATGTGATTGAAATAGATATGATGAAAAGTGCTTACCAGCGTCTTGATGCGCTTCATCCAAATGGTTAATATAGGAGGATTGAAGTTGTTATGTCCTTTGACCCAATATATGATTCCCTTTGCATCACCATAGACCTGTATGTGCTCCAATCCCAACCATTTCGCTGCAATCAGTACTCCCCACAGTGCAATGATATTTTCTTTGTTATTTGTGCCATGACCCCCTTCCCACCAAAAGTGACAATATTTACCAGGTTCTATAACAATGTATGCACCACACCCGCATTTCCCCCTACAACATGCACCATCAAAGAAACCCACAGGATATGTTTTCCAAATGTCTCTTCGTTTGATAATTCTGGATTTACTACAATTTTTGGATGGTCTATATTCCTTGAAATATGCAACAGTTTTGATGACATCCCCCCTCACTGCGAGATATATAAGATAAAAAATAAGTGCATTCCTACTGCGCCTGAAGGACCAAATGAGATAATGGAAGAAATATGTATCTATCATGAGTTTTGAAACACCTCCTAAAACAACACCTCAATGATGGATAATGTTGTAGTGGAATAATGTCGAAAGTGTCCAATACCCCCTCCCAAAGCGCTTTCGCGTAAGGGCAGTGCAAAAATAAATGAACATTATCTTTAGCACTATTTTTGCAGAGATGGCCGATCCCTGGGCCAAAGTACCCTCTACGATGTAGGTTGTTCTAAGTTAATAATCAATCCATGATAACCAACCAGCAGAAACATTTGATTTTATTAGGAATGTTCCCTTTTCATATACCCTGAACCCATGCAGGAAACTGGTGCCCCTTCTCTTTCTATTTTATTCTGTTGTATGTCTTTTACCAGTGGGTACCCCTCTGAGGCAACTCCAAGTCATTTGGTTCTCCTAGTCATTAAGGGAGATACCTGCAATTTTTAGATTAATAATATATACTTCCCATTCGCAAACATCCACCCTGAATATCCCAGCACAAGTCCATGATTGTCGGTCAATACAATGATCATCATGTAAGAAAATCTGTTTAAGAAAGATAATCTCTTTATTATGCAGGAAATTAAGAATATGGTAAGATAATGAGTAGTTTCCCACCATACCTTTTATAGCGTCCAATCCAATATTGATCTTGGATCCATCCCCTACCTCCCAACGAACAAACCTCATGAGCAAGTGTATGTTTTTCATCATACTTTTCTAGATATACCATGAAATTTTTTTCCTCTTACCCCCTTTCCTTCAGAAATTGATTATGTGAAAGATTACACATACATATACTTATCTTTAATGACATGGGACCATATTCCAAATGACATGGGACCATATTCCAGTGCCCGTCGTTGCTGCCCTCCACCTATTCTTTATGATCAGTGTTATGTTGAAGGAATAAGGATCAACAATACCCGCAGCTATGTCGAGCTTTCTAATACTCCCAATGACCAAAATTGTTGCATGGACCTGAGACTCTGACGATGAGTCTCCACGTTGCAAACGAAGCGACGTCCTTGACTTCCTATGGATTGACAAAAGCCAAAAGACACTGTCCCAGGATCCTCAAAATTGGATACAGAAATACCTCAAGGAAGGGAATTCTCGCACCTTTTGCACCGCAAACATCCATTAACCCCTATAATGAGGAGAAGCCATGATCATGATGATTCCTTACAGGGATTCCATTTGCAAAATCACTATCGTCATGGATATTGAATTTGCCTGTTTCCTCAATTAGGGTTCCGTCGGTAATAGACGTCCTAAAGTTATTATAGTTCTCTGTAATTTCTTCCTCTTCCCCATCCTAGAAATTAAAATCCAACAAGCCTACCTGTGGCTGATAGCAGACCCGTTATCAAATATGCGAGCACAGTCACACTTCTGGTCGATCCAGCCTTCAAAAAAGTGGCAAATATCGACCTTGCCCCGACAGTGATGGTGGAAATATTCATGTAGAAGAGATCGAGGGCGAAGTCGACAATGGAAGTCCTCTTGGTGGATTTGACGACGTCCTGAGTCTCCAGGGGTGGGGAGAACTGCCTGCCAAAAGCTAGGGCACATAAATCATGTTGGAGCAGATTGCCAAGGGCATGAAATTGAAAGTTATTAATGTTTGGATAAGCATAACATAACAACCCACTTAGCTGGTTCCCTTGGAAACCTAGATTCTCCAGAGCGTTCAGCTTGTTGATATCCAGTGGGAGGTTTCCTTTCATTTTCATGCTGCACAACTAAATCTACACGAATCTTCCAGATGAAGAACATCTAACAGACTTCTAGGTCCAATGATTGACCCCGAGCAAGCACGGCAAGCCCAACACAAGGCGTAACGGGACACAAAGCATAACAAGAAGAGGGAAGGTGAAATATCTGGAATTGAGTTGGATTGACGTCATGGTCATATGGTCCACAGATGGCACGCTTAAGTAGAAAAGGTAGGTGAAAACCCCAGGTCACTCATTCAAAAGAAAGTTCCATCTGCCTAATTATTTATTAATCTTTCTTCACAATTGGTTTTGCACAAGGTTATAAGTCATAAGTTTACATAGAAATAAGTCTCAATTCGTTTAACCTAATTATACAAGTTGAATAACATGACAAATAATGCACTATATCATGGAAATAGGGATAATATAATTGAGATTTTATTAAACATAAATTTATTTAAATTTTGTATCTATTAAAAATTGGAAAAATTAAATGTTTTAAATTATAAATATTTTAAAAAAATAATATATATATATATATATATATATTATTAATAAAATTATATTAATATAAATTTATTTTAATTAAAAAAAGATGAAAATTAAATTTGTAGAAAACCTATAAAATTAAATATACTAAAAATTGCTAAAAAAACATTCACAACCAAGTGCTTGAAATTAAACTAATTGTTAAAATATGCTTAACTGATATTGGCTAGTGGGTTATTCCTAAGATCATATGAATAGTAGAGTATTCATATGAGATCACATGGAGTATTCATTGGTTTGATACACCAAAAACACGTTGATTATTGTGTAACACTATTCACATATGATGTTAAAAGTCTTGAGCTTTATATTAAAGGTTTCTTGGCTTGATTGTGGGGAAAACTCCACAGTTAAGCGCACTTGAGGCAGAGGCGATCTAGGATGGGTGACCTCCCAGGAAGTCCTGGTTACCAAGTGCAAGCCCCAGAAGTGATGATTGACGCTATGTGATTCATTTCACTAGTTTCAATCCCACTTCTTCAGCCCTGTGAGCATCACCTGATGCAATGAGTGCTAAGTGAACTATCCAAATCATGAGAAATTAGTCAGTTACAACTACCTCTCATGGAAATGGTCATACATGAATGACTTATTTAACGCAGTTGAAGCCCAAAATGATATCTAATATAATGCACTGCATAAAACCCCTATACTTAAATAATATAAATAGTTTTAAATAATAATAAGTTTTGAATTTTAACCATATAAAAAAATAATAAGTTAAAATGGCTATTTATTTAAATCAATTCATAATTGAACAAAAACATATATTAATCTTAACTCATAATGAACCTACATTTATATTTGAAAATTTATTACTTTACCCCTACCTCCTAACTTCTATTAAATAAGAAAAACAACATTTAATCTTCACGTCCAAAATTTGGAACATATGTTGGATTAATTGTAAAAGTTATGTACAAGTAAACATAAGTGCCCAAAGTTTGGAGGTGACGAGTGTTGCCCACTTGAAAGTTTTACATGATGACGAAGATTCCACTGTTGTACATTCTTACGCGTAGTATCTGCTATGAATTTGTGGGATAACCTCACCTTCGGCTAATAGACACCATATCTCAGTTCAGAGGCATATCTGCTATACATCAGAGGGATAACTGGTCTTCCAGTGAACTAAAAATAGATACCTTAACTTTGATGTCCAAAATACTAAGAAGAATTAAGCAAAGTAGTTTAATTACAGCCTAATGGCAGGTTTTTAAAAACTTTATATAGTTTTATAATTGAAATTGAAGTCTTATAAAAGAACTAAAATATGGAAATTGGGTTTTAATCGCACTTTATTACACAACATAACATATCAGGGTGTAGTTTCATGAGGTGATTTTTGGATTTTTTTAGTAGTTTTTTCACAATGAGTCATATTAGTAACACAAAAACTCCCAAAATTAAAGATTTTAAAGGAGAAGAAGAAAGAAAAAGAATTTTTTAAAAGGATAATTCAAAAGAGTTTGTGAATTCCATGCTTACCTGTGCAGAACAAGAGAGACATTCCTCATTCAATGTTGCCAGCGCACAAATTTCTTTAATATCGTGGAAAGGAAGAACAATAACAATTCCCACAAAAACTTCATAAAGGAAAATGGTTCTCACACCATTATCGTTGGAATAAAAAAAATAGATAACTGATTTTTCTAAAGCTAGGGTTAGAATAGGAGAAACCCTTATAAAACTTGAATAAAGCCATACAATCATGTGGTCAATTATGGATGTTGAGAAAGTATGACCAAGTGAGATATTTTGTCCCAAATCCAATTTTTTTTTTTTCAACAAGACTGAGAATTCTATGAAATGTTAATTAATGAAACTATAAGGTAGGAATATATATATTACATGGAAGACATTCTAGTCGCCGCTAGTCGTGAATTCAACAAAATGGAAATTATTTCCCTCTTAGTAAAACAAGAAGGAAACCCATTTCAAAGCGATGCACAAGGAAACATTATTGATTAAATACAAGTCAATGCCATTGTGGAGCAAGTTACACGCGTTAGTTAGATCCATATTCGAAAACTCCTTGAAAACCATGGAGCCAAAGATCCACCAAGTAGCGAATTATGAAACTTTTTTGTAAGTGACAACACACCAAGGATATGACCTAGTAATGACCACACAAGCACAAGAATTTCGAAAAAATGGGTTACAATATTAAAAATGGCAACAAGAAATTTTAAAAATAGCATCTAGAAATTCTAATTTAATTTTTTCTTAAATTAAATTAGGAATTAAATTGTAATTCTATTCTCATAGCAACTTGTAATAGTTAACTAAGTTAAGTTGATATAGTTGGTTCAGTAAATTTGAGTTGGAAGTCTATCTAGAGTCATGTAGAGTGATTCCTAAATTTTAGGGGCCTAGGTTGAGTTCTTTTGAGTTGTAATTAGATAACTCAGCCTAATTGAGTTATCTTCAGTTAAACTAGTTCTAACTATTGGAGGAACTAGTATAGGTCTAGTAGTGGATTAGTGCACCAGTGCATCACCAGTACCACACCAGTTAACTAAATATTCACTCATAAATAATTCATGTATGTCAGTTCAGAGGAAGACCCAGTTGAGATTAGAGTTCAGGGACAATGTACTATCAGTTGTATAATTTTTCAAGTTGTACAGATGGTGCATGCAATCATTTGAGGACCTATGTTTGGATTGCGCAGTTATGGAGAGAGAATTTTCCAATTAAATATGGGCTAATTCTCTCAGGAATTGGGAAAGTAATTAGGAGCTTGAAGGCTAGGGATTGGGCTAAGTATTGGCCAAAGAAAGTCAATCAGGCAGAGGATAGAAAATACTTGTGCAGGTTGAGTTCAAGGTTGAGCAGAGAATATTGTATTCATCCAGATTCTTTGACTAAGGGCGCAAGGAAGTAGGGGCTTAGCAGGCAACAAAATTGGCTAAGTGTTGGCTTGAGCTGGCTTATGTGGCAGAGAGTTAGATTATACTTGTGCAAGAATTGTTCATGAGGAACAAGTATTGTATTTTCTTCTCAAATCTTATGGTTAATGCAATTTAGATAGTCGAGGTCTTGAGCAGTTGCTTTCCCCTGAGAAATATTGTGTTATGTTCCATTGCTATTCTTCCTCTTTCTACTTATTCTTTTCATCGATCATTTTTTGTTTCTGTTGAGAAGAGTAGAGTAGATTCTTGTCTTGGGTTTTAAAAAATTACACGAGTTGTTGAATCTACAAGTAAAAATCTACATACAATTAACTATATTGATAAATGAGTATGAGATTACCTTTTCTTCCTCAACGAAAATGAATTAGTTTTGTGCAGTCATGTTACCATCAAAGCCCCTGGCATAAACAAACAAAATGGGTATGGAGGACTGAGGTAGCTTGGCCAGTTACAGAGCAACATCATGGCTGCATAGGCCAAACCAATGGAACAGAATGAGGGTGCAAATTGGGGTTGAGGTTTTGGAACAACCCTAAAAAAAATTCCATCATTTGATTTTTAAGTCTCAATCTAAGCCATTGGTGGTGTGATCGTACCTAGGTCTGACAAGGCCACATGGAATGGGTACCGTATTATCCTTGTCGAATCCCAGGTGTAGTCTAAGGCTTGATATTGTATGATTTATGTCCCATATAAAATAAAAAATGTGGCATAATATTGATTAACAATTGAGCGGTTAGTATTTGCTTGGGGATTTGAAACTCAAACTACAGTTGTTGGCTGATGATTTTCAATATCTGAATTGACATGTGGAATTTGGGTGACAATATCTAGCAATTGAACTGGTGTACGACACTTGGTGTGTTGTGCAGCGAGTCTAGATTTTGGTGCAGTCTTAACATAATTTTTTATGCAAGACGACTGAAAAATATACATAACAAGATGAAATATGTACGACAACGAGTCCATTGGCATCATTTCACAATAAGACATAAACCTCCTAAACCGATCAAATTGAAAAAAAAAAAAATTAGTTTATAATGTTAACTTTATCAAAATGTTTTTAATTTTTAGTCCAACCATCCATTAATCCATGGTCAACTTAGGAATTGAGATTTTTTTTATCCTCTGCCTTGCAGCAAGGATAATAAGTGTGATAATAATAATGATTATCTCCTCACCTTCCGTTGTCAGGTGAGCCATTCTTCCTATGATGTAATATACAAGATTTATCTAATTCATATAGTTCATTGTCCTCAAAAGATCATATTGAATCGAGTGCTCAAGTAGGTGTTACCTTAGCACTAGGACCTTGATTGAAAACCCCCCCTCCAATTATCCTCCCACTAGATTTTAGCTTCACTCATCTCGAGTGCGTTAATCCTTCCTATAGTTCTCCCTTGAGCTCTATTGAGGAGTGAGATTTCTTGAACACCCTCTTGTTCAAATTTAGGTTTTTTTCATTCTAATCCCCCCTTGTACAACGCACTCCTATAGGTTGATCAAATAAAGTGCTTAGTTGATGGTGTGCTTTGATATGATGTCAGAGTCGTTGTGCTCAATCTCAAATGCAAAAAGATAAAATTGATGAAGAGTGTTGAATCAAGAGATCACATCTTGGCTCAAGATAGATCATGTTTCAAAAGATCTTAAGCAAGTACTGACTCGAGTGAGAAAGAGATCACTTTGTTCCTCAAGAGACCTGGGTACGATCATTTTAGAGGAGGATTCCTTATCTTGAGTGATCTCTTGATCGCTTCACTCAACACGTCCTCTTCTTCTTCTAATCCCTGATTCTTCGATTTGTGTTCTTTCTCTCATCAACTCAGATATCTAAGTTCTCTGAAATCTTCTCGATCAAGTTGTTTGATCAATCAAACAAAGATCAGAGGAAAGCACTCAAGAGAAAGATCAACCACACAGGGACTTGTAACAACTATCAACATCAATCATTTCAATCTAATCCTCCTTCTAATTATTCTTATTTCCAAATGAAAAATTACTTCCACCTTTGAATTTTGCTAACAAAGTTATCCTTTGGCCTTTGCATGATGAATTCATGTTGATGTCATCATGTGGGCGACCATGGACCCCAAGGGTTAGGTTTGGTTCCATGGTCGGATGGCATGATCATATGGTTGAGTGAAAATATGGAGATCACATGAATGAGGTCACATGGTCAGTGTCAAAAAAGGGGGGTTAAGCCCATATTATACGAGTAACATCATATGGAACATTAGTCAGCTCCAAGAGTCATGGGTCCACATGATATATATATAACCACATTGCCATTTTATTATTGTCATCTTTTTTACATTCTAAATTTAAAAATCCTCTTTTAAGTTGCACAACTTGTATATTAGAGATGTTTCTAAATTTGGGTAGATAAGATATCTCTGATTGAATTATAAAGGTTGATCAAAGTAGCCAATGGAGTCCATAGTTACGAGGATTCTTTGATAAACTCAAGAATATTGTAATTTTGATCTTTTATCACTAATTCTACAAAATATTGTAATTTTAATCTTTGGTCTCCAAATCTATGTTTCGTAGCAACTATTGAAGGAATTGTGGTAAAAAATGCCAAAATTTGAAGTTTAATGGTAACATAAAAATGTAGGACCTAATTCCATATGGTTCATTTCGTTATATTAGCTTCCCTAGCATCGATAAACATTGACATGGTGATTTTGGGTTTTTTAACTGGGGCCAAGTTATTAAGTAGATACATGGATTTTAATTTATGATTTCTATGCAAAAGTTTGTGGGGAATTATATATTTACTTGAATAATAAATTATTTCTCCTCATATGACTTTTTCCAAAATTATAATTTTATTTGATTAATACAACTTAAGCTCTAAGGCTATTTTAAAATTATCCAAATATTAATAATTTCATGCCAATCTTAAAACATATTATATGTTTACTCAAATATTATCTCATCATAAAAATATTATGTATCTACAAGTCACTTGGTATTATTTTCTCTGATCCAAGGGGATATTGGTGGCCTCCTCCCTATTCCACCTATACCTCTATTCAGGTTCGCATATTTCCTTGATTATAAGAGCATTATATTTTTAGCATTTTTTTCGGGTCCTAAACTTCTAGAGCTGTTTTGATGACGAAAAGGCATTTTTCTGAGTTCTGCAATAGGCTCATTTCTAATTGTCGGGGTATATGATAATTTTTGTAGTACTTAAAGAGATATTTCAAACAAGGTATTATACACGCCAAATAGAGATGATATGACCAGGTTCGGACCCCGAGAAGTTGGCTACCTAACTAACTCTAATGGGGCCCACAAACTCTTGGTGTTTCATCTCCTGGGGTTAGGTTTTTGGTTGTTTAGGGTCTAACCTTGTTGTTCAATATTAAAAATTCCCTTGAGCCTCATTGTAACACAGTTCAGAGGCATGTAGCTGCCACATCTCTTCTCAGAGATAAGCTAACATTGCACGAGCTAATTTATTTCCATTTTGTGTGAGAGCATATTTCAGTTCTTTGATATTAATGAAATGAAATTTTATTTTTGCTGCATTTATGTGTTTATATGTATATCTGGATTTTTTGTGTTCTTGCATAAGTCTAGACCAGTGGTATAAGAGAAGTATTCTCTTTCTCTATTTTTCTTTGCATGTCCCCAACAAAGTCAGGGTATAAGGAGTTAGGGCTTGAGCTCGTTGAACCTTTGCAAGACCATCCTCACAAACCTCGACAACCTGCCGTGGTGGAATAAAATAAATACAATGGGGTAGGATATCCTTTCAAAATATTGCCTGAGGAAGCCCTCGAGTGATAGAGGAATGCGATGTTGGATAACTTTGTCGAGATCTATCGGCGGCTACCCACAAGTGACGTATTCATCTAGTAGCCACTCTGGAGGTGCCACTCCTTTTAAGGTACAAGTTAACTTTGATATTCCCATATTTGAAGGCCAGATAAATGCAAACACCATAGATAGATGATTAAATTTGTCCGAATGATATTTTTCAGTTCATGAATTTTCCAATCAGAAAAATATTACTTTTGCACTCCTCAAAGCCACCCCACATGTCAAGGACTGGTGGGAAACCTACTGTGAACAAAAGGACGAGAGGGAATCCTCATTTTTTTCAGCCACACCCACTTGGAATTATTTCCGAGATGCCATCAAGGAACAATATTACCCTATCGGGAGGTATGAAGATAAATACGTAAAGTGGACCATATTGCAGTAGGGAAGGGACCAAATTGTGCCAAAGTTCACAAATAATTTATATACCCCTCGCATGAAGCTAGGTATCAAGGATTCTGAGCGGCATTTAGTACTCAAGTACAGCGAATTTTTACACAAGTACATATAGGACGATATGGAGTTCCTAGATATCTCCTCGCTTGGTGTCACCTATCGATATACTATAAAGGTTAAGCAGAAATTTAAATAGAAGAAGCGAGACTTTGGATTTGTGAATCAAAAGTAAGGGAAAGGCACCCCCAAACCGCAGAACAAAGGAGAAAGCCAAGGTGGGGTGACCCAAGACAACCCGTCGAAGCCGCAAGCATAGAAAAACTCCATGAAGACAAAGAAGGACACAAGGAAATGGTGTGAGTTCCATAAGGGCCCCACTCACAACACAAGTGAGTGTTGAGCCAAGCAATTACTGGTGGCCGAGCTAAAGGCTTCCGAATCGGATGCATGTTCTAACTCTAAGTTAGAAAACGACATGGGGAATGACAGAGGGAAGTAGATTATTGATGTGGAGCCTAGTTCCATCGTTGCCACCACCAAGATCTAGAAGGTTGAGCCCAAAGATCCAGAGGAGGGGGAGTGACTCTTCCACTCACAGATGTGGGTGAAGGATTCTCTGCTACAATTCACTATCGATAGTGGGAGCCAAAAGAACCTCATTTCAGCAGAGGTTGTGAAGTAGTTCGGCCTACCGAATAGACCACACCTGCAACCATACACCATTGAATGGATTCACTAAGGGCGAGATATTTTGCCTTCCCTATAACACCAAGCCCTTCAAAGATGAGATACTATGTTTTGTTGCTCCTCTTGAAGTTAGTGATGTATTATTAGGCCAACCATACTTGTAGAAGTGTCATGTTGTGTATGAGTCTAGGCCTTGCATTGTATTTACTTTTCTAGGAAATAAGTTATACAGGATATTGGAGGTAGCACCACCTACAACCATATATTTTATCTTTGCAAAGTAATGCAACAAGATCATTTCCCAGGCCGAGAAATTTGAATTCCTTATGATTCATCCTAAGGGCAAGAAGAATATTGTGTCCACATCCACAACCTCCATACAATGCTCGTATGCATGGAAACAACAAATGGACAAGATCATGGAAGAGTATCGGGACATTTTTGTCTCACCCTTAGGGATACCCCTACACTCTCAAGCCAAGCACTCCATCAATCTGACCCCAAGCGTGCCGCTATCCAATGGGCCGATCTACCGACGCTCTATTTTGGAGAATGATGAATTTACGAGGAAGATTCAAGAGATGTTGCAGAAAGGGCACATCAGGCCATGTTCATCACCTTGTGGAAGCCTAATCGTGTTGATATAGAATAAATATGACACTTGGATACTCTATATTAACTATCAAGCACTGAATAAGATGGATGTCAAAAAAAGGTATCTAATCCCACAGAATGATGACTTTCTAGACCAGTTCAAGGGGGTCAAATATTTTAGCAATATTTACTTGAATTTTGGGTACCACCAGGTACAAATTGAAACCTCCAATGTGTGGAATATAGCCTTCAAATACAATGAGGGCCTCTTCGAATGGTTAGTAATGCCTTTCGGGTTGATGAATTCCCATGCAACCTACATGTGGATGATGGAAGACCTCTTGGGGCCCTTTACCAACTCATTCATGGTAGTGTACCTAGATGACATCTTGATGTTCAGCCGAAGATGGCAGGAGCACATAGATAATATCCGACAGGTCCTCCAAACCTTGCGATGACACAAATTGTGTGCTTATTTGGAGAAATGCACTTTTAGCATGACACAGGTTCAATATCTTGGGTACATCATTAATGAGGAAGGTGTGCATGTGGAGCAAAATCAAAGTTATTTTGGTTTGAATCCCAACAAAAGGAATTTTTTGAGTTGAAGCATTACCTTTGCGCTGCACTCGTGCTCACATTACCAAACCTACAACAACCATTTAAAACTGAGATAAACGCCTTAAACTATGCTATTGGTGCAATTCTTACCCAACAGGGGCAACCTGTGGCATATCACAGTGAGACACTTTCAGATATAGTCCAAAAGTATACCACTTATGAAAAAGAGATGTATTGTATTGTGCAGGCCTTCATGATGGAATGACTTGATATCAACCTACTCTTCCATTTTGAATAGAGGTTATGAATTATTCATGGAACTTAAACCGGGTTGATCTTTTTCAGGTTCTTTTTTCAAGTGGTTCTCTGCTTCTTCCTAATCTCTTAATCGCCCATATGATTTTTCTTCTTCACTAGAACCCCGATATTTTGTGAATATCACAGTCTTATTTCTAATAGCCATCAAGAGAATATTTACATTATGATTTATATCTATGACTTGTTGTTCCCATCATGAAAACCTATCTTCTACAATACACAAGGGTTATTCACATATTCGTTGGCCATGATTAAGGTTTTATGACTTATGGCCCAGCTAGTACAGATCCCTTTCAAATATCCACAATATACCAAAAGAAATCTAGTTTGATACCAAAATAATCCATAAACTACTATGGGTATTCCAGTAGACAATTCATCATAACAGATCTGATAAAATTACACTTAAGGATCCTAAATCTACATTATTACAATTTTCTTTCTCTTTAGATTTATATATCTATCGATTATTGTTAATAGTATATACATGTGATATAAAATTATTCAATAAATAGAGAAGAGTGAGATAAATGCTCACATATACATTTGACAAAATATATGACCTGGGAAATCCTTTCGAGAGAAAAACCCTACTAGAAGGTGAGGTCATTATTCTTTCTTTCTTTGAATAGAA
This sequence comes from Pinus tabuliformis, assembly GCA_031772625.1. Classification (NCBI taxonomy): domain Eukaryota; kingdom Viridiplantae; phylum Streptophyta; class Pinopsida; order Pinales; family Pinaceae; genus Pinus; species Pinus tabuliformis. The sequence continues at coordinate 696,740,803 of CM062815.1, forward strand.
AATGTCTGCGAGTATAAAGAAGTATGGTCTATGGCCCATGGGCTACTACAATGCACAAATCACCTCTGTGTGCTCTATCTCATATCCCTCTCAACTATTTTTTCTTAGTTATGGAGAAAATGTACTCGAAAGAATGGAACCCCTTTTCCTCCTAGTGGCCCAGTTATAACACATCCTGATAGCCTACTGGTGGTTAGGTTAGACTACCTCAACTCTCAACTAGAGTTACAATATATACTCTTATATAGATTTATTCAACGTAATCGGGTGGTTAGCCCCTTTTCCATGCATTATGGGGGCTAACATGGCATCCTCTCAAATTATGGTGGTGAAAAGAGGAAGATAAACTTTTGAGTGGCATAAATTTTGCATACGGATTCTAATTGATTCAATTCACGCGTTGTTGCAAAGCACTGTTTGTAGCATAGGAAAAAAAAATGCGAACCACTAAAGTGGAAAATTTTTACCCAAAAAATTATTGTTTGATTCCTCAAAACACTCTGAGAAGGTTTTAGACACTAATATTCCAAACTAGGTCTAGTCGGTAAAATGGGTTATGTGAGCTAATTTCTCCACTTTTTCCACTTTGAAAACATTCATATGGATGACAAACAATATAATGACCCAATCTGGATAATTTTAGCATATTAAATTTATCAAAAACTCAAATAACTTCAAGGACCCCTATCCTCATGTAATGAGACCTTCCAGAAGGTCAAGTAGTCATGCTGCTTCATGAAGAGACTTGTTGCTTCTTTCATCATCAAGGACAATCCTCCTTCTACTATCCACTACATCCCCTTTGAAGTCAATAACATATTCTTGTGATCAATCACAACACTATCTGCAACAAGTGGTTCGTAACATTAATGATTATTAAGGCCATGATTTCAAACATGTTGTAATGTTAACAAAAAAATGGGTGTTATTGCTAGCACCCATATTCATTTCAAGCATTGAGTTTTAGGAAAATTAAAATGATATTGGTTTTCAAGGACACAATTTCAAACAAGCTATAATTCTAGTTCCCTAAAAGTTTGTGATATTGGGAGCACAACTTATTGCTTTGAGGGTCATTTTAAGGTGTTTGTATGCAACTTTATGAGGATTTAGGCCATCATGGAAAAATATTGTCATTTTAAGCTTGGAAAAAGTAGTGATTATGAGATTGACCTTTTTTTCTTTTGAGTTGATTCTAGTGTATTTTACTAAAAAATAGGGGTATTTAATGACATCGTTTTCATTTTGAGGTCATAGTTTTTATCATGTAGATAATTATGTTATTAATGATACATGGGTAGGGCATACTATACAATTAAGTCCACCATTGATAATATTTTGAAAAAATGTTGCCAAGTTTATTAATGTGCACTATATATGTAGTGTTGGTGCGATGCTTAGGGATTTCTCATTGGTGGGAAAGTTCTAAAGTCATGAAGAAACATGGAATTTTAAAAAATATGAGCTTTATTGGCCTTCATGCATAGGGAAAGGGTGATGGATGAACCACTCACCCACCAAGAGGAAGGATAATGATGAGAAGATTGAATGACCCACTCATTCAAATAGGTAGAGGGAGAGGGTGAAGAAGTAGAATGGAAGCTCATTGGACAGAGGGTAAGGGATTTATTCTAAAAAAATCTCAACGAAAGAGACAATAACGACGTTGAATGCTGATCACACTAGTGCATGTTATTATAGTATAAACACTACCTATTAGAAAAATAGCTTTACCCAAAAGTCTAATACTTACATTATAAAATGCACTTCAGAGTTTTTTTATTTAATTATGCATAGCTTTTATTGATGAAAGATTAGCAAAAAAAACATTCTTAGAAATGAGGGGAAGATAAACATATCTCAATAGGATAATGTGGAAAGTTACTATAAATTTTAATTTAAAACCATATATTTTAATTATCAATAGGTTTAAAAAGATTTGAATTGGATGATGTGTCACACAATGCAGAAAACATAAAGAAACTTGAAAAGATTGTTTGAAAGCTATGTAGAATAGAGTAAAAAAATTATGAAATTAGTGCAAAGAGAGGAGATAGGTGGATCAAAAGGTGATGAATATGATTTTTTTTCTTTTGATTTTTAGAGAGTTGATCAAATTTTTGGAATTCAATTCAAGTTTTGACTTTGGGTGGGGTTTATGGCCCTTGCGGCAGTGTTTGTAATTCCTTCTTGGTGAAATCATCAACGTTCTTTCCACTACTAAAGGTGTATATATATATATACATCATTTTCTCTCCTCCCGAAGGAGTTTATTTAAACACAATTCATTTATGTCTTTCAAAAATGATTTTTGAAATCACCCAAAATTTATCAAAGTGAAACTTGACATTGATGAGTCGTTACATTGCACTTATTGAATGCACCCCTTCATAGCATTGAACGCATGTCCTTGACATTTCAGTGATTTGTTGTAAAGTCTATGGAAATGGATACATACATATTAATGGTCGATCAGTGATTTAACGTATGGATCCTTTACATATGGCCATTGCACGAGCACAACACTGTAGACTTGACTCGCTCCTAGCTTGACCCATCTACACATTAAGAGAAAGCTAGACCATGTAGTGCATTTGTAGGAAATCATTATGAGAGGAGGATTTCTTTACCAGTCTCCACCCAACAATAAATGATACATTGTTATGAGTCATGAGTCTCACGCCGCCCGAAGCCTATCCTATAAAGTGATAAGTTATAGCTATCAAATATCGATTGTCCTTGCAGTTGCAACTTACCATTTAATGAGGATTTAGGATTTAGACCATTTCCAGCTCCAACTTCCAAGTAAACACCAACTTGCTAATAATGCATGTGCCCTGGAGCATCTCGTACTGGTAGATGGAAAATAAATGGGTGTAATGACATTTTCAAAAAATTGTTGAATGTCAAAAATACATTTTTCCCATGTTAGGAAAAGTAGGTATTAGAAAATTCTAAATGTCTAAATGTCAAATTTCATCCCTGGTTGTACTAAATGCTACATAAGTATCTTTCCCTTTATCGTTCCCTTGATCGATACCTAGTCTATATTTGAACAAACCCATTTGCATATCCCTTATATTTAGATTATATAGAAGACAACAACGTACACTTTGAAACGGGAACTGATACTGTTACCCGTTTTGTAGAGAGAGCAAAAAATTGACCCGATTTTGAAAAAGGGCGATGCAGAACACACATTTTTTTAGAGCATAGATTTTAGCACTTTAAATAACCCATACAATTACCCATTTCGTAGGGGTAGTAAAAGCGTGACCGGATTTTAAAAGTGGTGATGTAAAATACACTTCTTTTTTCTGGGAGCATATTTTTAACATTTCAAATTTTCTTTGTATTAAATATAAATATTTGTTTTTAAATGTTAGTGATTTTCATGCTGATTTTGAAATGTGTTGATGCAGCATAGCTTTTTTTTAGAGGACTTACTTTTCACACTTAAAATTTATTATGTCCAATTTTTTTTTTTTTAAATTATGATTACTTAACAAATTTTCAAGTTGCTTTATTTTACTTTTTTTTTATGTTGATTACTTAATATATATATATATATCTAATAAAAAATAAAAAATGTTTAAAAAAAAATTATCTCCTAAACCATATATATATAATTAAGTAAGTAAAGAAAAAAAAAAAAAAAAAAAAAAAAACAAAAAACAAAAACAAAACAAAACAAACAAACTAGATTAAAAAAAATAGAAAATTGACCAAAAAAATAAATAAAAAAACTAGAAAAATTAATATTAAAAACATTAAAAAAAAAAACAACAACAACAACCACCACCTCAAATTAAAAGAAAAAGAAAAAAGATATAAAAATTTTAAAAATATATATTTCTTTTCAAATTAAAAAAAAAAAAATGAATAAATAAATAAATAACATTTAAAGTTTTAAAGAAATATGTATTTTTAATTATAAGAAGAAGAAGAAGAAGAAGAAGAAGCTTACATTTTTTATTTAAAAACAAAAAAATTAAAGATTGAAAATTTTTAATTTTAACTTTTTTATTTAAAGAAAAAATATTAAAAAATTTAAACAATTTTTTTAATTAAATAAAAAATAAAAAATAAAAAAAAATAAACAATTTTTTTTAATTAAAAACTTTAAAATTATGCAGGCCCTCGGCCCAGGGTCGTGCCACCACGGATGGTGGGCGGGCGGAGGGGCCACGGGCGTGTGATAGTAAAAAAAAAAAAAAAAATTCAAATTCTTTTAATAATTTGTTTGTTTTTTTTTTAAATTGTTTAAAATAATTTTTATTTTTTATTTTTAATAAAAAAATTAAATTTGTTTTTAAAAAAATTCAAATTTTTTAATTATTATTATTTTTTTTAAATAAAAAATAATAATAATTTGAATTTTTTGTTTTTAAATAAAAAATGTAATTTTAATAATATATATATATAATAAAAAATACATATTTTTTATAAACTGTAAATGTTTTTAATTAATTAATTTATATGATGATAATGATGATGATGATGGTTAACATCCGCTGAGACCAAATAATGGTCTATCGGACCTAAAGAAACAAATTATCTATTTTGATTTAAGATTTTATTCCTATGCTCAAAAAGCTTGGAGAGAAGCCTCCCGAGCTCACTATAATTTTGACATTGTAAAAGGCTAGGAAGGTCAGTATTGTAACAAAGATTGTGAAACTGAGATCTAATGTGGTTATACGCGGGGCACTCTAAGAGGAAGTGGTTTTCATCCTCGATGTTCCTATTCTCACATATATGGCAGATCCTTTCCGTCCATGGCGTTTTAGGAACTGCCCAACGACCTGTTTCACTATGGAGCTCATGAGAATTCGTTCTAATCTTTGCTATATTAATTTTCTTCTTTGAGCTAGTTAAAATAGATAGATACTTTTGATCTTCTAGGGTGGGGTTGATGACCTTCTTATAATAACTTAATTTTCTTTTAGCCGCTAAGTCTTTCTCACACCACATTTTTTCTTTGAACTTAGAAGTAACAATATCTTTAATGTTATTTATGTTTTGCAATGCATCATTTTCTTTGATCTCCCAATAGTTTAACCAGGCCCTTGTGTCTTTATGCCACCCTCGATTGAGCCTTAGGTGGTTTTGGCTAGAATTTAAAGCTAGCTTAGGAAGTCTATGATCGTCTATGTTACTGATTTTGTGCCTGTACAACAGAAACCTAAGCATAGCTAGGCTCTCAATAGGGGAAAGACCTGCTTCTATAAGGAGAATAGGATAGGGTGTATTACTTTTAATTTTCAGGTTATAAGTTATAAAACGCTTCTAGATTTGCTCAATCTTTCTCCATGATTCTCTGGAGACGCTGCAACCCCAAACCTCACAGCCATATAAGATAACAGGAGTGACTAAAGTTTCAAAGAGGAACTTCTTTTTATCCCACATTACAAGGTTTGCTATTTTACAATTATTTTCAAGGCCAAAGTAAGCTTTCCAACCCCCATTAATCCTTTTCTCAATGCTATGGTTCCAGTTGAGCTTGTGATGACTATCAATTCCTAGGTACTTGTAAGAATACACTTCCTCCAAGTTATTATTGTCATACATAAAATTAGCGTAAGTGTCCTTCTTGGATTTGATAATCATAACTTTTGTTTTGTCAGTGTTAACAGTCATACCCATGGTAGAGCAGAAATCCTTAAGAAGCCTGAGTTGCTTATTAAGATCAGATGGGCACCTTTCCAAAAGAACAATATCATCAGCATAAAGAAGAAGGATGACGACTATCCCAGCTAAGATCGTGCCATCACATCCTGCTTCTTCTAAATAGCCTTCAAGCTTATCGATGTAAATTCCAAATAGGGTAGGGGAGAGGGGGCAACCTTGTTTAACTCCGATATTACACTTAATATCTTTCGACCACCCTTCATTGCTCTCTAGCTTGGCAATTACATTCTCGTATAACCTTATAGCGGCAGCTCTCAACTCGAGAGGAACCTTTAGCTCTTCTAATCTATTCCAAAGGTTGTATCTAGGAACCATATCGAAAGCCTTTCTAAAGTCCACAAAGCAACAAAATAAATTGGATTTATCATTACGACATTCCTCCGTAATGATCCTAAGCATAACAAGGTGGTCTGTTGTTGAGTGATGCCTTCTGAAACCTGCCTGGCCTTTAGCCCGCTTACCTTCACTTTCAAGCCATATGCTTAACTTCTTTTCCAAAATACTACCATATAACTTGGCTAAGAGAGGGCTGATCATAATTGTTCGATAATTAGAGGGGTTATTTGTATCCCCACTTTTAAAAATAGGGATAATGAGGCTCTCAGTTCAAGGTTTAGGGAACCCTTGCTTGACTACTTGATTGAAAAGCTTGTGGATGTGGGGGATGAGGACAGGACCTCCAATTTTTAAGATTTCCGCTTGGTAACCTTCAATGACCTTAGCTTTCCCATTAGCGAGGCGATTAACCCCAAACTTAATGTCTTCTAAAGAGAAAACTTCTTTCGTTGTGAGAAGGGTTTCCAAATTATCCATGACATTTGGAGATTCATAAAGCTTTTTAAGATAGGAATTCCAATCGTGAAGAGCAATTTTATTATTATCCTTAGTCTTCCTAATTAGAATCTGCCTCCAAAATTTCTTAGGAGCTACCTTAGAGAGGTGTAAGAGATTCTCCTGTCTTTGACGAATGTACTGCCTCTTTTTTCTTTTAGTTAGGGCTTTGTATATTTTTATCTTGTCCTTTTTAAGAGATTCATCAACAGCTTCCTTAATTGCTCTCCTTGCACTTTTACAATCTTTGTCATACCATGGATTGGTTTTACTATTTCTTTTATTATTTGAAACTTCAATTGAGAACTTGTTAATAGAATATGAGAGGGTTGTAGTAAAATTATGATAGAGGTCTTCTATGTTGTCTATATTAGATAAAGGAAGCAAATTAGTTTTTAATTCATTTAGAAAGAGATCATTTTTATTTCTATCAAATATTAAGTTCTTTTGGCTATAAGTATTATTTTCTATGGGAACTCTATGCATGACAAAATTGAGAGTTATAAGTAAAGGCCTATGATCAGAGTCAGGTTCGTGGGGATCATTTAAGATGTCAAAATTTATTATTTCGTTGTATAATGGGAGATCGGAAATAACGTAGTCTACCACGCTGCTACCAAGTCCATGGATGCAGGTCATCTTGCTAGAATTGGGCCACTTCTTTAGACCGTTGCAAATTATGAGATCCTGAGCACTACAGAGCTTGACTAGCTCCGACCCAAACAAATTTTCCCCGAGATCTTCAAAGTTCCTTTTGTAATTGCTAGCCAGAATAGGGTCTTCGTCTAACCAAAGAGGATTAGGGTTGGAATGATTGCTTAGAATAATAGCTTGGTTGTTTGAAGTTCGAGCATTAAAGTCACCTATTAAAAGGATACTACCGTCATTCCTTAGGCTAGAAATATCATTCTCTAAACCATTGTAAGGGTTAGTTTTATCTAGATTCTTCTTCTTATAGAAGTTAGAATTAATGGGGGGAAAATAACATATTGCTATGTAGGACTTTTTATTATTAATGTCTTTGATCTCTATCCAACTATATTGGTTGTGAGGGTCGTTTTTATAAATCCTAACATGGGGGGAGATGTTCTTCTTAATGTAACAAGCTATTCCCCCAATGCCTCTACGGGAGGATCGCTTGTTCCAGGTAGACCATAGCGTAAAGCCATCTATGTTAGGGACCTTAGATTCTTCGTGCTCCCAAGTTTCAACAAGCAAAATAATATCAACATCATTTGAAATCCAACTTAGCTTGGGGCCTTTGTTCCATGGGAAGCCCCGACAATTCCAAGAAAGGATCTGGAGCATGTTTAATTGCTATTGATTACTATCTTTTTGGTTTCTATCTCGAATAAAGGCTTTTCTATTTCTGATTATTGCCCATTTTCCTTCCTTTCTAGCTTCTTTTACCTTTTGAACCTCCTTTCTTAATTCTGCTTGGTCTTCTGGAATGAGATCTTCATTTATGAATATTCTCGTTCCTTTTAGACTTGAGGTTTTACTAAGTATGTCGTGCTTATGATCAGTGGAGCTCACATTTATGCGGATTAGTCTTCCTTTATTCTCGGTTAATTTCCCCAACCTTGTTGCTTCTGTGAGTCACAATGTTTCAATTTGTAATCTATTATGTAGTTCTGTCTGGGCTAAGGCTAAAGTATCCTCATCTACTTCCTCTTTTAAACCGAATATTATAAGGTTTAAGGCCCTTTTGTTACGTTCGTGGTCTAATTCTATTAATTTTTTCATTTCATCTTTAATTGGTTTGATATCTAACTTATCTACCACATTATTTAGGGTGAGGCGGCTATTAACTTTTTCTTCTAGTTCTTTAATCATGTCTTTCATTTGAAGACTCTCTAAAGTATCAACATCTCCTTGCTGGGATGGTTGGTTAGTATCTTGGTTATGTTTTTCTATAACCTGCAGTCTAGTTTCCATTGCCTCAATTTTATTCTCTAGTAGTTCTATTTTATTTTCTATTTGTTTTTGGATCGTGTCTTCAAGAGATGCAAATTTATTTTCCAGCATGGCTTCTAACTCTTTTTGTAGCTTGGCTTCTCTTTCTTCTCTACGTTTCTCTAAAGACTCTATATACTCATAAAGGCCTTGTAGAGTAACTATGCTAGGTCTTCCCTTGGTAATCTTTGGTAACTGTGGTGAAATATTCATACTTGAAATTATATGAGCAAATATGTATTAGAAAAAGAAAAAGATAAGGAATGTGTGCACCTGATATCAAAAAACCTGACTGCAGATCGCCCGTCTGCCCTTGGTAATCTTTGGTAACTGACTGCAGATCGCCCGTGCCCACCGCAACCCGCAGACTCTTTCACCAAGCCTCAGAACACTTTCACCAAAAGAATATATAGAGTATGTTTTTAACTCTTTCACCGAGCCTCAGAACTCTTTCACCGAAGAATATACAGAGTAAGAATATATGCCAAGAATATATAGAGTATGTTTTTAACTCTTTCACCGAGCCTCAGAACACTTTCACCGAAGAATATATAGAGTACGTGTTTAACTTTTTCACCGAGCCTCAGAACACTTTCACCGAAGAATATATGCGAAGAATATATAGAGTAAGAATATATGCCAAGAATATATAGAGTAAGAATATATGTGAAGAGTATATTTTTAACTCTTTCACCGAGCCTCAGAACTCTTTCACCGAAGTATATATAAAGTATGTGTTTAACTTTTTCACCGAGCCTCAGAACACTTTCACCGAAGAATATATGTGAAGAATATATAGAGTAAGAATATATGCCAAGAATATATAGAGTATGTTTTTAACTCTTTCACCGAGCCTCAGAACTCTTTCACCGAAGTATATATAGAGTACGTGTTTAACTTTTTCACCGAGCCTCAGAACACTTTCACCGAAGAATATATGCGAATATATTACTTTGTTCTAAATCCTTATATCAAGGTAAGAATATATAGAGTAAGAATATATGCCAAGAATATATATATATATATATATATATATATATATAATTTTATTTTTTAATTTGAAAAGACATTTTTTTAAAATTTTCATTTTTTTTTTTTTTTTGTTGTTGTTGTTTTTTAAATAATTTGAACTTTTTTTTTTAGTTTTTTTTTAAATGTTTTTAATATTAATTTTACTAGATTTTTTATTTTTATTTATTTATTTTTCTTAATCTAGTTTGTTTTTTATTTTTTTATTTTTATTTTTTAATGTTTTTTAAATATTTTTGTTTTTACTTACTTAATTATATATACAGAGTCTGTTTTTTTTCCCACTTTTTTTATGGTTTACGAGATTAAAAAAATAAAAATAAAATAAAAAAAATCGCCCTGGAGTATGCCGTAAAACTGCTTCTACTTGGCTAAGAGCTCGTCTTCCTCGGACGTAAGGAAACAGGTTAACGGCCCAAGACCCAGAGGCATCTGGCAGGAGTGAGAGCCTGCTCCCTTGGGGACCACTTGAGGCATGGTTTTCCTTGATAATAGTGATGTATCTGTCGACAATTGTGGTTAGCAGCCAGAGATGGTTGTCCTCACTGTTGGTTTGATTTTCTGAGTTTGATAGGTTTTTCCACCTTCGAAAAAAAAAGAGATAATTTTTTTTTGTCTTATATATATATATATATATATATATATATAAGTAATCCACATTTTAATCTTAATTTTAGTAGTTTTTAATTTATTTTGGTTAATTTTATATTTTTTTTTAAATCTACTTTGTTTTTAATTTTCATTTTTTTTAGTGCTCTTTAAATTTTTCTATTTTTACCTACTTAATTTTATAATTTTTATTTTTTATTTTTTTTAATTTTTTTCTCTCTCTATATTTTTGTTTTTTTTTCTTTTGCCATTTCTTTTATGGTTTACAAGATTTTTTTATTTTTATTTTTCCCTTTTTTTCCTTTCTTTTTAAATATGTTTTTTTTACTATTTATTTGTCTATATTTTTTTTAGTTTTTTAATTCTTATTTTTTGTAGGGTAAGTTTGTTTTTTTTTAACATTTTTTTGATTGATTTTTTTTTTTTTAGGTTTAATTTTTTTTGTCATTTTCTAGATATTTGATTTTTATTTTTTATTTTTTTTGAAGTATATATTTTAATTTATGTTTTGTTATTTTTTAAATTTTTTTTGTTTTGTGTTTTTGTTTTAATTTTTAATTTTATTTTATGTTTTCATTATTTTTTTGAAATTTTAATGTTTTTCGGGGTCATGATAAAATATTTTACGCCATTATTTGGAAATGTTGAATTTTTACACTTGAAAAAAAAAAAAAAAAGTGTTGTGTTTTTTGCACAAAAAATTGGTTTTCACCGCCATTTTTAAAACATGTTGAAAATTTACCCTAGAAAAAAAAAAGTGTTATTCCAGCATCAACACTTTTCGTTTTTAACACTGTTTTTTATTTTTTTACGGGGATTTTTGACTAGAGTTCCCGTTTCGAAGTTTACATTGTTAGACATAGAGCTAAAAGCTCACCAGAGTTTTCTATATCCAGTCAAATAAGCAGTCCCACCAACTATAGCACATATATATGTTTTAAGTCCACAGTAGCCAGTTTCATATCTCCTTCTAGCCAGATTCAAAACCATAGATATTTGGGTAGCAACTAGGGTTCCAAAGGTTGCTTGGGCTCTTAGGGTTTATTGACCCCCTTGCTACCTTTGCGCATGATGGGAAAGATGAATTCTTTGCTTTAGTAAAGGCGTAGAAACTATCGCTACTTTGAAATTAGTAGGAATCTTGGCTCAAATGGAATCATAATTGTTATTCACTCTTTATATGAGATTGTAACTCAATAGGGTGTTGTGAATCCTGAAATTGGTTGAAATGTTGCTACTTTTCATCCGATGGTGTCAAAATAACCCATTTGGAGCAACCAATATTTATGGAGTTATAGTTCTTTCAATACATAAGGCAGTGCATACCACCCATTAGATTTTGTCCTTGAATAAATCCAACAATTGACATATAATCTATTATGTAAATAGATCGTTGTGTTGCATGCCTTAGCCCACAAGTGAAGTGGTAGGCCTTGGTCATGCAGCATTGCCCGTGCTGTCCCTACAATAGTTGTGTTCTTCCTCTTGGGCACCCCATTCTACTGTGGGTTATGAGGTGTCGTTAACTCTCATTTAGTTCCTTCCGCTACACAGAAGTCCTTAAACTCTTGAGAGACATATTCTCCATCGTTGTCACTTCTCAAGGCCTTGATCTTCTTCCCTGACTCTTTCTCGACCAAAGCTTTGAACTCACAAAACTTTGTGAAATTTTGGTCCTTCTTTTGCATGAAATAAATCCAACATTTAAGAGAATAGTCATCAATGAAAATCACATAATACCTTTGCTTCACTGTGGATGGCGTCGAGAATGGTCCACACAAATCAATATGAACTCACTCTAAGATAGCCTCTACTCGACTGTCTCAATCATGAAAGGAAGACTTGGTGTACTTTCCTAAGGTACAACCTTTGCATGTCTCAACTTTCTCAAGTTTACCTTTGGGAAGTCCTGTAGATACTTGTTGCATTATCTTCAAAGCCCCATGATGAAAATGGCCCAACCTCCTGTGCCACAACTCGCCAATGTCTTAGCTTTGCACCAATTTTGCTTTCGTACTCAATGCTGCACAATCATCTACCTCTAGTTTATAAAGATTCGTCACTCGAATCCCTATCCTCTTGGTCTAACCCATGGCTATGTGTCTTAGGAATGCCTTTCCTTTAATGAATACAATATCATAGCCTTTGTCCTCCAACATCACAACCGATACCAAGTTCTTCTTTAGTCCAGACACATACATCACATCTGTCAGGGTGAGAGGAGCTCCATACTCCCTCTGAAAAGCAACCGTACCCACTCCTGAAACACTATACCTTCCGTCGTCACCCATCTCTATGCGCATCTTGAGGTCTTTTTCCTCCAAGGCACTAAATAAACTTTTATCACCGGTCATGTGGAATGAGGCTCCACTGTCAAGATACCAGACACAACCCATCATCGATGACACCATGCATGCGATGAGGGTAAAGTCCATTTCGAACTGAGAGGATAATGCCTCACCTTCTGATCCTTTCGAGGATCCCTTCTTGGACTTCTTCGATGGGCAATTAGTCCCATAATGTCCCATCTTGTAACAATTAAAGCATCTTACTTTAGACATGTCACCCTTCTTCCCTCCATGAGAAGAATTCAATTTGAAATGGGAAGCCTTCCCCTTCCCCTTCCTTGCCTTACTTGCTAAGGCAAGATTTTCTTCATCAGCATTCTTGGATGAAGAACCATCTTGTGTGCTCCTTCTAATCTCCTCCTGCATAAGATCCGACCACAGTCGTTCCCAATATGGCAGTTTCTCCCTTCCATTCACAGAGTCCTGGTAGCTATTCCAACTCTTTGGAAGGCCAAGGAGAGTGAGGCTCACCATATCATCATCGGCACACACTGCCAAGCTCATCTCTGTAGGTGGTGAGCTTGTTCAGATATGTGGAAATAATATTGCCCTTCTCCATCTTGATTCTTCGTAGCTTATCCTTGAGCACCGATTTCCTCTGGTCGCTACTGTTGTAGTAGAGGTCCTTCAATGTCTTCCACATTGAAAATGGAGTATCCTTCCCATGGAGACTCAAGACAATATGGTCTTGAACTCCCTAAAGGATGACCTGTCTCGCCTTTGCCACACACTTCTTCCACTCAGCCAACTCTTGTGCATTAGTTGAAGTTGGCTTTGGGATTTCTTAATCAATGAATTCCTTCAAGCGATTGTCTTCTAATACAACCTCCATTCTATCTTTCCATGCTATGTAATTCTAGCTACCTTCCAAGGCATACTCGAGTCTCAAGCCATAGAGTGCCATTGGACAACCTTGCAGTATGATATGAATTCGATTTTCACCTGCAACCTCGAACTTCAAACTTCGAATTCTCTTCTAAGTATATTGTTCACAGCTCTGATACCATGTAGAAAATATGTGATAGGTTAACTCGATAATGCAATATAAATCAAAGAAGAATACTATAACCTACTTCTACTATCAATTTGTAGAAGCTTGAAGATCGAGTTGAACAATATAACTAGAAGAAGAAGAATCAATGGCACAATACACATGAAAATACTTTGGGAAAATCCTCAAATAAAAACCCCACACTATTGTATTATCATACATAGTGGAAATACATAGGAATTATACAAAGCCTTAGCTCTCACAGCTAGCCAGCTCTCAGTACAATCCTCACAGATGCTCACAGGAAATCTTGGCTTCTCTCCAGCCTTCCCCTCTGCCCTCCAAGCTCCTATTCCCTTGCGTTGTTCCTTGTGGATGATTAGCCTATTACCAAGTGGAAAACCAACCTTCAAAACTGTGCAATCCTCAAGGATGAATCCTTGACTGCATGCATGAGTTTTATCCATGAGAAAACACAAGCAACTAATAGTACACTGTCCTTGAACATTAATCTCAGCCAGATCTTTCTCAGAATAGACATGCATGAGTTTCTGATGAGGGAATCTTCAGTTAACTGGAGTAGCACTAGTTGAGTGTATTAATGCATTAACTGACTGTTAACTCACTATTAGTTCCTTAAACAGTTTGGAACTAATTTAATTGGACTTAACTTAGTAAACTGAGTTAACTAATTACAACTCAAATATAGCTCAATATTATCTCCTTAATTTAAGGGATAACTCTTGCATGACTTCAGAAAGACTTCTAACTTGAATTTCTCCAACTAATTAATTTAAAATAAATAAATTAATTATTTCCAAGTAGTTGTTAAGACTAAATTTGATTTTAATTCACAATTTAATTCAAGGAAATTGGAATATTCTTGTTTCCATATTTCAACACGAACCCCTCAATGCCCGGATCCTAGACCAATCTCTGATTGAACCTGTCATCAACAAATCCTCCTGGATCTCATTGCCACCAAGAAGGGGCATCAATGCTCCACGTCTCATGCTGTGCTATAGCTCTGATTGTGAATGTTGCTCCATCCACTGTGTACCAACTCATCACCTCTCTCCAATCCAACCCTTGGCATAAACCAAGGTTAGTCTCATCATACTCATGTTGTGCTGAAATACTGATGAGTGGCCAGCCCACATCCTGCTACCAACTGAAGCATGTAATATCCCTCACCTCTAAGGGCTCATGTAGTACACTGCTCCTGACTAAAAATGATACTCCATCAATAGGGTACCAGCTCATGATCTCTCGCCAATCTAATGCATGGATTCATGTGCAAGGAATACATCTTCTATGTTGATATTGATCCATGCTCAACTCCTGATGCTCCACCTGGATAATCAAAACATGTTCAATAAATCCTGCCTTTCTCCCTATAATGGGAAAAAGTGGGCAAACTGTGCTGCAAGCCCTGTCTATGAATTCTTGGAGAGGGTTGCAGCTTGAATATGTTGCATCTTTGCTAGCCGCCGCTATATCTGTTTGCACCTCATCAATGGGTAGACCCAAGGATGGATGCACCACCATCTCCAACTCCTGCTGCCTACTAGCCTCCTATAAAACTACCTTGTCAATCTCCAACACCTCCTGACGACAGATGTCTGCAAATACTACCTCCCTGGAGGCTGCCTGCACATCAATCTGCTCCACTTCAATGACTGGCCCCAAGGGTGTCTGCTCATCCTCCATCTTGGGCTCAACATGAGCCACTAACTGACTCTCCAAAAATGGCTCATCCTACACATTGTGCATATCATCCTCCTCATGTCCTTGCACCGCTGAGTGATCTTCATGCTAGACCACCACCAATGGCTCATTTCTCAAATCCTCCTGAATGTCTTCTCCTGGGCTTTCTTTATGCATGGAATCAAATTCTTGTTGAGCATCTGCAATCACCAAACGTAGAGGCATAGGTAGGTTGCTATCACACAATTGTTCATGCTCCTCAAAGGTGTTTCCATGCAAGTTAAAGCATTCTACATGCAACTCCTACTTAAACATGGGCCCTTCATTTCTTTGTTGACTTGAGTTTTTTATCATTCCTCGCTCTTCTTTAGTTTTTGCTTCTTTGCCAGTTTTACATGTGTGATCTGGTGTCCATGCTCCTTGACATACGAAGCAAATATGCTCTCTCCTCATTTGATTTCGGCTCTTCTTTGGGATTTCTTGAGACTGCTTCTGCTTTGGTTCCTCATCCTTCCCAAATCTGAACCCTCCCAAAAATGTTCTCATAAAATTTCTTGTGACGATAGGGTCAGCACTAAGCACTGCGAGGTGCCTCAGTGCCTCATCCACGAGCCAATAAATTTTAAAATTTCAAGCTCCCCTTACTGTTGTTGCAAAGGCCCAACAAAATAACCCAAATAATTAATTTGCACTCCAGAAATTATGTCGTTGATGCTGAAGATGAACTTGTGTTTTTGCCCTCAATACTACCCCAAAAATTCTGAAAATTTAACTTGAGGCTCCTCACACCAAACCCATAAAAACCCAGAAATGATTTGGCTTAAATCCAAGCCAAGATCGAGCTCTCCAAGTGGTGTGAATTACCCAATTCATTAATAAAACGAAATGATGAAGGAACATTGATTTATAGCCTGCATACTACCCGGAAATTTATGAAATTTTAACCACAAAATCCTCTCATAAAAACCCAGAAAAGCCCAATTTTTTTTTGGGTAGATTCCAAAAGATACAAAAAGTCCCAATTTAGTGCAAGTTTCCTACTCCGCCCAACTCGACACACTGCTCCAAATAAGATAAATTAATATCACAATGCTCCACCTCTTTAATCCATCAAATTCATTGAAAAATCACTGTTAACAACAATCTTGGTACAAAAATAAAAGTTCGCAACAAAGGATGACTTTGGCACTTCTAAAATAAACCCTCGAATACTTAAAACTAAAAACCTGAACCCGCAGGTTGAGCCAAGTTCGATGCTCTAATACCACTGTAATGTCCCAAATACAGAGAATTTGGGACAAATCCTTGAAATCAAATTATCTAACACTTAATAGGAAATTGCCATGGAAACCCAAACACCATAAATTTGAAGGAAACCATAAAACCACAAATTGCATAAAATCTCATTAAAAATCACAACATGAGGAACAATCAGAAATGTAGCAACCAAAATCCAGCTTTATTATATATAGATAGATGCCAATGCAATAGCTAGGAATGACCCTTTGGTCTCCAAACTAAAACAGAAAAGAAATCACCACACCTATGGATTCTGAATGAATCCACCAAGGGGAGATGGGTGCTTGCCCAATCTCTCTAAATCACCTAAGGGTTTTCGTCCTGGGGCTACCAATGGAGTAGAGAACTGGGTTCTCAACCTCACATACAAGAAACAATATCAAAACCAAGATGTCCTCCAATGACCTCCTCCTCCTGTTTTATAGATTTGATGGGCCCCTCTAGAATCTTCTAGTTTATTGTTATTTTAATCATGAAGCACTTTTCCCCCTTTTATTTTAATTAAAATATTATTTTAATGCGGGAAAAAGGGTAAATTGGCCACTATGTCTCATCAGGTCACAGAAACTCCCATCCAAAAGTCCCATCATGTAAATCTTCTCGTTCTAGTTCCAACGAGCTATTACACTGAGGTGTTCCATCAATTAATCTCCCCGGAATGCCACCTCGAGCATAATTAATTAAGTTATGCCCAATAATAATGCCATCAAATCCCATAAAAACCCCTCAAAACTCCATCGGGACCTCTGATGACATAAACCTGTTCTACTGACCTGGTCATCCTTGTCCTGGAAATCCACCCTAGTTGTACTATGGAGAAAAATAAAAATGGGGACATGACACATTTTTTTGCTCATATCTTTGGTTAATGATGATTATGTTAAAACATAAAAAAATTATCTTGTCAATAGGTTTTGTATATTGTAACAATTTTGTTGAAAACTAATATAAAACACTTCGATATATCAAACACTTATATCAACCACATTTACTAATAATAATAATAACAATAATATCTATTTTTAAGGTCACGGCCAAGCCAGACACCAAATTGGTGTATGAGACCCCCTTGTTTGTGGGACAAGGGACCCACCTCCGCGCAGTGATTTGACTGCTAAGTTTGCAAAGGCATTGATCCGGATTTAAACAGGAACGCAACAAATTACAGAGATAACCATATACACAAAGATGCAGCGGAAATAATACTTCATTTCATTAATGGAAAATACTGAAATATGCCTACAACCAGAAATGGAAATAAACCAGCTAGGGTGATGGTAGCTTATCTCTGAGAAGAGATGTGATGGCTACATGCCTCTGAACTGTGTTACAATGAGGCTCGAAGGCCTATTTATTGTTGAGAAACAATGGAAAACCCTTAACATTCCAAAACCTAACCCTAGGAGATGAAACACCAAACTGTGGGCCCCGTTTGGGGTAAATTGGTACATCAACTTCCCGGGGTCGTAACTTTGGCATATGATCTCCGTTTGACGCATACAATAGCCCGTTAGAAAGATCTATCCGAGCACTACCATTGTTGGAACGGGCAACATCGGTCCATTCCATGGACCCATGTTGCCCCCGGATTCCCCAAAAAACGTCGTTTAGGGCCTCAAAATGGCTCCGGAAGTTCAGGACCCGAAAAACTGCTAAAAATAGTAAGTTGTGCTACAATTAAGGAAACTGAAAATGCTGAGAAGGACAATGGTGGGGGTCCAGGTGGACTTGGCAAGTGGCCACCAATATCCACCTGGATCATTCCTCCCCCCTTAGGAAGCAATGGTCCCCCTTGCGTTGAGCTCCTCCATGAGATGAGGAAACTTTTGCTGAACTTGTTCCCTGGTGAGCCACTTGCCCTGCTGAAGGAGTTGGCCTGCTTTGACAACTCGATACAATTGGATATTCTGTTGGCGAGTGTTCTTGATCTGTGTGTCCATGATCCGATCAGTTGCAGCTTGTTCCATGCAATCTGGATTTAATTCTGTGGGTTTGAGCTGTTCTGCAATGTTGGATGTGTCTAGCAATGGTGGAAAGTATGGCTGAAGGCGGTCCACATTGAACACTGGGTGCAGGCCAAGGAATGGGGGAATGCTGAGCTCAAATGCATTGTCTCCCATAGCCTTAGTAATGGTGTAAGGACCATATCGGAGTGGTCTCAATTTCTGATAGGCTCCAGTAAGGCATTCCTTTTGCAAATGCAACCAGACTTTGTCGCCCACCTGAAACTTGTGTGGCACCCAATGTTGATCATGTCGCTGCTTGTACTTGGCATTTGATTTCTCAAGAATGTCATGGACCTGCTGGCGAATATGTTGGATGCGCTCAATGAAGCTGGTGGCCTTATCTGTTTCGGATTGGACATGAGTTGAACTCATGTGAGTAGCTGCAAGTGGCATGGCCACATCAATGGGGCATAGTGGCTGGAATCCCAAACCCACCTGAAAAGGGCTATGGCCAGTGGAGCTGTGAAGAGCTCGGTTGTAGCTCTGCTGAACATAGGGGAGGCTCTCGTCCCATGTGCGTGGATGCTTTGAGTTATACATGTGCAGAATGTGCACAATCATCCTATTGACAACCTCTGTCTGGCCATCAGTTTGAGGATGGAAGGTTGTGGACTTCGTGAGTTTGGTGTCCAGCATTGACCAGAGACTGGACCAAAATGTGTTGAGAAACCGACTGTCCCGATCTGAGATGATAGACTGTGGGATCCCAAAGTGCACCCACACTCGTTCAAAGAAGAGTTTAGCAGTGGCTTCTGCTGTGATATTCTTCTTGCAGGCCACCATAATGGCCATCTTCGAGAACCTGTCGACGACCACAAAAACAAAGTCATTTCCATGCTTAGTGGAAGGAAGGCCTGACATGTAATCCATGGAGATGGATTCCCAAGGTCGACTAGGGGTAGGCAACGGGGTATAGAGGCCGTGCTTCTTAATGGTCGGTTTGGCAATGGCACAGGCAGTACATGATCTGATGTACTTCCCAACATCCTGTCGAAGATTCGGCCAATAGAAATAATTTTGCAGTACTGCCACTGTTTTCTCGACCCCGAAATGCCCAGCAGCCCAGCTGTAGTGTGCTTCCCAAATCATCTTGGCACGCTCGCTTGAAGGAACACAAAGGTGACCGAGGTAGCATAATAGGGCATCCTGGAGGTGAAAATCTGCAACACGCCGACCCTCCAAGAGTGTCTGGTATGTGTGGCCGAATTCTGGGTCGCTCTTGTAGAGAAGTGGCCAATCAGAAGTCTCGTGCCCGCAAGAGTTGAGCACGGTGGTTAACGCCATGATCAGTGGTTGACTGAGGCAATCTGCAACATTATTGGTGCTGCCCTTCTTATACTTGATATTCAAGTGGAACTGTTGCAGGTATGTAGACCACTTCTGATGGCGATCATTCTGCAATTTCCCTTGGGTCTGTATGAACTGCAGGGGTCGGTGGTCTGTGTGGATGACCATTTCCTTCCCCAAAATGTAATGCTTCCATTGTCGGCAGGCCTGTACAATGGAATACATCTCTTTATCATAAGTGGGGTACTTCTGGACTGTGTCTGAAAGTGTTTCACTGTGATATGCCACTGGATGTCCATGTTGAGTAAGGACTGCCCCAATAGCATAGTCAGAGGCATCTGTCTCGACCTCAAATGGTTGTTGTAAATCTGGTAACGCGAGCACTGGTGCCGTGCAGAGGCGATCCTTCAACTCAATGAACGCCTTCTGTTGAGATTCAGACCAAAAGAATCTTGCTTTCGCCCCTCCCTTGGTGACCTGACTCAAGGGCCAAGAAATATGAGAAAACCCCAACACAAACCTGCGGTAGAAGTTGGCAAGACCTAGAAAACTGCGGAGCTCTGTTAGAGTGGTTGGAGAGGGCCAATCCCGAATGACTTGGACCTTGGCTGGATCGACATGCACCCCCTGTTCATCAATGATGTATCCCAGATACTGAACCTGGGTCATGCCAAAAGTGCATTTCTCCAAATTGGCACATAGCTTGTGTTGCCGCAGTGTTTGGAGAACCTGTCGGATGTGGTGGAGGTGCTCTTCCCAACTCTGGCTGAAGATCAGAATGTCATCCAAGTATACTACTACAAAGGAGTTGGTGAATGGCCGCAAGATGTCATCCATTAGCCTCATAAAGGTTGCAGGAGCATTCGTCAATCCGAAAGGCATGACCAACCATTCGAAGAGGCCCTCCTTGGATTTGAAGGCAGTCTTCCACACATTAGAGGGTTCGATTGGTACCTGGTGATATCCTGACTTCAGATCGATCTTGCTGAAATATTTCGCCCCCTTTAGTTGGTCTAGGAGGTCATCAATCCGCGGGATCGGGTACCTATTACGGACAGTGATCTTGTTCAGCGCCCGATAGTCAATACAGAGTCTCCACGTCCCATCCTTCTTCTGTACCAACACGATCGGGCTCCCACAGGGCGATGAACTCGGACGGATGTGACCTTTCTGCAGGAGCTCCTGAATCTGCCTCTTGATTTCATTGTTCTCCAGAACGGAGCGCCGATAAATTGGTCCATTGGGTAGCGGCGCACCTGAGGTCAGATCGATGGAGTGCTTGACTTGACAGTGCAGAGGAACCCCTGCCGGGGAGGTGAAGATGTCCTCGTACTCCTCCACAATCTTGTCCATTTGTAGTTGTCGTGCAGAGGGACCCCGTCTGGAGGCCGCGGCCACTGTCTTCTTCTTTCCTTGAGGGCGTATCATCAGGAAAACAAATTTCCTGGTTTTGGAAATGATCTTACTGCATTGTTTTGCAGTAATCAAAGAGATGGCGGCAGGTGGTGCTACCTCTGGTATCCTGAACAACTTATTTCCCAATGTAATAATAACAGCACGGGGTCTTGATTCATACACAGCATGTCGCTTCCACAAGTATGGTTGTCCTAGTAATACATCACAAACTTCAAGGGGAGCAATGTCACACAATACCTCATCCGTGAAGGGCTTGATGTTGTATGGAAGGCGACACTGCTGGCTCACGCGAAGATCTCGTCCTTGGTGCAGCCACCCAATGGTGTATGGTTGTGGATGTGCTGTGGTCGGTAAGCCCAACCGCTTCACGACCTTTGCCGAAATGAGGTTCTTTTGACTCCCGCTATCAACAATGAACTGTATCGGGGAGCCCTTTACCCACATCTGAGAGTGGAAGAGACGCTCCTCCTCCTCTGGATCTTCGGGTTCATTTTTCTGGATCTTTGCGGTAGCAACAGTGGCGCTGGGATCCGCATCAATGATCTGCTTCCCTTTTTCATACCCCTTATCGGGTTCTGACTCAGAGTCGGAACATGCATCTGATTCTGAAACCTTTAGCTCAGCCACCAGTGACTGCTTGGCCCGACACTCACTTGTGTTGTGAGTGGAGCTCTTATGGAACTCGCACCATTTTCCAGTGTCCTTTCTCGGCTTCGCGGCGTTGTTCTTTGCTTGCAGCTTCGGCTGGTTGTCTTGGGCTGTCCCGCCTTGGCTTTGTCCTTTGTTCTGTGGTTTCGGGGCACCTTTCCCCTGCTTTGGATTCGCAGATCCAAAATCTCGCTTCTTTTGTTTCAACTTCTGCTCGACCTTGACGGCATATCGGTATGCTGTGCCGAGCGAGGGGATGTTTAGGAATTGTATTTCTTCCTGGATGTACTTGTGCAGGCAGCCACGGTATTTGAGTATCAAATGTTGCTCCGAATCCTTGATACCCAACTTTGTGCGAAGGGTATGGAAAAGTTTGGTGAACTCCGGCACGTCTTGGTCCCTTCCCTGCCGCAGCGTGGTCCACTTTATGTATTCATCCTCATAGCTTCCAACAGGGTAGTACTGCTCCTTGACGGCATCCCGGAACGAATCCCAGGTGGGTGCGGCTGAAAATAGTGAGCCAGTACTTTCATCCTTCTGCTCGCAGTAGGTTTCCCACCAGTCCTTGACGTGGGGGGCTGCTTTGAGAAGAGCAAAAACAATCTTTTCCCGAGTCGAAAAATCATGAACAGAAAAATAACCCTCTAGCAGATTTAACCATTTATCTACAGCATCTGCGTCTATCTGACCCTCGAATATGGGGATTTCAAAATTAACTTGTACCTTAAAGGGTGTGGCGTTTCCAGAGTAGCTGCTGGAAGCCGATGCGTCGCTTTTAGGTAGCCGCTGAAGGATCTAGGCAAAGCTGTCCATCATCGCGTTCCGTTGTCGCTCGAGGGCTTCTTCGAGCAAGATTTTGATGGGATCTCCTGCCCCCTCGTCTTTCTTCTCGTCCGCCATGGGAGGCCGTCGGGATTTGCGAGGCTGGTCTTGCAAAGGTTCAACCAGTTCAAGCCCTAACTCCTTATATCCCGACCTTGTTGGGGACATGCAAAGAAAAACAGAGAAAAAGCAGACCGCTCTGATACCACTGATCCGGATTTAAACAGGAACGCAACAAATTACAGAGATAACCATATACACAAAGATGCAACGGAAATAATACTTCATTTCATTAATGGAAAATACTGAAATATGCCTACAACCAGAAATGGAAATAAACCAGCTAGGGCGATGGTAGCTTATCTCTGAGAAGAGATGTGATGGCTACATGCCTCTGAACTGTGTTACAATGAGGCTCGAAGGCCTATTTATTGTTGAGAAACAATGGAAAACCCTTAACATTCCAAAACCTAACCCTAGGAGATGAAACACCAAACTGTGGGCCCCGTTTGGGGTAAATTGGTACATCAACTTCCCGGGGTCGTAACTTTGGCATATGATCTCCGTTTGACGCATACAATAGCCCGTTAGAAAGATCTGTCCGAGCACTACCATTGTTGGAACGGGCAACATGTGGACCCATGTTGCCCCCGGATTCCCCAAAAAACATCGTTTAGGGCCTCAAAACGGCTCCGGAAGTTCAGGACCCGAAAAACTGCTAAAAATAGTAAGTTGTGCTACAATTAAGGAAACTAAAAATGCTGAGAAGGACAATGGTGGGGGTCCAGGTGGACTTGGCAGGTGGCCACCAATATCCACCTGGATCAGGCATTCATACTCTACCCACCTCTGGTTTTGAACCTGTGACCTCTTAAGAGGAAACACATGCTCTTAACCATTAGGCCCACTCAAGCTGTATACTAATATGATCATGTATATGATTAATGTACACTTTTATTAATATGATTTTGCAATATACTTCCATATTATTAAACTAAATATTTTGAACCCAAATATTATGAACCCTAATAACAACGTTAATAGTAAACTTTAATATAATTAACACTAATTATATTCCTTCATAAAAACCTTAATATTATAAACTCTAATATAATTGAACTAAATCAACAATAACAATCTTTAATCACAAACCCTAATATTATTATAAACCCAATCTAATATAATATTATAAAGCCAATATAATAATTCAGGACTGACATAAAGGAGCTAGACTCCATGTCAACTCCAAGATGACATTTGAGTCATGAGGCATTCGTGGTGTAGTTTCAATGGTGAAGGGAAGTGGGGATTGAATATCGGATGCAAGGGCATCTAGGCCAAGAGGTCATCTGGTGGCAAGGCATCGATGTGAAGGAGAGGGGACATGATCCCGACTATAGCACATTCAGGATAACGCTACCAAGCGCAGGTTGAAGAAGGACTAGCTGACATATTTTGCAAGGAAAAGCATTATAATGGGAGAAGGTTGGATTGCATAAACTGTGAAGCTAAGTGCCTACTAGGATTAAGTGGTCGATTCTAGCTCTCAAACATATGTTTCAGAGAGATTAGAACTCAAGGGCTAAGATTAGAAAATTTGAGGTTTTAGGCATGCAAAACAATTAAACCATTGAAATAAACAAAGTTTAAATTGGGGCCAAATTTTGAGGTTTGTGGGTATCAAATAGAAATCAAACGACGTGAATTTTAAGTGTCTTGTGTTCTCATGATTGTGAAGGTGAAAGCATTGTAGTAGACAAGCAGTGTTGTTGTCGTTCGTGAGAGGGAGCAAAATTGTAGAAAATTTAAAGAAGTTGAGTTCTTATTGGGCAGAAAAAAAAAATAGTGTGTGTGCACGAGAATGCTTGGTAGAGATTGAAATTGTTAAATATCAGAAATTTGAAGTAGATACGAGATAGAGTGTGCAGAAGTGAGTTGAGCATAGGTTGAGATCTAAAGTTGTCACATACAAGAAAATTGTTGTTTTGGAGTGTTGGAGATTTATTCATTGAAAAAGAGTTGTGTCTATCTGAAGAATTATAAGGGAGATACTATGATGTGAATTAAATCCACTTGAATCAGAGAATCAAAGCAAGTAGGTGCTTGCAAATTAGGGGATTGGAGTCTTCTTAAAGTTGATGGTTGTAAAGATAAGGGGTTGGTGCTTTTAGTAGGTTGGTTCTGCAAACAAGTGGGAGTTGTTACTTCCAACAAATGGTTGCTTACAAAAAAAGGGGGGTTGGGGGTTGGAGCCTTGGTGTTTACAAAATCTAGTGTAAATTGAAGTTCGTGCTTGCATTTACAATAAAGTTAAATAAAATTTGTGGTTTTTTCTAGTATGGATTTCCATGTAAACATTATGTGTAGAGTTCTTGATTTGATTGATACACTATGTTATAGTTGAATATGTTTGACTAACTAAATAATTGTTAAATTTATATAATACTAATTCACCTCAACTCGCCTCTCAGTATTATTCCAATTTCCAAAATATTATTCCAATTTCCAAAAATGAATCCATATTTTAGTTATCCTCTTTAGCGGGTGCCCCAACAAACTCCACTCAAAAGAGTCCCTTACGTAAAGACCTGATGTCACTTTCTTAAAAAGCTGATTGATTTCCTCTTATTTATTATAAGTTTTTAAAAAATGTAAATCACAGTAATCTTCGCAATCCAAATTTTCTATCTAAGTTTTTGAAAATTTGTATCTATCTAAAAATAGACTAAATTGAAAATTTGATTGATCCCACGTCTACTTCTAGTAACTATATATTATTACACTTTCTTCAAACTATTAAATTTAATGAATATTTTTTATATTTTTATTTTGAAAATTAAGATGAATTAGTCACTTGATAGAGTAAGGTGGATGATTAAACCATCCACCTGTCACGCGCAAACCTACTATACTGATAACTATTTAAAAAGGAAAATTGATATACTTCTGTCCAATGAAAAATTATCATTATTTCTTTGTATATACTTCGAGGTGGTTCGTGATTGGATTTAGCTTCTGGGAAGGTGCCTGTTTAAATTGATTTTTTAATTAATTTTGGATTTAGCTTCTGGGAAGGTGCCTGTTTAAATTGGATTTTCAATTAATTAATTAGCGTAGTTTGAATTTTTTGGATCTAAATTGGTAAAAATCGCAATATCATTTTTTTTTAATAGAGGAATTGTGATTTTTTTTTGTTATTTATAAAACCCTTCTAAAGATATAAATACATTAAAAAAAAACCATTAAAACACGCCATCATTACAAATTAAATCATCAAAACAACTATTTTATATAAAAAAAACCCTTAAAGCACTATATCTCTGCAAGTTAAACAACCTTTCATCTGTTACTCAGCGAGATTAAGCAATTTTAATATATTTGCGAAACAAATCTGACAAAAAAAAATGTATGCCAAACAAATTCGAGAATGCAGATAGAATATTCATCCGCATATGCTCAGCCGTTACTGTTTCTTTCAATCGGAACTATGGAAAAACAGATGGATCATCTTGATGCCATAGCCAATTGATTCACAATTAGCCAAAGGGCCAGTGGATGCAAATTAAATCGAAGGTTTGGAGTCAAACGCGCTTGAGTACCCACCAAGAAAACATGTGTACCCAATTGGCCAGGCCCGCCGATTCCCTCAACTTTTTACCCACAATGTTGGCGTTCATGGCGGGACTTCGCTTGTGAGCTGTGAAATGCTTTGCTGGCTCTGATCATTTTGCTCAATTGAAACTCTACCGCAACTGCTTCATTTAACTTTTTCTTCGGCGTTCAGGTTTCCAAATTCCAGCCCGGGCATCAATTTCTGCTGGAGATTTTGGGGTTGAGATTGAACCACTTCCATCTTTAAATCAGAAAATGGGTTTCGAAAAATACGATTTGGATTTCGCTCTGGTCCCTGCAGGGCTTCTTTTGTTGAGCAGCTACCATGCATGGCTTCTATACAGAATAAAACGCCATCCCACAACCACTGTGATCGGACTCAATGCCCTCAACAGAGAAATCTGGGTCGATACAATGATGGCGGTAAGTCAATTCCCTCATATTCCCTCCTCACTGGATTGGATTACGAAACTAAATAATTGGTTCTTGAATTTTTATTTGTTTTTGCAGGATGGAATCAAGAACGGTGTGCTGGCAGTTCAAACCCTGCGGAACAACATAATGGCCTCCACTCTTCTTGCATCCACCGCCATCACTCTCAGTTCCCTCATCGGCATACTGGTCGGCAGCTCTGGATCGGGGGGCGCGGCCGCTGCTATTATATACGGAGATGATAGCAGAATGGGGTCTTCTGTCAAGTATTTCGCCATTCTTGTTTGTTTTCTGATAGCATTTCTGTTCAATGTTCAGTCCATTAGGTACTATAGCCATGTCAGCTTTCTCATAAATGTGCCCGCTGGCAAACCTGGGCAAGGGCACTCGCAGGGCTATGTGAGCCAAGCGTTGAATAGAGCAAGCTATTTTTGGTCTTTGGGGCTCAGAGCTTTCTACTTCTCCTTCCCTCTTTTTCTCTGGACGTTCGGCCCCATTCCCATGTTTGTGTGTTGTTGTATCATGATTTTCACCCTCTACTTCTTGGACATTGCAACAACTTCCTATACAGAGACATCTCTGTTGCTTTCTCTTCCAAGAACTCCAAGAACTGTGGAAGAGGGCTGTTCCCCAATGAATTAGGGGAATGGTAAGGTGTAATTCATATGTTTTCATTAATTTTTTAATAAAATATATCATACTAATTGTATCAGTAGCCAGCCTTGATTATCTGTTTGAACTTGAGGGATTGTTTAGGGTTTCAGTTTATGTGGCTTTGTATCACCCAAAAGATACAGATGCAAACTCACAAAATATTCAACCCAAAAAGGAGAGTGAATGTTATGCAAATTCTTACAGTACAGTGAAAAGAAATACAGCCAGGTGCAAATCCAAGGCATATTCAGGAGAGTAATGGCAGGTTAAGAAGGAAGAAACCAGGTAAAATTCAAGGAATATTTAGTAAGATACATGTCCTTTATGCTTAATGCTTGGCACTGATGCTAGTTGTCCTTAATGTCAACGGATACCGTTGGCAGCATATCTGACAAAACACAAAAGAAAACTTGGTTGGAAGTTCATCTCACAAAAGAGAGTTTATTCATAAAAATTTTGGCTTTTTTGGACACACAAATTGTTATAACTTGATTGGAATTCATCTGACAAAAGAGATTTTCTTCCTGAAGATTTGGCTTTTTTGGGTACACAATCTTTTATAAATTGCAAGATGATTCAATTGGAGTGTACTGCAGAATATTTTCTGTCTTTTTTGCTACTTTCTCAAACGCACCAGATGAACACCAGGCTTATTCAACAAACTAAGCCCCAAATGATGGCGATTTACTATTGAAAGGTAACAAAGATATTTTGCATATAAGGAAGTCAATTGTATCATGGCTATGCATCGTACAGGCTGTTTATCCTTCAAAAAAGGTACAGTAAAAACTTGAAGCACGAGGATTTGCAGCTGATGGCATCATCTGTAATGTTGGCCGCCATTTCTGTTATACCCTACGATCACAAGCATGGAGCTCACCATTTTGAACTGTTAAGAATGGCCAGCCGTTTGGATTTAGTTTGGATCCTAAAAGAGATACCAAAGGAACGGTTGGATACTTTAAAGAATGGGTTCAAAGATTGTAGTTGTAGCTGTATGAGATGTTTGCTTATCGACAGTTCTTCCATGGTCTCCAGTGATATATAATCTTTTTGTTTTTAATTCTGAATGGGTAAGAACAACCAGTTAAGAATTTATTAATCAAATTAAAGTTGTCAGAGAACTCATGGCTCTTTGCATGTACATTTTGTTTGTCTGTCTGTCTGGACATGCTACAGGATTTCTGTTAATAAGAGACTTGAAAAGTACTTTTTGTGATTAATCGGTCTTTTATTGCTCGTCACGTTTCCAAAGGGTCATGACATATGTCTTGCAATTTGTCAAAGATCTGTATCACTCACTTTGCAGCTATTACTCGATAAGGAGGAATCAGAATAAGATTAAGATTAAATAATGGCAGAGGAATAATAATACTAAGAGACAAAATCAGAACAAGGTACACAGTAGTGAATCCATGTCCTGTCTTTTAACTGAATCCATGTCCTGTCTTTTAATTTAAATATAGGCCAATTAAAGCAAAAGGACCATAAAAGTATAATAAGTATAATGGGGGCAAAGCTTTCAATATTATATGTAAAATTGGTATCTTTTGTGAATTTATTTCTATTTAATTTAATAATGGGGCGAAGCTTTCAATATTATATGTAAAATTGGTATCTTCTGTGAATTTATTTCTATTTAATTTTTTTCTTTTAATTTAAATATAGTTAAATTAAAGCAAAATATGATAAAAGATAAAAGTATAATGATGGAGCAAAGCATTTGAGTAGTGTGTGGAAAATTGGTATTTCATAATGGAGCAAAGCATTTGAGTATGGTGTGCAAAATTGGTACTTTTTGGAGGGAAATAGTCTAGTCCATTGTACAATTGAATTTAGTGAAGTTATTCCGTATTTTTTGTATTGAATGTTTTTATTAGTCAGTAGCTTTTGTTGCTGCTGAATTGTTTAATAATATTTGGGTATAAAGAGCTATGAGCATTGCCCAATCCATCGAAAGATTTGTGTTGACTTGCCTTATAAACACCTAATGTAAAAAACTACAACCATAGCCCAATCCATAAAACAATTTCTCTTCAGAATTTAGTAACTACTTATTTATCTTTCTTCACAACTGATTTTGCACAAGGTAATGAACCTACATAGAAATAAGTCTCAATTAGCGTAACCTAATTATTACCCCACACAAGTATAGGGCAGATATGTAGATGTAATATAATAAAGTTTGTAAACATTTGTAATGTTGACTCAGTTGTAATCAATATATTTGTAATAATTATCTCTGTCTCTTAGAGGTATGGGAAATAAATAAAAATATAAATAAACCACAAGTATAATAAAAAAATAACACCTCTTTTTATACTTACTCTAGAGGAATGGTAAATAAATAAAACCTCTTGTTATATTTACTCCACAAACCTCTCTCTATTTATGAAAACTCAAAAAAAAGATTTTATTTAGGTGAAGCCTATTGGCCAAATACCATGGGACAAATTATTATTAATACCATGGGCTACATACCATGAGACAAATACCATATTT
This sequence comes from Pinus tabuliformis, assembly GCA_031772625.1. Lineage (NCBI taxonomy): Eukaryota > Viridiplantae > Streptophyta > Pinopsida > Pinales > Pinaceae > Pinus > Pinus tabuliformis. The sequence goes on from CM062815.1 coordinate 696,770,643, forward strand.
ATAAAAGAACTATGGTAAATAAATAAATATAAAAGAGGTATGGTAATATATATATAAACTAGAGGTATGGTACATAAATTAAACCTCTTTTCATATTTACTCCATAATGAGATTTATATTTACCAACACTCAAAAAAGAAGTTTTATTTAGGTGAAACCTATGGGTCAAATACCATGGGCCAAATTATTATTAATACCATGCAAAAAAATATTATTAACCCTAATATCAATATTAAAAGATTATTATTATTATTATTAAATCTAATATTCATATTATAATATTATATTATTATTATTATTATATTTAATAACTTTTGATTAATATAATATTAAATTTGTTATATTATAACATATATTAATATACCATGATATATATGGGAGGGAAGAACAAAGACGGAGTGATACAGGTGGAGTGATAGGGCGAGTGACAAGGGAGATGGAGATAAACTAAAGGAGAGGAGACACGAGGAACGAAGAGGGAGAGAGAGTGAGAGAGGAGCAAGAGAGGTAGAGAAGGGTAAGAGAGGGAGAGGGAGACACAAAGATGGAGGGGGGAGAGATGGAGGGAGATAGTGAGAGGATTGGAGAGAGAGAGAGAGAGAGAGAAAGAGAGAAGAGAGAGGGAGGTAGGAGAGAAAGGGTAGAGAGGAAGGACGAGAGAGGGAGGGATAGAGAGATGGAGTTGGAGGGGGAGAGAGGGAGGGAAGAAGAAAGACATATAAAGTGAGAAGTGGAGAGAGAGGGGGAGTGATAAGCGAGATATGGAGAGAGAGTGTGTATGTTTAGGGGTGAGATAAAGAGACAAAGAAGGAGAGATGGAGAGAAGGGGGGAGAGAAAGAGAGAGGGAGGGATGTAATGTGAGAGAGAGAGAGAGAGAGAGAGAGAGAGAGAGAGAGAGATGGACGAAGAGAGAGGGAGGTACGAGAGAAAGGGAGAGAGAGTAAGGATGAGAGAGAGGAATTGTGAGAGAGGAGGAGAGTGACTGGGGAAGAGAGGAGGAGAGATGGATGGATAGAGAGATGGAGTTGGAGGGGGAGAGAGGGAGGGAAGAAGAAAGACAGTGAGTGATAAGTGGAGAGAGAGGGAGTGAAAAGAGAGAGATGGAGAGAGAGTGTATGTTTTGAGGTGAGATAAAGAGACAGATGAGATGGAGATAGGGGGGAGAGAAGGAGAGAGAAGGAGAGGGAGGGATATAGTAACATAATTGGAGGGTGACGGGAGAGAGAGAGAGAGAGAGAGAGATAGGTGGGAGAGAAAAGGAGAGAGAGGAAGGTAGAGAGAGGATGTGAGAGAGTGGAGAGAGGGAGGGAAAGAAAGATGGAGTTGGGTGGGGAGAGAGGGGGAGGTAAGCATAAAGACATAGAGAGAGAAAGGTGGAGAGAGAGAGAGGGAGAGAGGAAAATAGGAGGAAAGATAGATGAAAGCAAGGGAGAGGGAGAGAAGGGGGAGATAGAGATATAGATGGCAGGTGAAGAGAGGGAAGAAGAGAGAAATGGAGAGAGGGAGGGAGGGACAAAGAGATTGATAGATATGGAGTCAGAGAGCATGTTTGTTTAGGGGGGTTGAGATAGAGAGACAAAGGAGAGATGGAGGGAGATATAAATATAGATGGAGGGGGGAGAGAGGGAAGAATATTTCTTGCACTAGATGCATTGATTTCAATGTAGATAATGATTTCTAATCCTATTTGATTGCTTGTACTAGATGCATTGATTTTAGTGTAGATATTGATTTCTAATGATATTTGATAGCTTGCACTAGATGCATTGATTTCAATGTAGATGATTTCTAATCCCATTTGATTTCTTGCACTAAATGTATTGAAATCAGTGTAGATGGTGATTTCTAATCCTATTTGATTGTTTGCACTAGATCCATTGATTTCAATGTAGATGTTGAGTTCTAATTATATTTGATTACTTTCACTAGGTGCATTGATTTCAATGTAGATAATGATTTCTAATCCTATTTGTTGCTTGCACTAAATGCATTGATTTTAGTGTAGATGTTGGTTTCTAGTCCTATTTTCTTACTTGCACTAGATACATTGATTTGAGTGTAGATGTTGATTTATAATCCTATTTGATTACTTGCATTAGTTGCATTGGTTTAAATGTAGAAGTTGTTTTCTAATCTTATTTGATTACTTGCATTAGATGCATTGATTTCAGTGTAGATGTTGATTTCTGATTTGATGCAATTGGATGTATAAGGGTACATAAGTTTTAAAGTGATTGGATTAACAATGTGCATTGATTTCAGTGTAAGCACAAAAAATTATTGACAATGTACATTGATTTTTGTGTTATAGTAATTCAACCTATTAATATTGGAGAGCAAGAGAGACATGGTATGATGTTTACTACAACAACTTGAGCTAAAGATTTAAATCGTTTACTAGTTCATCTGTCTTTTTCATATAATTGATATGAAAAGAAGACAAAACTAACAAGGGTGACAATCAGAATAGTAGAATAAAATAGTTTGAGATTGATCACAATGAAGAGATTTGTAATTGACTACATTCTTATCATTCACATTTTCTATCATTCAATACTATTATTGTCACTTTGCATTCGTAATTTTTAGTTCATCAGTTTTCATCATTAAAGTTATTAACAATATCGATCATCTCAACAAATTAAGGTAACTAAGAAATTTTAAAATTAAAATGACCAGGTTAATCTCAAACATGTTTAGCATATTTAAAATGATTATATTAATATTAGATATATTTATTAATAAAATTAATCATATCTTCGATATATTTTCCTTGGCCACACATGATTGAAAGTAGCCTAGATCCATCTTAACTCCAGATCTATCAAGCATAGAGAGGGATCAAATCTCTTGAGGTGCAAACATTTCGTCAAGTTTTGCACTCAAAAAAGACATTTGCACCTTGAGAGATTTAATCCCTCTCGGGACTTGATAGATCCAGAGTTAAGATGAATCTAAGTTGGTATACAAGTAATACACTATATCATGAAAGTATGGATAATATACATACTTATCGTAATTGAAATTTTATAAAACATGAATTTATTTAAATCTAGTATCTATTAAAAATTGAAAAAATCAAATCTTCTAAATTATAAATATTTAGAAGAAAATAATATATTAATATATATAATGTGTATGTATATAAAATATGATATTATTATTAAAAACTATATTAACATAAATTTATTTCAATAAAAAGGGGATAAAATTCAAATTTGTGAAAAATCTATAATATTGAATATACTAAAAATGGCAAAACAAAACATTTACATCAAAGCCCTTGAAATTAAACTAATTGTTAAAATAAGCTTCTTTGATATTGGCTAGTGGGTTATTCCTAAGATCATATGAATAGTAGAGTATTCATATTCCTGAGATCATAGTATTCATATTCCTGAGATCATATGGAATATTCGTTGGTTTGATACACCAAAAACACTTTGATTATTATGTACCATTATTCACATTTGATGTTAAAAGTCTCGATCTTTATATTAAAAGTTTTGTGGCTTCGCTTATATACATCGGTTTGATACACCAAAACACTTTGATTATTATATACCACCTGTTTTGGTTATTATATACCACTATTCACATTTGATGTTAAAAGTCTCAATCTTTATATTAAAGGTTTTGTGGCTTCGCTTATATACATCTACGAAAATACTAAAGGTTTTGTGGCTTCGCTTATATACATCTACGAAAATACTAAAGGTTTTGTGGCTTCGCTTATATACATCTACGAAAATACTAATAATAATATATATTCTTTTGAGTAATAATAATAATGAGTTTTGAATATTTAACAATATAAAAAGATTTAATAATTTAAAATGGAAATTTATTTATTGAACAAAAACATATATGTTAATCTTAACTCATAATGCACTTATATTTATATTTGAAAATTTATTACTTTAGCCTTACTTCTTAACTTATATTAAATAAAAAAACAACATTTAATTCATGTTCATCAGTAAATATGTTGAATTACATGTAAAATTTATCTACAGGTAAACATAAGTGCTCAAAGTTTGGAGGTGATGTTTCCCACTTGAAAATTTTACATGATGAAGAAGATTCCATTGTCATACATTCTTACACTTAGTATCTATTACGCATCTATGGGATAACTTGACCTTCGGCTAATAGACACCATATCTTCATATCTCTGTTCAGAGGCATATCTACTATACATCATAAGGATAAATGACCTTCCAACAAATAAAAGATATAGACCTTAACTTTGATGTCGAGAAAAGTAAGAAGAAAGCAAAGTAAATTTAATTACAACCTAATGACAAGTTTTTCAAAGTTTTTTATAGTTTTATAATTGAAATTGAAGCTTCATAAGAGAACTAAAAGATGGAAATTGGATTTTAATCACACTTTATTACACAACATAATATATCAGGATGTAGTTTCATGAGGTGATTTTTGGATATTTTTAGTAGTTTGCCACAACGAGTCATATGTGTAACACAAAAACTCCCAATGTTAAAGATTTCAAAGGAGAAGAGCAATGCAAAAGAAAATATTAAAAGGATATTTCAAAAGGGTTTTTGAATTCCATCCTTACTTGTGTAGAACAAGAGAGACATTCCTCATTCAACGCTACCAGGGCACAAATTTCTTTAGTAGCATGAAGAGGAAGAATAATAACAATTCCCACAAAAACTTTGCAAAGGAAAATGGTTCTCACACCATTATCGTTGGAATAAATAAGCTAGATAACTTAGTTTTCTAACATTAGGGTTAGGATGGGAGGAACCTTTATAAAACTTGAATAAACCCATATAGTCATGTGGTTAATTATGGATGTTGAGAAAGTATTACCAAGAGAGATATTTTGTCCCAAATTGAAAGCAAAAAAAAAAAAAAGGACTGAGAATTCTATGAAGTGGTAATTAACAAAACTATAAGGTAGGAATATATATATTTCCTGGAAGACATTCTAGTCGCCGCTAGCCATGAATTCAACAAAATGGAAATTATTTCCCTCTCAACAAAACAAGAAGGAAACCCATTTCAAAGTGATGCACAAGGAAACATTATTAATTAAATACAAGTCAGTGCCATTTTGGAGCAAGTTACATGCGTTAGTTAGATCCATATTCAAAAAATCCTTGAAACCATGGAGTCGAAGAGCCACTAAGAAATGAATTTTGAAATTTTTTGTAAGTTAAAACACACTAAGGAAATGGCCTAGTAATAACCACACAAACACAAGAATTTAGAAAAAATGGGCTACAACTAACTAGATTTATAAACAAGTATGAAATTACATTTTCTTCCTCAGCGAAAATGAATTAGGTTTGTGCAGTCACGTTGCCTTCAGAACCTCCATCGTAAAAAAACAAATTGGCTATGGAGGACTGAGTTATCTTTCCCAGTTACAAAGTAGTACCATGGCTTCATTGGCCAAACCAATGGAACAAAATGAGGGTGGAAATTAGGGTTGGGGTTTTGAAATAACACTCAACAAATTCCACCTTCTCATTTCGAAGTCTCAATCCAAGCCATTGGTGGTGCGATCATACCTAGGTTTGATAAGGTCACATGGAATGGGTACCATATTGTTCTTGTCGAATGTTAGGTGTAGTCTAAGGCTAGGCATTGTATGATCTATATCCCATATAGAATAAAAAATGTGGCTTAATATTGATTGACAATTGTGTGGTTGGTGTTTACTTGGGGATTTTAAACTCAAAGTGTAGTTGTTGACTGATGATTTTCGATATCTGGGTTGACATGTGGCATTTGGGTGATGATATCTAGTAATTGAACTAGTTTACAACGCTTGGTGTGTTGTGCATCAAGTCTAGATTTTGGTGTAGTCTTAACATAAGTTTTGACATAAGACGACTGACAACTGTACATAACAAGATGAAATATGTACGGCTGCCAATAAATTGGCATCATTTTGCAATAAAACCTAAACCTCCTAAACTAATCAAATTGAAAAAAAAAAATATTTCAAAAAAAATTTAATTTAGTTTATAATGTTAACTTTATCAAATTGTTTTTAATTTTTTTACAACCATCCATTAATCAATGGTCAACTCAGGAATTGATTGCATTTATGCTTTGCCTTGCAGCAAGAATAATAAGAGGGATAATAATAATGATTGTCTCCTCACCTTTCATTGTTAGGTGAACCATTCTTCTTATGATGCACTCTAACAAGATTTATCTAATTCATATAGTTACTTGTCCTCAAAATATCATATTGAATCAAGTGCTTAAGTAAGTGCAACCTTAGCACTAGGACCTTGATTGAACACCCCCCTTCTAATTATCCTCCCACTAGATTTTATCTTCACTCACCTCGAGTGTTAATCCTTCATATAGTTCTTCCTTGTCCTCTATTGAGGACTCGGATTGCTTGAGCACCCTCTTGTTCAACTTTAGGTTTTTTTCATTCTAATCCCCCCTTGTACAACACACTCTGGGTTGATCAAATAAAAGGCTCAGTTGATGGTGTGCTTTGATCTGATGTTAAAGTCATTGTGCTCAATCTCAAATGTGAAAAGGTAAAACTGTTTAGAAGAGTTTTGAATCAAGAGATCACATATTGGCTCACGATAGATCATGTTTCAAAATCTCTTGAGAAAGCGCTTACTCGTGTGAGCAAGAGATCACTTTCTTCCTCAAGAGACCTGGGTATGATCAGTTGAGAGGAGGATTCCATATCTTGAGTGATCTCTTGATCTCTTCACTCAAGACCTACTCTTCTTCTTTTAACCATTGATTCTTTGATTTTTGTTCTTGCTCTCATCAACTCAGATATCTAAGTTCTCTAGAATCTTCTCTTGATCAAGTTGTTCAATCAATCAAACAAAGATCATGGGCAAGCACTCAAGAGAAAGATCAACCACACAAGGAGTTGTAACAACAATAAACATCAATAATTTTCAATCTAATCCTCCTTTTAATTATTCTTCTTTTTGAATGAAAAATGACTTCCACCTTTGAATTTTGATAACAAATTTTAGCCTTTAACCTTTGCATGATGATGTCATGTTGAAGTGATCATGTGGGAAACCATGGACCCCAAGAGTTAGGGTCATATGGCATGGCCATATGGCTGAGTGAATTGGGTTGAGTGCAAATCTGAAGGCCACATGAATAAGGTCACATGGCTCGTGTAAAAAAAGGGGGGTTAAGCCCATATTATATGAGTAACATCATATGGAACATTGATCGACTCAAAGACACATGGGTCCACATGATACGCATATATATAACCAAGCTATCATTTTATTATTATCATTGTTATGTTCTAAATTTAAAAATCCTCTTTTAAGCTGCACGAATTGTATATTAGAGATGTTTCCAAATTAGGGTAGATAAGATATCTTTAATGGAATTATAAAGGTCGATTAAAGTAGCCGATGAAGTCCAGCATTATGAGGACTTTTAATAAACTCAAGAATATTGTAATTTTGATCTTTAATTGCTAATTTTGTAAAATATTGTAATTTTAATTTTATTGCCAAATCTATGTTTTGTAGCAATGGTTGAAGAAATCGTGATAAAAAATGTCGAAATATGAAGTTTAACAGTAACATAAAAATGTAGGACCTAATTCCATATGGTTCATTCCATTATATTAGCTTCCATAGCATCGGTAAACATTGACATGGTGGTTTTGGGTTTCTTTAACTGGGGCCAAGTTATTAAGTAGATACGTGCATTGCTTTTAATGATTTTTAGGTAAAATTTTGTGGAGAATTATAAATTTGTTGGTTTTGAGAGTTCAGATAATCCACATTCTGCATTTTTCTTTGTCTACATTTCGAGTCTAGAACAAGACTCATCATCAGGACTTGAAATTTATTTGAATAATAAATATTTCTCATCATAAAACTTTTCCCAAAATTATAGTTTTATTTGATTAATATAGATTAAGCTCTAAGGCTATTTTAAAACTATTCAAATATAATTTAAGAATTTCATGCCAATCTTAAAACATATTATACATTTACTCAAATATTATATCATCATAAAAAGTTTACGTATTTACAAGTCACTTCATATTATTTTCTCTGATCCAGGTGGATATTGGTGGCCACTTGCCTATTCCACCTAGAAGTCTAGTCAGTTTCATCTTTTCCTTGATTATAGCAACATTTTCTATTTTTAAAAGTTTTTCGGGTCCTGAACTTCTGGAGCTGTTTTGACCCCTTAAACGACGTTTTTTTTGAGGTCTGCAATAGGATTGTAGATGTTGGAAAGGGGATGGGGAAAATAATGCATTATTCAGAGAGATATTTCCAACGAGGTATCGTATGCACCAAATGGAGAACATATGACCAAGTTACGACCCCAGGAAGTTGGCTGCCAAATTAAACCCAACGGGGCCCACAAACTCTTGATGTTTCATCTCCCGGGGTTAAGGGTTTGGTTGTCTAGTGTTTTCCCTTATTTTTCAATAATACAATTTCCCTTGAGCGTAATTGGAACATAATTTAGAGGCATGTAGCCGCCACATCTTTTCTCAAAGATAAGCTACAATCACTCGAGTTAGTGTATGTGCATTCTGTATGTAAGAATATTTCAATTCTTTGATATTAATGAAATGAAGTTTTATTTCTACTGCATTTTAATTTTCATGTGTATATCTGTATTTTGTTGTGTTCCTGCATAAGTCTAGATCAGTGGTATGAGAGTGGTCTTCTCTTTCTCCTTTTTTCTTTGCCTGTCCCCAACGAGGTTAGGGTATAATGAGTTATGGCTCGAACTGGTTGAACCTTTGCAAGACCAACCTCAAAAAACTCAATGGCCTCCCATGGATGAATAAAATAAAGACGATGGGGTAGGAGATCCTTTCAAAATATCAACAGAGGAAGCCATCGAGCAATAGAGGAACGCGATGATGGATAACTTTGCCCAGATCCTTTGGCAGCTAGTAACCCAAAGTTGACTCATATTCATTCAACAAAAACTCTGGAGGCACCACTCCTTTTAAGGTACCATTTAACTTTGACATTCCCATATTTGAAAGTCGGATAGATGAAAACGTCGTAGATAGATGGTTTTATCTCTTGGAAGGATACTATTCAGTTCATGACTTTTCCAATTGCTAAAATATTACTTTTGTACTCCTTAAAGCTGTCCCACATGTCAAGGACTGGTGGGAAACCTATTGTGAACAAAAGGACGAGAGGAAATACTCATTGTTTTTAGCCTCACCCACTTGAAATTATTTCTAAGACGTTATCAAGGAACAATATTACCTTATCAAAAGCTATGAAGATAAATACATAAAGTGGAGCACGTTGCGGCAGGGAAGGTACCAAGATGTGCCAAAGTTCATAAATATTTTCCATGGCCTTCACATGAAGCTGGGTATCAAGGATTATGAGTAGCATTTAATACTCAAGTGTCGTGGATGTCTACACAATTAAATCTAGGACTAGATGGAGTTCTTAGCCATCCCTCACTTGGCACCACCTATTGATATGATATCAATATCGAGTAGAAATTTAAATAGAAGAAGTGAGACTTTGGATCTATGAATTCGAAGCAAGGGAGAAGCACCCACAAACCATAGAACAAAGGACAAAGAAAAGGCGGGTCAACCCAGGACAACCCGTCAAAACCACAAGCGAAGGATGACACCATGAAGACAAATAAGCACATAGGGAAATGGTGTGAGTTCCATAAGAGCCCCACTCATAACACAAGTGAGTGTCAGGACAAGTAGTCACTAGTGGCTGAGCTGAAGGCCTCTGAATGAGATGCATGTTTCGACTCTGAGTCTAAAACCAACAAGGGGAATGACAAAGGGAAACAGATTATTGATACGGTGCCTAATTCCACTGTTGCCACCACCAAGATCCAAAAGGTTGAGCCCAAAGATCCAGAGGAGGGGGAGAAACTATTCCACTCACAAATGTGGGTGAAGGGTTCTTCATTGCAGTTCATTGTTGATAGCAGGAGCCAAAAGAAACTCATCTCAGCAAAGGTTATGAAGTGGTTGGGCTTGTTGAACACACCACACCCACATTCGTACACCATCGGGTGGCTTCACTAAGGGCAAGATCTCCATGTCAACCAACAGTGTTTCCTTCCCTACACCATCAAGCCCTTCACAGATGAGGTGCTCCACTTGATATTTGTATTGTATTATTATTCCAACCATACTTGTGGAAGCTTCATACTGTGTATGAGTCTAGGCATCACACTGTACTTATTTCGTTGGGAAATACGTTATATAGGATAACAAAGGCAACAATGCCTACTACCATCTATTTGATCTCTACGAAGCAATGCAGTAAGATCATTTCCTAGGCTGAGAAATTTTTCTTCGTTATTATTCGTCCCCATGGTAAGAAGAAGACTATGGCCACATCCACAACCTCTAGACAGGGATTCTTTGCACAGAAACCAAGGATAATTTTAGGGGCGAATGTTCGCCCTTTGGCGAAATTAAGGGGTTTTAAATTTTTAGTGGGCGAATATTTTGTATCATAGTACATCTTTACAAATCACCTCAAATAGCCCACCTTATTTTAAGGGAGAGGGTAAAAAAGGTAAATTTAGCCCTTGAAATTAGGACTTACAACCTTCCATTCGCCCATTTTCAAGAACAGGTTTTATTTAAGTGAATCCATTCGCCCATTTTCAAGAATAGGTTTTATTTAAGTGAATCCTATGGGCCAAATACCATATTTATAAAAGAGGTATGGTAAATTAATAAAAATATAAATAAATGAGAGGTATGGTAAATAAATAAAACATTTTTTATATTTGCTCCATAAGTCACCTTATATACATGTAAGGGTGTAAACAAATAAAAATATAAGTAAATTGGAGGTATGGTAAATAAATAAAATGTCTTTTTATACTTACTCAAAAGGTATGGTAAATAAATAAAAATATAAATAAACTAGACCTATCGTAAATAAATAAAACCTCTTTTTATATTTAGTCCATAACCCTCGTTCTATTTATGAAGGCTCAAGAAAGAGGTTTTATTTAAGTGAATCCTATGGGCCAAATACCATATTTGTAAAAGAGGTATGGTAAATTAATAAAAATATAAATAAACTAGAGGTATGGTAAACAAATAAAACATTTTTTTTATATTTACTGCATAAGTCACCTTATATTTACGAACACTCAAAAAAAAGGTTATATTTAGGTGAAACCTATGGCCAAAATACTATGGGACAAATACCATGGACTAGATTGTCATTAATACCATGCAAAAAACGATTATTAAACCTAATATTGGAATTAATAAAAATAAAAATGGCACATGGTATTGACCCATGGTATTCACCAAAATGGCACATGGTATTGACCCATGGTATTCACCTGGAATGTAGCCTATTTAAATAGGGGAATTAAACCAGCATGTAGCCTATGCTAAGATTCACTAGGACTTTACAAAGTTTTATTATTTAGTGAAAGACTCGCCAAGATCTTACAAGATTTTATAATTGAGTAAAATATTCTAATAAAAATAAAAATGGCACATGGTATTGACCCATGGTATTCACCAAAATGGCACATGGTATTAACCCATGGTATTCACCTAGAATGTAGCCTATTTAAATGGGGGAATTAAACCAGCATGTAGCCTATGCTAAGATTCACTAGGACTTTACAAAGTTTTATTATTTAGTGAAAGACTCGCCAAGATCTTACAAGATTTTATAATTGAGTAAAATATTTGCCATGCGTGGTGAGAGATTTGCCAAAAAATTATATATACATATTATATTATTGATAAAATCGCCTTCCATTTTTCCTATATACCATGGAGATTCGCCCATTTATTATATTTATAAATTTAGGGGGGTTCTTAAAATTTTCCTTGACGGAAACAACATATAAAAAAGTTCGTGGAAGAGTATAGGGACATCTTCACGTCTTGTGGGTACCCTTACACTGTCAGGTCAAACACTCCATCTATTTGACCCTGGTTGCGCCACTACCCAACAGACTGATCTACCAATGCTTTGTTCAGGAGAACGATGAATTAAGAGGTAGATTTAGGAGTTGTTTAAGAAAGGATGCATCAGGCCAATTTCATCACCTTGTGGAATATCGATTGTGTTGGTACAGAAGAAATATGGCACCTAAAGACTCTCTATTGACAATCAAGTGCTGAATAAGATCACTGACTGAAATAGGTATCCAATCCCAAGGATTGTTGAACTTTTGGACCATCTCAATGGGGTCAAATATTTCAACAAGATTGACTTGAAGTCTAGGTACCACTAGGTACCAATTGAACCCTTCGATGTGTGGAAGACTACCTTCAAATCCAAGGAGGTCCTTTTTGAATGACCAGTCATGCATTTCGGGTCTATGAATGCCCCCGTAACCTTCATGTGGTTAATGGGTGACATCTTGTGTAACTTTACCAATTCGTGAGATCCTGATCTTCAGTGAGAGTTCGGAAGAGAACATACACCATATCTGACAGGTCCTCTAAAAATTGCAACAACAAAAATTGTTTGCCAATTTGGAGAAATGCACTTTTGGCATGACCTAGGTTCAATATATGTGGTACATCATTAATAAGTAGGGTTTGCATTGTAAGAAACTTATATACTATAGAGCAATGTTACACATAAAGTATTGCATAAACACAAACAAAGAAAACACATAAAACAATAGAGACACAAATATACATGGTTCACCTAGTTTGGGCTAGTTCCATGTAGAAACAACCAATCCTTTTGTTTATATTTTCCATCAAAATGAAGAGATACAACCTACAACAGATCTGCTATAATTTCCTCTTCACTCTCACGCAGTCTCCTCTCTCTTTCTCACTTATAATACACATGTACGCAGTCGCAATACAATTCCCTCATATATAACGAGAGGTTTCCTTCTAGGGAAAAAACCTTAAATTAAACATAACTTCTACTGTCATATCATTAACCTAATGAATAGATCATATTGACGTGGACGGGTGGACAGTCTTCCTGGGTTATATATCCGACTGAAACAAAGACCTCTAAATAAGGAAGATAATCAGGCTCCACACCCAACATGCATGTGGACCCAACCAAGATATAAGTTATTTGAGATTGGTCAGCCCCAACCACTCTAAGAAAGCTCCGCAACTTTCTAGGTCTTTCCAAATTCTATCATAGGTTTGTGTTGGGATTCTCTCATATCACTTCAAATTTGAGTCAAGTCACCAAGGGCAGAGAGAAATCAAAGTTCTTTTGGTCTGAATGCCGACATATGGCATTTTTCGAGTTGAAGAATCACCCCCTCGTCGCTAGTGCTCACATTATATGCCTTGCAACAACCATTTGGAATTGAGAAATATGCATCTCACTATGCTATTGGTGCAGTTCTTACCTAGCAAGGGAATCTAGTGTCATATCACAGTGAGACACTTTCAGATATAGTTCGAAAGTATCCCACTTATGACAAAGAGATGTATCTATTATGAAGGCTTTCCGACAATGGAATCATTACATTTTGGGGAAGAAAACGGTAATCCACGTAGATCACCAACCCCTACAGTTCATAGAGACACAATGGAAGTTGTAGAATGATCGCCATAAAAAATGATCCACATATCTGCAACAGTTCCATTTGAATATCAAGTACAAAATGGGTAGCACCAATAATGTTTCAAACTATCTTAGCCAACCATCAATCATGTAACTAACCACTATTCTCGACTCTTGTGGACATGAGTCTTCAAAGTGGATGCATCTTTACAAGAGCGATCCAAAATTCAGCGATACCCTCCAAATTCTCCAAGAAGGAAAGAAATTTATAGATTTTCACCTCTAGGGTGCACTGTTATGCCACATCGGATACGTCTATGTTCCTGCAGGTGAGCATTCCAAGATGATTTCAGAAGCGCACTACAATTGGTTCGCTTGATACTTCACTGCCTATGCCATTTCCAAACCAACGATCAAGAAGCAAGGCCTATATACTCCTCTACCTACTCCTAGTTAACCTTGGGAATTCATCTCCATGGATTACATGTTGGACCTTCCTTCTACTAAGCATGGAAACGACTGCATTTTCATTGTCGTCGAAAGATTCTCTAAGATGGCCATTCTCATGGCTTGAAATAAGAGTATCACAACAAAATCAATTGTTAATCTCTTCTTTGAACGAGTGTGGGTACATTTTTGGATCCCATAGTCCATTATCTTAGATCAGGACAACATATTCTTGAGTACATTTTGGTCAAGCCTCTAGTCAATTCTAGATACAAAGCTCACTAAGTCCATGACCTTCCAACCCCAAACTGATGGCCAAATAGAGGTTGTCAACAGGATGATTGTGCACATTTTTCATATGTACAACTCAAAGCATCCATGCACATGGATGAAAGTCTAGCTTATTTCCAACACATCTACAACAATACTCTCCATAGCTCCACTAGCCATATCCCTTTTAAGGCAAGGTTTGGATTCTAGCCACTCTGTCCCATTTATGTGGCCATACCATTTCCATCTACTCAAGCAGATTTGGCTCATGTCCAGTCTGAAGTTGACCAGGCTAATAACTTCATTGATCTCATTCAGCACATCTACCAACAAGTCCATGAGATATTATACTGGGCCAATGCTAAGTAGAAGCAGCGTCATGATCAACATCAAGTGCCACACAAGTTCTAGGTGGGTGATAAAGTTTTGTTAAATTTGCAGAAGGAATGCCTCGATGGTCCCCACTACAAGCTTCACCCACTCTTATATGGTCTATAAGACATCATCAATTTTGTAAGGGAAAATTACTTCAAGCTTAACATTCCATCTTTCCTTAGTTTCCACCCATTATTCAATGTGGATCAGTTGTGACCATAATTTCCTCCATTGTTGGACACATCTGACATCATGGAGCAACTAACACCAACAAAGCTCAACCCAAGTTGCATTGAGTAGGCCACAATTGACAAGATCATGTACACACAGATTAAGAACACTCTCCAACAGAGGATCCAACTATATCGAGTTGTCAAAGACACCAATTCCTTCGCCTAGGCAAGTGGTTCACTAGGGACCAGTCACCAGGTTCAACAGAAATTTCCTCACCTCATGAAGGCTCTACATACAATGGGGAGGGGGGGAACTGATCCAAGTGGATATTGGTGGAAACTCACCTATTCCACCTAGACCTCGAGTCAGTTTCATCTATTTCCTTGATTATTGCAGCATTTACTATTTTTAGTAGTTTCTCGGGTCCTGAATTTCCGGAGTAGTTTTGACCCCCTAAACGGTGTTATTTTGAGGTCCACAACATGCCCGTTGCCGTAGGAATGGAATTGTGGAAAATCATCTAGTACTTAGAGAGATATTTCCAATGAGGTATCGTATGTGCTAAACATAGATCCTGTGACCAAGTTACAACCCCGGAAAGTTGGCTGCCCAACTAACCCCAATGGGGCCCACAAAATCTTGGTTTTTCATATCCTTAGGTTAGGGTTTTGGTTGTTTATGGTTTTCCCTTGTTTTTCAATAATAAAAAGGCCCTTGAGGTTCATTGTCACACAGTTCAAAGGCATGTAGCCACCAAATTTCTTTTCAGAGATAAGATATCATCGCCCAAGCTAGTTTATTTCCATTTTGTATGTAAGAATATTTCAATTTTTTTTATATTAATGAAATTAATTTTAATTTCCGTTGCATTTATGTGTTTATGTGTATATCTGTATTTTGTTGCATTCTTGCATAAGTTTGTATCAGTGGTATTAGAGCGGTTTTCTCTTTCTTTGTTTTTATTTTTCATATTATCAACAAGGTCAGCGTATAAGGAGTTGGGAGCAAGGGAAAGGCACCCCAAAACTACAATACAAATAACAAATCCAAGGCCGAGAAACCCAGGACAACCTGCTGAAGCCTCAAGTAAAGAACAATACCATGAAGACAATTAAGGACACAGGGAAATGGTGTGAGTTCCATAAGAGACCCACTCACAACAGAAGTGAGTGCCGGGCCAAGCAATCACTGGTGGTCGAGTTGAAGGATTTCGAATCACATGCATGTTCCAACTGTGAGTCACAAAATGACAAGGGGAATGACAAAGGGAAGCCGATTATTGATGCGGAGCCTAGTTCCACTGTTTCCACCACCAAGATTCAGAAGGTTGAGCTCGAAGAAATAAAGGAGAGGGAGTGGATCTTCCACTCACAAATGTGGGTGAAGGGTTCTCCGTTGTAGCTCATTGTCGACAGCGGAAGCCAAAAGAACCTCATTTTTGTAGAGGTCATGAAGTGGTTGGGCCTACTAACAACACCACACCTGCAACCATAAACCGTTGGGTGGCTTCACCAAGGGCGAGATCTCCATATCAGCCAATAGTGTCACCTTCCCTACAACATTAATCCCTTCACAGATGAGGTATTGTGTGATGTTGCTACTCTTGAAGTTTTTGATGTATTATTAGGCCAACCATACTTGTGGAAGCCTTTGGCTATGTTTGAATTTAGGCCTCACACTATCATTATTTAGTTGGGAAATAAGTTATACACGATACCGGAGGTAGCACCACCTACCTCCATCTCCTTGATCTTTGAGAAGCAATGCAGCAAGATCATTTCCTAGACAAGGAAATTTGTCTTCCTTATGATTCATCCTCGAGGAAAGAAGAAGATTGTGGCCGCATCCACAACCTCTAATCAAGTTTCCTCCACACGACAGCAGTAGCTGGACAAGGTCATGGAAGAGTATAGGGACATCTTCATCTCACCCGTAGGGGTACCCATACACTGTCAAGTAAAGCAACCCGTACACTATCAAGTAAATCACTCTATCGATTTCACCCTGGGTGTGCCGCTACTTAACAGACTGATATACCGATGCTCTGTTATGCAGAACATAAAAATTAAGAGGCATATTTAGGAGTTTTTGTATAAATGACACATCAATCCAAGTTCATCTCCTTTTGGAAGCCCAAACGTGCTGGTACAAAAGAAAGATAACAACTGGAGGGCTCGCTATTGATTTTCGAGTGCTAAATAAAATCACTGTACGAAATAGGTATTGAATCCCATGGATTGATGACCTTTTGGACCAACTTAAGGGGGCAAAATATTCCAGCAAGATTGACTTGAAGTCTGGGTATCACTAGGTACCAATTGAACCCTTCGATGTGTGGAAGAATTCCTTCAAATCCAAGGAGGGCCTTTTCGAATGGATGGTCATGCCTTTCGGGTTGAGGAATGCCCCTGCAACCTTCACGCGGCTAAAGGGAAGACAGATTGCAACCCTTTACCCGCTCATTCATGATAGTGTACCTAGATGACATCCTGATCTTCAACCAGAGTTGGGAAGAGCACATACACCATATCTGACAGGTCCTCCAAACCTTGCGACAATACAAATTGTCTGCCAATTTGGAGAAAGGAACTTTTGGAATGACCCAATTTCAATTTCAATTTGAATAGGGTGTGCATGTGGACCATGCCAAGATATAATTTATTCTCAATTGGCCAACCCCAACCACTCTAATAGAGCTTTGCATATTTCTAGGTCTTGCTAACTTATCTTGCAGATTTGTGTTGGGATTCTCTCATATCACTTGGCCTTTGATTCAAGTCACCAAGGGTGGAGTGAAAGAAAATTTATTTTGGTTTGAATCCAAACAGAATACGATTGAAGATTTGAAGCATCGCCTCTGCTTCCACTAGTGCTCACATTACTAGACCTGCAAAAACCATTGAAATTGAGACAAACACCTTCGACTATGCTATTGGTGCAGTTCTTACCCAACAAGGGCATCCCGTGGAATATCACAGTGACACACTTTCAGATGTAGTCTAAAAGTATCCCACATATAAAAAGAGATGTATTCTATTATGGAGGCATGCTGACAATGGAAGCATTGCATTTTGGGGAAGGTATACAGACACAAGGGAAGTTGCAGAATGATCGCCATCATAAATGATAACTAATCTAAAATAGTTTCATTTTAACATCAAGTACAAAAAGGACAACACCAATAATGTTGCAAACTTTCTCAGTCGACCACCAGTCATGGTGCTGACCACTCTGCTCGACTCTTGTGGACACAAGACTTCAGGGTGGCTACATATTTACAAGAGCGATCTAGAATTCGATGAAACCTACCAGATGCTCTTGGAAGGAAAGCAAGTTCCATATTTTCACCTCAATGGCACATTGTTATGCCACATGTGATACCTTTGTGTTCCTATAAACGAGCATGCCAAGATGATTTGGGAAGCGCACTACAGCTAAGTCATTGGACACTTCACGATAGAGAAAACAATGACACTATTGTAAAAGCATTTTTATTGCCCAAACCTTTGAAATATGTTGGGAAATACATCGGATCCTACACTACCTGTGCCATTTCCAAACCAACAATAAGTAAACAATGCCTATATACTCCTCTTCCTAGTCCTAGCTGGCCTTGGGAATCCAACTCCATGGATTACATGTCAGGCCTTCCTTCTACTAAGCATGGAAATGACTGTGTGTTCGTGGTCATCAACAATTTCTCTAAGATGGCCATTATGGTGGCCTGCAAAAAGTGTATCACAACAAAATCCACTACTATGCCTTCTTTGACCAAGTGTGGGTACATTTTTGGATCCAATAGTCTATTATCTCAAATCGAGACAACAGATTCCTGAGTACATTTTGGTCAAGCCTCTAGTCAATGTTGGATACCAAGCTCACTAAGTCCATGACCTTCCACCCCCAAATTGATGCCCAAACAGAGGTTGTCAACATGATAATTGTGCACATATTGTACATGTACAACTCAAAGCATGCATGTAGATGTGATGAAAACTCCCCTATGTCTAGCATAGCTACTATAGAGCTCTCCATAGATCCACTGGCCACAAGCATTTTCAGGCGGGGTAGGGGTTCCAACCATTATGTCCCATTGATGTGGCCATGCCATTTGGAGCTACTCAATTAGATTTGGCTTATGTATAGTCTGAAGCTGAATGGGATAACAGATTCATTGAGTGCATTCACCACATCTACCAGCAGGTCCATGACATATTGGACAAAGCCAATGCTAAGTATAGTAATCATCATGATCAACATCGAGTGCCACACAAGTTCCATGTGGGTGACAATGTTTGGTTACATTTGCAGAAGGAGTGCCTCATTGGGCCCCACCACAAGCTTCACCCACTCCGATATGGGTTGTACACCATCACCAAGGTTGTAGGGGAAAAATCTTGGAGCTCAACATTCCATCATTCCTTGGTATGCACTTAGTATTTCATGTGGATCGGTTCCGATTATACATTCCTCCATTGTTGGACACATTCGACGTCGTGGAGTAGCTGACACCAACAAATCTCAACCCAAGTTGCATTGAGCAGCTCACAACTGATAGGATCATGGGAACACATATTAATAACACTTTCCAGTAAAGGATCCAACTATATCGAGTTGTCAAAGTAGACTAACTCATTCACAAGGGAAAGTGGTTCACTAGGGATCAGGTTCAACTGAAATTTCCTCACCTCATGGAGGCTCTGCACGAAATGGGGACCATTTATTCCTAAGGGGGAGGACTGATCCAGGTGGATATTAGTGGTAACCCACCTATTCCACCCAGTCCTCCAGTTAGTTTCGTATGTTTCCTTGATTATAGCAACATTTATGACCCCAATGGAGATCATATGACCAAGTTATGACCTCGAGAAGTTGGATGCCCAACTAACGCCAATGGAGATCATATGACCAAGTTATGACCCTGAGAAGTTGGCTTCCCAAATAAACCCAATGGGGTCAACAAATTCTTGGCATTTCATGTCCTGGGGTTAGGGCTTTGGTTGTTTAGGGTTGTCTCTTGTTGTTAAATAGTAGAAATTCCCTTGAGCCTTATTGTTACACAATCTAGAGGCATGTAGCTACCACATCTCTTCTCAGAGATAAGCTACCAACACCGATTTAGTTTATTTACTTTCTGTATGTAAGAATATTTTAGTTATTTGATATTAATGAAATGAAGTTTTATTTTTGCTGAATTTCTATGTTTACGTGTATATCTGTATTTTGTTGTGTTCTTGCATAATTCCAGATTAGTGGTACTAGAGCGGTCTGCTATTTTTCTTTTTTTCTTTGCATGTCCCCAATGAGGTCAGGATATAAGGAGCTAGGGCTCGAACTGGGTGAAGCTCTGCAATATCAGCCTCGCAAACCCTGATGACCTCTGATGGTAGAAGAAAATAAAGACAAGGGGGCAAGAGATCCTTTTAAAATATTTCTCAAGGAATCCCTCGAGTGCCAGAGGAATGCAATGATGGATAAATTTTCCCAGATGCTTCAGCAGCTACACACAGGTGATGCATCTTCATCCAACAACCACTCTGGAGGTGCCACGCCTTTTAAGGTACAATCTAACTTTGACATTCCCATATTTGAAGGCCAGATAAATGCACATGTCGTAGATAGATGGTTAAATTTATTGGAAGGATATTTTTCAGTTCATGACTTTTCCAATCAGGAAAAGATTATTTTTTCACTCCTCAAAGTGGTCTCACATGTCAATGACTAGTGGTAAACCTACTATGAACAAAAGGATGTTGGCATTAAGGGTGATGTGATTTCCTTGATGACAACCTAATTGATGAGTTGTCCTTTGATGGAAACCTACTTGATGAAGATGTCAATAGGATGTGTCTACATATGATAGAGAATTTGGTCAAAGGCATAACAGTGTTGAGACAGAGATATGATAAATAAGAAGTTTCAAGAAGTATACGCAGGTTCTATTGAGAAAATCCGTGTACACATGCGAGTATGGAGAAGAAAAGGTGCATATATTTTTTGCACCATGGTATTCTAAATACGAAGGGTCCTTACCATGGTATTTCTTCGTCGTATTGAGCCCAACAACAAATGTTTTGATCCTGTCTAAGAAACATCAACCGGAGTATAGTTTTGACCTATGTTATTGGCTAAGGGATAAGCTATATAAGGAGTTGAAGATCAAAGAGGTATATGTGTCCAAGTGATGAATAATTTATGAATAGTTAGATCTGAAGAAAATATGCATGTAATGGGATGTTGATGTTTTCCTTAATATAAAACTAAGTATGCACCTATGAATTTGATGATGGATTAGATCCAATAGATTTGAGATCACAATCTTGATTATGCGCTGATTTGATCTATGTTGGTAATATCTTGACGCATAATTTTTCTATGTATGTCCAAAGCTAGGTATGTGTGAAGTTCTGTAATACAATGAATTTTTTGTGCCAGTAAATGTCAATCTATACATAGTTTTTATAGCCTGAAAGGTGTGTACACACGCGAGTGTGATACTGGTAAGTCGTGTATCTATTCTGATCTATACAAAGCACGTACATAAATTAGGGTTTTGATGAAAATGATGTTTGATCAGTTTAATTATTCTTGTTGTATTTTCTATTGTGTATCAGTGAAGTCGTCTTGATGATCTGGGCTTAACAATAATGTTTGAAAGATGAATTGACTGAATGAAGAATGTTGAAGTTACTTGTTGTTTTTTATTGAAGATTAGTGAAGGTTCTGTGGTTGTTTCAGAATGATGTAGTAAAATTGTATATGATTCATTATTTATTTCAAAGTGAGAGTGGTTCAATTTTCAGAATTCAGTGGTTTAGTATCTATACGTAGGTATGCTTCATGCAAAGTACGTACACACGTGGGTTTGCTACTATAAAGTAGTGTATATATTTTGACATATGGTTGATCATTGTTTGCAGAAACAACATCTGGTTTCTGTGATGTGCAGTTTGTTGATTGGTATTTTGGTTACAATGATCTCACTATTCTGGTTGTTTAAGTTTGGGTTTCAGTTGATTGATTTAGTTTTAGTTGATTTGGTAATTGGGTTTCAGTTGATGGTTGATTCAGTTGGGTTGGAGGTTGGTTGTTTCAGATGGTGATTGAGTGATTTATTGTAGAGATTAGTTTCAACTTTGATATTTGGTTTTGGGCTTAAATGTTGGTGGTGGGTCTAGTTTGAAAATTTGGTGAAACGTGGCCTACAATTTGTGATGTTTTGTAGCAGGTGGATCTAGTATGAAATTGATGAAATGTGGTATGTAGAGGTGTTGAGGGTTGGAGCCTTCAATGTGGGATTTGAATCTTCCTTCCACTCGTAGATGGTAAATCAGATCAGGGGGTTGGAGCACCCTTCTAGTGGGTGTCGGTAAATGAGATTAGGGGGTTGGAGCTCCCTTCCAGTAGGAGCTGGAGAGTGAGCTAAGGTTGTAGACTTATGTAGGTGGGTTCCTGTGTGCTAGTATGATTTTGCACCAGTACACGATTATAATTTTTTCTTCTTTATATTAAAAATAAGACAGAGATGACAACAACGATGGTTTTTTCCCACATTAGATTTCCACCTTAAATATTGGTGTTCAGGTGTGATGGTTTATTTCTTTTTATTCACATGGTTACTGTTTATTTAATTCTTAATGAAGTACTAATGCACTGAATCAAGATAAATAGAAGATGAATTAATTGATAAATAAGTTTAAAGGATATAAACTAGTTCTATGAATAACAATGACGTACACATTGTAGGTTTTAACCCCATACAAAAATTACCTGCATATGAATTCTAAAACACAAAAAATAAACGATGCGAGAGCATAACACATAAAACACATATACACGGAGATTTCCCCTGGATCCCAAAACCGGGACTACCAGCTTGATTTTTCATTATTTTCCTTTCAATGTTACAATACATATTTATACATGCTGAAGCATCCAATACCATGGATCGAAAACCATCGCATCTAATACCATCGACCGAAAACCATCGCGTCCAACACCATGGATCGAAAACCATCGCGTCCAAAAAACATGTGCGAAAATCATGCACAATACCATAGGTGGGTCCGCCCAACCTAACATAGGGTTCAAAACCAAAATTTTCCGCGGCGCTGCCCCGAACCCCATAAAGTGGGGTTACGGGTGCCCTTCAAATCCCCTGTTAGCTACGTGGAAAGAATATAACACAACCCAACACACATGCAAGTTCCCTTGAGTAAATTCATGTACATAAATCAGGATGTTAAATTGAAAATTTTATTGATTTGAAAATACTGATTCACCCCCCACCCCTCTCAGTATTTTTCCCAACAATTGGTATTAACGAAGGTCCTTCAGAAGAAGATTTATCACTTGAAGGAGATTCGTCAAGACAATGGGTAAAAAGCAAAAGAAGAAAGTAACTTAAAAGAAGAATACATCTCAAAGAATTTGCGAGAGTGAAGATTTTATTTTAGATGGAAGAAAATATTCAGATTCAGAATCACCTCGCTTTGTATTAATACAGAATGAAGATGATCAAGAAAAAGAATTATCAAATGCGTATTTTTGTTCCACTTGTGATCCATTTCCCTATTCATGTAATATTGAAGATAGTGAATATGACAGTGAATCAATTGAATTTTCCCTTATGGGTAAAAGTAAAAGAAATCTAATGGCCCTAGAAGTAGAGGTTAAAAGGTTAAAAGGCTCATAAATAAAATTAGAGATTGGAAAAATCTATTTGATAAAAAATAATGTACCTACAAAGATGATATTACCAAGTTAGATATTGAGTAGCAATAGGGAAACAAAATAAGGAAGTAATGCAAGGAAAATGAAGATCAATGTCAAAGGTTGCAAGATGAAGTAACATCATTAAGAAATCAAGTGAATGAAAAGGATACAACAACCAAGGAACTTAAAGGAAGAACCAGTTACTGTGAAGGACTTGAAGCAGAAATCATTTCTCTCAAACCGAATCTTGAAAAGTAAAAAAAACGATATGAGGAGACTCTTCAAGTAATCGAAGAACAAGGAAACATGTTTAAGAAGGAAATAATTGAGTTAAGAACTCAATTGGAAAATACTAGAAGTGAAAAAGATGTTGAGGTAAATATTATAGAAGGTAAGTTAACAAAAAAGGATAAGCAATTTAGAGAGTTCAGGATAGCTCAAAAATATTAGACAATATACTTAGCAATCAAAGATCTCCCTCCATCAAATTTGGTCTTGGATTTGTTGAAAATGAAAAAGAAGAATCTAGCTCAAAAGCTAATTTAGGTGGATATTGGTGGACGGGGGGTGAATGTGGATCCAGCTAAGATCCAAGTCATTTGGGATTGGCTAGCCCCAATCACTCTGATAGAGCTCTGCAGCTTTCTGGGTCTTGCCAGTTTCTACCACAGGTTCATGTTGGGGTTCTCTCATATCACTTGGTCCTTAAGTCAAGTCACCAAAGGAGGAGCGAAAGAAAAATTCTTTTGGTCTGAATCTCAACAGAAGGCATTCACAGAGTTGAAACATCGCCTCCGCTTTGCACCAATGCTCACATTACCAAACTTTCAACAACCATTTGAGATTGAGATAGATGCCTCTGACTATGCTATTGGGGTAGTCCTTACTCAGCAGGGGCATCCAATGGCATATCACAGTGAGACACTTTCAGACATGGTTCGAAAGTATCCCACTTATGATGTATTCCATTTTGCAGGCCTGCCGACAATGGAAAAATTACATTTTCTGGAAGGAAACAGTCATCCACATAGACCATTGACCTATGCAATTCATATAGATGCAAGGAAAGTTGCAGAATGATTGCCATTAGAAGTGGTCCACATACCTGCAATAGTTCCATTTGAATAGCAGGTACAAGAAGGGAAGCATAAATAATGTTGCAGACTTCCTCAGCCAACCATCGATCATGGCGTTAACTACCGAGCTCAAGTCTTGTGGGCACGAGACTTCTGATTGGCCATTTCTCTACAAAAGTGACCTAGAATTCAGCCACACAGACCATATGCTCTTGGAGGGTCAGCAAGTTTCAAGTTTTCACCTCCAAGATGCTCTATTATGCCATATGGGACACCTTTGTGTTCCTTCAAACAAGCATACGAAGATGATTTGGGAAGTGCATTATAGTCGGTCTGCTGGGCATTTTGGGGTCGAGAAAATCGTGGCAGTACTACAGAAGTATTTCTATTGGCCGAATCTTCAATAGGATGTCGGGAAGTACATCAGATCTTGCACTGCCTACGCCATCGCCAAACCAACCATTAAGAAGAAAGGTCTCTATACTCTGCTGCATACCCCTAGTTGACCTTGGGAATCCATCTCCATGGATTACATGTCAAGCCTTCCTTCTTCTAAGCATGGAAATGACCGTTTTTTTGTGGTTGTCGACTGATTCTTGAAGATGGCCATTATGGCAGTCTGCAAAAAGAGTATCACAGTAGAAGCCACTACTAAACTCTTCTTTCAACGAGTGTGGGTACACTTTGGGATCCCATAGTCTATCATCTCAAATTAGGACAACAGTTCCTTAGTACATTTTGGTCCAGTCTCTAGTCGATGCTAGACACAAAGCTCATTAAGTCCACAACTTTCCATCCCAAAACTGATGGCCAGATAGAGGTCGTCAATAGGATGATTGTACACATTTTGCGCATGTACAACTCAAAACATCCACACACATGGGATGAGAGACTCCCCTATGTCTAACATAGCTGCAATCGGGATCTCCACAACTCGACTAGCCACAACCCTTTTCAGGTGGGCTTGGAATTCCAGCCAATATGTCCCATTAATGTGGCCATACCAGTTGCGGTGACTCAGGGAGATTCGACTCATGTCCCATTCAAATCCGACAAGGCAAATAACTTCATTAAGAATATTCAACACATTCGCCAATAGGTCCATGACATATTGGACAAAACCAATGCCAAGTACAAGCAGTGAGATGATTAGCATCGGGTGCCACACAAGTTCTAGGTGGGCGACAAAGTTTGGCTACATTTGCAGAAGGAGCACCTCGCTGGGCCCCACTGCAAGATTCACCTACTTCAATATGGGCCATACACCATCACCAAGGTTGTGGGAGATAATTATTTTGAGCTCAACATTCTCCCATTCCTTAGCTTGCACCTAGTGTTTAATGTGGATTGCCTTCAACCATACTTTCCACCATTACTAGAAATATCCGACATTGCAGAACAACTCACACCAACAGAGTTAAATCCAGATTGCATGGAACAAGCAGCAACTGACCGGATCATGGACACACAGATCAAGAACACTCTCCACTAGAAGATCCAACTGTATTGAGTTGTCAAAGCAGGCCAACTCCTTCACTAGGGCAAGTGACTCACTAGGGACCAAGTTTAGCAGAAGTTTCCTCATCTCATGGAGGAACTCAACGCAATGGGGACCATTTCTTCCTAAGGGGGGAGGAATGATCCAGGTGGATATTGGTGGCCACCATCCAATTCCACGTGGGCCCCCACCATTGTTCTTTCATTTTTCCAGTTTCCTTAATTGTAGCATAGTTTAATATTTTAGCAGTTTTTCAGGTCCTAAACTTCGAGAGCCATTTTGGGGCTCTAAACAACGTTTTTTTGGCAATCTACAACAAGAGACTATTTGTAAGTCATTTTTTACATCATAGTCCTCAGAGATATCTTTCCAACAGGGTATCATATGCGTCAAACGAAGATAATATGACCAAGTCACGACCCTGGGAAGTTCGCTGCCCAACTAACCCCAACAGGGCCCATAACCTCTTGGTGTTACATCTCCTCAAGTTAGGGTTTTGGTTGTTTAGGGTTTGATCTTATTGTTCAATAATAAAAAGGCCCTTGATCCTCATTGTAATGCAGTTCAGAGGGATGTTTCCACCACATCTCTTCTTAGAGATAAGTTACCATTGCCAAGATAATATCATTTCCATACTGTTTGTAAGCATATTTCATTATTTGATATTAATCAAAGGAACTCGTTTTATGCTGCATCTCTATATTTATTGTTATATCTGTGATTTATTGCGTTCATAAAGCTATTAAAGAAAATTCTGAAAAACCGGATAAAGAAGTGAACAGTCAATCAATCCAACAACCAAAGAAAGAAAATTTTCAAAGGAAATCATTTTCTCTTAACTATAGAGGTAAAAATCAAAAGAATGTTGAATGTTTTACCTATCATAACTTTGGACATGTTGCAGCCATCTGCAGAAGAAAATTTTTTCAATCTCAAGAAAATAGTCACTTCTCAACAATATCATCTTCTAGGCATAAAGGATGGTTTTATGGGTATTGGTTTTCTCGTAACTCGTTTGGGTATAAATCCACTGATTACAGGTCTAGCATGCAGAAAAAAACCAAGAGATGGGATAAGTTCCAACACATGGGTAAAAGGTGCAAACATATTTAGAGGAAGAAGGAACATCAATCACAAACATAGGGAAAATTGACCCTACAACAGTCGATTGTTCTAAAATTTTACTTCTCACAATGGTTGTAGAAGAGATGTGAGCTACATGACGTCATGAGAACATGAGATGATTATTAGGTCCTCAGGATCAATGATGTAGGGGGAGTAATACATGCTTTCTCTTGATGATGTTTCGCATGACTATTTTTTCTTATGCTATTGACAATGCATCTAGTGTAATAACAATAAACAAGAACATTCACTATAGGTAGAGGGGGAGCTAAAGTTATGAAATTTCAACATTTCACTTTCTATACATGGATCCTCTGAAGACAAGTTGTGTATATGCAAGTTCTAAGATGAACAACCACATATGTTTTTCTTTGATGAAGAAACAATGAGTCAGCCTCAGGAAAAGGATCTAATATGCTCTAGACAATTATTATTTGGCTTTCCTATTCTTATGGTTGATGATTACAATTTTTTTATGATATTTAGAAGTGCTTTTGGCTTTTATAAGTTTTTAATGCCCCGATGGATAATTGATTGATGAAGATACTTTTGATGTCCTAATTGATGGATGAGTTGATGTGATATGATCTAACAGTTAACAACTAGCACAGGTTCAAGGGGAGCATTTTCTATGCTTCTAATAATGCATTGTTGGCATTATGTTTTCTTTGGAAATCCTTGGTATGTAATGATGCTTATCAATGGTGATGATGCTTATGTCGCTAAAGTGTTTAAATGATGCATCATGTTATGTTGTGGTCATAAGTTGCCTATGGCGTTTCTAAGACATGGTTATTGATATGTTATTGCTATATCTGATGTATGATACTTATATATTTCTAGAGCCAAATAGTTTTTATGATAACACTGATCATATTTATGGATGCTTCTTTTGATGATGCATATAGTGCATATGTCATGAATTCAAGGAGATAAACAAATATTGAGCATACAATCTCATTATTTGATGATGATAAAGGTTACTCATTACTTTTATGTTGTTGTCATTATGCTTTCAAAAATGCATAAATTACATATGGTGTAGTTGTGGATGCGGATTCCTATAGTGCTTGGCTCTCACATTGTATATTGTTTAAGGATTGTTGCATTTCGTGGTATCAAGGAGATGAGTTATAACAAAATTTGACAAATGTTGGTGAGCTCATGGTTTTCTTTTCTCATTGATGAGAACCTAGATACATACTGCTATCCCTATGATGGATGCATTATAGATAAGGATCTTATGGATGATTACTTAAGTTGCACGTTGATGAAGTGATGTTGGTATGATAGTTCTTCTTGCATGAAGAAAACCGGCCAAGAGAATGGTGTTACTGTAGGTTTAAGGAAGACATGGCATACATAGTCACATATTGATGATGTTAAGGAATGATGATATGCTTGTTGATATATGCACGAGTTGCTAATCATGATTGATTTGTATCAGATGCGGGATGTTAGAAAAATCCCTAGTGATGATACATGTATGATATGTTGGAGGTTGTTGTGCAAAGAAGATGTAGTTCATTCTATGATTATGTGGTGATGATGTTGTTTTCATGGATGATGACTATGGTTCTTACACATGTACATGATATGATGCGAATGGTTTTGTGAAGATATGGTTATTACTGCTATATCTACTAGATGATACTTGGAGACATGGCATATGCTTGGTTGATGCATGAAAAGCTGTGATTTGATGAACATGGATTAAGCCTTTTTCTACTAAGGGAAAGACAAAGTTGGCCTTGATGAGGTCACGAGGATGAGTTGAAAGAAGACCTATATGAAAATTTTATGCTGCATATTTGGTCACAGGTTGATGATATTAAAACTACATTGTCTTATCTTGCGAATTGATTATGGAAATGTATAGGTTAGTGTTCTTAGTGCTGCTGACAAATGCTTCAGATCGTGTATGGTATATGATCGTTGCTGATTACTATCCTAGTCTTATTGAGGTTAGTTTCCTTGTTTATAAATGTCATATCTATCATTTAATGTAAAGATAATGTAAATAGATATGATGTACTCATTATCAAATTTAGTCATATATGGACTATCGTGGTCAAGTCCTTTTTGGACATGTGATGTAATTTGTACCCCACTGTGCTTGGGAAGTTGATGTAATAATTATGTCAAATATGTAAACCAATTGTGACTGGGTGATTGATGTAAGTTTGAATCCTTGGTGATAGGACAAGTCATATGAGTCATAGAGTCATGTACTTCATTCTACATCCTTCAGAAATTTTAGAATGTGCTCAGGGGGAGCATGGCCAGTCTTTAGTATTCATTCTCAACAGTTCATGTTATACAACCAGCTCACAGAATAGAAGAAAGAGATATATCATCAACTTAAAAAGTAGCTTCTTTGAGGAGGAAACCTCCTTTATATTACACAAATGAAAAATTCTTGGATGATACAAATGACAAGACCTCCTTTCTATATAGAGGAGTCTAAGGGGTCACAATATAATCAGAGATGCCATAATGTGAGGGCACAAAAATAAAAATAATGTGATTCTACGGGGCACAATAATAAAAATATGGAGACAACATGGGCACAACAATAACAATAAGGGGCTACAATGACAATAATAATAAGGGAATGCACTAGTATTATAGGGAGCTAACATGCCCCTCTCCTTAAAAAAAGTGTTTCCTCAACGCTTGAGTAGTTATGAATGCTTTTGTATAAAATTATCATCCTCCCATGTGGAATCTTCAGCGGGTAAGTTCTTCCACTTGATGAGATACTCTGAAATTGATCGATTTCGTAGTTATCAAGTTGTTGTTTCTGTGACTGCTTCAAGTTCCAATATTATTTTTCCTTCCTCGTCAAGTTCTAGAAATATTGTTTGAATAGGGAGCTTGTCACCTATAACCTTATTTAAGCATGAAACATGGAAAACTAGGTACACTCGGGAAGATGTAGGAAGCTCCACTTTGTATGCCAGAGTACTAATCTTTTGCAACACCTTGTATGAACCATAATACTTTGGTGATAATTTATTATCTTTCTTAGCCTGCTTGAGGGACATTTGTTTGTATGGTTGTCGTTGTAGAAATACCCCGTCACCTACATCAAAAATTCTTTCGCAACAATGTTGATCTGCCTATTGTTTCATTCTATTTTGCGCCAAAGTGAGGTTATCCTTTAAGAGTTGGAGAACTTGTTGTTGATGCTTGATGTGATCTTCCACTTCTTGACACTTAGATTTTTCACTTAAATATGATGTTATGGACGGTAGATGATATCCATAAAGTGCCATAAATGGGTTCATTTTTGCTGCAGTGTGCAAGGAAGTGTTATACCAAAATTTAGCCAGAGGCAACCATTTGACCCATTGTGTTTGTTTATCATGTACAAAGAAATGAAGATATCCTTCCAAATATTTGTTCACTATCTCATTTTTCCCATCAGATTGAGGATGATAAGATGAGCTATGAGCTAACTGAGTACCTAGACAAGAAAATAATTCTATCTAAAAATTTCCAATGAAATTGGGATCTCTGTCACGTAGAACAATATTTAGGTTTTTATGTAGCTTTTGAGTTGTTTCCATAAATGCAATAGCAACTGTACTGGCCTTAAATGGATGATATAATGCACAAAAGTGTGCATACTTGGTAAGTCCATCAGCTACCACCATGATGACACTCTTTCCTTCGGACTTGGTTAAACAAGTGATAAAATCCATTGAAACCTCCTCCCAACATTGAATTGGAATGGATAAAGTTTGTAATAGACTTGGGGTCCTAATTATCTCAACTTTATTTTGTTGGAAAACCAAACATTCTGCCACAAATTTTTGAAGACCAGATTTAAGGCCATCCCAAAAAAATTACTTCTTAACCCTGTGGTAAGTTTTTAGAAATCTTGAGTGCCCTCCTAAGAGAGAGGTGTACAATTCCAGAAGAATCTTTTGTTTGACTTGGGAATTCTTACATAGGTATAAGCGATGTTTGTACCATAATGAATCACGTTTCTAGCTAAATGTATCAGATGTACTTGGATCTTGCTGCAAATTTTGAATGAGTTCCCACACTTCTTTGTCATTATTCCATTCATCCCTTTCTTCGTTTGTCCAATCTGGTTGGATAATAGAAATGGCACAAAACAATGCTTCCACATCCTCATCCTTTCTTGAGAGTGCATCTGCAACAACAGTTTTCTTCCCTTTTTTTGTAGATTTCTTCAAAGTCATAATCCAAATCTTTGTGACCCATTTTTGTTGCTCTTCTGAAGATAATATTTGTTCTAAAAAGTATTTAAGACTATCATGATCCCTTTTGTGTAAATACTTTCCTTTGATTGGAAAAATTTCGAAAGCAATGGGTCTTTCTTCTTACATTAAAACAACAACAATTCCATTTCCTGAGGCATCACATTCCACAACAAAGGTTTTTGTGAAGTCTGGCATAGCTAAGACTGGTTCTTGGCACATTGCCTCTTTAAGATGTTCAAATGCCTTCGTTGCTTCTGGAGTCTAAGAAAATGCATCTTTCTTCAGTAATGTTGTTAGAGGCACTTGTATTATCCCATAATTCTTAACAAACTTGTGATAATACACTGTCAACCAGAGAAATCCTCACAGATGCTTTATGGATGTGGGGATTTTCCATTCCTTAATGGATTTAATTTTTCTAGGGTCTACCTTAACACCTTCATGAGATACAATATGAGCCGGATATTCCACCTCTTGTACTACAAAGAAACATTTGGAGGTTTTTGCATATAATTGTTTCTCCTCCAATAGTTTGAGAACCTTGTCAATACGTTGAACATGATCCTTCCAAGACTTGTTGTAGATTAGCGTATCATTAAAAATAATAAAACAAAGTTTATAAGGAAGGGTTTGAAAATGGAATTCATCAAACCTTGAAATGTAGGTGGTCCGTTGGTAAGCCCAAAAGGCATGATCGAAAATTCATAATGACCCTCATGAGTTCTAAATGTTGTTTTGGGAATGTCTTCAGTCTTCATTCTAATTTGATGATATCTTGCACGAAGATCCAACTTGGTGTAGTAAATTGCTCCATGCAATTCATCCAATAATTCATCAACCACAAGAATGGGAAATTTATCTTTAATAGTGAGCTTGTTGAGCTCCCTATAATCCAGACACATGCACCATGATCCATCCTTCTTGTGCACCAATACTACTGGATTAGAGAAATAACTTTGACTAGGTTGAATTATACCAACCTCTAGCATTTTTGTAAACATACGTTCAATTTCACTCTTTTGGGCATAAGGATATCTGTAAGGCCTAATGTTTGGAGGAAAACTTCCTGGAATCAATTGAATATCATGATCATGATCACGAATAGGTGGGAGGCCTTTGGGAGTCTCAAATACCTTGGAATGATTGTCTAATACTTTTTGGAGATCTGGAGAAATAGATGATTTCGATGTGGGAACCTCTAGTGAACATAATTGTGCAATTACACCTCGTTTTTATTTATTTAGAAGATTTTTTCATGCCGTTAGATATGATTATATTTCATGCTTTACCTGCGATATCCCTTAATTCAAATTCATTTCCTTCTGAAAAAAATTCAAGAAAATATCTTGAAAATTAAAAGCTAGCGTACCCAAAGATTGCAGCCATTGGAATCCTAGTACACCATTAGCACCACCCATTGGAATGGAAAGCATTGGACTATTCAATACATATTATACCATGGATAGCTTGATATTATGGAACTTTCTAGAGCAATTTATGGTTCCTCCATTTGCAAACATCACTTGACACTGAGGTGTTGGAAATATGAATAAATTCAATTCCTTGGCTTAATCTTACAATGAATAAAATGATGGGTACTTCCCGAATAAATCAACACTATTACCTTTTTCTTCTTGATATGTCCTTCTACCTTGAGAGTTTGAGGAGTGGTAATTCCGGCCAATGAATTACAAGATATGGTCATATTCATTTCTACTTTCTCTAGGGTTTGTTCCTAGTGTATATCCTCTTCTTTTGACATTTCTTGTTTCTTTTCTTCCTCCTCTTCACATTCTATGTAAAATAATTTCTTCTCAGCACACTTATGACCTTTAGTGTATTTTCTATCACAACTATAACAAAGCATTTTTTATGTTTTTTCTTCCAATTGTTGTGGTGTCAACTTTGTAGGTTGTGGAAGGCTAGGGGCAAAAACACTTCCATCTTTATAGTTGTGAGTGCTAGGCTTCCTTGTTACCATAATTTTGGTTTCAATTTTCCTTGCCAACTTGAATGCCTTCTCCAATGAATCAGGTTCCCAAAGGCGAACCTCATGTTGGATGTTATCCTTTAAATTCCCTATGAACAAATCAATCCTATACTCCTCTGGAATATATTTTATCCTTATATTCAATTTTTGGAAGTCCTCAATGTACTCCACCATTTAACCCTTTTGTTTGAGATATATGAATTGGCTAAAAAAGGTGTTTCTTTTTGTATCCTCATAATGTGCTATCATTTCCTCCATAAAAATTGACCGAGTGATAATTTTTTTACGAGAACAAATCCATCGATACCATACAAACTAATTTGGTTCCAAATATAAAGTTTTAATGCGTACCTTTTGAGTGTTTTGCACATTATCGAGATCGAAATATTGTTCCATCTGTAGTATCTGTGTTACAGGATCCTTGCCATAAAAATTCCTCATATAAATCTTTGGAACATGGTGGGTTTTCAATCCAACGTTAGAGTCTATGAAATCATTATTAACATTTCTTTTGTTCTTATCATGAGTTTCCTTTACTACCCTTTCACCATTAGTAAGCATTTCTTGTAGTAACTTTGTCAAATCTATCTTCAAATCTTCCATGTTGCCTTTAAGTTTTGATTCTATGCCACAATTCCATTCTTTAAACCATCCATCTTAGCTTCAGTTACTTTTTGTGAGAGCGAAATTTGTTGCACTTGGTCTCGTAATTTTGATATATCATGTTGCATTTCTTCCTCTTCTTCATGTGTCATAGTACATATTTAAGGTTACTTAGTAGGTGTTTCCATTTTCTTTCTTTGGGTCATCAATACATGATAACTATACTTCACAATGTCCTTTGAATCACTTCAAACTACTTTCTCAAACAATACTTATGCAAATTTTATAAAAACTACACACCTTTTTTTTCGCTTTGTATGAGCTCAATCTTGGAATGACTATAACTCTGTGATTTCGAATCTCCAAGTTCTGTAATATTTCCCTGTGATATCCCTCTAAGTCAAATTTCCAACCCCACAAGTCTGATCATGATTGGATTCTCCAAGAAATAATTATGCCCAATCTCCCGTGATGATCTGATTATAGACTCATTCAATAGAGCGAACGTGTACAATGTGCCACGTGTCATTGTTTCAACCTTCACATTTGAAAACAATACCCAACAAACAAACTTCCATCCTATTTTTGTCATTTTTTATGAAATTTGAATCCTGTGCTCAGGGAGAAAGTTATGACGATTTCCCAAGGTGACCTATTTGAGATCGAATTCAGGAGCCTACAGAAACCCTAACTTCATCAGTTCATATCTTCAAACATATAGTGATAAAAGATCTGAAATTCGGTCAGGAGGTTCATCACGATTGTGATTCAAATGGGTTTTAATTTCAGATTCTAAAGTGTCCTAGAAAAATGGTTATATCGAAATGTCCACAATGACCTATTTGAAATAGCAAAACCCTAGAATCCAAAGCTCTGATACCAATTTTTATGCAACCAACTCACAAAATATAAGAAAGAGATAGATCAACGAGTTAAAAAGTAGTCTGTTTGAGGGGGCACCCTCATTTACATTACACAAATGAAAGATTCTTGGATGATTCAAATGACAAGACCTCCTTTCTATATATAGGAGTCTAAGGGCTCACAATGTAATCAAAGCCAACATAACAATAACAATGTAAGGGTACAAAAATAATAAGAGTGGGCTTATATGGGGCACAATAATAATAATATGGGGACAACATGTGCACAACAATAACAATAAGGGATTTAATGACAATAATAATAAAGGAATACACTAGTATTATTGGGACCTATCAGTTCAAGTCTACGGAAGCCTTCATTCAACATTGGTCAACCCTCTGTCCTTGATTTCAAAGGGGGAGAGTAACTTGGTGTTTGAAAATCTTGGTGCTTAGCTTGATGTGTTTTATAGGTATATACAGGTTGTGGTGAGCAAATACCAAATTGGTTGCCATCAAGTCCAAAGGGGTAGATTGTGTGCACTATGACTGATGCATTTTCCCTGATGGAAACCTGCTTAATGAGTTGTCCTTTGATGGAAACCTACTTGAGGAAGATGTAAATAGGATGTGTCTACATGTGACAGAGAATTTGGTCAAAGGCATAGTAGTTTAGAGATAGAGAAATGATAAAGATGAAGTTTCAAGAAGTATACGCGAGTTCTGTTAAGAAAAGTCGTGTACACATGCGGGTATGCAAAAGCAAAGGCGTGTACAATTTCTGCACCATGGTGTTCTAAATACCAAGGGTTCTTACCATGGTATTGATCCCAACAACATATGTTTTGATACTGTCTAACAAAACCATCAGCCGGAGTATAGTTTTGACCTGTGGTATTGGATAAGGGCTCAACTATATAAGGAGTTGAAGATCAAAGTGGTAGATGTGTGAAAGTGATGAATTATTTATGAATAGTTAGATTTGAAGCAAATATGCATGTAATGGGTTGTTGATTTTTTATGTGATCTAAAACTAAGTATGCACCCGAGAATTTGATGATGGATCAAATCCAATAGATCTGAGATGACAATATTTATTATGAGATGATTTGATCTATGTTGGTAATATCTTGACGCATGATTTTTTTGTGTATGCCGAGATCTGGGTATGTCTAAAGTTCTGTATAACAGTGAAGTTTTTGTGCCAATAAATGCAGATCAGTATGCAGGTTTATATCCTGAAAGATGTGTACACACACGAGTGTGATATTGGTAAGTCGCGTATATATTCTGATCTATACGCGGGTTTTTTTCTTGAAAAGTGCATATACATGCACATATTCTTTGAGGAAAGCGTGTACAGAAACTAGGGTTTTAATGAAAAGGATGTTTGATCAGTTTAATCAGTATTGTTATGTTTTTTATTGTCTATCAATGAATTCTTCTTGATGATCTGGGATTAACATTAATGTTTAAAAGATGAATTGACTAACTGAAGAATGTTGAAGTTACTTGTTGTTTGTGATTGAAGATTAGTGAGGGTTCTATGGTTGTTTCAGAATTATGTAGTAAATATGTATATGATTAAGTATTTATTTCAAAGTGATAGTGGTTCAGTTTTCAAAATTCAATGGTTTAAGATCTGTACCTTGGTATGCTTCATGAAAATCAAGTACACACGTAGGTTTGTTACTGTAAAGTAGTGTATATATTTTGACATATGGTTGATCAGGGTTTGCAGTAAGAGAATTTGGTTTCTATGATGTGCAATATGTTGATTGGTATTCTGGTTACAATGATCTAACTATTTTGGTTCTTTAAGTTTAGGTTTCAGTTGATTGATTAAGTTTTGGTTGATTCGATGATTGGGTTTCAGTTGATTGTTGATTCAGTTGGGTCAGAGATTGGTTGTTTCATATTATGATTGATTGATTTGTTGTAGAGATCAATTTCATATTTGATATTTGGTTTTGGGCTTAAATGTTGGTAGTGTGCCCAGTTTGGAAATTTGATGAAACGTGGCCTACAAGTTGTGATTTTTTGTAGCAGGTGGATTTAGTATGAAAATTTATGAAACGTGGTCCCTAGAGGTGTTGAGGGTTGGAGCCTTCAATGAGGGAGTTGAAGCTTCCTTCCAGTGGTAGCTGGTAAATCAGATCAGGGGGTTGGAGCTCCCTTCCAGTGGGTGCTGGTAAATGAGATCAAGGGGTTGGAGCTCCCTTCTTGTAGGAGTTGGAGAACGAGCGAAGGTTAACCTTCTATAGGTGGGTGCCTATTTGCTGGTATGGGTTTGCACTAGTACAATATTGTAAGAATTTTTTATTTATGTTAAAAAGAAGACAAAGACAACAACGATGGTGGTTTTTTCCCACATTGGATTTCCACCTTAAATCTTGTTGTTCATGTGTGATGATTATGTGTGATGGTTTATTTTGTTTTTACTGCACATGGTTACTGTTTATTTAATACTTAATGAATTAATGATGCATTGACTCAAGGTCAACAAAATATGAATTAAATGATAAGTAATTTTACTAGATATACTCTAGTTGTATGAATAACAGTCGCGTACACATGCAGGTTCCCTTCTGTAAAGCCACATATAGAAATCAGGATGTGAAATTGAAAATTTTATTGATTCACCCCTGTGCCCTCTTGGTATTTTTACCAACAAGGATGAGAGGAATCCTCATTGTTTTTAGCCACACCCACTTATAATTATTTCTAAGACGCCATCAAGGAACAATATTACCCTGCCGGGAGCTATGAAGATAAATACATAAAGTGGAACACGCTGTGGCAGGGAAGGAACCAGGATGTGCCGGTGTTCACTAATATTTTCCATACCCTTCGCACAAAACTGGGATTAAAGGATTCTAAGCATCATTTGGTAATCAAGTACCATGGCTGTCTACACAATCACATCTGGTATGTGATGTAGTTCCTGTACATGTCCTCGCTTGGCACCGCCTATTGATATGATGTCAAGATCGAGCACAAATTTAAATAGAATAAGTGAGAATTTGGATTTGTGAATCTAAAGAAAGGGAAAGGTGCCCCCAAATCGCAGAACCAAGGTCAAAGCTAAAGCGGGGCGATCTAGGACAACCTATTGAAGTCACAAGAAAATAAAAACACCAAGAAGAAAATGAAGGACACAATGAAATGGTGTGAGGTCCATAAGAACACCACTCACAACACGAGTGTCAGTTAAAGAAGTCACTGGTGCTCGAGCTAAAGGCTTTCCTATCGAATTTATGTTCTGACTCTGAGTCAGAAACCAACAAGGGGAATGACAAAGGGAAACAGATTCTTGATGTGGGGCCTAGTGCCACTATTTCCACCAACAAGATCCAGAAGGTTGAGCTCGAAAATCCATAGGAGGGGGAGTGACTCTTCCACTCACATATGTGGGTGAAGGGTTCTCCTTTGTAGTTCATTGTCAATAGGGGGAGCCAAAAGAACATCATTACAACATAGGTCATGACGCAGGTTGGCCTACCGACCTCACCACACCCACAGATGCTCACCATCTAGTGGCTTCACCGAGGGTGAGATGTTGCTCCTCTTGAAGTTTGTGGTGTATTATTAGGCCAACCATACTTGTGGAAGCATCATGCTATACATGAGTCTAGGCCTCGCACTGTTATTATTTCATTGGGAAATAAGTTATACACGACACAAAAGATGGCACAACCTACCAACATATATTTGATCTCTGTGAAGCAATGCAACAAGATCATTTCCCAAACCACGAAATTTGTCTCTCTTACTATTCGCCGTGAGGGTAAGAAGAAGATTATGGCTGTATCCAAACTCGTCCAATAGGGCTCCTCCACACGAAAGAAACAGATGGACAAGGTTGTTGAAAAGTAGAGGGACATATTCAACTTACCCACAAGGCTACCCCTACACTGTCAGGTTAAGCACTCCACCGATCTGACCCCAAATGCACTGCTACCCAACGAACTGATCTACAGATGTTGTGTTCTAAGGAATGATCAAATTAAGAGGCAGATTCAGGAGTTGTTTCAGGAAGGCCACATGAGGCCAAGTTCATCACATTGTGGAAGCTCGACCGTGTTGGTACAAAATAAATGTGGCACTTGGAGACTCTATAGGTACTATCGAGTGTTGAATGATATAATTGTCCAGAATAGGTATCCAATCTCATTGATTGATGAACTTCTAGATCAAATCAAGGGGGGGGGGGGGGGGAGAATATTTTAGCAAGATTGACTTGAAGTTTGGGTATCACTAGGTACCAATTGAACCCTCTAATGTGTGGAAGATTGCCTTCAAATCCAAGGAGGGCCTTTTCAAATGGCTGGTCATGCATTTCGGGTTGATCTTGCAACCATCATGGGGCTGATGGATAACATCTTGTGACCCTTTACCAACTCGTTTGTGGTAGTGTACGTGGATGACATCATGATATTCAGCAGGAGTTGGGAAGAGCACCTACACCATATCTGATAGGTCCTCCTTACCCTACGACAACACAATTTGTGTGCCCATTTGGATAAATGATCTTTAGGCATGACCCAGGTTCAATATATGGAGTACATAATTAATGAGTAGGGTGTGCATGTGGACCCAACCAAGATACAAGTTATTTGATATTGGCCAACCCCAACCATTCTGATAGAGCTTTGTATCTTTATGGGTCTTGACAACTTCTATCACAGGGATTCATGTTGGGATTATCTCATATCACTTGGCCTTTGAGTCAAGTCACCAAGTGTGGAGTAAAAGAAAAATTATTTTGGTGTGAATCCCAACATAAGGAATTTGTCAAGTTTAAGTATTTCCTCTTCTCTACACCAGTATACCAGACCTTTAACAACCATTTGGAATTGAGACAAATTACCCTAACTATGTTATTGGTGCAGTTCTTACCCAGTAGGGGCATCCGATGGCAAATCACAATGAGACACTTTCAGATACACTCCAAAAGTATCCCAGCCATGAAAAAGATATGTATTATATTGTGTAGGCCTACTAAAAATGGAAGCATTACATCTTGGGGAAGGAAATGACTATCCACATAGATCATTGACCCTTGTGGTTCAAACGGACACAACAGAAGATGAAGAATAATCGCCATTAGAAATGGTCCACATATCTACAACCATTCCATTTGAACATCAAGTAGAAAAAGGTAA
The DNA here is from genome assembly GCA_031772625.1 of Pinus tabuliformis. Lineage (NCBI taxonomy): Eukaryota > Viridiplantae > Streptophyta > Pinopsida > Pinales > Pinaceae > Pinus > Pinus tabuliformis. The sequence continues at coordinate 696,810,676 of CM062815.1, forward strand.
ACACCAATAATGTTTCAAACTGTCTCAGGAAACCATCGGTTATGGCACTGATCACTATGCTCGACTCTTATGGACATGAGACTTCCCGGTGGTTGCATCTTTAAAAGAGCTATCCAGAATTAAATGACACCTACTAGATTATCCTCGATGGAAGGAAGTTCCATATTTTCACCTCTAGGGTGCACCGTTATGCCACATGGGACACCTTTTTGTTCCTACAAGCGATCATCCCAAGATGATTTGGGAAGCACACTATATTCGGGTTGCTAGACACTTCAGGTTAGAGAAAACAATGGCAATGTTGTAAAAGTATTTTTATACTTCAACAACATGTTGGGAAATACATCAGGTCCTGCACTTCCTTCGCTATAATTCCCAAACCAACAATCAAGAAGCAAGGCCTATATACTCCTATGCCTACTCCTAGTCGATCTTGGGAATCCCACTCCATGGATTACATATTAGGCCTTCCTTCTACTAAGCATGGAAATGGCTACGTGTTTGTGGTCCTGGAAAAATTCTCTAAGATGGATATTCCAACAGTCTACAAGAAGAGTATCATAGTAGAAGCCACTACTAAGCTCTTCTTTGAATGATTGTGGGTACATTTTGGGATCCCACAATATGTTATCTCATATTGGGACAACATATTCCTAAGTAAATTTTGGTAAAGCCTCTGGTTGATACTGGATACCAAGTTCACTAAGTCCATGACCTTCCACCCCCAAATTGATGGCCAAACAAAGGTCATCAATAGGATGATTGCGCACATTTTTCTCATGTACAACTCAAAGCATCCATGCACATGGGATGAAAGTCACTGCTAAGCTCTTGTTTGAATGATTGTGGGTACATTTTGGGATCCCACAGTATGTTATCTCATATTGGGACAACATATTCCTGAGTACATTTTTGTAAAGCCTCTAGTTGATGCTGGATACTAAGCTCACTAAGTCCATGACCTTCAACCCCCCAAAATGACGGCCAAACAAAGGTCGTCAATAGGATGATTATGCACATTTTGCGCATGTACAACTCGAAGCATCCATGCACATGGGATGAAAGCCTCCCCTATGTCTAGTACAACTAAAACAAATCTCTCCATAACTCCATTGGCCATAACCCTTTCCAAGTGGGGTTGCGATTCCAGCCACTATTTCCCTTTGATGTGGTGATGCAATTTGTAGCTACTTAAGTAGATTAGGCTCATGTCCTGTCCGAAGCTGACTAAGCTAACTGATTCATTGAGCGCATTCAACACATTTTCCAATAGGTCCATGACATATTTGACATAGACAATGCTAAGTACAAATAGCGTCATGATCAACATCGAGTGCCACACAAGTTCCAAGTGGGCAACAAATTTTAGTTACATTTGTAGGAGTGCCTCATTGGGTCCCACCGCAAGATTTTCTCACTCTGATATGGGTCATACACCATCCCCAAGGAAGTAGGGGACAATGCCTTTGAGCTTAGTATTCCACCGTTCCTTGGTCTTCACCTAGTATTCATTGTGGACTAGTTGTGACCATACTTTCCTCCATTGTTGGATACATATGACGTCGCAGACCACCTGACACCAACAAAGCTCAAACCAATTTGCATTGAGCAGACCACAACTGATAGGATCAAGGACATAGATATTAATAACACTTGTCAACAGAGGATCCAACTATATCGAGTTGTCAAATCAAGCCAACACCTTCACGAAGGACTAGGTTTAACAAAAATTTCCTCACCTCATGGAGGCTTTGCACGCAATGTGCACTATTTCTTCCCAATGGGGGAGGACTGATCCAGCTGGGTATTGGTGGCCACCCAACTATTCCACCTAGACCCCCACTCACTTACGTATGTTTCCTTGATTATAGTATTTTTTACTATTTTTAGGAGTTTTTTAGATCTTGAACTTCCAGAGTGATTTTGACCCCCTTAATGACATTTTTTAAGGTCCAAATTGAGCCCAATGCCCCATAGAAAATCCTGTAGTATTCGGAGAGATATTTCCAATGAGGTATCGCACATGCCAAATGGAGATCATATGACCAAGTTACGACCCTAGGAAGTTGGTTGTCCAACTAACCCTAACAGGGCCCACAAACTCTTAGCGTTTCATGTCATGGGGTTAGGGTTTTGGATTTTCATGGTTTTCCCTTATTGTTAAATAATAAAATGGCCCTTGAGCCTCATTGTAACATAGTTCAAAGGCATGTAGCTGCCACATCTCTTCTGAGATATAACTACCATCACTCGAGCTAGTTTATTTCCATTCTTTATGTAAGAATATTTCATTCCTTTGATATTAATGAAATGAAGTTTTATTTATGCTACATTTCTTTGTTTATGTGTATATCTTTATTTTGTTGTGTTCCTGCATAAGTCCAAATAAGTCGTATCAGAGTAGTCTTCTCTTTCTCTATTTTTATTCGCATGTCCCCAACAAGGTCAAGGTATAAAGAGTTAGGAATCGAACTAGTTGAACCTCTGCAATACCAGCCTCGCAAAACCATGATGGCCTTCCATGGCAGAAGAAAATAAAGATGATGGGGTAGGAGATTCTTTCAAAATATTACTCGAGGAAGCCCTTGAGAGACAGAGGAATTCAATTATGGATAACTTTGCCTAGATCTTTTGGCGACTAATAACAGGTGACACATCTTCATCCAACAGCTAATCTGGAGGCACCACTCCTTTTAAGGTACAAGTTAACTTTGAAATTCCCATAATTGAAGGTCATATAGATGCAAAGTGCATAGATAGATGGTAAAATCTATTTGAACGATATTTTTGGGTTCATGAATTTTCCAATCAAAAAAAATATTACTTTTTCGCTCCTCAAAGCTACCCCATGATCTGAATTGGATCCATGAACGCCCAAGCTGGGGAACCTGCGTAGACCTAAGAAATGGCCTAATTTGGCCCTCTGGGGATGCGCAAAATGAAACTAGCAAAGTGCTATGACTCTAACAAATCAAACAAACTTCAAATTTACGAACAAAGAGCTATTAGGAAGACCTCTAGATAGTGGTAGTTTGTAGCAGCAAGGAACAACGAGGACCTTGGCCAAAGAGCACTGAGCAAGGCCCATGGAGACCGCGCAGGATGCAAACTGGTAGTTAGGAAGTCTGGATCGGAAAACAGAGGTTGTTTTTGATGCGAGGTGCATTGTTGGGAAAAACCCCTCGAGAAGGAAAGGCCCCAAGTGCTCGGTAGCATGGGAAGCAAGGAGATCATAGGGAAAGCGCTAAAGAAAAAGGCGGGCCCCGCACTCCAAAACTGGCGGAATATCGGAGGCATATTGGGTGGTAAGCGGATTTGGCAGAAAACGAGCGATTCCATACATTGCACGATGCATGTTCGACGAATGAGAGAGAAAACTGCCTCTCATCGTGGGTTAACAGTTAAGCAAGTCAACCACATGATAAGAGTGAACATCGTAGGATCTGGGGGCTCCAGATCTGACGGCGGAGATTGCGCTTGATGGGAAACCGGATTTGACGAGGGAATTAAGCCGTGGCATATAAAAGTCTGAAGTCTAATTTGACCGCTGCATTGGTATATGAATCATTACACAGCGTAACCGAAATATCGAACTGTTGAGGAAGAGCTGGCACAGTTTGTGAGAGGACAAGTGACCACTTCCTTGTGGGACATTGGTGATGACGTAGAGGCAGGGAACTCCAAACGAACAACAGCAGGTGATCTGAAGGGGCAGAAGAGGAAGCGAACAATCAAGAATAGATTGGCTTTAAGCCATGAACAGATAGAAAATAGAATAGGAAGAATCAGAGAAGAGAACAATGGGAAAAAAGATGAGAGAGACAGTAAAGAAAGAGGCAGAAAAGAAACAGAGAGTCGAGCTAACCTGCAGCGTAAGGCAACATCGAGCAGACAGAAGGCTTGAGAGTTTCAAGTGATCCCTGTGAGGACATCTGGCGGGAATCGAGCACCACATTGGACTCATCCCATTGAAGACCAGAGAGGTTAAGACTTGGTAAGGAAAGAGTCTGTGCACTCTAGTGGCTTGGGGAATCCAAGAACCACCCTACCAAGCATTATCTGTTTCAGGAGACTCAAGTTGAGCTCCTCATTGTAAATCTCTGCTTTAAAGACACAATAAAAGAAGGCCACCACTAAAAGCTGGACCAGAGATGTAACCCTGGAGAATAGGGTGAACTCCTTATTAATGTGTTGTGTTCTTATATTTGCTTAATGTGCTTCCCTTAATGTTTTCCATTTTCCAGTGTCTGTGTATTTTGCAATCTGATCGATTTGTTGCCTAAAATAACATAGACACACACCAGCACATGAGTCTGTAATACCTTCATTCATTAATTATTTAACTGAGACCACTCACGAGTGATTTTCAGATCAAGTGGTATTAGAGCTCAAGGTTGTTAAGGTTAGACAAGCTTGTGTTGGGTTTAGCTGTTAAATGCTAACTAGATCAAAGCTCAAATTAGGAGAAGGAGAGTTGGTCAAAACTAATCCTGAAATTGGGAGAGTATATCCTCGGAAGAAAATGTCAGAGGAAGGTTCTATGGGGCCATACCCTCAAATCCTAGATAGTTTCCTAGCCATAAAGTCCATGGTAGAGGAAATGTATAGGGATTTTAGAAAACACAAAGCTGAAGATTCATCAGGCTCCAAACAAGATAAAGGAGAAGATGAGTCTCACTTCCATGACCACTCAAAAGGTAAGGGGAAAGAAGAAAGCTTTATCCCACCTCCTAATAGACCTGAACATAATTAGAAGGCATATTTGATTAAACTAGATGTTAAATTTGATTTACCTATATATGATGGAGAGTTGAATGCAGAAAAGCTAGACAATTGGATTAGACAAATTGATGTTTATTGCAGAGTGCAGAATATCGACTCAGAAAAGAGCAAGATTCAGCTGGCAAGCCTATGCCTTGGAGGCACTACCTTGGTTTGGTGGGAAGGTAGGACCCAAGTTGACATAAAAAGACATGGTAAGACTATCTCTATATGGAGTGAATTTGTTTCTGCAATAAAGAAGCAGTTCTATCCATTGGCCTACATGCAGCAAGCCATGATGAGCTAGAAAACTCTTCTACAGTTGAAAGCGCAAAGTGTAGAGGGATACACTCAAGAATTTAGAAAGAGAGCATTGATTCTAGGAATCTCATTAGACTCACCTGAGACTCTGTTGAAGTACATTGGTGGTCTACACAGCTACATGAGGCACACTATCCTCATGTTTAATCCCACTAGTATAGATGAGGTATCTGTACAAGCTACTCATCTAGAAGCTAGAGGAAAGAATGGAAGTCCATAAGTTGGGGGATCATCCCAACCCACTGCAAGCAAGAATAAGGAGAAAAGAAAGAATAAATGGAAAGCAAGGAAGGCTAACACTGCACAGAAAAACACGGCTTCATGCACTCACTGTAAAAAGGATGGACATGATGATGAGCACCGTTGGATTCTGCATCCAGAGTTGAGACCTAAGAAGTTTGAGGGCAAGAAGAAGAAGACTTCTTTCAAAACAAAGCAAGGATTGTATGAGTGGCTGGTTATTCCTTTTGGCTTAACTAGTGTTACTACTACTTTCATGAGATTAATGAATGATGTACTCAGACCTTTTCTTGATGATTTTTTTATTCTGTATCTGGATGACATTCTGATATTTAGAAAAACGTGGCAAGAACACTTAAAGCATGTTAAGAAGACACTAGATGTTTTGAAAAGAGAAAAACTTTATGTTAAACTCTCAAAATGTGAATTTGGCGAAACATCTCTGAATTATTTGGGTCATATAGTAGGGGTTGGTGAATTGAAGATATATCCCTCTAAAGTGGCAGTCATTGTGAACTGGCCTAAACCCAAATCTACGACAGAAGTTAGAAGCTTCTTAGGAGCAGCACAATATTGGAGAAAGTTCATTTCTAACTTTTCCTCAATTGTAGCTCCCTTACATGCTTTAACAGGATTGAACAAGGTGTTTCAGTGGGGAGGAAAACAGCAGAAAGCTTTCGACACCTTGAAAGAAAATATTAGTACAACACCTGTACTAGCATTACCTGATCTTCAAAAACCATTTGAGATCCAAATGGATGCCAGTGACTATGCCATGGAAGAAGTGTTGACACAGCACGGTAAACCCATATGTTATAATTCTAAGACATTTAATTCTGTAGTAGTTAACTATCCTACATATGATAAAGAATTGTATGCATTAGTACAGAGTGTGAAAAAGTGGAAACATTACTTAATGGGCAAAGAGACAGTAATACACACTGATCATCAACCAATTCAATATCTACACTCCCAAACTAAGTTACAGTGATCAAGACACTATAGATGGATGGGTTTTCTACAACAGTTTCATTCAGTCATCAGATATAAGAAGGACATACATAATAAAGTTGCAGATATGTTATCTAGACCCATTATAAATGCATCTACTATACTTAAGCATAATTCTATGCTACATGAGAGTTACATTGAACAATATGTTCAAGATATAAACTTTAAAGATGTATATGCAACTTTAAGTCAAGGCAAATGAGTAGAAGAATTGGATTATCATGTAAAGGACCAACTCTTGTATCATTGTGGGAAGTTATGCATTCCACAAACTGAAAGAGTAAAGATAATTCGAGAAGCACACACTTCTCTAATATCAGGTCACTTTGGGGTAAGTAAAATAGTTGCACAACTGCAAATATTTTGTTATTGGCCAAAAATGAACGAGACAGTTTCTAGATATGTAAGAGGGTGTACTATGTGTGCTAAAAGCAAGCCCAACAACAGAAAACTAGGCTTGTACACTCCATTACCAGTTTCTTCTCACCCTTGGGAAAGTGTTTCAATGGATTTTGTTGGAGGACTACCTAAATCTAGGAAAGGTCATGATTATCTGTATGTTGTTGTGGATAGGTTCAGAAAAATGTGTATTTTGATACCTTGTAATAAACAGATTACAGCTGAACAAACTGCAAAACTGTTCTTTCAACATGTATGGGTTCATTTTGGATTACCCACTTCCATTGTATTTGATCGAGACACCCGATTTGTGGGGAAGTTTTGGTCAAGTCTGTGGGAATTGATGGACACCAAACTGAAGAAAAGCATAGCTTTTCATCCACAAACTGATGGCCAGACAGAAGTAGTTAACAGGACAGTGATCCAGTTACTCAAGGGATATTGCAGCAAGCATCCTAAGCTTTGGGATGAACATTTATGTTATGTGCAACATGCTTACAATAGAGCAAAACATTCTTCTACACAGAGATCTCCTTTTTAGACCTGTTTTGGTTTCGCGCCAAGGTCTCCTTTGGATTTTGTCTTTGGTAAAGACACCACAGTTGAGGGACACAATGATGTGGATAGGGAAACTAGGTTCATTGAACAAATCCTAGATATCCACCAGGCAGTACAGGAACAACTGGAAAGGAGCCAAGCCAAATACAAGGCAAGGCATGACAAGCATCAGATGGAGCATAGTTTCAAAGTTGGTGACCAAGTCTGGCTGTATCTCAGCAAAGATAAGATGCAAGGTGAAGGTAAAAAGCTAAAGCCTATCAGGTATGGACCCTTCAAGATACTTGAGAAGATTGGTGGGAATGATTTTCGCCTTGATCTACCAGCTTACATGCACATTTACTTAGTCATAAATGTAGATTGCTTGAGACTGTTTGAACCTTCGCTAATTGAAGATCCTGAAGAGCAGAGTCGATTGCCTTCTATTGATGACCTGCCACCTGAATATCTTAATGAATTACAGGAAGACACAGTTTTGGATAGGAAGGTGAGGACGATGCACAAGGGGGATGTTGAGTACCTCAGAATTGGGCTCAAGGGTTCAAAGCCGAGCAGTGCAAAGTGGATAGAGATTGTACAAGTGAGACAATTGTACCCTCACTTAATTGATGCTTGAAAACCAACTTTTGGTGGTCCAAAAGCTTTTTCAGTGGGAAGACTGTGATCCGAATTTTATCCATGAAAACTAGAAAAGTGCTATGACTGTATCAAATCAGGCAGACTTCAAATTTATGAACAAAGAGCTATCAGGAAGACCTCTAGACAGTGGCGATTTGTAGGCAGCATGGAACGATGAGGACCTTGGCCAAAGCATGCTGACCGAGGCCCATGGATACCGCATAGGATGCAAACTGGCAGTTAGGAAGTCCAGATCGGAAAACAGAGGCCGTTTTTGATGCGCGATTAGCACTTAGCGCTAATTGATAATTGCTAGGAAAAACCCCTCGAGAAGGAAAGGCCCCGGGCGCTCTATCGCATGGGAAGTCGGGAGACCGTAGGGAAAGTGTTAAAGCAAAAGGTGGGCCCCGCGCTCCAAAACTGGAGGAATATCGGAGGCATATTGGGCGGTAAGCGGATTTGGTAGAAAACGAGTGATTCCATACATTGCATGACATGCGTCCGGTGGATGAGAGAGAAAAACACCTCTCATCGCAGGCGAATGGTTGATCAAGTCAACCGCGCGATAAGAGCGAACACCGTAGGATCTGGGGGCTCTAGGTCTAACGGTAGAGATTGCGCCCGATGGGAAACCAGATTTGACGGGGGAATTAAGCCGTGGTATATGAAAGTCTGAAGTCCGATTTGACCGCTAAGTTGGCGGATGAATCATTACACAACGTAACCGAAATACCAAATCGTTGAGGAAGAGCTGGCGCAGTTTGTGAAAGGAAAAGTGGCCACTTCCCTGTAGGACGTTGGTGATGACGCAGAGGCAGGGAACTCCAAATGAACAGTAGCAGGCGATTTGAAGGGGCGGAAGAGGAAGCGAACAGTCAAGATCAGATTGGCTTTAAGCCATGAACAGATAGAAAATAGAATAGGAAGAATCAAAGAAGAGAAAAATGGAAGAAACGTCGAGAGAGACAGTAAAGCAAGAGGCAGAAAAGAATCAGAGAGTCGAGCTGACCTGCAGCGTAAGGCAACATCGAGCAAACAGAAGGCTTGAGCGATTCAAGTGATCCTTGTGAGAACATCTATCAATAATCGAGCACCACATTGGACTCATCCCATTGAAGACTAGAGAGGTTGAGACTTGGTAAGGAAAGAGTCTGTGCACTCTAGTGGCTTGGGGAATTCAAGAACCACCCTACCAAGCATTATCTCTTTCAGGAGACTCAAGTTGAGCTCCTCATTGTAAATCTCTACTTTAAAGACATAATAAAAAGAAGGCCACCACTGAAAGCTAGACCGGAGACGTAGCCCTGGCGAATAGGGTGAACTCCTTATTAAGGTGTTGTGTTCTTATATTTGCTTACTGTGTTTCCCTTAATGTTTTCTATTTTCTGGTGTCTTTGTATTTTGCAATCTAATCGATCCATTGCCTAAAATAACATAGACACACACCAACACATGTGTCTGTAATACCTTCATTCATCAATTATTTAATTGAGATCACTCACTAGTGATTTTCAGATCACCCCACATGTCAAGGACTAGTGGGAAAATTACTTTGAACAAAATGATGAGAGGGAATACTCATTGTTTTCAACCGCACCCACTTGGAATTCTTTTCGAGATGCCATCAAAAGAAAATATTACCCTTTTAGGAGCGATGAAGATAAATACATAAAGTTGACCACACTGCGACATGGAAGGGACCAAGATGCACCGAAGTTCATAAATATTTTCCATGCGCTTCGCACGAAGCTGGGTATCGATGATTTTGAGTGACATTTGGTACTCAAGTACCGTGATCGTCTACACAAGTACATCCAGGATGAAATGGAGTTCCTAGAAATATCCTCGCTTGGCGTCGCCTATCAATATGTTTTCAAGATTGAATGTAAATCTAAATAGAAGAAGCGAGACTTTGGATTTGCAAATCTAAAGTAAGGGAAGGGCGCCATCAAATTGGAGAACAAAGAACAAAACCAAGGTGGGGAGAAGGTGTGAATTCCATAAGAGCCCCACTCACAACACAAGTAAGTGTTGGACCACACAGTCACTGTTGGCTGAGATTAAGGCTTTCGAAGCAAATGCATGTTCTGAATTTGAGTCAAAAACTGACGAAAGGGAAGTATATTATTGATGTGGAGCCTAGTGCCACCATTCCCACCACCAAGATCCAGAAGGATGAGCCCGAAGATCCATAGGAGGGGGAGTGGCTCTTCCACTCACAAATGTGGGTGAAGGGTTCTCCATTGCATTTCTTTGTCGATGGTAGGAGCCAAAATAACCTCATTTAAGAAGATATCATGAAGTTGTTGGCCTACCAACCGCACCATACTCACAAATGTACACCATCAGGTGGATTCACTAAGGGCAAGATCTTTGCGTCAGCCAACAATATTATGCTCCCTATAACATCAAGCACTTCACAAATGAGGTACTGTGTGATGTTTCTCCTCTTGAAGTTTGTGATGTATTATTAAGCCAAGCATACTTGTGGAAGCATCATGATATGTATGATTCTAGCTCTCGTACTGTCATTATTTCGTTGGGCAATAAGTTATATAGGATACTGGAAGTAACACTCCCTACCGCTATCTCTTTGATCTCAGCGAAGCAATCAACAAGATCGTTTCTGAGACGAGGAAATTTTTCTTCCTTATGATTGATCCTTAGGGAAGGAAGAAGTCTATGTCCACATCCACGACCTCCAGACAAGGCTCCTCCGCATGGCGGTAGCAAATGGACAAGGTCGTGGAAGAGTACAAAGACATCTTCACCTCACCCATAGGGATACCCCACACTGTCAGGTCAAAAACTCGCTCGATTTGACCTCGGGTGAGTCGCTACCTAACAAAATAATCTACCAACGCTCTCTTATGGAGAAAGATGAAATTAAGAGGCAGATTCAGGAGCTGTTGCAAAAAGCAAACATCAGGCCAAGTTCATCACCTTGTGGATGCCCGATTGTGTTGGTACAAAAAAACGATGGCACCTGGAGACTTTTTGTTGAGTATTGGGCACTAAATAAGATCACTGTTTGGAATAGGTATCCAATCCTATGAATTGATGACCTTATATAACAACTCAAGGGGCCAAATGTTTCATCAATATTGACTTAAAGTTTGGGTACCATTAGGTACCAATTGAACCCTTCGATGTGTGGAAGATCACCTTCAAATCCAAGGAGGGTTTTTTCAAATGGTTGGTCATGCCTTTCGGGTTGATGAATGAGCTCAGAACCTTCATGCAGTTGATGGATGTCATGTTGCAGCCCTTTTCCAATGAGTTTATGGTAGTGTACCTAGAAGAAATCCTGATCTTAAACCAGAGTTGGGAAGAGCACATACACCATATCCGACAGGTCCTCCAAACCATGCAACAACAAAAATTGTGTGCCAATTTGGATAAATGCACTTTTGGTATCACCACAGTTCAATAACTGGGGTACATCATTAATGAGAAGGGTGTGCATGTGGACCAAGCCAAGATAAAAGTTATTTGATATTGGTTAGCCCCAACCACTCTAACAGAGCTCCACAAATTTCTGGGTCTTTCAAACTTCTATCGCATGTTCATGTTGGGATTCTCTCATATCACTTGGCCTTTGAGTCAAGTCACCAAGGGCGGAACGAAAGAAAATTTATTTTGGTCTAAATCCCAATAGAAGTCATTTGTCATTTTGAAGCATCACCTCTTCTCTACACTAGTGCTCACATTACCAGACCTACAATAATCATTTGAAATTGAGAAGCACACCCTCGACTATGCTATTGGTGTAGTTCTTACCCAACAGGGGAATCCAATGGCATATCACAGTGTGACAATTTCAGATACAGTTTGAAAGTATCCCACTTGTGACAAAGAGATGCATTATATTGTATAGGACTACCACCAATGGAAGCATTACATTTTTTGGAAGGAAACAATCATTCACACAGATCATTGATCCTTGTAGTTCATACAGACATAAGGGAAATTGCAGAATGAATGCCATAGTAAATGGTCCACATATATGCAACAGTTCCATTTGAACATCAAGTACAAAAATGGTAGCAGTAATAATGTTGCAGACTATCTTAGCCGACCAACGGTCATGGGGCTAACCAATGTGCTTGAATTTTGTGGACACTAGACTTCAGGGTGGCCTCACTTTACAAGAGCAATCCAGAATTCGGAGAAACCTACCAGATGCCCCTAGAAGGAAAAAAAGGTTCCATATTTTCACCTCCAGGACATTGTTATGCAACATGGGACACCTCTATGTTCCTACAAGCGAGCGTGTAGAGATGATTCGAGAAGCACACTACAGTTGTTTGCTAGAAACTTCAGGGTAGAGAAAGCAATGGAATTGTTGTAGAAGTATTTTTATTGGCCAAACCTTCGACAAGATGTTGTGAAATATATCAGATCCTACACTACCTGTGCCATTCTCAAACCAAAAATCAAGAAGAAAAGCCTATATACTCCTTCGCGTACTCCTAGTCAGCCTTGGGAAACAATATACATGGATTACATGCCAATCATTCCTTCTACTAAGCATGGAAATGACTGCATGTTTGCGTTCGCCGATAGATTCTCTAAGATGGCCATTTCAGCGGCTTGCAAGAAGAGTATAACAATAGAAGCCACTTCTAAGCTATTATTTAAATGAGTGTGGGTACATTTTGGGATCCAAGGGTCCATTATCTCATATTGGGACAACAAATTCCTAAGTATCTTTTGGTCAAGCGTTTGGTTGATGTTGGATACCAAGCTTATTATGTCCACAACCTTCCAGCCGCAAACTCATGGCCAAACATAGGTCCTCAACAAGATGATTATGCACATTTTTCACTTGTGCAACTAGAATCATCCACGAACATGGGATAAAATCCTCCCCTATGTTTGGCACAACTAAAACATAGATCTCCATAGCTCCATTGGCCACAAACTCTTTTAGGTGGGGTTGGGATTCTAGCCACTATGTGCCATTGATATGTCCATACCATTTGTAGCTACTCAAGTAGATTATGGTCATGTCCATTGTAAGTTGACTGGGATAAAAAATTCATTGAGCACATTCAAAACATCCACCAGTAACTCCATGACATATTGGACAAAGTCAATGCTAGGTATAAGCATCATCATGGTCAACATCGAGTGCCACTGAAGTTCCAGGTGGGCAATAAAGTTTGGTTACATTTTAAAAAGGAGCACCTCGTTGGGACCCACTGCAAGCTTTTCCAGCTCTGATATGGACCATACACCATCACCAAAGTTGTAGGGGACAATTCCTTCGAGCTCAACATTCCATTGTTCCTTAGTATGCACTGAGTATTCAATGTGGATAGGTTGCGACCATACTTTCCTCCATTTTTGGACACATCTCACATAGTGGAGCAAATGACACAAACAAAGCTCAACCCAATTTGCATTGAGTAGGCCACAACTAACAAGATCATGGACACAAAGATTAATAACACTTCATAGAAGAGGATCCAAGTATATCGAGTTGTCAAAGTAGTCCAACTCCTTCACCAAGGAAAGTGGTTCACCAGGGACTAGGTTGAACAGAAATTTCCTCACCTCATGAAGGCTCTCCACGCAATGGGGACCATTGCTTGCTAGGGGGGGAGGACTAATTCAAGTGGATATTGGTGTCCACCTGAATATTCCAACTAGACCTCCAGTTAGTTTCGTCTTTTTACTTGATTATCGCATAATGTACTCTTTTTAGTAATTTTTTGGGTCCTCAACTTCCGGAGCTATTTAGACCGCCTAAACAACGTTTTTTTTTAGGTCCACAATAGGCCCATAGCCATAGGTAAGGTCCTACTTCAATTCTTGTAGTACTTAGAGAGATATATCCATTGAGGTATCATAAGCACCAAACGAAGATCATATGACCACCCGGGGATATTGGCTGCCCAACTAACCCCAACGGGGCTCACACATGCTTGGCGTTTCATCTGTTGAGGTTAGGGTTTTGGTTTTTTATGGTTTTCCCTTGTTTTTGAATTAGAAAAATGCCCTTGAGCCTCATTTTAACACAATTTAGAGGCATGTAGCCACCACATCTCTTCTAAGAGATAAGCTACCATTGCCCGAGCTAGTTTATTTACATTATGTATGTAAGCATATTTCAGCTTTTTGATATTAATGAAAAGAATTTTATTTCTGCTGCATTTATGGGTTTATGTGTATATCTATATTTTTTTGCATACCTACATAATTTTGGATTAGTGGTACTAGAGCATCTACTCTTTCTCTTTCTTGCTTTTCATGTCCCCAATAAGATCAAGGTATAAGGAGTTAGGGCTTGATTTGGTTGAACCTTTGCAAGACTAGCCTCTTAAACCCTGAAAACCACCCATGGTAGAAGAAAATAAAGAAGAGGGGGGAAGATATATTTTCAAAATATTTCTTGAGGAGGGACAGAGGAATGCAATGATGGATAAATTTTCCCAGATCCTTCAGCAACTACCCATAGGTGACTCATCTTCATCCAACAACCACTCTGGAGGCACCACTTCTTTTAAGGTACAAGTTAAATTTTATATTCCCATATTTGAAGGCTAGATAAATCAAGACATCGTAGATAGATGGTAAAATGTGTTGGAAGGATATTTTTGGTTCATGACTTTTCCAATTAGGAAAAAATTACTTTTTCACTCCTCATATCCACCCCACATGTCAAGGACTGGTGGGAAACCTACTACGAACAAAAGGACAAGAGGCAATCCTCACTGTTTTTAGTCTCACCCTCTTGGAATTCTTTTTGAGATGCCAAAAAGTAAAAATATTACCCTATTAGGAGCTATGATGATAAGTACAAAAAGTGGACCACACTGCAGTAGGGAATGGACCAAGATGTGCTAGAGTTCACAAATATTTTCCATACCCTTTGCACAAAGTTGGGTATCAAGGATTTTGAGTAGCATTTGGTACTCAAGTACCATGGTTGTCTACAAAAGTACATCAAGGACAAGATGGTGTTCCTCGACTTCTCCTTGCTTGGTGCTGATTATTGATATGTTGTCAAGTTCGAGTAGAAATTTAAACAAAAGAGGTGAGATTTTGGATTTGCGAATCTGAGGTAAGGGAAAGGCGCCCCTAAACTGTAAAACAAAGGACAAATCCCAGGCAGGGTGACCCAGGACAACCTTCTGTATCCGCAAGAAATAAAAACAACAGGAAGACAAAGAAGGACACAGGGAAATGCTATGAGTTCCATAAGAGTTCCACTCACAACACAAGTGAGTTTCAGGCCAAGAAGCCATTGGTGGTTGAGCTAAAGGCTTCTAAATTAGATGAATGTTCTAAATTTGAGTCAGAAAATGATAAGGGGAATGGCAAAGGGAAGAATATTATTGATGCAGAGCATAGTGCCACTGTTGCCACCACCAACATTTAGAAAGTTGATCCCGAAGATCCAGAGGAGGGGGAGCGACTCTTCCGCTAAAAAATGTGGGTGAAGGATTCTCCATTGTAGTTCATTGTTGACAACAGGAGCCAAATGAACATGATTTTAGTAGGGTTCATGAAGCAGTTGATCTTATCAACCACACCACACCTACAGTCATACACCTTTGGGTGGCTTCACCAAGTGTGAGATCTCCGTGTCAACGAACAGTGCCACCTTCAATACATCATCAAGCCCTTCCTATATGAGTTAATGTGTGATGTTTCTCCTCTTGAGTTTTGCAATGTATTATTAGGCCAACTGTACTTGTGGAAGCATCATGTTGTGTATGAGTCATCAGGGGATTTTTGAGGTTTAAAATGGGTTTCCTAAGAAAAATGTACAACCAAAATAAACTTTATAAGAACATGTTGACTGTGTTGGATGCGCCAACATGTCAAGGGGATCTCCCCGGTAAGAAGTCCCAATTAGACCTCAGACCATTTAGTGTAGGAGTCCAAGTATTGGGTCGTAAGGTAATGCCTTGACCACGATGTTGCATAGATGCAAGTAAGATAACTCTGTCATCAGCAAGGGTGTCATTGATGCAGTGACTCAAGGAAGGTGTATGAGAGGTTCCAACACTTCAAAAGGGGAAGGCGGTGAAGGTGATTTCCAGGTTGAAAGGGATGAATCCCAACTCGGCTAGGAACATACAACACAAAGGAAATGCACAGCTTCCTGCAGAGCAGGCCACTCAGATGCGGCATTCACATCATACAAGGTAAGATAACACGTACAAAACTCATGGATCAGTCCAAGACAAGTGTGACAGTTGTTATAGCAAGGTTCAAGTGAAAGGTTTGTTTGATGTTCGGCAGAGCAGTCAACTCAGACGGTGACAACATTAACAACATATGAAACACATTAACAAAAAGATTCATATAATTTCATGTGAATCCGTTCATACACAAGTACGTAAGTTAAGAAACATGTCATTAAAGCAACAGGAGTAGTCCAACTGCAGTAAAAACATATGCATGAAAATGTGTTGTCTCTTATTATATAAAGAAGTGTAAGTCACATTCATACAATACATCCATGTAAACCTGTTAGCCCCAACAGTGGAATGTTACAATCACACCTGCCTTCTCCTCCAAATAGATATACTAGTTTTGTGTAGTTGAGAAGCCAAGGCACATTATAATACTCTCCAAGCCTTCTTTAAAATAGTCTTAGTAGAAGCTTCGTTGACCAAAATCCTATACAATGAGTTACAAGGGACTATGTATAGCAAAGGGCGGGGTAACCCTTGACATTCCCCTTTGTGACATTTCAACTACCCTCATGACTCTTCACCTACTCTATGACTATTATATCCACTTGTTGAAACTTGACACTTGACATGACTCAACATTACAATGCAGATGTACTCATGTGAGACAACATGGCTTGAGCAAGCCTTACAAGACATCATTGGCACTCGTTCCACTGTGGTGAGACCAACTATTTGACATGCTTGTGATGGTGAAGCTGGTGAGCTGATTCCAGGCTTGGTCATCTGTGATGGTGTGTATGCACCTCGTGGTGACATCTTTCTGAAGCGAACTCTTGCCTCTGTTGCAACTTGTGCATTGGTTTGGCCCCTTCATCCAACTCGCCTGCTAACATGCGCATGGTCTTCTTGGGTGCGGATGAACCAGAAACAAACTGATGCATAGTTTCCATGCTGATCTTCAAGTGTGTGATAGTGGTCATGCACATCAACTTGCCAAAGTAAATGTTCATCTCTAGTTGGATTTGTTTCTTGTCTTCCCCTTGGTGAGTGTGTTGAATGGGTTAGATTGCATGGGTGCGCACAATGACATGCATGATGTTGGATCCCTTGCATGCGATCACCAACACTGCTCACCATGTCTGCTCCATGTTAGCTACTGTGATGGATATTTAACTTGTATGGGTGCAGTTTCATCTGTGAGTGCATGATGCACCTAATGTTGTTTGTGATCCTGCTGCAACTCATTCGTCTATTTGTGTAGCTTCATGTTCTTCCTTGAGTTGTTTCTTCAACACATGCAACTCCTTCTTTATTCCATTCTCTGTCTTCGCATGATCTTCATGTCACGCCGTCACCTCATAGTTGGAGTCTCCAAAGTTGTTTTCATCATCAATGGATCTACTTGAGCTTGCAACCTTGTTCCACCTCCGTGTTGTCAATAACCCTCCTCTTGCATTCATTTCATTTGGTATGTTGTCTTCAGCTACTGTTCATGATGCTGCTGCTTTCATATCTTGATTTCATTGTCTACAAACACCTTGATGTCTTTGTGGGTAGGCAAGTCCATAGACACTTGATCGATTGCATCCCCAAGTGTGCTCTGAATGGTGTCTTCATCTCTTCTCTCCTAGAAACCATTGTACTTGTACTACTGAGAGGTAGATGAACACCTACGATACCTGGAGACATGGAAACACTCATGGCAAGAAATCTGTCAGTCAAAAACCAAAATAAACACGAGAACTGACTTGCAACATACCTGGGTTAATGATCATGAAGGTTGCACAATTTCGGCCGAGAGGTCGGGAGATTGATTGCCAAGACTACACAAGGCATAGTCTAGGCGGCCGGGAGACTAAATGACTGCTAGAACTACACAGTGCATAGTCCAATATGGCTGTTGACTACTGGGCTGCGCAATGCGCAATTCCAGCTGGTAAGGACTGTTGGCCCAAGGATATATTTGTGTAATTTCTTGGACCAAAAAGCCACTATCCTCCAAAAATGTGCAAAAATATCCTGGAGGCCAGTGTTGGGTAGGAATGTGCAAATATGGAGAGGAAGGTGAGCCTTCCTTTCCCAGATTGCGCAACGTAGCCTTGGTGAAGGCAGAGCCTGGGCCAAGGTTGGCCTGACTCGTTGACGAGCAACTGAAAGAAATTAAGTTAGTGAATGCATGGCGACATTAACTGATAGTAGAAGTGATTAACAGTGGATGCAAAACATGAATGAAATATTCAGAAAACATATCAACATGCATGTGGGTGAGGCAGTTTGCCGGTTGGGAGAACGTCCGTGCAAAACAGTTTCATGCATGCGACAGTAGTGAGATAGCAATGAAAAAAGAAACAGAGCTAGGACACGCTAGTATATATGTAAAGGACAACAAACGTTCAAAGAAATCAAGAAAAATGTACTCCCACAAGCAAAAACAAAAAAAGTGACAAAAATGGAGCACAAGGCATGGGAAGCAAGCTTACCCCAAAACAACTGAGTTGAACATAACGATTGCTCCTATATGTGATGTGGGGTGCTAGAGCCACAAAGTTCATGTGAGGAATGAGATTTGAAACATTTGATTGATGAGTTTTGATAACATTAAGGTTGTGACGTGCATTCCACGAATCTAGGGGAAGCAACACTTGGTGGGAGGTTTTGGAATTGCTCCTTGCTTGTAACCTCCAACTGCTAAACATAGATCCCTAAGACAAGGGATGCCTTTCCATGCTACCTTGGGAAAAGAAGCCCATGAATGCAAGTCTGTTTTGCTCAGTCCCAGAGGGAACTGATCAACTCAGCTACACATGCAAAATACTACTCGACTACTGGAGAAAAATATGCATTTCTGCCTGGGAGTTGGGCTTGTTGGCCAGGAGATTTGCATAATTTCTAGGCCGAGAAGCTGACTTCTGCCTAGATTTGCAGAAATCCTGGGTTGAACATCTTGCTGCTGGGAAAATTTGCACAAATTCTGTTGGGAGGGTTGGCTGGCAGGATTGCGTAATCGTGGAGCCCAACAGGCTGTCAAA
The DNA here is from genome assembly GCA_031772625.1 of Pinus tabuliformis. Classification (NCBI taxonomy): domain Eukaryota; kingdom Viridiplantae; phylum Streptophyta; class Pinopsida; order Pinales; family Pinaceae; genus Pinus; species Pinus tabuliformis. The sequence goes on from CM062815.1 coordinate 696,829,766, forward strand.
GAGGATTGCGCAATTCTTGGAGGGAAGGCTGGTTGCCCTCTAAAAATGTGCAATTTTCAAGGGGAAGCTGCTCAGCCTGCAACAGGTGTGCAAACATGATCCTCAGCATCACTGGGCGATGGTGGAACTATTGAATGAGAGGGAGGCAGACAGTTCATTGAGACAGTGCCTGCTCCCACATGAGATTGCACAGTTCCATCAATGAAGAAGGTTGAGCAAGACTTGATCTCAATCTTTCTCTTGGGTTGGGTATATTTCTTAAGACAATACTCGAACCATGGCTCCTTGGAGCTTAAAACTGTAAGTCACAGAAGTGCTACCAAAAATCAATAACGGATTCATGCGGAGCCCTCTGTTGTTGTAACAGTTTCCGGTCAAGATGGTCTAGATCAAAATGATAGAACGTGTCTTCAATAATATCATAGAAGTGCTCACATGAGTGCACAGTGTTAGCCTGTAGGATGAGCACCCAATGAAATGGAGATTCGCAAACTGTGTATGAAAGCAACAAACCAGCCTGTTCATCAGTAAACTCATCTTCCTCATAAATCATGGAAAGAAAATTATGTAAGTGCTCAAGCTAGGCCACTTCGCCTTCACCATCATAAGTGTGAGTGGACAAGAGATTGAAAAGCTTCCCCGAGATGGAGAAATCTTCACGATTTGGAAAACATCTCAAGGGAAGAAGAATGCAAGACTCCATGGAAGATATGCAAGGTTTCAAAACTGGATGAGAGGACACTTCTTGTCATCAGGCCCTCCTTCTAGCACCATAAATGTTGACAGTGTTGGACCCGCCAACATTTCAAGGGGATCTCCCTCGTAAGAAGTCCCAATTAGACCTCAGATCGTTTAGTGTAGGAGTCCCAGCAATGGGTCGTAAGGTAATGCCTTGACTGTGATGTCGCACAATGGCAAGTAGGATAAATTTGTCAGCAACAAGGGTGTGACTGATGCAGTGATTCAAGGAAGGTGTATGAGAGGTTCCAACTCTTCGAAAGGGGAAGGAGGTGAAGGTGAGTTCTAAGTTGAAAGGGATCAGTCCCAACTCGACTAGGAACACATAACACAAAGTACATGCACAGCTTCTGGTGGAGCAATCCACTCGGATGCGGAAATCACATCATACAAGGTAAGATAACACATACGATACTCACGGATCAGTTTGAGATGTGTGTGATAGTTGTTATAGCAAGGTTCAAGTTAAAGGTCTGTTTGATGTCCGACAAAGTAGTCGACATGGATGGTGACATAATTAACAACATATGCAACACATTAATGACAATATTCATATAATTTCATGTGAATTAGTTCATACACAAGTACGTAAGTTAAACAACACACATATCATTAAAGCAACCAAAGCAATCCAACTACAATAACAACATATGCATGAAAATGTGCTGGCTCTTATTATATAAATAAGTGTAAGTCATGATCATATAGTACATCCATGTAAGCCTACTAGCCTCAACAGTGGAACATTATAGCCACATCCGCCTACTCCTCCAAAGAGATGTACTAGCTCCGTGCAGTGCAGAAGCCAAGGCGCGTTACAATACTGTTCAAGCATTCTTCAAAATAGTCTTAGTAGAAACTTGGCTGACCAAAGCCTATACAATGAGTTATGAGGGACTATTTATAGCAAAGGGTGGGGTAACCCTTGAGATTCCCCTTTGTGATAGTTCAACTACCCTCATGACTCTTCACCTACTCTATGACTGTTACATCCAACTGTTGGCACTTTACTTACACTTGACATGACTCAACATTACAATGCACATGTAATCATGTGAGACAACATGGCTTGAGATGTAGGTTTTAACCCCGTACAGAAATTACCTGCATACGAATTCTAAAAACATAGAAAATAAACAATGCGAGAGCATAACACATAAAACACATATACACAGATATTTTCCCCTGGATCCCAAAACTAGGACTACCAGCTTGATTTTTCATTATGTTCCTTTCATTTTTACAATACATATTTATACATGCTGAAGCATCCAATACCATGGATTGAAAACCATCGCGTCCAAAACCATGGACCAAAAACCATCGCATCCAAAACCATGTGTGAAAATCATGCACAAAACCATAGGTAGGTCTGCCCAACTTAATATATGGTCCAAAAAACAAAATTTTCCAGGACGCTGCCCCAGACCCCATAGAGGGGGGTTGCCTACACCCCTCAAACCCTCTGTGACCCCCTCGCTACGCAATCGACGCAACAAAGGGGGGGCTTTGCCCCCCCTCTAACCCCCCGGTTAACTATGTGGGCTAGTCGTGGAAAGAATATAACACAACCCAACATTCTCCCACTTGTTTTCTTTCCACAAGGGGCCATGTTATAGACATTTTTGTGCCTTATAGCTTTAAGCATGAAATGTCCATAATCCAAGGGATCCTAAGTCCCTAAAGATGTTGTTCCAGCTCCTAAAGAAACAAGGTCAACCAATGACAGCTTCTCCCAGAAGTTCTCCACCAGAAACTGCTCAAAACTAGTCAAATCAGGATCAAATCAGATGCTCCACTAGCTGCCTGCGTTGCAAAGCACCCAAATACACTGGCTAGGTGCATTGCAACGCACTTGAATGCACTACCAGGGTGCGTTGAGCGGGAAATGACAAATGGCAAAGTCATTCAACGAGGTGGAAAGACAATGGAAGCTTCCAGAATCTTCTCCAATGACACTTGCCTCACTGAATTCGACCAGTGATGAGTAAGAGGCTCTCAGTCTCCAAGTGGAAGCAAGAACTGACAGAGAGAAGCCACAAGTCAAAATATAAGCTGACTCATCCTCTCTGCTTACATCTATGTATGGATCCCTCATCCCAGAGATCCGGGGGCTGGAATTTTGTACTTTGCAGAGAATTGCTGTTGGTTTGAGATTGAGATTAGTGCATTGGGTGATTTATGCTTTGTTGGAGGTGAGGAATGGATTCCTTTGCTCGGAGGTAGATGCTGGATCGGGACTCACTTGGTTGTATCTCCTCTTGGAATTTATTATCATATCAATAAAACTATTTGAGTTTCTCCTACATGCTGTGTATCAATGATGCTTTGTTATATTTGCATGTTTAGCTTAAATATGATCCTAAGCTAGTTATGAATGTAAATCTATATCTTTTGTGTAGTTTTCCTCTTCTGTGATCTTGCGGGAACTTGGTGAAGTTGGACCGGTAAGGGAGCAGGCAGCGGGAAGCGAACAAAGAGGAGAGCGATTGGATCAACAAACTAGTGAAAGACACAGGTTAGTTACATCCTTCCTCTTCGTTTACATTTCATAAAGAAGAATACGAAAGTAGTTTTCCTTGTTTGTTGCTAAGGCACTGTCACACCTTAGAGTGGGATAGGGGTGTTCTGAATAGATACTTTTCCCAACAACAAAATGGCGACTCCGCTGGGGAGCGTATCTAGTTATTTTATTTGTGTTTCTATTGTTGTTCTTCTCATAAACTTAGGAGTGGCGAATCGAACTGCATTTGCCATTTACAAATGCAAAGTAGAGATCTGCTACTCTAGTCCATTCACTGGGCCTGTTTATGATCTGAACAGCTGATCCACAAATGCTCTAATTTCCCTTTGTGATAGCTCTTAGTCCTCCTTTAAATCATCCCTCTAATTGTACCTTATTGATAGCTTTTATCCGGCCAAAAACCATAGATTAAACTGCAAACCGTGACCCAGAACCCAGAGAAAATTCTCATTTCTGCTTCAGCGCAGGCTCTGTGAAGAGGTTCTGCATTTCAACGCAGGTCCCGAGAGGGCTACCTGCGCTGCAATTCAGTTTCTCTGTGCAACAGGTGCGCTGATCAGCGTTTTCCCTGTGCAGCTGTGGTTCTTTGCTTCATTTTGTTCAGTTTTATCTCTGATTTTTGCAGCCTGTTATCAGTGTGTGTACCTATCTGAAAACCCCTTTTCTTTGCCTTAATTCCGCCTCAGTTGTATAAAAGAAACTGTATTTGTTTTTGTGTATTTGTTACATCATTTACAGTTTCCCATTGCAAAAGTAAACTAGTCATACTGTCGCCCTTAGATCTAGACCTGTCGTAAGTGTCGTTTTGATCTTAGGAGTAAGTTTGTTTGCTGTTGACAGTTGATTACGCTTTTAATTTTGTCTTTTGGTTTGAATTTATGAATTTCTAGTGTCGAAACAAGTGTTTATTTCAAAATCATAAAGTGTCGTAATCGTCTTTTTGATTTCGAAAAGAAGCTTGTTTGTGTTTTTCACTTGAAATCGAATTCAAATTTGTACAACAACTTTCTTTTTAGGCATCAATATTAAGAAAGTGAAAACAAATACATGCATATGTGCATTTGCATTTTGACAGTTTGTATGCCTTGATTTAGGAAAAGTGCATTTACAGTGTGCTCTTTGCTCTTTGAGAAAAGATTGTGTCTTTCTTTTCCCCTTGTAGCTAGGATTTTCATTGTTGAAAAGAGATAAAAAGCTTGCTTATCATCTTTAGACTGCATTTAGGAATTACATCTACATCTCGTGGTGATCCAAAAAGGCAAACTTCTAAGAAATATCAACCTAAAATAAATTGAATGAACTTAACAACGCTTTGTAACTTAATGCACAACATAGAGGTCTAGGCTAGAGACGTGTTCCGGCGTCGTAAAGCCTGGTAACTGTTGTCCTCACTGTTGGTTGGGTGATTCCTCCACTGTGAGACGATAAGTGCCAGTACAGATTGTGCTCCCACGTATCGTCGAGTATATATTGGGAGACCCCTATAGGCATAAAACCTTTATCCATAGGAAGCCGTGTCGGCCGCCCTACTGATCGCAATGCACTGAACACAGCATTCGGGAAGACTGACCGCCCATACCCTAAAAAGTATTCTGTGGTTTTGCGATTGGTTTGGCACACCCTCTACCTAGAACTCCAGAGCAGTCCCTTTCGTTCCTTTTCAGACTCCTTAACGGAAAAGGTCCATCTGAGCACTTGTCACTTCAGGCTCATTAAAAATCGAAGGAGACTAGAGTCATCTTTTGCTTTTTCTCGACTCTTTAAAATTGAAAAAGCAAGTTGTGTCCAAGCGTCGTTAAAATTTATTTTAAACGGAATATTCATACCCTTTTTCCTGCGTTGATCTTTAGGTTGAGAAAATGGAGCCTACCAACCAAGGAATTCCCCTTGGTGGAAATCCTAGTCCCTTCTCCTCTTGGGAAGATGTTGGTGCGCCCCATATGGCCACATTGTCGCTTCTAGGACTGACAATTGGCTTGCCGGTCTGGCTCTTCTCAACCAATGTCGTTCAGAACACCACTATTCCTGAACAGTCGAATCAACAGTTAGACGAGTCCAGAATTTCCCACCAACCTTCTACTTCCTCTAATTCTTCCTCTCTTCCTTCCTCTTCGCGTGACGGGACTGGTAAAGCTAAAAACCAAGTTCCTAAGGAGAAAAAGGAAAAGAAGAAGAAAGAGAAAAAGAAGAAGGAGCCAAAGGAAAATAAGGGAAAACAAGTGTCATCTAATGAAAATCCACACACAACACCGACCAGGCCTAAATCGCCATGTGTCATTTGTAGAGGAGACCACTTTCACAGAGATTGTCCTTGCATCCCTCGGATACTAAGGGACTGGTCTCCTCGTTTGCACAATCTGGTGTCGTCAACCTCTGATGGCCATGTTGAAAGCACACCGTCAACTAGCGAAAGTGAAGTCCCAGGACAAAAAGGGAGGGATAGACCTCCCTGTAGACTGTGCGAAGGCAACCATGCCCTCCACCGTTGTCCCTTCTTAGACGAGGCTAAAAGAGTTTTGGATGATCGTCCGGTTTCACCGTTACGACTTCCTCCTGGATATAAAAAACTCTTGCCGAGTCCTTCGTTAGTTGAGAATCCAGCTGGCCCGCTCAAGTGGTCAGCTGAAGCGTCTATCATTGAAGATAAACCAACTGAATCCATACCAGACGAAAGTCAAAAGGTCGAGGCGGCAGTTGACCCGGTTTTGCCTTCAGAGGTTTTATCTTCGAATGATACAGTCACTGAAGAGGATAAGGATGACACCATCCAAATTCTCTTCCTCAACACAGACTCCGACGAACACGGGGGCAATCCACCCATTCCTTTATCGCAGGAATGAAGTTCGTTAGAGTCATACCTGGCTGTCTACTCGGTCCCACCTCCAAGCAACCTAGTTGTATCCTTCGACTGGAACCAACTAGGCAGACCCCGTTTGCCAGCAAGCATACCGTTCCAAATTATCGTTCAAATATACAGAATGGTCATGGCTGGCACCATCATTGATGAGGGGGCATCTGTGAGTATCCTTTCCTCTATTGCTTGGAAAGCGCTTGGTTCGCCATCGCTTTTGCCTGAGATGAGAAATCTGATAGGCTTCGATAAAGGAACCAGTCGACCTTTAGGGATCCTCCCCAATGTGCCCATAACATTGAAAGGGAAGACCGTTCAAATGAACGTGATGGTCGTTCAAGGACCCTTGGATTATAACCTACTCCTTGGACGAGACTATATATATTGCATGGGAGCCATCGTCTCCTCACTCTTTAGAGTAATGTGTTTTTCGCACGAAGGAAGAGTGGTCAAGCTTGTGGACTAGCTTTCATTTCCCAGATCACGCATCGCGAATAGTCATATACCATCCCTAAATGGTCTCTTCACGCAAGAAATGTCTCAACCTACGGTTCATCCTCCCGATGAGCGCGAGTAATTTGGAAGGATATGACTGGAACCCAGGGGGCATGCGTCCTGGTCTGCTTCGGCATGAAAACTTTGGGTATAGAGTAGGTTTCCGCGGGAGAATATGACTAGTCTGTACCCCGTCCGTGATTGGAAGAGGGGTTATTCTAGAATAAGATTCTCTTGTCAAAGTTATGTGAATCGGCGGGCGTCGTCATTCACCTTTGTTTATCTCGGTAGACATCGCTGAAGAAGTGTTTTGTTTGCTGCGCAAATGAGACAATCTTTGGTAACCTGAAAGAGGTAGGCCTTTCCTGGTAGAACAAATATTTTATCTGCAAATTGAGGGGTAACCTTGAAATTTTACTTTATACCTGGGGGCATGCAACCTTTTGGAGTGCAAGCGAGGGGCAGCTATTTATTTTTTAAATTTTTAGGACCTCTAACCCTTTAAACTCGTAGGATTAGTCATTTCCGAACTTGCATAACGAAAGGATCCGGGGCAAAGCTTTGTAAGGTGCAAGCTCCATAAAAAATGGCATCTTCAATGAGACATTCTTATCATATGACTGGATTAATCGAGCAGTTTTAGCAAATAGTTCATGCTCGTTAAAAAATAAACATAAGATCGAGCAGTTTTAGCACATAGTTCATGCTCGTTAAAAAATAAACATAAGATCGAGCAAGTGTTTCAACCCGCGTTTAAGCTCGTTAAAAAATGAACTATCCTCCGGTAAATGACCACCGTGAATGTAACATTATCAGCCATTAAAGCCTTGGTCGTGTTTGCACCGTCACCTCCACTTTTCCATTGGCCGATCATTCACCTCCATTTGATTGTTTACCCATTTTTGAGGAACAGCTGCGAAGAGTGATTTCACTAGCCATCCTTGTGACACTGCCGTCATTGGAAAATTCCAACCCTTACCTGGAATCAACTGCTACCCGTTTTATCACTCGTTCCTCAAAAGACGAGTCTTCTTTAAGCTCTTTTCATATGACTCGTAAAATATGAAAAGATTGCCGAGTTTTGGCCTTCCAGCTCATAAAAGCGACCGGAAGTGCTATCCCTCCTCTAGATTTTAATCTTTTTGGACCTGAGGGATTATTGCACAAAAAGATCGAGCGCTTGTTTTGTTCGGCTTGTTAAAACTATCGAAAATTCAACCCTTCTGTATTGTTTTATAATTTTTCGGACTTAAGGGATTAGATGATGAAAAAGGACTTCCGGAGTTACCTTTATGTTCCTTTTCAGACTCCCTAAAAAGGAAAAGGACCGAGTTATCTTTGTCGTTAAACTCGTTAAAAACATTAATAGCGACAAACTTGTCTTTAGACGAGAACGAGTTTCACTATCGCTAGGCTCGTTAAAACATAGCGATGGGTTTGCCCAAAGGGAAAATTATAGAACAAGCATATGTGATCCTCCTCAAGCTTGACAAAAATAAAGAGGTACTGGTCAGCAATGACTGGGGAAAAATTGGGAAGAAACTCAAAGAACCTTTATTGGTAGCAAGTCGCTCTTGAACATGACACTTCCACTTCGTGCCTGAGTCGGGTTGGGTTGTTTCATTCACCGGTCACATCACCATGGTCTCGCCATACCATCCACCTTTGGCGTAAATGCTACCAATCCATCATATAAGTGTCGCCGATATGTTCAAGAGAAGTCATCCAGAGAAGTCACCCATGTCCCATCCACTACCATACATTATACTTCATTCTTTCATGACCGCCACCCTGAACCATATATCATCAGATCGTTTTCACCTCCATCAAAATCATTTGCTCCGTTCTGTGTCATTGATGTGGGATACATTAAGGCCCTCCTTTGACCGATCGCTTCATGTCGACATCAACTCATTATCCAAGAAGTTGATCTAGGAACACCCCTTCAGTACTTTGAAGCTTGCATGCCTCAATGGCAAGTTTCTCACTTCCGACGACAGGTATACATCAATGACCTTCGACCGAAAGATTTTGCATGGTGTTCGACGCCAAGTCCTTTATTCACACCACATGAATTGTACTGTAGTACCTTGAGGGTCATTATCATTATCGGTGATTCCTCTCGCGCTTGTTAACAGTTTACATCATTGACTGGTAATCAAGCGATGTCTTTCCATGTTCGACTTCAAAACATTTCTCACATGGATCGACTTGTACTTAGAGTGAAGATCGGACGAGATTGAAGACCCTGGATCTAGTTTCATCCATCCAGGCTGCGATATATATTCAGGAAAAATAAAGACATTGACATGTACAGCGTTGCAGAACAAATAATCATCCTACCAAAAGGATGATGATTTCATCAAAATCATCAGTCTACCATCAGACGATTGTCTGTCCTATGTACATAAAAATGAATTTATAAAGCTGAGCATGGGAATGCCCGCCTCAGCTAGATCATGAAAACCGTATGAAAAATAATGTATTGTATTGTATCTTATTATAGGTCTCCTCCCAGCATTGAAAGAACTTCAGATCCTCCTAATAAAGCATTTCACCCAATAAACGGCCTCATACTTTAGGGGGCAACTGTTATAGACATTTTTGTGCCTTACAGCTTTAAGCATGAAATGTCATAATCCAAGGGATCCTAAGTCCCTAAAGATGTTGTTCCAGCTCCTAAAGAAACAAGGTCAACCAATGACAGCTTCTCCCAGAAGTTCTCCACCAGAAACTACTCAAAACTAGTCAAATCAGGATCAATTCAGATGCTCCACTAGTTGCCTGCGTTGCAAAGCACCCAAATACACTGGCTAGGTGCGTTGCAACGCACTTGAATGCACTACCAGGGTACGTTGAGTGGGAAATGACAAATGGCAAAGTCATTCAACGAGGTGGAAAGACAATGGAAGCTTCCAGAATCTTCTCCAATGACACTTGCCTCACTGAATTCGACCAGTGATGAGTAAGAGGCTCTCAGTCTCCAAGTGGAAGCAAGAACTGACAGAGAGAAGCCACAAGTCAAAACATAAGCTGACTCATCCTCTCTGCTTACATCTATATATGGATCCCTCATCCCAGAGATCCGGGGGCTGGAATTTTGTACTTTGCAGAGAATTGTTGTTGGTTTGAGATTGAGATTAGTGCATTGGGTGATTTATGCTTTGTTGGAGGTGAGGAAGGGATTCCTTTGCTGGGAGGTAGATGCTGGATCGAGACTCACTTGGTTGTATCTCCTCTTGGACTTTCTTATCATATCAATAAAACTATTTGAGTTTCTCCTACATGCTGTGTATCAATGATGCTTTGTTATATTTGCATGTTTAGCTTAAATCTGATCATAAGCTAGTTATGAATGTAAATCTATATCTTTTGTGTAGTTTTCCTCTTCTGTGATCTTGCAGGAACTTGGTGAAGTTGGACCGGTAAGGGAGCAGGCAGCGGGAAGTGAACAAAGAGGAGAGCAATTGGATCAACAAACTAGCGAAAGACACAGGTTAGTTACATCCTTCCTCTTCGTTTACATTTCATAAAGAAGAATACGAAAGTAGTTTTCCTTGTTTGTTTCTAAGGCACTGTCACACCTTAGAGTGGGATAGGGGCGTTCTGAATAGATACTTTTCCCAACAACAGGCCAAAAGATAGCTTAGTCACTTATCCAACCCTGCAATGCCCATTGTTTCTCTACACCAAAAGAACTTCTTACAGCTCACAAATTTTGTCAATGCATCTGCAGTATTCTTCCCACCATTACCAGTAATACCTTTTTTCTTCTATCATATCCCTCACAAAGTGATATTGAACATCAATGTGCTTTTTCTTTGAATGATATGCAGGGTTCTTTGCCAAGAAAAGTGCACTTTGGCTGTCATAGTCTATCCTTATAGCTCCCTGTACTAACCCCATACTTGAACACAATCTTTGCAACCAAACTGGTTCCTTGCTTGCATGAGTGGCCGCCATGTATTCTCCCTCTGTAGTTGATAGTGCCACTATAGATTGTTTCTTACTCATCTAACTGACTACACCTCCAAATAGGTTGAACACATACCCACTTGTAGATCTTCTCTAATCCATATCTCCATCCTAGCCTGCATCAACAAAGCCATGAATATCCGACATTCTATCGAATCCCGGTCTTCCTTGGTAGCACAAACCATAATCACTAGTGCCACACAAATACCTGAAAAATCGCTTCACTGATGTCTAGTTCTCCTTCCTTGGTTTTGACATAAGCCTGCTCAATACTCCCACTACATGTGCAATGTCTGGTCTAGTATAGACCATCATACATCAGGCTATCGACTACACTTGCATATGGAACAAGGGACATGTCCTCTTCCTCTTCTTGTGTATTGGGACATTGTTCAGTAGATAACTTCACACCTATAGGAATAAGAACCTTCACCGGTTTACTATCCTGCATATCAAACCTCTGTAGTATTGTCTCCACATACTTCCTCTGGTTTAACCATAGCTTCCTCTTTGCCTAATCTCTTTTAATTTCCATGCCCAAAATATAGTTTGTAGCACCAACATCTTTCATGTTGAATTTGGAGGAAAATTGGGTCTTAAAATCCTGGATAATTTCTTTGTCATTTCCAACCAGCAACATATCATCCACATACAAGATCAAATAAATAACACGGTCACCAATTAATTTAAAATACACATAGGGATCTACTTTTCTTCTCGTAAAGCCAAGTCCTCGTATAAATGTATCAAATTTTTGATATCACATCCTTGGTGACTGTTTTAACCCAAACAGAGACTTCTTTAACTTGCATACCAGTTCTTTCTTACCCTTCACCGCAAAGCCTTCAGGTTGCTTCATGTAGATTTCCTCCTCCAGATCCTCATGAAGAAATGTTGTCTTCACATCCATCTGTTCTACCTCAAAATAAAAAGCAGTAGCAACAGGTAAAAGTAATCTAATAGAAGTTACCTTGGCAACAGGAGAAAAAATATCACCAAAATCAATTCCTAGCACCTGGCAATAACCTTTTGCTACCAACCGAGCTTTGTATTTCTCCACCTTTCCTTCTACATTTGTCTTCTTCTTGAACACCCATTTGCTGCCAATGGGTTTCCTTCCAGCCAGCAACTCCACCAGATCCCAAACCTCATTTTTGTGAAAATATGCCATTTCATTAACCATGGACTCTTTCCAGAGTTTTCCATCCTCTGAATCTACTGCTTCCTTCACAGTTCTGGGATCATCATCAGTAATATATAAAGCAAAATTTGAACAGAAAGCAAATGGACTATACCTTTCTAGCTGCCTTCTTTCTTGAACTGATCTTCTCGCACGTAGAGATTGTGGCTCTTCACCTTTTGATTCCTCCTCTGTTGTAGAGTTTGATTCTTCCTCCTTAAGCTCAAACTCTATCTTCTTAGGTTCCTTTGGTTGGACTTCATGTTTAATAACATATTTTACCTCTCTGAACACCAAATGTCGACTATACACAACCTTTCTTGTTATTGGATTCCAAAGCTTATAACCCTTTAAACCATCCTTATACCCAATAAAGATGCACTTTTTAGATTTACTATCCAACTTGGTTTGTTTCTCCTTTGGAACATGTACATATGCATCACATCCAAATACGTTCAGATGTGAAAGAGAGGGTTTCTTACTAGTCCATACCTCTTGTGGAGTTGTATCCTCCAATGCTAATGAAGGTGATTTGTTGATCAGGTAACATGTTGTCTCCACCGCCTCTATCCAGAATCCATGTCCTAACTCGGCACCACCGAGCATGCTTCTTACCCTTTCCATCAACTTCTTGTTCATTCTTTCTACAACTCCATTTTTCTCAGGTGTGTATGGAGTAGTCTTCTTCCATGCTATACCACACTTCTTACAGTATTATTCAAATTCCTTACTGCAAAACTCTCCACCATTATCTGTCCTCAACACCTTTATCTTCTTCTTTATCTAGTTTTCCACCAGAGCCTTAAATTCTTTAAACCTGTCAAAGACTTTAAATTTCTTCTTAAGGAAATATATCCATGTATTCTTTGAGAAGTCATCTATAAATGATACATAGTACATAGACTTACCCACTAATGGAACATTCATAGGTCCAAACACATCACTGTGCACAAGTTCTAATATTTGTTTTTCCCTCTTACCACCAGAGGGGAAACTCACCTGATTCTGCTTCCCATATACACAATTTTCACAAAAATCAAATCCAGAGAGCTATTACTCATACCTTCTACCATAACTTTACCATGAAGTATTCGAAGGCCCTTCTCTCCAATATGTCCAAGCCTTTGATGCCAAAACATGGTCTTCTCTCCAGAGACCACTAGATTTTCTACTCTACTTTCAGGAACCACAGAGCTGTTGCACCCATCAACAACAGTGTAACCTTACAGCTTGTACAGAGTTCCAATCTAAACTCCTCACATCAATACCAGTTCTCCCCAAACCCTTTTGCAGGTATCCTTCTCGAACACTATTTTTGCACTTGCATCATCCAGCTTGCTTACATAAATAAGATTTCTGGCCAACGCAGGAATATGTAGAACACCTGAAAGTGTTCTAACCCTTTCACCTTGCAACTTCAACTTTACTTTTCCACGACCAACGATTCTAGCCTTCCTATCATCCCCTAAGAAGACATCACCACCATCGTATTTCTCATACTCGCAGAACCACTCTCTATGGGGATTGAAGTGAAAGGATGCACCTGAGTCAATCAACCATGCCTCATGATCTACATGTGTACTTGAAGAGGCCAATTACACATCCCCACCTTCATCTGAGGTGGTTTTCACCTCTGCAAAAGGAGCATCATTAAATCCCTTTCCTTTATCAGGAGCTTTAGATTTATAGTCCCTTTTGTAGTGCCCTTCCTTTCCACATTTCCAACACACTACCTTTACAGGTTTTCCTGGAGATTTAGATATCCCTCTAGATTTAGATCTCCCACTCGATGACTTATTTTTGTTTCAATTCTGGGACCGTCCTCGTACATACAAGGCATCACCATTCTGGCTCTCCATATTTTTCTGCCTCATTTCCTCCGTTAGCAAGGATGAGACTACCTCATCAAACTGCAAGGCAATTGCATTGCTACCTATTGCAATAACCAGACTGTCCCACGAATCTGGTAGAGAACACAATAAAATGATGCACTTATCTTCAACTGAAATTTTAATATCAACAGATAATAACTGACTTACCACAGTATTAAATGCGTTTAGATGCTCTATCACCGAGTCTCCATCTTTCATCCTTAGCTCATACAAATTTTTCTGTAGGAACAGTTTATTCACCAGAGACTTAGATTGGTGCAAAGTCCCTAACTTATCCCACAAAGTATTCACCGTAGCTTCCCCTGATACATTCAACAATACTGAATCTGAGACACACGATCGTATTGTGCTCTTTGCCTTCTGATCCAACTTCTTCCATTCCTCATCAGACACTCCCGTTGGTTTAGTACCTGGATCTATCATGATCCACTGATCTTTATCCACCAAAATATCCTCCATCTTGAGTTTCCATAACTCAAAACTCTGACCATTAAATTTCTCAATTTCTATCTTTCCACTGCTCGCCATCTTCTTTCACCACCAAAATCGATCTCATAGATCTCCCACTGAACAGGGTCTACCACAGGCCCGAGTGAAACCCCTCAACAACAAAGGCGTCCCCTTGAAGACAAAACTTGGCTCCGATACCAAATGTAGGTTTTAACCCTGTAAAGAAATTACCTGCATATGAATTCTAAAACCACATAAAATAAACAATGCGAGAGCATAACACATAAAACACATATACACAGACAATTTCCCCTAGATACCAAAAATGGGACTACCAGCTTGATTTTTCATTATGTTCCTTTCAATGTTACAATACATATTTATACATGTTGAAGCATCCAATACCATGGACCGAAAACCATCGCGTTCAAAACCATGGACTGAAAACCATCGCATCCAAAACCATGTGCAAAAACCATACACAAAACCATAGCTAGGTTTGCCCAACCTAATATAGGGTCCAAAAAGCAAAATTTTCTAGGGCGCTACCCCAGACCCCATAGTGGGGGGTTACTTGCACCCCTCAAACCCCCTGTGACCCCCTGCTACGCAATCGGTGCAACGAAGGGGGGGCTTTGGCCCCCCTCTAACCCCCCGGTTAACTACGTGGGCTAGTTGTGGAAAGAATATAACACAACCCAACATGAGAAAGCCTTGTAAGAAATCACTGACACTCAGTCCGCTGTGGTGAGACCAACCCTTTGACATGCTTGTGATGGTGAAGCTAGTGAGCTGATGTCAATCTTGGTTGTCTGTAATGGTGTGTATGCACCTTATGGTGACATCTTGATGAAGCGAACTCTTGCCTCCATTGCAACTGGTGCATTGGTTCGTCCCCTTCATCAAACTCGTTCGCTAACATGTGCATGGTCTTCTTAGGTGTGGCTGAACCAGAAACACACTAATGCATAGTGTCCATGTTGATCTTCAAATGTGTGCTAGTGGTCATGTGCATCAACTTGCCGAAGTACATGTTCAACTCCAGTTGGACTTGCTTCTTGTATTTGCCTTGGTGATTGTGTTGAATGGGTTGGATTGCATGCGTGTGCACAATGAAATGCATGTTGCTAGATCCCTTGCATGTGATCACCAACACTACTTACCATGTCTGCTCCGTGTTAGCTGCTCGGATGGATCTTTATCTTGTACAGGCCTAGTTTTATCCGTGAGTGCATGATGCGCCCACTATTGTTCCTGATCCTGCTGCAACTCATTCGTCTATCTGTGCAGCTTCATGTTCTTCCTTGAGTTGATGCTTTAGCACATGCAAGTCCTTTGTTCCATTCTCTATCTTCGCATGATCTTCATGTCACACCGCCACCTCATAGCCGGAGTCTCCAAAGTTTCTTTCATCATCAATGGATCTACTTGATCTTGCAACCTTGTTTAGCCTCCGTATTGTCAACAACCATCCTCTTGCATTCGTTGCATTTGGTATGCTATCTTCAGCTGTTGTTCCTGATGTTGCTCATTGTGATGTTGTTGCTATCATATCTTGATGTCCTTTTCTATGAACACCTTGATATCTTTGTGGGTAGGCAAGTCCATAGACACTTGATCAACTGCATCCCCAAGTGTGCTCTGAATGGTGTCTTCATCTCTACTCTCTTGGAAACCATCGTACCTATACCGCTGAGAGGTAGATGAACACCTGCGATACCTGGAGACATGGAAACACTCATGGCAAGAAATATGTCAGTCGAAAACAAAAATGAAGATGAGAACTGACTTGCAACATACCTGGGTGAATGATCATGAAGGTTGCACAATTTCGGCCGTGAGGACGGCAAACCGACTGCCAAGACTGCACAAGGCACAGTCTGGGCTGCTGGGAGATTGACTGACTACTGGAAATGCATAATGCACAGTCTAGTTTGGCTACTGACTGCTAGGATTGCGTAATGCACAATTCCAACTAGGAAGGACTACTAGCCCAAGGACAAATTTGCACAATTTCTTCGGCCAAGCAGCCACTGTCCTCCAGCACAAAACAGTCCTGGAGGCCAGTGTTGGGCAGGAATGCGCAAATCTGGAGAGGAAGGTGAGCCTTCATTTCCCAGATTATGTAATGCAGCCTTGGTGAAGGTAGAGCCCGAGCCAAGGTTGGCCCGACTCGCCGATGGGCAACTGAAAGCAAGTAAGTCAGTGAATGCATGGCGACACTAAGTGATAGCAGAAGTGATTAACAGTGCATGCAAAACATGAATGAAAGATTTAGGAAACATATCAACATGCATGTGGGTGAGGAAATTCACCGGTTGGGCGAACGTCCGTGCAAAACAGTTTCATGCATGCGATAGCAACAAAAACTAAAACAGAGCCAGGAAAAGCTAGTATATATGTAAACGATAGTAAACATTCAAAGAAATCAAGAAAATAGTACTCCCGCAAGTGAAAACACAAAATGCAATAGAAATGCAGCACAAAGCATGGGAAGTGGGCTTAACCCAAAACCACTGAACTAAACATGCTGAATGATCCTAGATGTAATGCGGGATGTTAGAGATGCAAGGTTGATGTGAGGAATGAATTCTGTATCATCCGTTGGATAATTTTTGATAACATCGAGGTTGTGATGCACATGCCACAAATCTAGGGGAAGCGACACTTGGTAGGAAGTTTCGAAATTTCTCCTTGTATGTAACCTCCAACTACTAAACATAGATCCTTGAAACAAGGGATGCCTTTGCATGCTGCCTTGGGAAAAGAATCCCATGCATGCAAGTCTATTTTGCTCAGTCCTGGAGGGAACCGGTCAACTCAGCTGTAGATGCAAGAGACTGCTCGACTGCTAGAGAAAAATATGCATTTCTTCCTGGGAGCTGGGCTGGCTGCCCAGGAGATTTGAGCAATTTCTGGGTAGAGCAGCTCACTACTTCCTAGATTTGGGCAAATCCTGCACTGAACAGCCTACTACTAGGAAAATTAGCGCAAATCCTACTAGGAGGGTTGGTTGGCAGGATTGCACAATCCTAGAGCCCATCCAGCTGTCAGAGAGGATTGCCCACTTCCTGGAGGGAAGGCTGGTTTCCATCTAGAAATGGGCAATTTTCAAGGGGAAGTTGCTCGGCCTACAACTGGACCAAGTCCGGGTGAGAAGCCTATGAGGGGAACAGATCAACTATGATCAACAAGCTGCCTTTGTGCGAGAAAACACTGAAGCTTGAGTACTTGACGAAGAAAGACAAAGTGATGTGTAAGGTTGGTAGGGAGGCTCCAAAACAGGCTAAGGTAAATTTTTGGAGGGTGGTTGAAGCCACTAAAATGGAACCAATAGGATTCAAGATGATGATGTCAACCGTGGGGAATGATTCACCATGTTTTGAGTAAAAAGGTAAAAAGATTAAAAGTAATAAAATAATAAAAATACTTTTCCAACTCACATTTTCAATTGATATCTTTAAGGTTCTACTCAAATTTCAAGCAGGAGTACTCGTTGGATGCAAAATTTAATTCATCATCCAAGGAGTACCCATGTTGCATACTTCTAATGTACCCTACTACATGAAAAATGTGAAATACATGAAAAAAGGTGATTGCAATAACATTTTTCATGTATTTCTCATTTTTCGTGTAGCAGAGTCCATCAAAATTATGGAACATGGGTACCCCTTGGATGATGAATCAAATTCTGCATCCAACGAGTGTTTTCTCTTAAAATTTGAGTAAACCCATAGGGAGATAAGTTGAAATTGCAAAAATAGTTTTTTCTTTTTTCCTTCTAAAATTTGATGATGTAATCTAATCCTATTTTATTATTTCCACTATTATTTTATAATTTCATTAGGAAGCCAATTTTAGACCTCAAAACTCCCCTAATGCTAGGCCTCGCACTTTCATTATTTCGTTGGGAAATAAGTTATATAGGATATTAGAGGTAGCACCACCTATCACCATCTCTTTAACCTCTATGAAGTAATGTAGCCAGGTCATTTCCCAGACTAGGAAATGTATCTTCCTTATAATTCGTTCTCAGGACAATAATAAGACTACGATCACATCCACAACCTTGAAAAATGGATCCTCCACACGGAAGCAACAAACAGACAAGGTCAAGGAAGATTACAATGACATCTTCACCTCACCCACAAGGGTAACCTGACATTGTCAGGTCAAGAACTTTGTCGATCTAACCTCGAGAGCGCTGCTACCCAACAAACTGATCCACTGACACTATGTTCTAGAGAACAATGAAATTAAGAGGCAGATTCAAGAGTTGTTGCAGAAATGGCCCATCAATCCAAGATCATCACCCTGTGGAAGCCCGATTGCGTTGGTACAGAAGAAAGATGGCACCTGGAGACTCTGTATTAACTATCGGGCACTGAATAAGATCATTTTCCGGCATCGATATCTAATCCCATAGATTGGTGACCTTCTAGACCAGGGGAAGGGGGCCAAATATTTTAGTAATATTTACTTGAAGTTCGGGTACCACTAGGTACCAATTGAACCCTTTGATGTGTGGAAGATTGCCTTCAAACAAAAGGAGGACCCTTTTGAGTGGGTGGTCATGCCTTTCACGTTGACGAATTCCCCTGCAAACTTCATGCGACTGATGGACGACAGCTTGCAGCCCTTTACCAACTCGTTCATGGGAGTGTAACTAGAAAATATCTTGATCTTTAGCTGGAGGTTGGAAGAGAACATACACCATATTCAATAGCTCTTCCTAACTGTGTGACAACAAAAATTGTGTGCCAATTTGGAGAAATGAACTTGTGGCATGACCCAGGTTCAATATTTGGGTACAACACTAATGCACAAGGTGTGTGTGTGGACCCAGCCAAGATACAAGCTATTCGAGATTGGCTAGCCCCAACCACTCTAAGAGAGATCTGCAACTTTCTGGGTCTTGCCAACCTCTTTGTAGGTTCGTGTTGGAATTATCTCATATCAATTAGTCATTGACTCAAGTCACCAAGGGCGGAGTGAAAGAAAAGTTATTTTGGTCTGAATCCCAACAAAAGGCATTTTTGATTCGAACCATCACCTCTACTCTACACCAGTGCTCACATTACTAGACCTGCAAAAACCATTTGAAATTGAGACATACGCCTCCGACTATGCTATTGGTGTAGTTCTTACCCAGTAGGGGCCTCATGTGGCATATCATAGTGAGACAATTTTAGATACAGTCCGAACGTATCCCACCTATAAAAAAGAGATGTATTATATTATGAAAGCTTTCCGACAATGGAAGCATTACATTTTGGAGAATGAAATGGTCATCGACACAGATCATTGTCCCCAGCAATTCATACGTACACAAGGGAAGTTGTAGAACGATCACCATTAGAAATGGCCCACATATCTGCAACAATTCCATTTGAACATGAAGTACAAAAAGGGCAGCACCAATAATGTTGCAAACTATCTTAACCGACCACTGGTCATGGCACTAACCACTATGCTCAACTATTTTAAACATAAGACTTCAGGGTGGCTGCATCTTTACAAGAGCGATCCAAAATTCAGCGACACCTACCAAATGCTCTTGGAAGGCAAGCAAGTTCCAAATTTTCATCTCCAAGGCACATTGTTATGCTGCATGGGAAACCTTTGTGTTCCTAAAAGTGAGCATGCTAATATGATTTGGGAAGTGCACTACAGTTAGGTCGTTTGACCCTTCAGAGTAGAGAAAATAGTGGTAGTGTTGCAAAAGTATTTTTATTGGCGAACCTTCGATGGGATTTTGGGAAATAAATAAGATCCTGTACTACCTATGATATTTCCAAACCAACGATCAAGAAGAAAGGACTATATAATCTTCTGCCTACTCCTACTCAGCCTTGGGAATCCATATCCATGGATTAGATGTCAAGCCTTCCTTCTACTAAGCATGTAAACGACTGCGTGTTTGTGGTTGTCAACAAATTATCTAAGATGGCCATTCTAGCAGCTTGTAAGAAGAGTATCACAGTAAAATCCATTGCTAAGATCTTCTTTGAATGAGTGTGCATTCATTTTGGATCCCATAATCCATTATCTCAAACCGGGATATCAGATTCCTGATTACATTTTGGTCAAGCCTCTGGTCATTGCCGGATACCAAGCTCACTAAGTTCATGACCTTCCACCCCCAAACTGATGGCAAAACAAAGGTTGTCAATAGGATGATTGTCCACATTTTGTGCATTTACAATTGAAATAATCCACGTACATGGGATGAAAGCCTCCCCTATGTGTAGCACAACTACAATAGAGCTCTCCATAGCTCCACTGGCCATAACCCTTTTCAGGTGGTGTTGGGATTCCAGCCACTATATCCCATTGATGTGGCCATACCATTTGTAGCTACTCAAGTATATTTGGCTCATGTCTAGTCTGAAGTTGATTAGGCTAACATATTCATTGAGCGCATTCAGCACATCCACCAGCAGGTCCATCAGCATCAAATGCCACAAAAATTCCACGAGGGAAACAAAGTTTGGTTACATTTGCAGAAGCAGTGCCTCGCTGGGCTCCATCACAAGCTTCACCCACTCCGATATGGGTCATACACCATAACCAAGGCTATAGGGGAAATTCCGTCAAGCTCAACATTACATTGTTCCTTTGTTCGCATTAGGTATTCAATGTAGACCGATTGCAACCATACTTTTCTCCATTGTTGGACACATCCAACATCGTGGAGTAGTTGACACCAATAGAGATCGACCAAAGTTGCATTGAGTAGGCCACAAATAATAGGATCATGGACAAACAGATTAACAACACTCACCAGCAAAGGATCTAGCTATATCGAGTTGTTAAATA
Source organism: Pinus tabuliformis (assembly GCA_031772625.1). Classification (NCBI taxonomy): domain Eukaryota; kingdom Viridiplantae; phylum Streptophyta; class Pinopsida; order Pinales; family Pinaceae; genus Pinus; species Pinus tabuliformis. The sequence continues at coordinate 696,850,690 of CM062815.1, forward strand.
AGACCAACTCCTTCACCAGGGAAAGTGGTTCACCAGGGCCTAGTTTCAAACAAAATTTCCTCACCTCATGGAGGGTCTGCACACAATGGGAACCATCACTTCCTAATGGGGGAGGACTAATCTAGGTGGATATTGGTGTCCAACCACCTATTCCACCTAGACCTTGTTATGGAACTAGCTCAAGGAAAGATAGAAAAGATAGAACAACGCCTTAGAATTTAGCCTCTTCGAGGGGGCAACCTCCTTTACATTACATAAATGAACAATTCTTCGATGATACAAATGACAAAACCTCCTTTCTATATATAGGAGTCTAAGGAGTCACAATATAATCCAGCTGACCTAACAATAATAATATAAAGCCACAAAAATAACAATAGAGGGATTCTATGGGGCACAAAAATAACAATAGGGGGTAATAGGGGCACAACAATATAAATAAGGGGTATAACTACAATAGTAATGGGGTAATCACTAGTATTATAGGGACCCAACATGCCCCTCTCCTTCAAAAAAGTGTTGTCCTCAAGGCTTGAGTAGTTCTGGATACTTCTGCATAAAATTCTCATCCTCCCATGTGGAATCTTATGCGGATAAGTTCTTCCACTTGATAAGATACTCTGAAATTGATCGATTTCGTAGCTGTCGAGTTCTTGTTTCTGTGGCTGCTTCCGGTTCCTATATAATTTTTCCTTCCTCGTCAAGTTTTGGCAATATTGTTTGAATTGGGAGCTTGTCACCTATAACCTTCTTTAAACATGAAACATGGAAAATTGGGTGCAATCGAGAAGCTGCAGGAAGCTCCAATTTGTATGCCATAGTACCAATCTTTTGCAACACCTTGTACGGACCATAATACTTTTGTGATAATTTATTATCCTTCATAGCTTGCTTTAGGGACATTTTCTTATATGGTTGTAGCCGTAGGAATACCCCATCACCTACATCAAAACTTCTTTCACTGCGATGTTGATCTGCCGGTTGTTTCATTCTATTTTGTGCCAACACGAGGTTATCCTTTAAGAGTTGGAGGACTTGTTGTTGATGTTCGATGTGATGTTCCACTGCCTGAACCTTAGAATTTTCTCTTAAATATGATGTGATGGATGGTGGTTGATACCCATAAAGTGCCATAAATGGGGCCATTTTTGTTGCTGTATGGAAGGAAGTGTTATACCACCATTCAGCCAGAGGCAACCATTTGACCCATTGTGTCTGTTTATCAGATACAAAGCAACGAAGATATCCTTCCAAACATTTGTTTACTATCTCAGTTTGCCCATCAGATTGAGGATGATAAGATGAGCTATGAGCTAACTGAGTACCAAGACAAGAAAATAATTGTGTCCAAAAATTTCCAGTGAAAATGGGATCTCTGTCACTTACAATAATCTTTGGGTTTCCATGTAGCTTTTGAACTGTTTCCATAAATGCAGTAGAAAATGTACTGGCTTTAAATGGATGTGATAATGCACAAAAGTGTGCATACTTGGTAAGTCTGTCAACTACCACCATGATGACACTCTTTCCCTCAGACTTGGGTAAACCTGTGATAAAACCCATTGAAACCTCCTGCCAACATTGGCTTGGAATGGATAAAGGTTGTAATAGACCTGGTGTCTTAATTGTTTCAACTTTATTTTGCTGGCAAACCAAACATTCCGCTACAAACTTTTGAATATCTGATTTAAGGCCATCCCAAAAAAGGTCCTTCTTAACCCTATGGTAAGTTTTTAAAAATCCAGAGTGCCCTCCTAAGGGAGAAGTGTGCAATTCCATAAGAATCTTTTGTTTTAGCTGGGAATTCTTACAGAGGTATAAGCGATCTTTGTACCATAACGAATCATTTTTCCAGCTAAATTGATCCAGGTGGATATTGGTGGCCACCTACCAAGTCCACATGGACCCCCACCATTGTCTTTCTCAGCATTTTCAGTTTCCTTAATTGTAGCACAACTTACTATTTTTAGCAGTTTTTAGGGTCCTGAACTTCCGGAGCCGTTTTGAGGCCCTAAACGACGTTTTTTGGGGAATCCAAGGGCAACATGGGTCCAAGGAATGGATAGATGTTGCCCGTTCCAACAATGATAGTGCTCGGATAGATCTTTCTAATGAGCTATTGTACATGTCAAATGGAGATCATATGCCAAAGTTACGACCCCGGGAAGTTGATGTACCAATTTACCCCCAAACGGGGCCCACAGTTTGGCGTTTCATCTCCTAGGGTTAGGTTTTGGAATGTTAAGGGTTTTCCATTGTTTCTCAACAATAAATAGGCCTTGGAGCCTCATTGTAACACAGTTCAGAGGCATGTAGCCATCACATCTCTTCTCAGAGATAAGCTACCATCGCCCTAGCTGGTTTATTTCCATTTCTGGTTGTAAGCATATTTCAGTATTTTCCATTAATGAAATGAAGTATCTTTGTGTATATGGTTATCTCTGTGATTTGTTGCATTCTTGTTTAAATCTGGATCAGTGGTATCAGAGCGGTCTGCTTTTTCTCTGTTTTTCTTTGCATGTCCCCAACAAGGTCGGGATATAAGGAGTTAGGGCTTGAATTGGTTGAACCTTTGCAAGACCAGCCTCGCAAATCCCGACGGCCTCCCATGGCGGACGAGAAGAAAGACGAGGGGGCAGGAGATCCCATCAAAATCTTGCTCGAAGAAGCCCTCGAGCGACAACGGAACGTGATGATGGACAACTTTGCCCAGATCCTTCAGTAGCTACCCAGAAGCAACGCATCGGCTTCCAGCAGCTACTCTAGAAATGCCACACCCTTTAAGGTACAAGTTAATTTTGAAATCCCCATATTCGAGGGTCAGATAGACGCAGATGCCGTAGATAAATGGTTAAATCTGCTAGAGGGTTATTTTTCTGTTCATGAATTTTCGAGTCGGGAAAAGATTGTTTTTGCTCTTCTCAAAGCAGCCCCCCACGTCAAGGACTGGTGGGAAACCTACTGCGAGAAGAAGGATGAAAGTACTGGCTCACTATTTTCAGTCGCACCCACCTGGGATTCGTTCCAGGATGCCATCAAGGAGCAGTACTACCCTGTCGGAAGCTATGAGGATGAATACATAAAGTGGACCACGCTGCGGCAAGGAAGGGACCAAGACGTGCCGGAGTTCACCATTCTTTTCCATACCCTTCGCACAAAGTTGGGTATCAAGGATTCGGAGCAACATTTGATACTCAAATACCGTGGCTGCCTGCACAAGTACATCCAAGAAGAAATACAATTCCTAAACATCCCCTCGCTCGGCGCAGCATACCGATATGCCGTCAAGGTCGAGCAGAAGTTTAAACAAAAGAAGCGAGACTTTGGATCTGCGAATCCAAAGCAGGGGAAAGGTGCCCCTAAACCACAGAAAAAAGGACAAAGCTAAGGCGGGACAGCCCAAGACAACCAGCTGAAGCCGCAAGCAAAGAACAGCGCCGCGAAGCCAAGAAAGGACACTGGAAAATGGTGCGAGTTCCATAAGAGCTCCACTCACAACACAAGTGAGTGTCGGGCCAAGCAGTCACTGGTGGCTGAGCTAAAGGTTTCAGAATCAGATGCATGTTCCGACTCTGAGTCAGAACCCGATAAGGGGTATGAAAAAGGGAAGCAAATCATTGATGCGGATCCCAGCGCCACTGTTGCTACCGCAAAGATCCAGAAAAATGAACCCGAAGATCTAGAGGAGGAGGAGCGTCTCTTCCACTCCCAGATGTGGGTAAAGGGCTCCCCGATACAGTTCATTGTTGATAGCGGGAGTCAAAAGAACCTCATTTCGACAGAGGTCGTGAAGCGGTTGGGCTTACCGACCACAACACATCCACAACCATACACCATTGGGTGGCTTCACCAAGGACGAGATCTTCGCGTGAGCCAGCAGTGTCGCCTTCCATACAACATCAAGCCCTTCACGGATGAGGTATTGTGTGACATTGCTCCCCTTGAAGTTTGTGATGTATTAGTAGGACAACCATACTTCTGGAAGCGACATGCTGTGTATGAATCAAGGCCCCGTGCTGTTATTATTACATTGGGAAATAAGTTGTTCAGGATACCAGAGGTAGCACCACCTGCCACCATCTCTTTGATTACTGCAAAACAATGCAGTAAGATCATTTCCAAAACCAGGAAATTTGTTTTCCTGATGATACGCCCTCAAGGAAAGAAGAAGAAAGTGGCCGCAACCTCCAAACGGGGTCCCTCTGCACGACAACTACAGATGGACAAGGTTGTGGAGGAGTACGAGGACATCTTCACCTCCCCGGCAGGGGTTCCTCTGCACTGTCAGGTCAAGCACTCCATCGATCTGACCCCAGGTGCGCAGCTACCCAATGGACCAATTTATCGGCGCTCCGTTCTGGAGAACAATGAAATCAAGAGGCAGATTCAGGAGCTCCTGCAGAAAGGTCACATCCGTCCGAGTTCATCGCCCTGTGGGAGCCCGATCGTGTTGGTACAGAAGAAGGATGGGACGTGGAGACTCTGTATTGACTATCGGGTGCTGAACAAGATCACTGTCCGTAATAGGTACCTGATCCCGCGGATTGATGACCTCCTAGACCAACTAAAGGGGGCGAAATATTTCAGCAAGATCGATCTGAAGTCAGGATATCAACAGGTACCAATCGAACCCTCCGATGTGTGGAAGACTGCCTTCAAATCCAAGGAGGGCCTCTTTGAATGGTTGGTCATGCCTTTCGGATTGACGAATGCTCCTGCAACCTTTATGAGGCTAATGGATGACATCTTTCGGCCATTCACCAACTCCTTTGTAGTAGTATACTTGGATGACATTCTGATCTTCAGCCAGAGTTGGGAAGAGCACCTCCACCACATCCGACAGGTTCTCCAAACACTGCGGCAACACAAGCTATGTGCCAACTTGGAGAAATGCACTTTTGGCATGACCTAGGTTCAGTATCTGGGATACATCATTGATGAACAGGGGGTGCATGTCGATCCGGCCAAGATCCAAGTCATTCGGGATTGGCCCTCTCCAACCACTCTAACAGAGCTCCGCAGCTTTCTAGGTCTTGCCAACTTCTACCGCAGGTTTGTGTTGGGGTTTTCTCATATTTCTTGGCCCTTGAGTCAAGTCACCAAGGGCGGGGCAAAAGCAAAATTTTTTTGGTCTGAATCTCAACAGAAGGCATTCAGGGAATTGAAGGATCGCCTCTGCACGGCACTAGTGCTCGCGTTACCAGATTTACAACAACCATTTGAGGTCGAGACAGATGCCTCTGACTATGCTATTGGGGCAGTCCTTACTCAACATGGACATCCAGTGGCATATCACAGTGAAACACTTTCAGACACAGTCCGGAAGTACCCCACTTATGATAAAGAGATGTATTCCATTGTACAGGCCTGCCGACAATGGAAGCATTACATTTTGTGGAAGGAAACGGTCATCCACACAGACCACCGACCTCTGCAGTTCATACAGACCCAAGGGAAATTGCAGAATGATCGCCATCAGAAGTGGTCTACATACCTGCAACAATTTCACTTGAATATCAAGTATAAAAAGGGCAGCACCAATAATGTTGCAGATTGCCTCAGTCGGCCACCGATCATGGCACTAACCACCGTGCTCAACTCTTGTGGGCACGAGACTGCTAATTGGCCACTTCTCTACAAAAGCGACCCAGAATTCGGCCACACATACCAGACACTCTTGGAGCGTCGGCATGTTGCAGATTTTCACCTCCAGGACGCCCTATTATGCCACCTCGGTCACCTTTGTGTTCCTTCAAGCGAGCGTGCCAAGATGATTTGGGAAGCACACTACAGTCGAGCTGCTGGGCATTTCAGGGTCGAGAAAACAGTGGCAGTACTACAAAATTATTTCTATTGGCTGAATCTTCGACAGGATGTTGGGAAGTACATCCGATCATGTACTGCCTATGCCATTGCCAAACTGACCATCAAGAAGCACGGCCTCTATACCCCGTTGCCTACCCCTAGTCGACCTTGGGAATCCATCTCCATGGATTACATGTCAGGCCTTCCTTCCACTAAGCATGGAAATGACTGTGTTTTTGTGGTCGTCGACAGGTTCTCGAAGATGGCCATTATGATGGCCTGCAAGAAGAATATCACAACAGAAGCCACTGCTAAACTCTTCTTTGAACGAGTGTGGGTGCACTTTGGGATCCCACAGTCTATCATCTCAGATCGGGACAGTCGGTTTCTCAGCACATTTTGGTCCAGTCTCTGGTCAATGCTGGACACCAAACTCACGAAGTCCACAGCCTTCCATCCTCAAACTGATGGCCAGACAAAGGTTGTCAACAGGATGATTGTGCACATTCTGCGCATGTATAACTCAAAGCATCCACGCACATGGGACGAGAGCCTGCCCTATGTTCAGCACAGCTACAACCGAGCTCTTCACAGCTCCACTGGCCATAGCCCTTTTCAGGTGGGTTTGGGATTCCAGCCACTATGCCCCATTGATGTGGCCATGCCCCTTGCAGCTACTCACATGAATTCAGCTCATGTCCAGTCCGAAACAGATAAGGCCACCAGCTTCATTGAGCGCATCCAACATATTTTCCAACAGGCCAAGTACAAGCAGCGACATGATCAACACCGGGTGCCACACAAGTTTCAGGTGGGCGACAAAGTCTGGTTGCATTTGCAAAAGGAACGCCTTACTGGAGCCTATCAGAAATTGAGACCACTCCGATATGGTCCTTACACCATTACTAAGGCTATGGGAGACAATGCATTTGAGCTCAGCATTCCCCCATTCCTTGGCCTGCACCCAGTGTTCAATGTGGACCGCCTTCGGCCATACTTTCCACCATTGCTAGACACATCCGACATTGCGGAACAACTCAAACCCACATAATTAAATCCAGATTGCATGGAACAAGCTGCAACTGATCGGATCATGGACACACAGATCAAGAACACTCGCCAACAGAATATCCAACTGTATCGAGTTGTCAAAGCAGGCCAACTCCTTCAGCAGGGCAAGTGGCTCACCAGGGAACAAGTTCAGCAGAAGTTTCCTCATCTCATGGAGGAGCTCAATGCAATGGGGACCATTGCTTCCTAAGGGGGGAGGAATGATCCAGGTGGATATTGGTGGCCACCTGCCAAGTCCACCTGGACCCCCACCATTGTCTTTCTCAGCATTTTCAGTTTCCTTAATTGTAGCACAACTTACTATTTTTAGCAGTTTTTCGGGTCCTGAACTTCTGGAGCCGTTTTGAGGCCCGTTCCAACAATGATAGTGCTCGGATAGATCTTTCTAATGAGCTATTGTACGCGTCAAACGCAGATCATATGCCAAAGTTACGACCCCGGGAAGTTGATGTACCAATTTACCCCCAAACGGGGCCCACAGTTTGGCGTTTCATCTCCTAGGGTTAGGTTTTGGAATGTTAAGGGTTTTCCATTGTTTCTCAACAATAAATAGGCCTTGGAGCCTCATTGTAACACAGTTCAGAGGCATGTAGCCATCACATCTCTTCTCAGAGATAAGCTACCATCGCCCTAGCTGGTTTATTTCCATTTCTGGTTGTAAGCATATTTTAGTATTTTCCATTAATGAAATGAAGTATTATTTCCGCTGCATCTTTGTGTATATGGTTATCTCTGTGATTTGTTGCGTTCTTGTTTAAATCCGGATCATAAATGTATCAGAAGTACTGGAATCTTGTTGTAGCTTTCGAATAAGTGCCCACACTTCTTCGTCATTCTTCCATTCCTCCCTTGCTTCGTTTATCCAATCTGGTTGGATAATAGAAATGGCACACAACAATGCTTCCACATCCTCATCCTTTCTTGAGAGTGCATCTGCCACCACATTTTGCTTCCCTTTTTTGTAGATGATTTCAAAGTCATAACCCAACATCTTTGTGACCGACTTTTGTTGCTCTTCAGAGGATAATCTTTGTTCTAAAAAGTATTTAAGGCTATCATGATCCGTTTTTACCTTGAAGTGTCTTCCCATTAGGTAGGGTCGCCATTTCTTAAGTGCATGGAGTATTGCCAACATTTCCTTCTCATAAAGAGCTTTGCTTAAAAACTTTCCCTTGATTGGACAACTTTCAAAAGCAATGGGTCTTTCATCTTGCATTAGAACAGCACCAATTCCATTTCCTGAAGCATCACATTCCACAATAATGGTTTTTGTGAAGTCCGGTGTAGCTAAGACCGGTGCTTGGCACATTGCCTCTTTAAGATGTTCAAAGGCCTTTGTTGCTTCCGGAGTCCATGAAAATGAATCTTTCTTCAATAATGTTGTTAGAGGTGCTGCTATTCTCCCATAATTCTTAACAAACTTGCGATAATACCCTGCAACCCAATAAATCCTCGCAGATGCTTTATGGATGTGGGAATTTTCCATTCCTTAATGGCTTTAATTTTGCTAGGGTCTACCTTAACTCCTTCATGAGATACAATATGACCCAAATATTCCACCTCCTGGACTCCAAAGAAACATTTGGATCTTTTTGCATATAATTGTTTCTCCTCCAATAGTTGTAGCACCCTGTCAACATGTTCAACATGATCCTTCCAAGACTTGCTGTAGATTAGTATATCATCAAAAAATACTAACACAAATTTTCTAAGGAATAGTTTGAAAATTGAATTCATCAAACCTTGAAATGTTAAAGGTGCATTGGTAAGGCCAAAAGGCATGACCAAAAATTCATAATGACCCTCATGAGTTCTAAATGCCGTTTTCGGAATGTCTTCAATCTTCATTCTGATTTGATGATATCCCGAACGAAGATCCAACTTGGTGAAGTAAATTGATCCATGCAATTCATCCAGTAATTCATCAATAACAGGAATGGGAAACTTATCTTTAATAGTGAGCTTGTTGAGCTCCCTATAATCCGAACACATGCGCCATGATCCATCCTTCTTGTGCACCAATACTATTGGAGCTGAGAAAGAACATTGACGCGGTTGAATTATACCAGCCTCTAGCATTTCTGCAACCATACGTTCAATTTCACTTTTTTGGACATAGGGATATCTGTACGGCCTGATGTTTGGAGGAACACTTCCTGGAATCAGATGAATAGCATGATCATGATCACACATAGGTGGGAGACCTTTTGGTGTCTCAAATACCTTGGAATGATTGTCCAGGACTTTTTGGAGATCTGGAGAAATAGATGATTCCAATGTGGAAACATTTAGCGAACATAATTGTGCAATTACACCTCTTTGCTCCTTTTTTAGAAGCTTTGTCATGCCATTAGAGCTGATTATCTTTCCTGGTTTCCCTGCAATACCTCTTAATTCAACTTCCTTTCCTTCCGTAGAAAATTTGATGAAAAGTTCTTGAAAATTAAAAGCTATTGTACCCAAGGATTGTAGCCATTGGACTCCTAGTACAACATCAACATCTCCCATTGGAATGGAAAGCATTGGGCTAGTCAATACATATTCTCCCATGGATAGCTTGATATTATGGCACTTTCCAGAGCAATTTATTGTTCCTCCCTTTGCAATCATCACTTAACACTCTGGTGCTGGATATAGGAAGCAATTCAATTCTTTTGCTACCCTACAATGAATAAAATTGTGGGTGCTTCCTGAATCAATCAACACTATTACATTTTTCTTCTTGATTTGTCCTTCTATCTTGATGGTTTGAGGAGTGGTAATTCCTGCCAATACATTACAAGATATGGTCGGATTTATTTGTTCTTCATCTAGGCTTTGTTCCTGGAGTATATCTTCTTCTTTTGACCTTTCTTGCTCCTTTTCTTCTTCCTCTTCACAATCTATGTAGAATAACTTCTTCTCAGCACACTTATGACCTCTAGTGTATTTGCTATCACAACTGTAACAAAGCCCTTTTTCTCTTTTTTCTTCCAATTGTTGTGGTGTCAACCTTATAGGTTGTGGAAGACTAGGGGAAACAACACTTCCATCTTTATAGTTGTGAGTGGTATGCTTCCTGGTTTCCATAATTTTGCTTTCCATTTTTCTTGCTAACCTGAATGCCTTCTCTAATGAATCAGGTTCCCAAAGGCGAACATCATGTTGGATATTATCCTTTAAAGACCCTATGAACACATCAATCCTATGCTCCTCTGGAATATCTTTTACCCTTATGTTCAATTTTTGGAACTCCTCAATGTGCTCCATTATTGAACCCTTTTGTTTGAGACTTATCAATTGGCTAAAAAAAGTGTTGCTTTTTGTATCTTCATAATGTGCTATCAATTCTTCCGTAAAAATTGCCCAAGTGATAAATTGTTTACGAGAGCAAATCTATTGATACCATACAAACTGATTTGGTTCCAAATATACAGTTGCCATACGTACCTTTTGTGCGTTTTGCACATTATTGAGATCGAAGAATTGCTCCATCTGTAATATCCATGTGGCAGGATCCTTGCCATCAAACTTCCTCATATCGATTTTTGGAATATGGTGATTCTTCGATCCAACATTAGCATCTATGGAATCATGATTAACATTTATTTTGTTCTCATCATGAGTTTCCTTTACTACCTTTTCACCATTAGCGACCCTTTCTTGTAGCAACTTCTTCAATTCTTCCATGTCTGTCCTCAAATCTATCTTCAAATTTGCCATGTCTCTCTTCAAATCTGTCTTCGAATCATCCATCTTAGCTTCCATGCCCTTTATCTTAGATTCCACGCCATTTATCTTAGATTCCACGCCACTTATCTTAGCTTCTGTTAGCTTTTGTGAGCGTGACATTTGTTGCACTTGTTCTTGTAATTTTGATATATCATATAACATTTCTTCCTCTTCTTCATGATTCATGCTAGAGCTTTCAGGTTCCTTACTAGGTGTTTGCATTTTATTTCCTCGGCACATTAGTTACCAATAATAATGCTTTACTATGCCCTTTGAATTCCGTTAAACCAAGCTTACATAAAAATTTAAAAAAAAACTACACACCTTTTTTCACTTTATAGAAGCCTGATATTGAATCTGATGTATCTCTGTAATTTCAGATCATACAGTTCTGAAATTGCTACCTGTAGTAGCCTTCTGCGTCCTCTTTCCAATGCCACAAGTTTGAGCCAAATTGGATTCTCCAAGGAAGTGTTATGTGAAATCTCCCACAGTGCCTTGCTTTTAGACTGGTTCAGTAGAGCAAACTTGTACGACGTACCACGAGTCACTGTTTCAACCTTTGAATCTAAAACACACATACAAGAAACTGCAATCTGTCCTCTTTTTTCACCTTCTCACGAAATTTAAATCCGATCCCTAGAGAGAAAGTTATGACGATTTTCCCCAGGTCACCTGTTTTGAATGTAATTCAGGAGTCTGCAAAAAGACCAACTTCCTCAGATCATATCTCCACAAATATCGCGCGAAAAGCTCTGAAATTTGGACCCAAGGTTTAGCACAATTTCTTCTAAAATGGGTTTTTGTTTCGACTTCTGAAACTTCACAGAAAAAAAGTTATAGCGAAAATTCCACGATGACTTGTTTGGAGCAGTGAAACCCTAGAATCCAAAGCTCCGATACCAAATGTTATGGAACCAGCTCAAGAAAAGATAGAAAAGATAGATCAACGCCTTATAATTTAGCCTCTTCGAGGGGGAAACCTCCTTTACATTACATAAATGAACAATTCTTCGATGATACAAATGACAAAACCTCCTTTCTATACATAGGAGTCTAAGGAGTCACAATATAATCCAGCCGACCTAACAATAATAATATAAAGCCAAAAAAATAACAATAGAGGGATTCTATGGGGCACAGAAATAACAACATAGGGGTAATAGGGGCACAACAATATAAATAAGGGGTATGAATACAATAGTAATGGGGTAATCACTAGTATTATAGGGACCCAACATGCTCTTGGAAGGCAAGCAAGTTCCACATTTTCATCTCCAAGGCACACTGTTATGCTGCATCGGAAACCTCTGTGTTCCTAAAAGTGAGCATGCCAATATGATTGGGTAAGTGCACTATAGTTAGGTCGTTGGACCCTTCAGAGTAGAGAAAATAGTGGTAGTGTTGCAAAAGTATTTTTATTGGCGAACCTTCGATGGGATTTTGGGAAATAAATAAGATCGTGCATTACCTATGATATTTCCAAACCAACGATCAAGAAGAAAGGACTCTATAATCTTCTGCCTACTCCTACTCAGCCTTGGGAATCCATATCCATGGATTAGATGTCAAGCCTTCCTTCTACTAAGCATGTAAACGACTGCGTGTTTGTGGTTGTCAACAAATTATCTAAGATGGCCATTCTAGCGGCTTGTAAGAAGAGTATCACAGTAAAATCCATTGCTAAGATATTCTTTGAACGAGTGTGCATTCATTTTGGATCCCATAATCCATTATCTCATACTGGGATAGCAGATTCCTGATTACATTTTGGTCAAGCCTCTGGTCAGTGCTGGATACCAAGCTCACTAAGTTCATGACCTTCCACCCCCAAACTGATGGTAAAACAAAAGTTGTCAATAGGATGATTGTCCACATTTTGTGCATTTACAACTGAAATAATCCACGTACAGGGGATGAAAGCCTCCCCTATGTGTAGCTCAACTACAATAGAGCTCTCCATAGCTCCACTGGCCACAACCCTTTTCAGGTGGTGTTGGGATTCCAGCCACTATGTCCCATTGATGTGGCCATACCATTTGTAGCTACTCAAGTATATTTGGCTCATGTCTAGTCTGAAGTTGATTAGGCTAACATATTCATTGAGCGCATTCAGCACATCCACCAACAGGTCCATCAGCATCAAGTGCCACAAAAATTCCACGTGGGAAACAAAGTTTGGTTACATTTGCAGAAGCAGTGCCTTGCTGGGCCCCATCACAAGCTTCACCCACTCCGATATGGGTCATACACCATGACCAAGGCTATAGGGGAAATTCCGTCAAGCTCAACATTCCATTGTTCCTTTGTTCGCATTAGGTATTCAATGTAGACCGATTGCAACCATACTTTCCTCCATTGTTGGACACATCCAACATCGTGGAGTAGTTGACACCAACAGAGATCAACCAAAGTTGCATTGAGTAGGCCACAAATAATAGGATCATGGACACACAGATTAACAACACTCACCAGCAAAGGATCTAGCTATATCAAGTTGTTAAAGAAGACCAACTCCTTCACCAAGGAAAGTGGCTCACCAGGGCCTAGTTTCAAACAAAATTTCCTCACCTCATGGAGGGTCTGCACACAATGGGAACCATCGCTTCCTAATGGGGGAGGACTAATCTAGGTGGATATTGGTGTCCAGCCACCTATTCCACCTAGACCTCCAGTAAGTTTCATCTGTTTCCCTTATTATAGAAGCATTTACTATTTTTAGTAGTTTTTGGGTCCTGAACTTCTGAAGTTATTTTGACCCCCTAAATGGTATTTTTTTGAGGTCCATAGCAAGCCCATTGTTGTTGGAAATATCCTCTGGCAATTCTTGTAATACCAATAGATATATTACCAACAAGGTATCGTATGTACCAAATCGAGATCATATGAAAAAGTTACAGCCTCGGGTGGTTGGCTACCCAATTAACCTCAATGGGGCCCACAAATTCTTGACATTTCTCCTCCTGGAGTTAGGGTTCTGGTTGTTTATGGTTTTTCCTTATTTTGCAATAATAAAAAGGCCCTTGAGCCTCGTTGTAACACAATTCAGAGGCATGTATCGGCCACATCTCTTCTCAGAGATAAGCTACCATCGCTCGAGCCATTGTATTTCCATTTTGTATGTAAGCGTATTCCAATTCTTTGATATGAACGAAATGAAGTTTTATTTTTGCTGCATTTATGTGTTTATGTGTATATCTGTATTTTGTTGTGTTCTTGCATAAGTCTGGATCATTCTCTCCCATCAACTAGGGAAAAGGTTCCGAAAACTATGCTGCACCTTTGACTATGATAATGCCATGCCTTTGGCTATAATAATGCCACATCATAAACTGCAATACCGATTTAGTCACAACATAATTAATAATATCATATTATTTGCTACTTTTTTTTAAAGTATGTCGATATTGTTGAATTTTTTCATAACGAAGGTTCACTCCATATTTGGCATTTTTCTTCTCTTATCAACAAAAATAGAACTATCAAACTTGGATAGAAAAAGAAAGAGAAAGATTCATTGGGGTGGTTTTCAATGAACATATTTAATGAAGGGTAAAAATTCAATTACTCTCAATGAAAAAAGCTATGAAATATCACTTTTATTTAGAGTGGGAAATTTTAAATTTGTAAGAATAATGTGCCCATTTGAATGTATTCTATGGATAGATTGGACAATTTTACAAATTTTATATAGAGAAAGTACCAACAGAACTATGAAATAGTAGGGGATCTATATATTATTCTCTCTATATATAGGGGATCTATATATTATTTCCGCTCTTGTGTGTCCTTTTGGAAAGGAGACTCTGTGATATCCCTTACATCTCAAATCCAACAGCCACATCTTCTCTGAACTCCCCTCAAGACTTCAATATCGTCAAAGCCATCAGATGTGGCCATGACAACCTTAACACCATTGACATCTGCATTCCTGATGAAATCAAAGTAATCCTAGAACTCCCCTTTGTTTCCTGGATAGTGGACTAGAACCTTGCGAACATCCCTGAAATTACTATAATCAAAATCCATCAAAATAGCATTAAGGACCTTCATATCAAGGGTTCCTACCCAAATCAACATGTCTTTTGCTACAACATTCTTCCCTCGAGAAGAGAAGCATTGGAATTGGGCAAGTCGGTGAGATATTTAAACATTGTTTGAAAACTCAAGAGTGGCTCCAACCTCCCATGGGGAATACCTTCCTTGGGCAATCTTTGTGTGGCTAATTTTTTTCTAGCTCTTTGAAATTTTTCTTTGAGTTGTATTGACTAGAATGGTCAAAGAAAGGATGTGAAAAATGATCCTTTTTGTCTTCACAATTTACCTTTCCCAGCAGGGCAACATAAGACACTAGCAATTTCCTCAATACTTAAAGAGTTAAATAAGGAATTGTATAAATTTTGTGGTATTATGTCAGGCATAACCAAATGTTGCAACGACAAATTTCCATTGACAAGTAAGCAACCACTAAAGTAGAAGGTTTCTCTTCGTAATAGAGTTTTCTCTATTTTTTTCCAAACAATCTTTATCTAATATTTATTCTATTAGAATCAAGAGTTTTTATATTTAGTGATTTAGTTTTTCAAGATTATCTTCCAAAATCTTATATTTCTTTTGTGTATCTTTCACCTTTAAGGGCAATTTCTAGTATAATATATATCTATATATATATATATATATATAGAGAGAGAGAGAGAGAGAGAGAGAGAGAGAGAGAGTTTTTATTTACAGAGGAAAGACCCATGTTTTCTCTTTGTTATGTGGTAAAACTGCAATAAAAAAGTATTCCAAGTATATTTATGAAGTTAAGTTTAAATGGATATTAGATAGTTGGAATATGATATATGATTGGTTAAAATTGTTTGGAGATATAATTTAAAATTATTTTTTGGTAATTAAAATTTATGCTTACATAGAAAGTGTTTTTAAGGGGAGAGTTAATCTCTACGCCTAGGCTATGTTCTAAAATTGTTTATGCTTGGCTAGTACCTTGTCTTCCTTGGATGTAAGGAAACAATTCAATGGCCCAAGACCCTGAGGCATCTGACAGGAGTGAAATCTTGCCCTAGTAGCAAGATTTCACCACCAACAGGTCATTCCAAGTGGTGTGGTTTTCTTTGAATAACAATAATGAGTCAATTTTCATTCATAGATAACAACCGAAGATGATTGTCCTCACCACTAGTTTGACAACTAATTTATAATATGTTAGGTCCCTATAGTACTAGTTATTACCCCATTATTTTTTTCATTGTATCCCTTAGTGTCATTGTTATAACCCTATTGTCCCCATATTGTTATTATTGTGCACCCTAAAAGCCCACTATTATTATTATGTGGCCTTATATTATTATGGTTAGGTCGGCTTGGGTTATATTGTGACCCCTTAGACTCCTATATATAGAAAGGAGGTTTTGTCATTTGAACCATCTGTAGAGCCTTGAACCTGTACCTCCTTACACACCCTCTCAGCCTTCTTTTCCCATTCATTTCCTCCTTTTCCCACTCATTTCATCCACCAAGTTGATTAAATCATTGTATTTTAGGACTTTTTACATGGTTTTCTAACTATGCTAATGGCTGTTGTTTGGTTTAGAATTTTGGTTCAGAGTGCTGCGTTTCCGCAGCCAACACAGGTTTCCACAGCTGATCCAGGTTTCTGCAGCCAGCACAGGATTCCGCAGCTGTTTTATTAAATGATATGTTACAGGTGTCCTCCGAGAAGATGAGCCACATGGGCAAGTTCCAGGAGTCAAGGACATGGGACGTATCCCTCTAGATCACCCATAATAGCCATAAAAGCCCGCGATCAACGAGGAGGCAAATACTGGTCAACAGGAGTGTTCAGCGGTGGCACGGCTCTGCGTTGCTCTGTTTTTGGGCACGTGAAGCTAGGTGGCATCATCCTCAGCCACGGAGACAATCTAGAAGCACGAATCCAACAGCCATACTCTCCAGATTGAATGAACACGATGATAGTTACCTAGATCCGGGGACGCAAAGGATTCACGTGTTTTTAAACAGCTGGTTGAATAGCATAGATCTCGTTAAAGTAGTTTGCTTTCTCCTTATAAATAAAGTGTCCTTGAACGCTGTAGAGTTAATCATTTTTGTAATCGTTTTGTATGTAATTTTGAGCTCCCCACTGTACTTTACATTTGATGTTCAATACATGAGAAGACTGTTTTGCATTTAAGCGTATAACTTCTCCTTGAACCGACTGAAGTAGGCAGAGGGCCCCTATTTGCTGAAGCCCTGTACAGTAACCTTTAATTCCTTGCATTTCTTTTTTTTTCTTGTTTCATGTATATTAGCTGTACAGATGTCTTTTAAATTGCTGCGTTTTTATTTCTTTTCAACATGTATATTAGCTGTACATAAACTTTGATTTCTGTTGATTTATATTTCTGCACTTTTATGTTCATTACTGATCAATGTGCTATGCAAGTTTCTTAGCCAAGCCCGGGACAGTTTTCCTTCTTTTATTTTCATAACTAGTGGCATGCGTGATCATCTTGTCTATGTTGCTGACCTTCATTGTTTTGCAGTTTTGATTTTCCTTACTGTCATTTCTTTAACTTGCATATTTACTTTCTGCTCTTAGATATCAATTTGTTCATCTATTGATGGTTCCTTTTCCATAATCAAATAACTTTATTGGGAGCCAAAATATCACTTAGTATAGCTTGATTTAGTTTGCTTTAGAACTCACATTACTTGACTTATTCATAACAGTTTCTTACATGATAAATTCAGCTGAAAGGCAAAAGGTTAAGAGAAAGTTAAGGTATTGTGACTAGTCTCTTTTATGTAGTTTCACTTAGATTTCACATTGCTTAACATTTCATGATATCTTTTCATAGAGAAGATTAAGTTGAAGAGTTGAAATAGTGTGAGATAGTTGTTCTTACTTTTAGTTGGATTTAATATAGATTTCATCTTCATTTTCATTCAGCAGCAGAGATACTGGGCCGATGTCATTAGTCCTTTATTTGATGTCTTTATTTTCCTTTAAGAGCTGATTTTATTGCAGTTGTTGTTCAAGCTTTCTTGTAGAATACTTTTTAAGTTTTGAGAAATCATTTAGAGATCACCACAATCATCCACATTTCACTTACTTTATTACATTTCCATCACATCACAGTAGGAAAGATACATTCGAAAACAAACTTAAAAAAAGCTAAAAACGACAAAAGACTAAGAAAACGGTTACCTAAGTACATATAGTACACCTCACTTCATCAGCTTACGAGCCCCGGGTTGACATTTAAAAGTTGCAATTTAGACATCACTAAATTGACCAAACATTTTGGCGCCGTTGCCGGGGAAGTGAAATTAGGTAGCCAATTTCTAAAAAAAAAAATTAAGAAAATTTCAAGGAAGGAAAATTGATAACCTCTCAAAGTATGCTCTCCTCTTGCACCTAGAGTGATCTGGAGGATCAGAAAAGAGAAAGTTATTGGTTTAATAGTTTCTTGAGTATGCTCTCTTCTTGCACCTAGAGTGACCTGGAAGATCAGAAAGAGAATTATTAGCCCGACTTGAAGAAAAATAAAAAAAAATGACATGCATAGAGCAAGAGATTCTAGGGGAAGGTTTTTAGCTAGAGCCAAGAGTTCGATTTTTACAAGTCCATCTACTTCAAGGAATAGACAAGAGACACCTCCATCATCTTCAACTTACACTCCTAGCCCTAGGATTCCTGGAATTCAAGAGGCAGGAGTCGACTCTCCCACACCTTCCATCGAATATGAACTAGAAAGAGATCCTTTCCTTCCTTCTACAGAGAGACAAATTGTAATTGAAGAAGTAGAATCATCTGAAGAAGAGGGAGAAATTCCTTCTCATACACCCTTAGTAGAAGAACCAGAAGACTCTGAAGTCTCCAGGGAAACTACCATGACAGAGGAAGGAGCAACTGGATTTGGTAGAGGTAGAGGTAGAGGAGGAGGAGGAAACAATGGAGGAGGTAGAGGTAACATTGGGGGAAATAGGGATGGAGATAACTCATTTGGATTTCCTATAGTCGATGAGGACTCCCGAGCCACCATGAAAAACATCTCACCATCTGTCCTCCCAAACTTCCATGGGTTAAGGAATGAGGACCCTGAAACATTTCTATTTGAGTTTGAAGTCATGTGTCGAACTTATGATTATCTGGAAGACTCTCAAAAACTCAAACTGTTTCCTTCAACATTGAAAGGAGCAGCCTTGAAATGGTTCATGGGATTACTCACTCAATCCATTAGGTCTTGGAATGATATGAAACAAACATTTTTGGATAGGTACCTGGACTATTGTATGCCCACCAATCACAAGGATGAGGTATTCAAGATGGTGCAAAGAGAAGATGAAAACTTGGAGGATTTACTTGAAAGATTTCAATACAACCTGAAAAGAGAAAAAATGAGTAACTTAGATGAGGAGACCTTGAAAGCCCTTCTATTAAAAGCCATTAGAGATGAATGGATAGATATTTTGAACATGATGGGGAAGGGAGATATATCTCAACTTCCACTTTCTGATATAGCAGAATTATGTGTCCATCTCTCAAGGGGGAAATTTAAAACTCAAAAAGGGCCTAGAGATCCTTCTCTCATCAAAGCAAATAAACCTGCAACTGGATCAGTAAGTAGGGCTGAGATTGGCAACATGCTTGATGAATTCAAAACTGATATCTTAGGGAGTCTTAGTGAGCAACTAGACACCCTTAAGATTCACAATAAGCAGAAAGCAGAAGCTGAGGCTTTGGCCATCTTTTGCCCAAAGTGTAGAAAGAAACATGCTCTAAGGGAATGTCCCTTGGATGCAAAAGTTGTAGAAACATGTGTAATTTGTTCAGAGAATCATGAGACCAAGGATTGTCCTTCAATTCCTGGGCTCAAAGCTGTCTTTCAAGAAGATCCAAATACAATCGAATCCCTCTGTTTTGTTGCAAGGAGACCTTGGCAGGGGCAACAAAATCAAGGGTTTAGCAACTCTATGAATTTTCAACCCCCACCAAATTGGAATCCTTGGCAACAACCTTGGTCCCAACCTCAAAATCCTTTTCAATCATGGGTACAAGGTATGCAAAATCCTTATGGGAGATTTGCTCAATTTTACCAATATCCTCTATCTTTTCAAAACCAACAGGCTCCACAACTTCCAAATCAAAATCCACAACTATCATTGCCATTTCCACAACAACAACAACAACAACCTTCTCAACAGAATCCAAATTCTCAACTCTTGCTTCCATTCCAACAGAAGTCAAATCAACTTCCTTCTCAGCCATTGCCAAACCCCAATAATAAAAACCCTCAAGATGCTTACATGATGGAAGGTAAAAAATTTCCTACCTATATGATTGTTCCTCTCAATGAAGTACAACTCAGATCAGGTAGAGTCCTAGATAAACCTTCTATAAATGCTCAAGAGCAAAGCATTTTTGAGGAAGAGTCTCTTGAAGCCAATAAGGGTTCTGAAGCATCTCTTCAAAACCCAAACACTCAAAAAGAAAAAGAAAAAGAATTAACCCCCACAACTCCCATAGTTGAGCAACCTGCATCTTTATCCACACCTCCTTTTCCTGAAAGATTACAAATTGACAAAGGAGTGGAAAAACAAATTTGGTTGCCTGACTATAATTTTCTAGATGAATTGAAGAATGTCTGTATCAAGATTCCCTTGTTACAAGCCATTAAAGAGATTCCTATTCTAGCAAAAACAATAAAGGAGTTAAGTCTTAAAAGACCAGGAAGGAAACCAAGAGATACCAGAAGGATCCACCTGGTAGGGAAAATTGCAGATATCATGATGGGAAAAATTACTATGCAGAAATATGTAGATCCCGGTAGCCCAATTGTTAAAACACATATCAATGGGGTAGAAATACCAAATACTTTGATTGATTTAGGGGCTGCTATCAACATCATGAGTAGACAGACTATGGAACAGCTAAAACTTCCTAACCTTCTTTTTACACCTACTTTATTGCAACTTGCAGATCGATCAATTATTAAACCAGATGGTGTATTAGAAGACATTCCAGTCTCCTTAGACTCTTGGGAATATCCAGTGGTTTTCATGATTTTAACTCCCAAGAGTAATCTAGGAGGACATCCTCTTATTCTAGGAAGACCTTGGCTAGCCACAGCTGATGCTTTCATAAGTTGTAGGTCTGGGGATATGTATATTTCTGATGGTAATTCGACAAAGAAGTTCAATCTATATCCTCCAACAAAAGCAATTACAGAAATAGGAGATAATGAGTGGGTTGATGATGAAGAGACTATACAACCTGTCTTTACCATTTCTGAGATTAGTGAAGATAGTCAAATTCTGAACACATTAGAAAACTTTGAACCATCTTCAGAATATGACCACACACAATTTCAGTTGGATTCTGACATCGAGTGTCTATCATCTAGACAAATGTCTCTTTTCTCTATGGAAGAATTTGGTAGTTCTGCCATTGAGATTTTTCTAGGAAAAACATTGAATATCAACAAAAACTTGGAAAAATCACAACAGGAAGAGCTAACCAAAATCTTGCAAAAACATTCTACTGCATTTGCATGGGAGTATACTGATATGAAAGGTATTGACCCTAAGACTTGCATTCATCACATCTACATTGAGGAAAATAGTAGACCAATCAGACAACCTCAAAGAAGGATGAATCCAAACCTTAGAGAGATAGTGAAAGAAGAGCTCCAAAAGTTACTTAATGTAAACTTCATTTATCCAATTTCAGATAGCCGATGGGTTTCTCCCTTGGTTATAGTACCTAAAAAGAATGGTAAATGGACGGTTTGCATTGATTACAGGGAATTAAACAAAGCAACTTTGAAGGATCACTTTCCTTTACCCTTTATTGATTAGGTATTAGATACTTTAGCAGGCAAAAAGTATTTCTCATTTTTGGATGGTTTTAGTGGTTACAATCAGATTCAGGTAGCACCTGAAGATCAGGACAAAACCACATTTACTTGTCCATGGGGAACTTTTGCTTACCGAGTACTTCCTTTTGGATTATGTAATGCACTTGCAACATTTCAAAGGGCAGTACTAGGAATCTTTTCTGATCTAATTCATGATTGTGTAGAGGTCTACATGGATGATTTTACAGTTTATGGTAATTCATTTGAAGAGGCATTAGAGAATTTGGAAAAAGTCCTTATAAGATGTAAAGAAACAAATCTTTCATTAAGTCATGAGAAATGCTTTATGATTTTTACTGAAGGGATTGTTTTAGGACATCATATTTCAGGAGATGGAATTAAAGTTGATAGATCAAAAGTTGAAGTCATCTCCAAGTTGCCTATTCCAAATTGTCAAAAAGATGTTAGAAGTTTTCTTGGATTTACTGGATATTATAGAAGATTTATTGAAAACTTCACTAAGATAGCATCTCCACTTTTCAAATTACTTACAAAAGACTGTGAATTCAATTGGGATCCTGACTGTCAATCTGCATTTGAAACTTTAAAAACAAGAATATCTGAAGCACCCATTTTGAGAGGGCCAAATTGGAAACTTCCTTTCCATATTTCTACAGATGCTTCAGATACAGCTCTAGGAGCTGTGTTGGGTCAAAAGGATTTAGTTCCTTATGCCATTTACTACACCAGTAAAAATTTGACTCCTACTGAGTTAAATTATACTGTGACTGAAAAAGAGTTCTTAGCCATTGTTCATGCAATCAACAAGTTTAGACACTATATAACTGGCTATGAAACTTTTGTCCATACTGATCATTCTGCAATTAGATATCTCATGAACAAACCTGTTACTAATGGAAGAGTTACAAGATGGCTTTTACTTTTACAAGAATTCAATATTACTGTGTTAGATAGACCAGGGAAACAAAATACAGTAGCTGATTTCTTGTCTAGAATCCAAAATACTAACGAAGATTCTCCTGTAGAGGATAAGTTTCCAGATGAATATTTGTTTGCAGTAACTACTAAAACTCCTTGGTATGCAGATATTGCTAACTATTTGGTTACAGGGAAGCTACCTCCACACTTATTTCCTAATGAGAAAAGGAAAATTATTCAGGAGAGTTCAAATTATTCATGGATTTCTAATGAATTGTTCAAAACAGGGCTAGATTGTGTGATCAGAAGATGTGTTCAGGAAGATGAAATGCCTGACATCCTTAAGGCATGTCATGATGAACCGTGCGGT
Organism: Pinus tabuliformis; assembly: GCA_031772625.1. Classification (NCBI taxonomy): domain Eukaryota; kingdom Viridiplantae; phylum Streptophyta; class Pinopsida; order Pinales; family Pinaceae; genus Pinus; species Pinus tabuliformis. Next base: position 696,873,451 of record CM062815.1, read on the forward strand.
GGACACTTTGCTGACAAGAGGACGGCCTATAAAATCCTTTCTTTAGGATATTATTGGCCTTCTCTCTTCAAAGATGCAAAACAATATGTTAGAAGGTGTGATAGCTGCCAAAGAGTTGGGAGACCAACTCTTTCAAATGAAATGCCATTACAGCCACAGGTACTCATCAAACCCTTTGAAAAATGGGCTTTAGATTTCATTGGACCTATTAATCCACCATCTAGACAAAAGAAGTATATATTGGTTTGCACTGATTATGTTACTAAATGGGTAGAAGCCAAGGCATTGCCTTCTGCCACTGAAAATTCGGTTGTTCAATTTCTTTTTGAGGATATTTTTACTCGTTTTGGTGTCCCAAGAGAAATTGTGACAGATCAGGGAAGTCAATTTACATCTAACTTTATGGAGAAGCTGATGGAAGAATACAAAATCAAGCACAGAAAATCTACTCCGTACCACCCACAAGCAAATGGTCAAGTGGAATCCACAAACAAAGTTCTTGAGAGCATCATCACCAAAACTGTTCATCTCCACAAAAGAGATTGGGCAGAAAGGCTTCCTGAAGCCTTATGGGCCTATAGAACTACATGGAGGAATACAATAGGACATTCTCCCTATGAACTTGTTTATGGGAAAGAAGTCCTGCTCCCCATTGAGTTTCAAGTTAAGACCTTCAAGATGGCAGTTCAGTTGGGGATGAATCTATCAGAAGCCCAAAAGCACAGAATGGAGCAGCTGAATGAGCTAGATGAAATAAGACAAGATGCAATTTTAAGGACTGATCTAGTTCAGCACCAAAGAACTAAGTGGCATGACAGATATATCAAAGAGAAAAAGTTTCAAAAAGGAGATTGGGCGTTACTGTTTGATTCCAAGTTTAAAGACTTCAAAGGGAAATTTCAGACTCATTGGCTTGGACCATATGAGATTGATGAAGTCTTTAGCAATGGAGCAGTTCGAGTCAAGACCATTGATGAGTTTCAAACTCCTCTTATTGTGAATGGCCACCGATTGAAAATTTATCATAAGCCACTCTCAAAAGAGGACTTTGTCAAAATGTTTCAAGAAAATTCTGCAATGAGGCTGGTGGAGAAGAATCCTTCTCCTCCATCAGCCTAGTCTTTGTTTCTTTCAGTCGAAAAAAAAACTCATCTTCATCTTCAATCCACTTCACTCCACTTCATTTCCATCTCATTCCACTCATTTCATTCCATTCCATCAATAAAAGTCCCTCTCAGGACTATTTCATTCAGTTAGTTCTTTTTCTAACTATCTTTGTGCAGTTAAAGGGGTGTTGTCTTAGTTTCTGCAGCTGGAAACCGTTTCCGCAGCTAGAACCAGTTTCCGCAGCTCGAAACGATTTCCACAGCCAGCGTCACTCTGTCTCTACAGCCAGCAGCACTCTGTTTTCAAAAAAATCATAGTCAAAGGTTAGCATCATCATCACCAAAGGCAGCAAAGATATGAGGCATCTGCAAGATCAAAGAGCAATAATGGGTCAGAAGCCTTAATCAACAAATGGCAAACTTCCAAAGGTATGATCAAAATATCTACCAAATAACAATTTAATGTCATTGTATGCATAGTTATTAGATCATGGAAATTCCACTAAATACAATGATTTGATACGGCAAGATCCATATCACTCCTCTTCCACGATGATAATCCATCCACCTCATTTCTTTCTAACGGTCCCATAACCACTATTAATTCAAACTCGAAATGGGGCTGCTCTTTCATTTATTGGCCGTACGTGGAAGAAGTGACCTACTGTACTATGGCTCTCCTCCACCATAATTTCTGCAGCCAACGTTGAGACGTGGCGTAAGTCATCCGATCCCAAAAGGACTCAGCCGTTATTCTGCCATTATCACTCCACTCCCGCATGCATTGAACTCGTTTCTGTTATTTATCCTTTACTCCCTCGTACTCATACTATTTCCTACTCTCCATTTCCACTGCAACCTCCATAGCTTTGCTCTAAACCCTGATTACAGTCACTGCATACGCTTTGCATTTCGATTACGACCATTCCACTTACCTTAAGAATCCCGTAATCAGCTCGTTTTTCCCTTGAACGTCCACACACAGTAAAATTTTCAGCCGGGGTTGAAAGCCGAGAATGGGAAAGTTACTCAGAGCTAAACCTGAGGGCCCAAAATACCTGGAGGGGTATCCGCAGACGAAGGAGTCATTGAAGAAAGCAAAGTGGCTGAAATTTATTCAAAAGTTCAGAGGTTATAATAAGGAAGTCACTAAAACCTTTGCTCGGTCCTTTAATGGACACGTAGTGGAGGTAGGGGACTTGAAATTTACAATAACAGAGGCCACAATAGCAGCAGCAACCAGTTTACCACAAGAGGGAGACAGATGGTTTAAAAACAGAGGTCTGGATGATCAAGGATGGAAAGTCATGCTCAAAAACCCAGGTATGGATACTTCTATATTTACTAAAGGAATTCCTGTGCATGTAATCAAAGAAGAATGGTCTACGCTGTTATTACTTGTTCAGAAGTTTATTACATGCGAGGGTCGTTTTGGCACCATGTACATGTATCATGCAAGGATTATGATGAATTTTATGGAAGGCCATGCCCTTAATTTACCTTAATTTCTGTTAGCAAGCCTGAAGAAAATGAGCTCTACTGTTCAGAAACATGTAGGCCATATTGAATCCCACGTTTACCATCACGGGCCCATCAGATTCTCATTGAAGATCAATTGAAAAATAATAAGGATACTTGGGAAAAGTTTTTGATCAGAAATCACTTCCAAGAAGTGACTGAAGCCTCTGCCACCAGTTCCCCAAAAATCCCAAAAAGAAGAAGGAGGAAAGAAAGAAATGTTACAGCCCAGGACCTTCCTACAGTAGACACTCAAGAAACTGTTCAGGAGGAAGAAGAGGAGGGAGCTAGAAATAAGAAGCAGAAAAAGGACAAAGGTAAAATAACTATTCAAGAGACATATCCATCCCCTGATAAATCTGTAGAAGAAGAGTCTCAAACTCTGGCCGATAGATTAGCACATCTTCATGCTGCTGCCATCAAAAAGAGAAAACAAAAAGAAAAACAGAGTGCCCAGAAAGAGAGCACTAGTCCATACCTGAGAAGGAGCACTAGGCTAAAAGGGAAGGGGAATAAAACCAAAGAAAAACAGTCTCATTTTATTGATTTGGATAAAGAGACACTTGAGAAATCTCCAACTCAGCCAATCATTGAGCCAAGTCCTCCACGTGAGGAAAGCCCTTTTCAGCAGGAAAGAGAAAACAGTCCTCCTTCACCAGAATTTGAGTTCAGGCCGAGAAAAACACCTGAGGTAGATTCCAACCAGCAAGAAGCATATAACTACCTAGAGTCCTTGGAAAAATTAGTTGCAGGACCAAGCACCACCTTGCCACTTGATGCACAAGTGCAGTCTTTAAAACAAGAAGTGTTTGAGCTAGAAGTCCTAAACAGGCACATTAAACAAGAAAATGAAGCATTAAAAGAGCAAAGTAAAGTGGACAAGATTGTCCATGACAATACCATGCTTCACTTAGGACTGTGGCAGAAGAAGAATAGAAAGTTGAAGAAAAAGTGTAAGAAGCTGAGCAGGGCATTGATTAATTTGAAGTTCAGGTGTCTAGTCAAGAAACCAAGGACCATTTTGGCATCAAGGAGAAAGAGAAGAAGGCTGGATGTTCTTGCAGAAGCATCAGAGCACATGGATTGAGGAAAAGAACTAAGTTTTGGTTGCATGAGGACATGCAACACCTTCACAGTGGGGGTATGTAGAGCCTTGAACCTGTACCTCCTTACACACCCTCTCAGCCTTCTTTTCCCATTCATTTCCTCCTTTTCCCACTCATTTCATCCACCAAGTTGATTAAATCATTGTATTTTAGGAATTTTTACATGGTTTTCCAACTATGCTAATGACTGTTGTTTGGTTTAGAATTTTGGTTCAGAGTGCTGCGTTTCCGCAGTCAACACAGGTTTCCGCAGCTGATCCAGGTTTCTGCAGCGAGCACAGGATTCCGCAACTGTTTTATTAAATGATATGTTACAGGTGTCCTCCGAGAAGATGAGCCACATGGGCAAGTTCCAGGAGTCAAGGACATGGGACGTGTCCCTCCAGATCACCCAGAACAGCCATAAAAGCCCACGGTCAACGAGGAGGCAAATACCGGTCAACAGGAGTGTTCAGCGGTGGCACGACTCTGTGTTGCTCTGTTTTTGGGCACGTGAAGCTAGGTGGCATCATCCTCAGCCACGAAGACAATCTAGAAGCACGAATCCAACAACCATACTCTCTAGATTGAATGAACACGATGACAATTACCTAGATCCGGGGATGCAGAGGATTCACGTGTTTTTAAACAGCTGGTTGAATAGCATAGATCTCGTTAAAGTAGTTTGCTTTCTCCTTATAAATAAAGCGTCCTTGAACGCTGTAGAGTTAATCGTTTTTGTAATCGTTTTGTATGTAATTTTGAGCTCCCCACTGTACTTTACATTTGATGTTCAATACATGAGAAGACTGTTTTGCATTTAAGCATATAACTGCTCCTTGAACCGGCTGAAGTAGGCAGAGGGCCCCTGTTTGCTGAAGCCCTGTACAGTAACCTTTAATTCCTTGCATTTCTTTTTTTTCTTGTTTCATGTATATTAGCTATACAAATGTCTTTTAAATTGCTGCGTTTTTATTTCTTTTCAACATGTATATTAGCTGTACATAAACTTTGATTTCTGTTGATTTATATTTCTGCACTTTTATGTTCATGACTGATCAGTGTGTTATGCAGGTTTCTTAGCCAAGCCCGGGACAATTTTCCTTCTTTTCTTTTCATAACTAGTGGCATGTGTGATCATCTTGTCTATGTTGCTGACCTTCATTGTTTTGCAGTTTTGATTTTCCTTACTGTCATTTCTTTAACTTGCATATTTACTTTTTGCTCTTAGATATCAAGTTGTTCATCTATTGATGGTTCCTTTTCCATAATCAAATAACTTTATTGGGAGCCAAAATATCACTTAGTATAGCTTGATTTAGTTTGCTTTAGAACTCACATTACTTGACTTATTCATAACAGTTTCTTACACGATAAATTCAGCTGAAAGGCAAAAGGTTAAGAGAAAGTTAAAGTATTGTGACTAGTCTCTTTTATGTAGTTTCACTTAGATTTCACATTGCTTAACATTTCATGATATCTTTTCATAGAGAAGATTAAGTTGAAGAGTTGAAATAGTGTGAGATAGTTGTTCTTACTTTTAGTTGGATTTAATATAGATTTCATCTTCATTTTCATTCAGCAGCAGAGATACTGGGCTGATGTCATTAGTCCTTTGTTTGATGTCTTTATTTTCCTTTAAGAGTTGATTTTATTGCAGTTGTTGTTCAAGCTTTCTTGTAGAATACTTTTTAAGTTTTGAGAAATCATTTAGAGATCACCACAATCATCCACATTTCACTTGCTTTATTACATTTCCATCACATCACAGTAGGAAAGATACATTCGAAAACAAACTTAAAAAAAGCTAAAAACGACAAAAGACTAAGAAAACGGTTACCTAAGTACATATAGTACACCTCACTTCATCAGCTTACGAGCCCCGGGTTGACATTTAAAAGTTGCAATTTAGACATCACTAAATTGACGAAACACCATCCAAGAATTATTCATTTGTGTAATGTAAAGGAGGTTTCCCCCTCGAAGAGGCTTATTTTGAAGGCGTTAATTTCTCTTTTATATCTTTTTGTGAGCTGGCTTCATAACATTTGGTATCAGAGCTTTGGATTTTAGGGTTTCACTACTCCAAACACGTCATGGTGGCATTTTCGCTATAACTTTTTTCTATGATTTTTCAGAATTTAAAAACAAAACCCATTTTAGAAGACATCGTGTGTCACCTTGGGTCCGAATTTCAGATCTTGTCTCGCTATATTTTTGGATATATAATCTGAGAAAGTTAGGGTTTCTGCAGGCTCCTGAATTACATTCCAAACAGGTGACCTTGGAAAAATCATTATAACTTTCTCTCTGAACATCAGATTGCAATTTCCTAAGAAGTTACAGAAAGAGGACGGCCTTTATTTTCTATGTATATGTTTTAGGTCCTAAGGTCAAGACAGTGATATCTGGCACTTCGTACAAGTTCACTCCTGTGAAAAGGTATATAATTAGGTAATCTTGGGAGATTGTGCATAACGTTTTCTTCAAGAATCCAATTTTCATCAGACTAGTGGCATTGGAAAGAGGACGCAGAGAGCTACCGCAGGTCCGAATTTTAGAACTGGAAGATCAGAAATTACAGAGATACATCAAATTCAATATCGAGTGCCTACAAAGTGAAAAAAGGTGTGTAATTTTTTAAAATATTTGCATAAGCTTGGTTTGAAAAATTAGCTTGAAGGAATTCAAAGGGCATAGTGAAGCATTACTATTGGTAATTGATGCCCCGAAGAAAGAAAATGGAGACACCTAGTAAACAACCTGAAAGCTCTAGCATGACTCATGAAGAAGAGGAAGAAATGCTACATGATATATCAAAATCACGAGACGAAGTGCAACAAATGTCATTCTCACGAAAACTAACAAAATCTAAGATAAATGTCGTGGAATCTAAGATGAATGGCGCGGAAGCTAAGATGAATGGCGTGGAAACTAAGATGGATAACATGGAAGCTAAGATGGACGGCATGGAAGCTAAGATGGATGGTATGAAAACATTGCTACTAGAAAGGCTTCCTAATGGAAAAAAGGCTGGAGAGGAAACTCATAATGAGAACAAAAGGAATGTTAATCATGATTTGAAGAATGAAAACATGGAAGATTTGAAGAAAGATATTGAAGGATTGAAGGAAGGTTTGACAAAGTTGCTACAAGAAAGGGTTCTTAATGGCGAAAATGTTGTAGAGGAAACTCATGATGAGAACAAAAGTAATGTTAATCATCACTTCATAGACTCTAAAATTGGAACAAAGACGGGCACCATGTTCCAAAGATCGATATGAGGAAGTTTGATGGCAAGGATCCTGTAACATCGATACTATAGATGGAGCAATTTTTCGATCTCCATAATGTGCAAAACACACAAAAGGTATGCATTGCAACTTGATATTTGGAACCAAACCAGTTTGCATGGTATCAATGGCTTTGCTCTTGTAAACAAATTGTGATTTGGGCAATTTTTGCGGAAGAAATGACAACACATTATGAGGATACGAAAAACAACACTTTTTTTAGCCAATTGATAAACCTCAAACAAAAGGGTTCAATGAGGGAGCACATTGAGGACTTCCAAAAATTGAATATAAGGGTAAAAGGTATTCCAGAGGAGCATAGGATTGATATGTTCATAGGGAACTTAAAGGATAACATCCAACATGAGGTTCGCCCTTGGGAACCTGACTCATTGGAGAAGGCATTCAAGTTGGCAAGAAAAATTGAAAGCAAAATTATGGCAACAAGGAAGCCTACCACTCACAACTATAAGGATGTAACTGTTGTTTCCCCCATCCATCCACAACCTATGAGTTTGACACCCCAACACTTGGAAGAAAAAAAGGCAAAAGGGTTTTTTTATAGTTGTGATAGAAAATACACTAAAGGTCATAAGTGTGCTGAGAAGAAATTATTTTACATAGATTGTGAAAAGGAGGAAGAAAAGGAACAAGAAACACCAAAAGAAGAGGATATATACTAGGTACAAACCCTAGAGAAAGAAGAAATGAATCCAACCATATCTTGTAATGCATTGGCTGGAATTACCACTCCTCAAACTATCAAGATAGAAGGACATATCAAGAAGAAAAAGGTAATAGTGTTGATTGATTCGGGAAGTACCCATAATTTTATTCATTGTAAGATAGCCAAGGAATTGAATTTCTTCTTATATCCAGCACCAAAGTGTCAAGTGATGGTTGTAAGTGGAGGAACCATAAATTGCTCTATAAAGTGCCATAATATCAAGCTATCCATGAGAGAATATGTATTGAATATCCCAATGTTTTCCATTCCAATGGGTGGTGCTGATGTTGTACTAGGAGTCCAATGGCTACAATCCTTGGGTACAATAGCTTTTAATTTTCAAGAACTTTTCATGAAATTTTCTTTGGAAGGAAAGGAAGTTGAATTAAGAGGTATTGCAGGGAAACCAGGAAAGATAATCAGCTCTAATGGAATGACAAAGCTTCTAAGGAAAGAACAACAAGGCGTAATTGCACAATTATGTTCGCTAGAGGTTCCCACATCAAAATCATCTATTTCTCCAGATCTCCAAAAAGTCTTGGACAATCATTCCAAGGTATTTGAGACTCCCAAAGGTCTCACACCCATTCATGATCATGATCATGCTATTCATTTGATTTTAGGAAGTGTTACTCCAAACATCAAGCCTTACAGATATCCCTATGCCCAAAAAAGTGAAATTGAACATATGGTTGCAGAAATGCTAGAGGCTGGTATAATTCAACCTAGTCAAAGCTCTTTCTCTTCTCCAGTAGTATTGGTGCACAAGAAGGATGGATCATGGTGCATGTATCTGGATTATAGGGAGCTCAAAAGGCTCACTATTAAAGACAAATTTCCCATTTCTGTTATTGATGAAATATTGGACGAATTGCATGGATCAATTTACTTCACCAAGTTGGATCTTCGTTCATGATATCATCAAATCAGAATGAAGAATGAAGACATTCCGAAAACAACATTTAGAACTCATGAGGGTCATTAATAATTTTTGGTCATGCCTTTTGGCCTTACCAATGCACCTTCTACATTTCAAGGTTTGATGAATTCCATTTTCAAACCCTTCCTTAGAAAATTTGTGTTAGTATTTTTTGATGATATATTAATATATAGCAAGTCTTGGAAGGATCATGTTCAACACATTGCAGGGTGCTCAACCTATTGAAGGAGAAACAATTATATGTAAAAAATTCCAAATGTTTCTTTGGAGTACAAGAGGTGGAATATCTGGGTCATAATGTATCTCATGAAGGTGTTAAGGTAGACCCCAACAAAATTAAAGCCATTAAGGAATGGAAAATCCCCACATCCATAAATCATGTACAAGGATTTCTCGGGTTGACAGGGTATTAACGCAAGTTTGTTAAGAATTATGGGAGAATAGCAACACCTCTAACAACATTATCGAAGAAAGATTCATTTTTATGGACTCCAGAAGAAACGAAGGCCTTTGGACGTCTTAAAGAGACAATGTTCCAAGCACGAGTCTTAGCTACGCCGGACTTCACAAAAACCTTTATTATAGAATGTGATGCCTCAGGAAATGAAATTGGTATTGTTTAAATGTAAGAAGAAAGACCCATTGCTTTCGAAAGTCATCCAATCAAAGGAAAGTATTTACACAAAGCTATTTACGAGAAGGAAATGTTGGCAATACTACATGCACTTAAGAAATGGCGACCATACCTAATGGGAAGACACTTAAGGTAAAAAAAATCATGATAGTCTTAAATACCTTTTAGAACAAAGATTATCTTCAGAAGAGTAGCGAAAATGGGTCACAAATATGTTGGGTTATGACTTTGAAATCATCTACAAAAAAGGGAAGCAAAATGTTGTGGCAGATGCACTCTCAAGAAAGGATGAGGATGTGGAAGCATTTCTTTGTGCCATATCTATTATCCAACCAGATTGGATAAACGAGGCAAGGGATGAATGGAAGAATGATGAAGAAGTGGGGGAACTCATTCAAAAGTTACAACGAGATCCCAGTGCATCTGATACATTTAGCTGGAAAAATGATTCATTATGGTACAAAGATCGCTTATACCTATGTAAGAATTCCCAACTCAAACAAAAGATTCTTATGGAATTGCACGCCTCTCCCTTAGGAGGGCACTCGGGATTTTTAAGGACTTACCGTAGGGTTAGGAAGGAATTTTTTTGGGATGGCCTTAAATCTGATATTCAAAACTTTGTGGCGGAATGTTTGGTTTTCCAACAAAATAAAGTTGAAACAATTAAGACCCCAGGTCTACTACAACCTTTATCCATTCCAAGTCAATGTTGGGAGGAGGTTTCAATGGATTTTATCACAGGTTTACCAAAATCCAAAGGGAAGTATGTCATCATGGTGGTAGTTGATAGACTTACCAAGTATGCACACTTTTGTGCATTATCTCATCCATTTAAAGCCAGTACAGTTTCTACTGCATTTATGGAAATAATTCAAAAGCTACATGGAAACCCAAAGATTATTGTAAACGACAGAGATCCCATCTTCACTGGAAATTTTTGGACATAATTATTTTCTTGTCTTGGTACTCAGTTAGCTCATAGTTCATCTTATCATCCTCAATCTGATCGACAAACTGAGATAGTAAACAAATTTTTGGAAGGATATCTTCATTGCTTTGTATTCAATAAATAGACACATTGGGTCAAATGGTTGCCTCTTGCAAAATGGCGGTATAACACTTCCTTCCTTACTTCAACAAAAATTACTCCATTTATGGCACTTTATGGATATCACCCACCATCCATCACATCATATTTAAGCGAAAGTTATAAGGTTCAAGTAGTGCAAGATCACATCGAGAATCAACAATAAGTTCTCCAACTCTTAAAGGATAACCTCACCTTGGTGTGGAATAGAATGAAACAGTAGGCAGATCAACATCAAAGTGAAAGAAGTTTTGATGTAGGTGATTGGGTATTCCTACGACTACAACCATATAAACAAATGTCCCTCAAGCAAGCTAAGAAGGATAATAAATTATCACCAAAGTATTATGGTCCATACAAGGTGTTGCAAAAGATAGGTATAATGGCATACAAATTGGAGCTTCCTGCAGCTTCCCGAGTGCACCCAGTTTTCCATGTTTCATGCTTAAAGAAGGTTATAGGTGACAAGCTCCTAGTTCAAACAATATTGCCAGAACTTGATGAGGAAGGAAAGATCATATTGGAACCTGAAGCAGTTAAAGAAACAAGAACTCGACATCTATGAAATCGATCAATTTCAGAGTATGTCATAAAGTGGAAGAAATTACCCATTTAAGATTCCACATGGGATGATGAGAATTTTTTACAAAAGCATCCAGAACTACTCAAGTGTTGAGGACAACACTTTTTTGAAGGAGAGGGGCATGTTAGGTCCCTATAATACTAGTTATTACCCCATTACTTTTTCCATTGTATCCCTTAGTGTCATTGTTGTGACCCTATTGTCCCCATATTGTTATTATTGTGCACCCCAAAAGCCCACTATTGTTATTTATGTGGCCTTATATTATTATGGTTAGGTCGGCTTGGGTTATATTGTGACCCCTTAGACTCCTATATATAGAAAGGAGGTTTTGTCATTTGAATCATCCAAGAATTATTCATTTGTGTAATGTAAAGGAGGTTGCCCCCTCAAAGAGGCTTATTTTGAAGGCGTTGATCTCTCTTTTCTATCTTTTTGTGAGTTGGCTTCATAACATAATAGGTTTTCCACCTATTAAAAAAAAAGTTGAGCTCTCCCTTTCATTCTTTGTCCATATTCAATCAAAGTAAGACACGTGTTTCAAAAAATAAATTCATGGGAGTTATTGTATTAGAGTAGAGTGTTGAGTATTCCACTTGGTTACCACTCGAGTTATGATTCACTGTATTGTAGTGCAGTGGTGAGTATTCACCTCGATTACGAAGGTACCTCTATTTAAATTTGAAGAATGATTTTTCATTTAAACACATTTATATATGAACATTACTTATTTGGGACTTCCACTTCAAAATTCACTATTTTCTTCTAAAGGTAACCTCACGAGAATGAATATCCATCACAGTCATTTTTTAATTATTATGCTTCGAAAGTTTTTTTTAAGCGGGGAGTTAAACTTGCCTTTTTGTTTGAAATCCAATTAAAGTAAGGGATGCATTCTTTCTTGGTCTTTTTCTCATGCATGTGGATTCAAAGTTATGAGTGTACACCATTTTCTAACGAAGACAAGTATTGACATTTTTGTTATCTATTTTTTTCCTTTATTTTTTCCCATGTTGTATCATCCCATAACATAACACATTGAATTATTCTCCTTTTATTTTCATTTTTCTCTAAAACCTTTCTGTCAGGGGACTTCTTATAATTTGAATTAAAATTTGTAGTTATCTCTGAAATTAGAAAGAGAATAATACCAACAAACAAGATTTTCGGAAGAAGAACAATCTATATTAGTAGGATGGCCTATATACATGCTTCAAGAGGATTAGTAGACTAGTGAGTAGGAAGACATTTAAGTATTTTTCATAGTTTGGTTCACATGAACCCACTAGGCCAGTACCATGCAAACAAGTTCATTTCACTTGTACATATTAGTAGGATGGCCTATATACATGCTTCAAGAGGATTAGTAGATTAGTGAGTAGGAAGACATTTAAGTATTTTTCATAGTTTAGTTCACATGAACCCACTAGCCCAGTGCCACGCCAACAAGTTCATTTCACTTGTGCATATTTAAATACTTCTCTCAATTTTAAATAGAATGTACCACATTGGAACTTATAGTTAAGTAGGAAAATAGCATGCTTGCTGCATATATTTTTTTTAAACCCCTAGATTATGTTTTTTGTTGTTGCATCCACCATTCTAGAGTTTTCTAGGTAGAATCCATCAACGCAACAAATGATGTTTTTGGCATTTCCAAATTTGAAGATGTAGGACTGATGACAATACCCATCAATGCAACAAATGATGTTTTTGTCATTTCCAAATTTGAAAATGTAAAATTGCAGATTTGGGAAAGAATTAATGATGTGATCTTTGTCAATCATATCATGAATTAGTGAGAAGATATCTATCAAACATCTCAAATATACATTTATCAACAATAAGATTTTGTGAAAAATATCTAAAGTTCTATGAAACGTAAAAAATTATTGTGCTAAGTGTCAATTCAAAATTTACTCTAGAGGTAAAATAACATTTTAATATTTTTATGCTGCATATAGTACAACTTTGAGGAAGAACATTAAAAAGTCTGACTTCTATACTCGAATATAAATCCAAAAGAAATTATGTCTATGATTTGATATCCTTGCCTAACATAAATATAAAAAAAAATATTACTGACTCCATTTCATTAATTTTTTTATCATAAATCCTCACAAAAGTTTAATTAATATCTCTGCCATTTTTGTACCCATTATTATTTTATTTTAATTTAATTTACAATTTGTTAAAATAGTAAAGAAATCTGATAATAAAATTGGAAGTTATATGATTTATTACTAACTATTTTTAAACGCTATATCTTATTCTTTAATTAGTATTTTTTTTTTATTAATTCATGAAATAAATGTAACGAACTATTATTTATATGAAATGTTTCTTTAATAATATAAAAAATTATTACTAGATGGCACTATCATTTTTTTATTGTTTTTGTAAGTTCATTTTTTATTGTTTTTTAAGTTTATTTTATATTAGAATTCAAAATTTACAATGTTATAGTTGGAAAAGGTAAGAATTTGCTAGGTAATTATTGAGGAAATTGCAATTTTATATTGATTTAAATTATAGTTTTAAATATAATTAATAAATAAATAAAATAATGAATATTTAAATTACATTTTTCTCAATGTATCTCAAATGTTAACAATGAGATTTCAACCTTTATTTAGAAATTTATTTTATTGAATTTATATCAAGGTTGTTTGTTTTAGTTCATGCTTAGAGAACACCTTAGTGGAAAATGAATTGAAACGCTAACTATTTAGTTTCTGTCATTCGTAAAGTTATTTAGTATTGTAATAATTTTGTTTCTGATTATCGAAATCCAACTAAATAAGAATTTAATTTTTTTATCATTTATCATTTTGAATTTATTTTTATCTTTTAGAATTTAAATTATGACATAATTTAAGTCTACAATTTCTATAGTCTAACTTCTTGCACATAGTCTGAAAAGAAAAACTAAACTGCTTATAGTTAATATTTAGATCAATCACACCTGAGTAGTCCAACCTGTGATGAAACAGAGTCCTAGCCATCCCGAGTAGCTTAAATTCATTCTTTAAGAAATTTACCATGGTTGTACCTTTTAGAGTGGTTTTTTTCTCATGAGATGATCCTTCCCTACTTTTAGCTTCTATTAATTTTTTTATTATACTACTCTCGTGGTAGCAGTTCTCCCCGAGGTCTCCAAAGTTTAGGTAACGCAACCTAAATGATCCTCTCTAACTCTTCATTGAAAGAAGCACACCATTTTGCACCTTGATGAGACTCTACTATGCTCTAGCTCTGGCTTCTTCTTTGGAAATCACCTTAGACATCTCCCCCACCACACTGATTCTATGTACTATCTCCATTGGCCTCAACTCCTCAGTTGGCCTCTCGTTCAAGAAATGAATAAATTTAAGAGAAAACTGAGAGTTCCTTATACTCATCTCTTTATCATTTGTTATTGGTGATTCACACTCTTTACTAATGACCTTTTGATCATGTATCAAAGTCACATGATCCCAAGTGAGATTCATTTCTTTAATGATATTGTACCACACCAACTTCCTGGCTTCAAGGAGAGACATGTTCCCCTCCAGTTTAGCCTTTAGTTCATCTATCTCTCGTGTTGTAGCCTATAGATTTTTAGTAACATGTTCATCATTGATAACTGAGGTTTGCAGTTGTTTCTCCTTTCGACTTAGCTGGGGTTTGGCAGTATCCAAGTCCCTTTGTGTCCCTTTTAGTTCACCTTCAGAAATTTGAAGCTCAGTTAGAGAATGGGTGAGGCGATCAATGGGGTTCTAAGGATCTTCAGGCACTACTACACATATATGTGAGTCAATCTTATTTTGCAAATCGGTCACCATTTGTTCCAAAGCCAATACTTTATCTTTACTATTTGCCAACTCCTTCATCAAATTTTCTTTCTCCATCTCAAACTGTGCCAGCTCTGTCTAGACATGTTCACCTCCAGGCATATTTAGCCTATGCCTTAGCTCATGGTTTTCATTTTGAGTTGATTGTAGAATGGCTTCTACTACTGATCTGTCATTTGGGTTTATACCCAGTTTAATAATCAACTCCTTGTATGATTCTTTCTGTAGATATAGAACTCTTGAGTTGGCCTTCTCTATTTTCATTTTATTGGAGACTTTTCCTATTTATGTTTTGGCTCTACTGATAGTCATGAGGTTTTTACCCAAATTATTATATAACATTTCCCCAACTTGCTTATGTAGGTTGACCTTATCTTATAAAGGGACACTGGCTAGGTTTAGGGAGACATCTGAAGTCTTAAATTATGGACCTGCAGGCTGAATATGAACCAATGGGTGTTGTAGTGAAATTATCGTTTCTTCTTTCTATGAGTCCATGACAGCCAGTCATTCAGTGTGACAAGGGGTAGATTGGACAACCATTTCCCTTTTCATTCTCTCTATGGCCTTTTTATTGCTTTCATCAATGGATTTTCCTAGGGGTCAACTAGATCCTGTAGTAGCAACACTATCCTCAAGATCTGGAATGGCTACTTCAGTTGTTGATGAGGTTGTGTCTGCTGGTGGATTCTGCAGGTTGATCTCAAAGCCTGGATGATCTGAAACATGTTTCTCTAGTTGTATCTCCACTTCCTATTCTTCTTCTTCTTCATGTTCTAGACCTTGACTCCTAGCTTTTTTATTTATATGGCTTTCCACTATGTCAATATCCCTTGTTGAGTCATTAGTCCTCTTCGATGCTTTACCCGTGTTGACTAGGGACTTGATCTGCATCTTTGTAGTAAGAGGCCATGAATGAAAGTTAGCTTTCAATTCAATTTCGGACCTAGAGTCATGCACGTAAATTGATGCTTTAATCTTTTCTCTCCTTCGAGAAATGATGCCTTGGGGATCATAATGCCAAATGTCTCCCTTTTCGAGCTCCATGGATTCTAGTAGGGCCTCAACTATTTTAAAAGGCTACCTTGCATTTACCAAAAAAGGACCTACTAGCTGTTCCATTTTGAAGAAGTAGCCCTTCTTTGCTAGTACAAAATGAAGCAGGTCTACACCGAGGATTTGTCAGATGAAATCAAGGGCGAATATCCTCATAGGAATGAATAATTGCAAGCGGTATGGATGAAGTTCACAACCGTAAAACCGAATTTTTGTGTAATCCTCATAGAGGTACCAGTCCCCTATCATAGAATCCTTGTTGAGTTGGAGGAAATCTTTTTTCTGTGGCAAGATTTTGGGGGGTGGGGTTCCATGAGTGATATGGTAAGAAATAGGCATGAAGGTCGAGATGAATTGGGAATACCCACCCAAGCTAGGCCTTTTTCTCACTGAGACATTCCAGTCAAAGACAAAATTTTGTTGCTTATTGGGAGAAAACACTTGAAGATCCAGACATTGGAATTCCTCAATATGGGTATATAGGAACAGGTAAAATAAAAGGGAATAGTAGCAAAAATAAAAATAAGGAGAGAATAAAAGGATCTGAAGGAATACAACATCGGATATTTAGAGTGGGATGTTAAAAAAACAATCTGGTTGTTTCAACTTATACAGAAACCCCAGGGTGGATTTATTTATTGTTTGTGAGTCATCTTCACCCATTAAGTAATCGATTGTAGTCAGGATGGACCGAATGAATTTCTGGAAGAGGGTTATTAGGAACCACTCTTCTAGGGGAATGGATTTAATTTCAGGGGCAAGGATTTCGTCTAGGAAGGATTGCTTCTCATCAGGGGGAGTGTAACGGAGTGATGAACCAGGGTAGGGTCGGTGAATGGTTGCATTGTGAGAGAAACAAGAAAAATTAAATCCCTTTGGATTAAGGTATGAGTTATTTCCAGGATTTTAGTCGCTAAGGCATAAACAAAGAAACTCTTATCTTCTTTGTATGTTGCAGCCAACCAAGATATAAATTCAGGGAAATGGTAAACATGAGGTGCAATTTGAAAATAGAGACCAGAGTTGACAACCCTAAAAGGGTATTCTTTCCTCACATGGTTAGTAAACAGTTCACAACAGAGGTCGACAAGTGAATAAGGACAAGCGGGGTCTACAATTTGTCTCTCTGCATCCACCAAGGGTTCGACATCGGTGGACTTGGCCTCACGTGTGTTTGGGGTTGCAAGCACAATCTGCTTCATTTTTTTGAGCGAATAAAAGAAAAGTACAGGTTGTCAAGGTGTCGGGTTACCTCAAGTCCATGGGAGTGACTGAAAGTGACATTGGGGAGTGGTCCTTATACGTTTCAGGGATCTAGAGTAGTAGACCTTGTGCAGGTGACCAAGCAGGGATATTTTCACCGGGATTGTATAATAGTTGTTAGGAGGGAGAAGTCTAGGCGACAGGCTATTATATAGTAAAAGGGACACAACTATCTAAGTGGCAGGTTTAGGGATTGCAGCAAAGGATACGTGGAAGCTTTGGTTTGGTCTACAAACCGGGAAGCAGAGATCGAAGATGAGAGCAGGCTGACGCGTTTTAAATTCATGTTTAGGCCGCTCGAACTTTGATCATGAGGAACCAATGGGAGGAGCCTATTTGGCCGTTGGCCCCACCATGTTATGGCAGGGAGTACTCGGGATGGAACGAGCTCTTCACTATCCTCGAAACTAATCAGGACCATCGATTTACCCTTTGACCTTTCAACGTCGACACTGCTAACCTAGTTAAACTTCGTGCAAGTCACCCTACCGGAGTTGATTTCAAGAGCGTTGAGGGTGTTAAGGGACTACTATCCTAGTGAAAGGAATCTGCCATTTACTTTGTTCTTAGAAGACATTCATCAGGCCTCTTGATTTCCTTGTGTCTTAATTAAACCTAAACTTCTGGTTCGTTGTGCCATTAATTTAGTGCCGAGAGAGGTTAGTCTTCATAACTCCAAAGATGCTTATTTTCTTTTATTCTCGATGGTCACCACACTATCTACAGTCTTTTGGGAAGAGTATGAGGTTCAAAGATAACATTGCCTCCAACTGGGGATGAGGTATTGAAAACAATGCACCGAGAACCTGCGACTTGACATTTCCTCCTTGGTTATGGAGTTTTGAAACGAAAACTTTAGGAAAACAAAACAACACTAAATTTGAACATTATAAAATGTTTACATACATCACACCAGTGTTTACAATGAATTAGGGCGAGGTACCTTTAATGTTGGAAATAGAGTTTGAGGAACTGTCCGTTTACTAGTAGTTCCATAGATTCTCCTTCTAAGTTTTCCAACAGAAAAGTATCATTTCCTTTTATTCAGAAACTTTGAAGGAGTTGAACCACAATGGATAGAACTTTCCGTGTTTACCATTTTCTTCCCTTCAAACATCTCATCTTAAGACTAAATCACCAGGTTGAAGTGGCATGTCCTTTGCTTTCTTGTCAAACAAAAATTTCATTTTCTGCTAATAATTAACCAATTTTTTGGTAACTTTCTCTCTGCTTTCATGAATTTCCACCACCTGATTTATCCTTCAGGTTAAGGCATTTGGTTCATCTGCTGCATCTTGCAGTATTTTTGCAACGGGCATTGCTATTTGTATTGGGAATATTGCTTATCTTCCATAGAATAATTAAAAAGGTGACTTCCTTACGGATCGCTTGGGAGTGATCCTGTTAGCCCATAGAGTGAATTTCAACTTAGAGTCCCAATTTTTCTGATTTTCTGCGATCATTTTCTTCAAGATCCTTACCACTATCTTGTCAGAGGATTCAACTAACCCTTTTCCCTCAAGGTAATATGTAGTAGAATGACCAACTGTAATATTAAACCTTTGACAAAAGATAATGAATTTGACCAACTTAAAAACCTGGGCATTATCTATTACGATCTTCATGGGGAAAGAAAATTTGGATAAGATATTTTCTTCTAGAAACTTTATAACCACCGAATTAGTTGCATTTCGGGATGGTATAGCCTCCACCCTTTTTTAAAGTAGTTAGTGGCTGTGAGTATCCCCTTATGCTGACTAGTGGAAGGAGGATGTATTTCTCCTATGAAATCCACTACCTGAAAGGCTCTTTGATACACAGGGATTGGACGGAGGGGAGCTAGCTTTTGTTTTTCAGCAAAGATCTGACACCTCTAAAAAGCTCAGACCTGAAAGTGAAACTCTCCAAAGAGTGTGGGAAAATAAAAATAGGCCTCCAGTATCTTGTGAGCTATGGTTTTCCAACTATAGTGTCCCCCAAAAAATCCATTGTGAAAATCTTCAATTACCTCTTGAATTTCATTCTCCACTAGGCACAACAATAGGATCCCATCACGGTCTTTCCAATAGAGATGACCATTGGATATGACAAATTTTTGAGCCTATAGTCTTAATGTTTGGTATTTGGATCTATCCATTTTTAATGGGCACCTTAGAAACATTAGGTAATGAACAATATTCTTATACCAGACCGAAATTTCATATTTGACATGAATCTTTTGAATTGATGTTTTGAAGTTTGAATCTTGCATTCTTTCTTCATCCTTTTTTGCCA
This sequence comes from Pinus tabuliformis, assembly GCA_031772625.1. Taxonomy (NCBI): domain Eukaryota; kingdom Viridiplantae; phylum Streptophyta; class Pinopsida; order Pinales; family Pinaceae; genus Pinus; species Pinus tabuliformis. The sequence goes on from CM062815.1 coordinate 696,892,853, forward strand.
ATAGATTAATCTCGAGTGCCTGACTGTTGGATTCTAATAGGAATTTGGCTGGTCCCTATCCTTTGATAAGCTTTGTAGGCTTAATGTTTAAGTCATATTCCTGAATCTTAGCGATCCACCTCCCTCCTTTTCCTTCACTGTCTCCTTGTACTAAAATATCTTTGGCTGCTGCTATTGGAACATATGCTATAATGTTAGATTGTAAGACATAGACTCTGAATGCCTTCAATGCCTTAACTAGAGCATAATCTTGTTTCTCCAAGATGTTATATTTCAGTTCGTCTTCTCTCAATACTTGACTGAAGAAAGCTATCGACTGCTCATAACCTTCCTTATTCCTTTGTAACAGCACAATATAGATAGTATGAGGGGAAGCAAAATAAAATATATAGAAAGGTGTTAAATAGTTAGGGTTGACTAATACGAGTGCTTTTGTAAAAGCTTCTTTGATTATAGCAAAGGATTCCTGAGAAGTTGGGCTCCATTTTACCTCACTCTCCTTTTTCAACATGTCAGTAATACCTGTCACTATTTCAGCGTAATTGGTTATGATCCTTCTTAGAAAGTTGATCCTTCCCAAAAACACTTGAATCTCTTTCTTAATCCTAGGTAACAGAATGTGGCTGACAATCTCCACTCGCTTAGGATCAAATTTTACTCCCTCCTGTGCCACTATATGTCCCAGCATCTTTCCTTCACCTAAATCAAATTGTGACTTCTTTGGATTCAGAGATAATCCATATCTCGTCCATTTTTTGATGGTGAGTTTTGGGTGTAAGATATGTTCCTCATCAGTCTTGGAGAAGACTGTGTTGTCATCTAAATAAACCACTACAAATTTATCATCTTTTCCCATAAATTCTATATCCATGGATCTTTGAAAAGTTTCCTCGAAATTTATAAGACCAAATGGCATACGAGCATACATGAAGGTCCCCCAAGGTGTGGTGAAAGAAATTCTCTTTTGGTCATCTGGGTGTATTACGACTTGGTTGTATCTGGAAAATCCATCCATCATATACATTCAAGCTGAGCCAACTACCATTTGTAATATGTAGTCCATCTTAGGCAGTGGGTAGTTGTCTTTTAATGAGGCTCTATTAAGGTTTTGGAAATCCACACACAACCTTATTTCTCCATTCTTTCTCCTAACTGGAACTAAGTTCACCACCCACTTAGAATATCCCAAAGGCACTATGATTATGTCTTGCATACACTTCCTCACTTCTTTCTCAATAGATGGGAGTAGGAGAGGATTGATTTGTTAGAGCTTTTGCTTACAAGGTTTCATCCCACTTTTTAGAGTAATTTTATGTTGAATAACGTTAAAATGTATTCAACTCATCATAGCACCAAGGAAAAACATCTTTATAAACTTTAAAGAGATTTAAATACCTTTTTTATATTGAAAGGGGATCCCTTTTGACAATATGATCATTTGGGGTTCATCCTTTGAGCCAATATTGCAGTCTTCCCCTTGTTCAACCATTCCATGTCATGTCAGCTTTAAGGATACATCATTTTATTGAACAACCTTTCGAGTGGGACCAAGCCATGAGGAATAGTATTCCCCTTCAGTTGCAAGACTCTGTGTCCTACAATTCTTTCTTCTCAAGCAGTCGTCTTTTCTTTTGTCATCTTTTCCTCTTCTTGGTCAATAGATGAATTTGAAAATTCTAAAATGACTTCTATAAAGCATTTTATTTTCTCATCATCCTCAAATACATGTTAATGCTTCACTTTATTAGGTATAGAGGGCATGCACCTGACATCAACTTCATACTTGAGAAGTGGGTTTCGAGGGGGCTTAAAGTTGGTTGGGATCTCTGGCAAGGGAGTCAGTCATTTTGTTCCCTTCCTTTGGTAGGAATTGGACATTGAACACCAAGAATAAGTTCTCCCATAAAGTTTCATGACTCATTCCTATAGGCTCTTATTCAAGATGTTTAGTCTAACATTGATTTTTTATTTGCTTTACCACTAGCCTAGAGTCTCCATATACCGTCAAAATCAATATTCATATTTCTTGTAGTTTGTAGCCTAAGTAGTAATGCCTTGTATTCAACCATGTTATTTTTTGCTTCAAATTCCAATTTAAATGAAAGTGGGACCAAGCTACCCTATGGAGATACTAAAAACACCCCTGCTCCATTACCTTCTTTGGAATTAGCCCCATCAAAGTATAGTTTCCATACTTTGCCTCTGCCTTTGTGTTGATTATCTAACTCAATTGTTGCGTGTACCTGAGTTTCTTCTAAGATGTAGTCATCTTATTATTACAACAGACAAGAGAGGTCACTCTCTCTCTCATACATAGGAACATTGTTCGAGCCCTCAACTTTGGTAACTGTTTTTATGAACCTCGACTCTCTATATAGTCTTCTCTCTTCCCCTCCAGAGGTAGGGATCGTGGCATAAGTCAAATCTAGCTGGATGGAACCTCTAGTTTTTGAACCCGAGGACCTAGAAAAGAACATGCAAAATCTTGCAAGGATATATGCTACCACGATGTCCATTACTATGCTCTTGATTGAGATCTGAGCCAAGTTCACTACTAGGTACTTTATCATTCCCAAGCATTTTACTCTCTTAGAATCGAAAGAGTAAAGGTCCTTATAAGGTCTAGTTATTTGTAAGCCAAGTTGCTCCATCACAGTTAATGGCATAATATTATGAGATTTCCCTAAGTCAAGCATACAATTGTGAAATAAGAGGTCATGTATTAAAAGAGTCACATAGAAGGGTGCAATAGAGGGATCTTTCTCTTCAACATGAGGTCCAAAAACAACCATAGGCCTTTCTTCTTGAATATTTAAATAATCATGTGATGGTGCTGAGGTGGATGGAAGCATAAACTAGGAGACTTGGGCTTTATAAGTGGGTTGTTTCAAGACTTTAGTTAAAGGAACCAGGATTTTGACTTTTTCAAGTTCCTTTTGAAGATTGAAGACAGTTGGACCTTTCTCCATGCTGCCATATTCTGTTGGTTCTCTTTCTTTTTCATAGGGCTTCTTTGAAATGATGGGTGACTTCTCCTCTTTAGGGTCTTCGGGCTTGTAGCAATCTTGATTTAAGGTGTCCTTTTTTTTAATCATATTTGGATCTAAGGGTACTTTTCCCTTATTGGATGATATAGGGGTCTCTTGAGGAGAAGCACCTTCATGTTGGTCTTGTTCTCTTGACCTTTTCCTAGAGGACCAAAGATCATATCTCCTATGCAATTGGGCTTGCATGAAGTCTGCAAACTGTTTACAGTAGTCACCTATCTCTCAATTGTTCAATGTTGCATTCATATCATGCCCTTCTTCTTGATAAGTTCTGATATCTTACTCCTCCTCCGAGTAAAAAGAGTATAAGTTCCCTTGAATTTCATGAGTGTCTAGTGATTGCTCATTCAGATCATATTCTATGTACAAGCGTTTGGGGGGGGGGGGGGGGGGGGGGGGGGGGGGGGGGGGAATATGGTATAACTGCTCCTTCCTTTCTCTTTGCAATATCTATAATGTTTTCCTTCGATATTTGGGGTTAATGCCTCGATTAGAAACTTGAGCATTCTTCCTGGGGAGACTTTTATTTTCTAGTTGTAACTTGACTAGTTTATTTGATAAGATTTTTATTAACTTATCCATCTCTTCCAAATTTTGTTCCTAGGACTATTTTCCTTGGTTAAAGGAATATGCTTCCTCCTTTACTTTCTTCTTTTCACTGGGATCAGTCCTCCCTCTAGACTTTCCAATGGATGTGAAATTTGCCTCCACCTCGAGAGCATCAATCTAGATTTGATCCAACATGCAAGACTTCCTTTCCCTTAGTGTGAAACCAAACTTAGGTTCAAAAGCATCAAGGTTAAACAATCATGTTGTTATATTTCTTGTTAAACCTATTTATAAATTCTGAAATATCTTCATCTGGTTTTTTCTTTATGGAATTTAACTCTGTTAAGATATATATGCGATCTCTCTTCTCTCCCCACTTCTTCATAAAGGAGTTCTCGAGCTCTTCCCAAGTAGCAATGGAGTCATTTGGTAAAGATTTAAAGCACTTTCTGGCCTCTCCATCAAGGGATTGAATGAAGAGCCTCAATACCACATCTAAGTGTTCAACGTTTAATTATATGAAAATGCCCATAAAATCTCTATATGTCTCTACGTTGAGATCTCATCTTCTCTGTTGAATCTGTGCAAGATTTTAAGGTAATCTTGTGGCATGGCACTTAGAGGTTGAGGCGGGTCTAATGGGGCATACTTGTTCAGTAAGAAGCCTAGGACTGCCCTCTTAATTAATGGAGGTGGTGCTAAATTTATTAGAGGTCTTTGTACTATGACAACAATTGGAAGAGTGGATGGACTGAGACTTGTGGAATTGTTTATATGTGAGAATGAATGCTAGTGAAGATCCATTTTCCCTTTTCAATGTTGGGGGAAGTATGAAACTAGAAGGAAGGAGTATTAACTGAGAATTATTCTTCTTTGACTTCTAAGGGAAATGTGTTGTGTATCATACCACTTTTGGAAGGATAGGTTAGGACCCTAGGAGTAAATTTTGAGCAATGAATGATGGCATACTGAGAGTTGGAAAAGGAAGATTCAAGAAATGAGGAGACATTGGCATCAGTAGCCAGGTTTTTTTCCTTCCAAACTATCCTGAAGATTAATTTCTCCGGACCAGATACAAAATGGAGTTCTTTGTTGAGATGTATCTGAATGGGTGTGGGGTCTCCTAAAAGCTAGGATGATTTTCTTGAGATTTTGGACAGTGGATTCACCAAGGTGATGAATCTACAATCGAGCATATTTGCTCACCTTAACAAAGAGTGCTTGAGTGTCATATCCTAGGGAATTTTTTTCTAATACATTCCCCAACAATGGTGCCAAAACATATTTCTGATCCTAGAGACAACCTCTGTATTACAAGGAGACCAGTGCTTATGATCAGGAGCTCAAGTTTGAGCTAGGGAAAATGCTCAAATTTGAAAGTTCTTAGATTGTGTTGGAACTTGAGCAACTGGATAGGTCTTGTCTTCCTGATTTCGGTGCCGTGAATAGTTTGAAAAATGGATTCTTTATGGAGAAGTTATTCCGATTTAAAAATCGCCCAATGAACACCATTTTTGAATTTTGAAAAAAATTTAAAAAATAATATTCGGAGGAATATTCTCTAGAATCTTCCTTGGAATATTCTATTTGGTTGGTTCGGCAAAAATTTTGCAACTCCGTGGATTTGAACTTTGGTATCTCTACGGCAAGACCACAGGCCTAATCAACCCGCCTAGAAGGTGAATCTTAAAATTGATGGGTCACGGTTTATATTTAAATCTCAATAAAGTTTTGGTTGGGTGGAAAAGGGGCCAGCCCCTAACCATGTGATCACGCGCAGAAACGAGACCCAAAAGCTTGGCGGTTAAACAAACTCCAATGGTTATGATGGCACCAGCCACATGCAGAAATCCCACCAGCGGTTCTGGTCCATTTAGCGGGCAGTTTGGCGAAATCCACCATTTTTGGCATCGTGGCCAGATTTAGTGGAATTAATTGGCAGTTAGCCAGTTTTAGTGGAGTTTTTCTAGGGGTAACTGGACAAAACTTCAGTTAGCCATAACTTTGGCTAGGAGAGGCCTTTTGATGCAATTTTTTTTTTTTATTTCTTTTTTATTTTGGGTCTCTTCGACCTTATGGACTCAATTGAGTAGGTCTAAAGTCTAACAGAAGTCATCTTCATAGGTTTAGGCTGCAAAGAAGATGAAGGAGCCATCAGGGCCTTGAAGGAGAAGGTTGTGTATTGGACTGTGTTTCTCTATTTAAGGTAAATGGATAGGAATTCTTAGCTATTTCATACCTTTTGAATCTATTTAGATGGTTTGCAAAGCCTGTTAAGAACATTAGAAAGCCGAAATGCTTCTTTTAAGTTCTAGAGGCCATTTTTACCGATTTGACCAGCAGTAGTGCAGGGCCTAGCAAGGGGAGCTAGAGGACATTTGCAGCAAAACAATGGTCATTATTGACTGAAAACATCATTCTGAATCCATTTACAGAGGTTTCAGCAAGTCTTAAAGACTTTTAGAGGTAGAAAACTTAGTAGAGAAGTATTCCTTGACCCTAGTGCTAAGGGGTGACAACAATGTGTGTAGGAAAACCGGAGCAGCCGGAGGCCGTTTCTGAAGAAAGAAAAATCTATCTTGACTATTTCAGTTATTTTGGAACCAATGGAAGTGATTTCAAATCATTTTGAGTACTTCTACATCTCGAGAAGTTGATGTGAAGTCGTGGGCAGCCCTGGGTAAACCGTGGAGGAGAGCCATTTTTGGGGATGTTGCGCTTGATGTAAGAAATTAATCAGTTGGTATTTGGTGTCTGAGCATTATTGGATACAACAGTAGTGGTTTCAATGATAGAAATAGGAATCTGAGGGAGTTTGTTCCATTTAGAAGCTCAGAGAAGCTTAGTGCACCGACAAAAGGATGTGTATCCATGGAAGCCTTAAGCTATTTGCGGGAATTGGACAACCATTAAAGGGATTTAAAATGGTATTATTAGCCCTTTGAATCATTTTTGGATTTATTGTGGCTAAGTGTGGAGCTTGTAAAAGAATGTAATTACCTTAATCCCAAAGAGTCTAGTCATGTGGACAAAGCTCAAAGGAGATGTAGTCCAAGAGTTGGGGTGAACTCCTATATTATATTGTTGTTGTGTTTTGATATTCTATGGCTGAATTATGTTGCTGATATATATGTTAAGTTTCAGCAAAAACAAATAAACTTAAAACACATAATAGAGGAAAAGACATACACCTCTTTCAAGCTAAAATTCCGTATAACGTCAAGTTCAAGCAAGGTTTTTTTTTAATTAAAGTTGAGTGTTTACTTCTATTATTTCTTTAGGCAGAGTCTGTAGAGGGCTAGGTAGCTTTTGGATCTCATCGTCTCTTTAGAGGTGACATATCCAGTAAATGCCTCTACAGTCTATCTCTGTATTAGAATTAAGAATTTCTCACATTTTCATATTTAAACTTGGAGTATTTTTTCACTCATTTACAGAAATGAAAATGGATACCTTGCACCCTTTTTGAAGTACCTTCCATTTTCAGATCAGGTTGGTATCAGATCACTTGGTTTGCTTGATTGACATCACAATAGCTTGATTGTATAGCTTGAAAGGTGTTTAAAGCAATGTAAAAGATTGACTTCTTTACTATTTTGCAAACTGCATGTTTTTTGAGTTTGTTGAAGTTTGGGGATAGCTACTGATTAGCTAAGTCTTGGAGAAGACAAAAAGGAATAGAATATATTTTCCTTACCCCAAAGGACCTCAAAACCACTCCAAGGTTTTCACTTGAGTTGGTTTGCTATTGGCTACTTGCAAGATTTTCACTTGATTTGAGTGTTGTTGGCTGCTTGAATATGTGATGGCTGTAAAGACATTTGGGTGAAAAAGCCTTGTCATTTGTTTTGAAAAGATTTCAGAACATTTTTGAAGTTAATTTGTTCATTGAAATCATAATGATAACTTCTAAAAGTGAAGTTTTGTCCTTCACAAGGTTCTTTGATGAGGATATGAAGCGTGAATTCCTTATATTAAAGGATATGGTGTAGATCCTATTTGAGGATAGAAGAGAAAGCACGGAGCTTTGTGAGAAATTGTTGGCCATGAAGCAGGAGAAGGAAGAAATTCTTCAAAGATTGCATGATATGGAGTTGCAGCTTCATCAAGCCCAAGAGGCTTTGACCAAGAACATGCGTGAGAAAGAGGTAATCCATTCTGATTTGTCTTCAGTTTCCTCTTTAGAAAGATGTGTTGGATCTTTCGAAAAGCATACAAGGGGAGTAGGATCCAAGTTAATGATTAAGATGGGTTATGAAGGCAAAGGATTAGGAAAGCATGCACAAGGCATGATTGAACCCCTTTCTATTGAGGAATGACCCAAGAATCTTGGACTTGGTTATGTGCAATCTAATGGCGAAGACTCAAAAGCCATGAAGGCATGTGAGGCTAATTCAAAGAGAACTTTTGTTCCAAGTTTCATGAGGAAAATATGTAAAATTTGTTTCAAAGATGATTGCCATTGCTTTAAGCCTTTGTTGCAACAAGAAGATGGTAGACATGCAGCTTATGGCAAGCATGCAATTTTAGGCAGTTTTCAAGACAAGAATGATGATGTTAGTCTGCAATTGAAAACTAGAGCCCATACTAGTTCATCTCCTCATGGAGGCAAAAAGAATGAACATGCAAAGCAGCACAATAGGTATACATCTTCTCATGATCAATTTGATTATGTTTATGCAAGGCATGAAAATTTTACATGCTTTAATGGAAGAAAGATTTTTTGTACATATTGTGGTCAATTTAACCATCATGTTTCGAGATGCTGGATGAGGAAGAAAGCACACAGGAAACAGATGAAGCGAAGACTACCTTCAAAGAAGGTGCATAAGATTTGCACTTTTTGCCAAAAGAAGGGACATGTTGTCTCTCATTGTTGAAAATTACATCCAACTCGTCGTCCCACGCACATACAACAAGAGGAAAAGAAGATTGGAAAAGGTGGAGCCACGAATTTCATTATTGATGTGGAAAGGGAAGTTTCACATGAGGAAAAGTTGCAGTAGTAAAAGTCGCCATGGAAGTGGTTTGGTGAGAGGTGGATGGACTTCTTGACATAGTAAGACGTACTCTTTTTGTACATATGTAAATTTTGGATGTATGCATGTATTCTATGCTGTAATATATTGTTTGTTTTGAGCCACCTTAGATCATTGATCAAGGCAGCATTGTTCAGTTTCATTCTATAATTTTCTTGCCAAAAAAAATTTGTGAGTGCAAGAAAGAGAGTTGTGGACAGGAGGACAAGTGCATTCAGGAAGGGAAATGTCAATTTCTTTCCATTTGTGGTTCAAAGTCATTTGCCATGCAAAGCAAATGTTTGAAGTACTGAGAGAAGAGGATATTCATTCTCTCATTATCTATACTACAGTTCAGTTTAGCATTTCAGTAAGCTTTTGGGGACCAAAAGCCTCTCATTTAAGAGGTGTGATTAGGAGCTCAAGTATGAGCTAGGGAAAATGCTCAAATTTGAAAGTGCTCAGATTGGGTTGGAACCTAAACTACTGGATAGGTCTCACCTTCTTGATTCCGATGCCACAAACGGTTCAAAAAATGGACTTCGTATGGAGAAGTTATTCCGATTTAAAATCACCCAATGACCTTCATTTTGAATTTTGAAAAAAAATAAAAAAAAAAATTCCGAAGAATATTCTCTGGAATATTCCATTTGGTTGGTTTGGCAAAAATTTTGCAACTCCGTGGATTCGAACCCTGGTCTCTCTGCTACAAGACCGTAGGCCTGACCAACCCACCTGCATGATGAATATTAACATCAATGGGTCACGTTTTATATTTAAATCTTAATAAATTTTTGGTTGGGTGGAAAAGAGGCCAACCCCTAACCATGTGACCACTTGCGTAGAACCGGGACCCAAAAGCTTGGTGGTTAAACAGACTCCGATGGTTACGGTGCCACTGGTTACATGCAGAAATCCTACCGGTGATTATGGTCCATTTGGCAGGAAGTTTGGCAGAATGTGCCATGGCCAGATTTAGTGGAGTTAACTAGCAGTTAGCCAGTTTTAGTGGAGTTTTTCTAGGGGTAACTGGACAAAACTTCAGTTAGCAATAACTTTGGCTAGGAAAGGCCTTTCGATGCGAATTATTTTTTGATTTTGGGTCTCTTCAACCTTTTGGACTCAATGGAGTAGGTCTGAAGTCTAATAGAGGTCATCTTTAGAGGTTTAAACTACGAAGAAGATGAAGGAGCCATCAGGGCCTTGAAGGAGACGGTTGTGTATTAGACTATGTTTCACTGTTTAAGGTAAATAAACTGGCATTATTAACTATTTCATACCTTTTGAATCTATTTAGATGGTTTTCAGAGCCTATTAAGAACATTAGAAAGCCGAAAAGCTTCATTTAAGTTCTAGAGGCCATTTTTTGCCGATTTGGCCAGCAATAGTGCAGGGCCTAGCTAAGGGAGCTAGAGGACATTTGCAGTGAACCAGTGGTCATTATTGACTGAAAACATCATTTTGAATCCATTTACAGAGGTTTTAGCAAGTATTAAAGACTTTTAGAGGTTGAAAACTCAGCAGATAAGTCTTCCTTAACCCTAGTGCCAAGGGGTGCCAACAATGTGTGTAGGTGAAATCGGAGCAGCCGGAGGCCATTTCTGAAGAAAAAAAAACTCTATCTTGACTATTTTAGTCATTTTGGAACCAATGGAAGTGGTTTCAAATCATTTTGAGTACTTCTACAGCTTGAGAAGTTGATGTGAAGTCATGGGCAGCCTTGGGCAAACCGTGGAGGAGAGCCATTTTTGGGGATGTTGTGCTTGATGTAAGCAATTAATCAGTTGGTATTTGGTGTCTGATCATTATTAGATACATCAATAGTGGTTTCACTAACAGAAATAGGAATCTGAGGGAGTTTGTGCCATTTAGAAGCTCAGAGAAGCTTAGTGCATTGACAAAAGGATGTGTATCCATGGAAGCCTTAAGCTATTTGCGGGAATTGGACAGCCATTAAAGGGATTTAAAATGGTATTTTCAGCCCTTTGAATCATTTTTGGATTCATTGTGGTTAAGTGTGGAGCTTGTAAAATAATTTAATTACCTTAATCCCAAAGAGTCTAGTCATGTTGACGAAACTTGACGGAGATGTAGCCCAAGAGTTGGGTTGAACTCCTATATTATATTGCTGTTGTGTTTTGATATTCTATGACTGATTTATGTTGCTGATATATATGTTAAGTTTTAGCAAAAACAAATAAACTTAAAACACATAAACAGATGAAAAGACATACACCTCTTTCAAGCTAAAATTCTGCATAACGTCAAGTTCAAGCAAGGTTTTTTTAAATTAAATCTGAGTGTTTACCTCTATTATTTCTTTAGGCAGAGTTTGTAGAGGGCCAAGTAGCTTCTGGATCTCATCCTCTCTTTACAGGTGACATATCCAGTAAATGCCCCTATAGTCTATCTCTATATTAGAAATAAGAAGTTCTCACATTCTCATATTTAAACTTGGAGTATTTTTGCACTCATTTACATAAATGAAAATGGATACCTTGCACCCTTTTTAAAGTACCTTCCATTTCAGATCATCCTAGGACATCTAGATTGGGTGCATTTCCTATTATTCTTAGAAGGATTCAGAGCACCATCTTGGATGTTACTCACTTTTTGAATTCAGTTGGTTCAAACAAATTCGGAAAGACATAGCTCATGAGTTTATAATACATTACATATATACAGTGATATAAAGTATCAATGAATAGTGGTTGATATCATTCAAGGACTTCCAGTTCATTTTATTTCATAGAGATGCGACTGCCAAAGAAATAAAATATGAAACCCATCATATAGTGCTCGAGATATCAAGTATTCTACACATATCTAGATTTAGAAAGAAATGACAACCAAGGAACGATGGTGGATTTTAAGACTCATATAGTGCATTTAAAGATCAGACTTCCACAATCTATACATGCATTCTTCATCAACAGTTTGACTAAAATGAATCTATATTTAAAAGGAAACCTATCTAGCAACTACGTAACATGAAATCAGAGAAGAACATGAAACATTTATGAAATCACTAAGAAGAAGAGACATACTAGAATCCCAAAACATAGGAATCACCATTGATATTGCATTAGTATTCTAAGTATCATACATATCAAAAGAACCAGAACATTGCAAAAATAGTGAAAAATTTCTTTCCAAAATCATGAACCTATCTTTCTTCATCAAAATTTGCATATATAGGCCTCCTTGAACAGAGATAGGGCATTAAAGAGATATTCCTTCTTGATTTGGTTCATTATGCCAAAACATGTCTCAAAATTCCAGCATGTGTGAATGCACAACTGTCTTAACAATAATGTACTCATATAATAAAACAAACTAAAAACATAGAGTCAAAATAACACTAAAGTAAATGAGATGCCAAGGCTGGCACAATTTGGATGATCTTCAAGAACGATGAGATGATGATGAGGCTTGTTGAGGAGCATGTGGAGCCCAAGGGTTGTCCATTCATAAGAGTGGAATATTCACAAACTATTCGCACCATTTCCATAATGTTGGAGGAGGTTGAGGAGCATAACTGAACCACTTGTCATTAATCTTCATATCAATCACCCCTGAGTAGTCCATCCTATGGTGAAACAAACTCCTAACTATCCCGAGTAGCTGAAATTCCTTCTTTAAGAAATTTACCACGGTGTACCTTTTAGAGTGTTTTTTTCTCTCATGAGATGATCCTATCCTGCTTTTAGCTTCTATCATTTTCTTATTATACTGCTCCTGTGGTAGCAGTTCCCCTCGATGTCCCCAAAGGTTAGGTAACCAAACTTGCATGATCTTGTTAATCTCTTCATTGAAAGAAGCCATATCCTTCTACACCTTGATGAGGCTATGCTCTGCTCTAGCTTTAGCTTATTATTTTGAAATCACCTTAGAGATCTCCACCACTGCACTGATTCTATATGCTATGTCCATTGGTCTCAATTCCTTAGTTGGCCTCTCGTTCAAGAAATGAATAAATTTCAGAGAAAAATGAGAGTTCCTTATACTCATCCCTTTAGCATTTGTTAATGGTGATTCACACTCTGTACTAATGACCTTTTGATCATGTATCAAAGTCACATGCTCCCAACTAAGGTTTATTTCTTTAATGATATCATCCCACACCAACTGCCTGGATTTTGTTGGGAAAAATACTGAGAGGGGGAGTGGGGGGGGGTGCGCGTGAATCAGTATTTAAAACTCATAATAATAAATTTTATTTTCTGAAATGTATACGCGACTTGAATGAACCCAACTAGCATATATACACGATTGTTGTACAATAAACTAATGTATTCTTAGTAAACTTTATAAAACAACTAATTCTTTATCCGTTAAACTTTAAACCAGAACATAAGATATTTATCAAGCATTTGATAAGCAGTAAACAAGTGTGGTAAGAACAGAATAAATTTTCACACATAAGTAAACACACATGAACACCAATATTTAAGCTGGAAACCCAATGTGGGAGAAAACCACTACTGCTATCGTATCAGTATTCAAAACTTATTAATATCAAAAAATGCTTACATTCTTGTACTGTTGTAGACTCATACCAATACGCAGGCACCCACCTGTTGAAGGCTACAATCTTCACTCATTCTCCAGCTTTTACTAGAAGGGAGCTCCAACCCCATGATATGATCACCAACTACAACTGGCAGGAAGATTTGATTTCCTCACTGAAGGCTCCAACCCTCAACAACATCCATGGACCACGTTTCATCAAAATTTTAGAATGGATCCAATATCAAAACTTACGCTCAATCATCATTGTAAAATAGTCATCAAACTCTGACACACAGAATCAATGAATCACTGAAACCCAAACAACTGATACATAATAAAAACTTAACCAATCAACTGGAACAGTTAGATCACTATAGCTAGTACATAGAATTGAACTCAGAATGATGCATCAACACACATAATCAACTACAAGCCTGATCATTCATTTGCCAAAATGTATACACTACTTCAGTTAAGGCAACCCGGGTGCATACACACTTTTCTGTAGAGAAACTTGCGTATAGATCTTAATATACTGAAAAAATGAAAATTTGAGCACTGCAATTTATGAAAAGAACATAGAATCACACTCATATCTACTACAACACTCTGAACCAATCATAGAACTGTCTCTGATCTTCAAACACAATTAGTAAGCTTAAATTCATCAATCAATTAATACCCAAATTCAACGTCATCTTTCAATCAGATCTACTTTAGACATTATCACTCAACCCAGATCAAGCATGAGGATATCATTTACTAACAACAGAGAAAAACAATCATTGATCAGGTTGATCAGTCATTTATGAACATAAAATCCTTACTTTATATATGTGACTTTACAGAAGTGAACTCGCATGTATACATGCTTTTCTTGAAACCAACTAACGTATAGATCTCAAAATTTTGACCTAAAATTGCGTAGCTCTTCAGAACTTTAGAAAGACCCAGATCATTATAATCAAAGATAAAAACATGCGTTAGTACTTAGATCCAGTCAATCCTTGAAGAGATCATACAATGAATAGTCCTTTCAGGTCTCATGATCCTGATCAATCATTGTATTCATCGATGCATAATTATTTCATATCAATGTGACAATTATGGACCTTACAATGCAAATATACTTGAGATTTAAGTATTCATCAAAAACTCTTTCACTTGCACCCTTAGCCCTTTGATCTTCACTTTTTTATATAGTCTATCCCTCATCCAATACCACGGGTCAAAACAACATTAGTGTCGGTGGTAATCTTTGATGGGATCAATATTCATTGTCACGATCATTACTATGGGCCAATACCATGGTAAGGACCCTTGGTATTTAGAATACCATGGTACAAAAACAATACACTAATTTTCATCACTGAACGTGCGTGCATACACGACTTGCCTAAACAAAACCCGCGTATAGTTTTTGAACTTCCAGTTTTATCATTTCTCTTAACTGAATCTTCTGAACTATCATCCATTCTGTCATATTTGTATTCATTCTATCACCTCTGAACTGAACTATGAATTATGTTACAAGTGAGTTTCCATCAAGGACAACACATGCATCACAATTCCAACAATCTCCCCCTTTGGACCTATGGTACCCACTTTGGTGTTTGGTCACCACAACCTGTAAATAACATCAAGCCAAGCACAAAGATTTTCAAAACATCAAGCTATTCTCCAAAAACCAAGCTACTCTCCCCCTTTGACATCAAGGGAAAATTCTAACCAATGTTAAATGATGACTTCACATCTGAACTGCTGAATATGCATATTGATCATGCTCCCCCTCATCACATGTTGAATTCTCTGATCATGATCCCCTTGAGCACATGCTGAAAACTTTGACAGATGTAAAATGAAGTATATGACTCTATGACTATGACCTTCCTATCACCAAGGACCCATACTTACATCAATCACCCAACCAAGTGGGATTACATATTTGACATGATCTCAAAAGTCCATACATGACTGAATATGACAATTATTACATCATAGGTCTTTACATGACCTTTACATCAAACCATATACATTATATTTAAAGACCAAAAGATCTTAAAATTGACATAATTCAGCAACCAGAATGCCAACAATGCATTATATTCTGCAATGCTACTGCTCCCCCTGAACCTGTGCTACCTATTCATTTTCAACAACTCATTCATCAAAGCATATTCATCAATCAGATAAAGATCAATGAGGAAAGCATAACTCCATACCATATCAGCAGGTTATACCCATCAACATTAGACCAAGAGAAATCAAATCATAGCTGTCAGGAGCATGCCAGAGGCTAATCTTGAGTTTGTCGCACTATTCTTTTATCAAAGAAAAACATGCATGACTGTCTGCAAAGAAACTCATGTATATACACGAATACACTTCATGAAATCCGCATATATTTGGCAACCTTATGAATATTGACCTGTAGACTGAGAAGACTGATTTAACAGCAAAATGAAGCAGAGACTACTCCTAGTTTCTATCTAAGATATTTGAATGCTTCTCTAGGAAGGGTTTTAGTAAATATATCAACAACTTGTTCTTAGGAGGGAACATACTCTAATTTAACCTTTTTCTCAAGCACTTGTTCTCGTAGAAAGTGATACTTAATAGGAATATGCTTGGTCTTGGAGTGCATAACATGATTTTTCGAAATACTGATAGCACTTGTATTATCACATAGGATGGAGATGGTTGGAGAACATTTGATTTGTATATCCTGTAATGTTTGCATCATCCAGAGAAGTTGTGTGCAACAAGATGCAACAACCACATATTCTTCTTCCGTTCTAGATAAGGAAATGAAACTTTGTTTCTTGCTGAACCAAGATACCAATCGGGGCCCCATGTAAAATGCACCTCCACTAGTGCTTTTCTAGTCATCAACATTTCCATCCCATTCTACATCTGTGTATACATGAAGGGTAAGATCTGCATCTTTACGATATCATAGACCAAAATCTTGGGTTCCTTGGAGATATTTGAATATTCTCTTTATTGCCTGAAGATGTGATTGCTTTGGAATGTGGTGCCAGCCTAAGCTGACAATACCCACATTATGCAAATAAAATTGCATGTCACTGGTCCTAGGAATTAATCACCTTATCCATGGTGAAAACCTTCAGTTGTAAAGGTTTAAGGTTTCTTATTAAGCTTCATGTGGAGTGATTTAATAACTAACCACAGTCTGACCCTTAATTAATCCTTTTGAGTGAACCTTATAACTCAACCCTTCAACCTTCATAACAACTTTGGTTAATTTTTTTATTACTTGCTCCTATCAACCCAGACCATGGTCTAGGACTTTGGTTAAACCTGACTTAACCCAAAGTACATTTAATTCCTTTATTTCTATTATAACTCTAGTATAATAGAATTACACATAACTCACTTAACTTTACCTTTCCGCCAATCCATGGCCTTTGCACATTTTCCAACACTCACCTTTATCACATTCATCCCCCATCGTTGATCTTACCATTCAATCCAACGGTTGTTGGTTCACCCAATCAACAAACCTAATCGGTGATCCTCCACCATTGATCAAAACCCATTTGATCAAGCGGTTAAAACAATATCGAACGAGCCACTTGCACGAGGATTACCCGCCCGATAAAGCGGTTTCTTCTCTCCTACGGCATGCTACGTGTCGAATGATAAATGGAATCAGGTGACCACCCCAAATTACCACTTACCACTTAGAGCCCGTGCGATAAACCATTCCTATTATGAAACTACTTTTCTCGCGCATTAACGCTCACACATTTTACCCTCGCGATAACCGTCGATCTAATGAATCTGTTGATTTTACAATCCAGATCAACTTCCGGCGCTTCCTCACCTTCCGCTTAACACTTAAGTTTAATATCCACCGTTCATTTCTTTTACTTTATGTTGCGTGACTTAATCTTGATCGCCCATCACCTTCAACCTCGTTCTTTGATCTCCTAGATCCAACAACCCCTATACATCATCACCTCATTTCTTTGTCCTTCCTCTACTTCATTTTTATGCCATTTCTTAGTGTTTCTGTGGTTTCGGGTTTCTTCAGGGTTTCAATATTTAGTTGCCCTGCAACAAAACTCCCTCTTGATTTAACTCTGCATGCTCTTAACACAGTCACTCCTGAATCTCGACTATGATCATTTGAATGGATTCAAGTGATCCAATATGATCCTTCATATCTCTTCTTCTCTGTGTTCTGCTCAAACTCCACCTACATACATATACTATGCAGAAAATCTAGTTTTCACACACAATTCATAACTCCATTAATGAATACACACCACACAATTCAGAATCGAATTCTCTGTATTGATAAATAAATATTTACATATGAGTCTCTCTCTCTCTGGCCTGATATTCTAATTAGTGGCCTCTATTTTCCTACCTTCTCGTAGCCTTACAATCAAACCTCTAACTAAGTAACTACCTAACCCCTAATTAGCTAACTTGACTAACTTTTCCTTTGCCTTTTTGGCTTACATTTATACAAAAGGATTCTATAACAAATTCCTAGTTTAGATCCATAAAATTCTCAACAAAATCCTAAAATCTCATCTTTATCCCTAAGGATCCTCTTTAATCTACAAATCATGAAAACAACTCCTAATCTAAGATTTACAAGGTTCTCAAATCCATCAACTATCCTAATTCTCTCACGTTATCCAACGTTCGAGAACATTTACAAATATGCCTCACAATAATTAATTAATTCATATTCTCATTAAAATCACTCAAAAGCCTAAGTAATTACATTAATTTTAACACTTAGGAAACCAACTTCCTTAAAACACAAGCCCCCCTGTGTCTACTAAAATACAATGATTCTTCTGAGACGAATGCTCCTACATCAGACTCCCAAAGTAGAAAACATTCATGATCTCCTGATCATGTGTCTTCATATGTTGATAGAAAACCTCCAGGGTCCCAAACTTTAGTTTGTAGTTGTCTGAAAGTTCCGCACCTTTGCTGCTGCTGTATGTCTACTGTATTTTGTTTCATCTTCCTCTCCTTATCAATCAGGTTCAAGTTCTGATTGAACATCCTTCCTGTTGTCGTTTCCCTCATCCTAGACTATTTCATCATCAACTTCCATAATTCTTCAATCTCCATCTCCAGCACATCCTTGGGTTGGTCCATACTCTTCCACTTACTGTTACCTCTTTTGAAGTTGTCAAATTCTTACTGCCACCCTTTCATCCTTACCCTCTTTCATGATTATCTCTTTCTGAATTGAATCCTTAGTTTCCAACATTCTCTCCAACAATTGAACATCTCTCCATGGATTAAATTCTTCCACAGAATCCTCTTCTATCATCTTTACTTGGCTGCTCATATGTGCCAAATTCCCTGCAGCATCTACAACTAAACCAACACTCACAAAACAATTATTTACATAAAAAAACATAAGGCCTAAGTTCCTCTTCTTCATTTGGCAACACTTCAGTATGCTACTCTGATTTCTCCTCTTCTATCAGCACATTAGTATGCTAATTCAACCTCTTTAAAGAATTTTCTAAAGTACTCTCAAGACTATCAGTTAGTCTCCCCTCCACATCATCTTCTCTAATGATGTCTTTATGCTCTTGTCCACTGTAGTGAACTCCTTCAATCAGGCTGTCATACTCTGAATTTCCCAGCAAATACTCCAACAAATCAAGTTCTCTGTGAAATTTTATAAGTACTTCATCATTACTTAAGAATCCTGCATTTATACTTAAATTATGAATTTGAAAATTACAAGGTTCAACAGTCTCAACTGTCGCTTCACATATCAGTTCTTCAGATTGAATTTCATCTCCTTTCACAAGAAATCTTTCTTGTGTTGTCATAGCTTCAAACATCAATGTATTACTAAATTATTTATGCTGCAATAATTCACTGCTTTTCTCATTCAAGAGACATTCTCCATCATTCTTTACTTCAGAGTTTTTATCTTCTGAAATATACTCTTCCATACTTTTGACAGCTTCAAAAGATTGCTCATCCTCTGCAAAACCTGTAATCACATCAAAATTATTAGATTCAAAAATATAAGGTTTTACATTCTCCTGTTGGTTTGCATTTGTCCAACATTTCAGAAAATCATCAATAATTCCTTCTTCTTCACCCAGAACTTCACCCTGCTCTACTTCACAAATGGAAACTTCTATTTCCAACTCAGGTTCTCTGAGTTTTTCCACCAGCCACTTCACTTGCCTCTATTGTAGCCTTCTCTGTAACATAGACCATTTCACTGGCTTTTTCTTCAAGGCCCAACCTAGTCTTTGGTTTTCCTCAAGTATCATCCTTAATACATTGAGTTGTTCTTTCACCTCAGCAATCTCTTTGTCAATTTCCTCTTGACTCATTCTCTTGCGATTTGCCTTGGAATTCTCTTTCTTCACTTTTCTCCTGCTATGGCCTTCCTCAAAACCTCTGTTATGACTATCAATAGTCATCTTCTTCTCCATCTCTATGAGTTGCTCACTCACTCACTATGAGCTGCGCAAGTATCTGCAACAACAAGTCCTCCTTGCTGCATGATACCTCACTAAGCTTCTCTCCTATGATCTCAGTCTTTTGGCATCTATCTAGCTCCCTCCTCTGGAACCATATGAGCACTCTAGGCTCTACACTTCAACTCATTTGCTCTTTTGAGAAAACAACTGTCCTCTTGTATTTCAAACACAAATGAAATACTAGGTTCTGCCACTCTCTCATAAACCTTTAATGGGTTCCCTCATCACTACTCTTCATGTTGTGATCTTCTTTCTGAGATGCTTCGTTAATTACTGTTACCTGCATATCAATGATTATTAAACCAAAGATCATTTCCAGCTTTCAAAAGCTTACTGTTCAACTTCCTTCTAAGAACACTCTTGTCCTTTTTGTCCAACCTTCAGTTGGATTCTTCAGGTTCACTTCCACCTATTTATCTAGTCTTTCATTCACTTTGTTCTTTAGAACCTATACAACTTTCCTTGTCTGTCTACTTCTATCAATCTTTACTCTGTTTGTAACCTACAAAACTCAAACCAGAGTTAAATAAAACAATACCTGCATGATTTCACAAGCAGTCTCCATCCACTCTTCACATTTGAGTAAATCTCCATTTTCCTTAAGAAAAGAAACATCACTATGTTTTCTTTATGCTTCTGCAATCTCTTCTTAAGAGTATCACTTACTCTCATCTTATGTCATGCCTTGTATTTATCAGATTCAAATAACCTGATCGTCCTTTTCCTTCATATACATTTTTAAAACATAACACAAAATTTCCTTATTTTGTTCTAATATCAGTTGTTTCAACCACAATTCTGTTATGATACCAAATGATGCCAACCTAAGCTGACAATACCCACATTATGCAAATAAAATTGCATGTCACTGGTCCCAAGAATTAATCACTTGATCCACGGTGAAAACCTTCAGTTGTAACGGTTTAAGGTTTCTTATTAATCTTCATGCAAAAGGATTTAATAACTAACCATAGTCTGAGCCTTAATTAATCCTTTTGAGTGAAACTTTATAACTCAACCCTTCAACCTTCATAACAACTTTGGTTAATTTTTTATTACCCACTCCTATCAACCTATATCATGGTATAGAACTTTGGTTAAACCCGACTTAACCCAAAGTACATTTAATTCCTTTATTTCTATTATAACTCTAGTATAATAGAAATACACATAACTCACTTAACTTTACCTTTCTGGCAATCCACAACCTTTAAACATTTTCCAACGATCACCTATATCGCTTTCATCCCCCACCGTTGATCTTACCATTCAATCCGATGGTTGTTGGTTCACCCGATCAACAAACCTAATTGGTAATCCTCCATCATTGATCAAAACCCATTTGATCCAATGGTTAACAATGATATCAACTGAGCCACTTGAATGAGGATTACCCACCCGATAAAGCGGTTTCCTCTCTCTTGCGACGTGCTACGTGTCGACTGATAAATGGAATTAGGTGACTACCTCGAATTACCACTTACCACTTAGAGTCCACGCGATAAACCATTTCCTGTTATGAAACTACTTTTCCCATGCATTAACACTCACGCATTTTACCCACGCAATAACTGTCGATCTAACAGATCTGTTGATCTGACGATCCAGATCAACTTCTGGCGATTCCTCACCTTCTGCCTAACACTTAAGCTTAATCTCCACCATTCATTTTTTTTACTTTATGTTGGGCGACTTAATCTTGATCGTCCATCACCTTTAACCTCGTTCTTTGATCTCCTAGATCCAATGACCCCTACAGATCGTCACCTCATTTCTTCGTCCCTCCTCTACTTCGTTTTTATGCCATTTCTCAGTGTTTCTGTGGTTTCGCGTTTCTTCAGGGTTTCAATATTTAGTTTCCCTGCAACACAACTCCCTCTTGATTTAACTCCACATGCTCTTAACACAGTCACTCCTGAATCTCGATTGTGATCCTTTGAATGGATTCAAGTGATCCAATACAATCCTTCATATCACTTCTTCTTTGTGTTTTGCTCGAACTCCACCTGCATACATATACTATGCAGAAACTCTAGTTTTCACACACAATTCATAACTCCATTAATCAATACACACCACACAATTCAGAATCGAATTCTCTATATTGATAAATAAATATTTACATACAAGTCTCTCTCTCTCTGGCCTGATATTCTAATCAGTGGCCTCTATTTTCCTACCTACTCATAGGCTTACAATCAAACCTCTAAAATAACTAGCTAACACCTAACTAGCTAACTTGACTAACTTTTCCTTTGCCTTTTTGTCTTGCATTAATACAAAAGGATTCTATAACCAATTCCTGGTATAGATCCATAAACTTCTCAAAAAAATCCTAAAATCTCATCTTTATCCCTAAGGATCCTCTTTAATCCACAAATCATGAAACCAACTCCTAATCTAAGATTTACAACTAATTCTCAAATCTTTCAACTATCCTAAATATCTCATGTTCTCTAACATTCGAGAACATTTACAAATATGTCTCACAATACTTAATTAATTCCTATTCTCATTAAAATCACTCAAAAGCCTAAGTAATTACATTAATTTTAACACTTAGGAAACTAACTTCCTTAAAACACAAGACCCCCCTATGTCTACTAAAATACAATGATTCTTCTGAGCTGAATTCTCCTCCATCAGATTGGCTTAGAAACATCCGACAATCCCAACTGCATGCATGATATCTGGTCTGGTACCTGTTAGATAAAGTAGACTGCCAATCATAGACTTGTACTCTGGTTGGTTTACTGCAGGATAATCATCATTAGAATTGAGGCTACATCCTATCATCATGGGTGTACATACAAGTTTTCATTCTTCCATACCATACTTCTTCAAAATTTGCTTGAGATATTTTTTTTGTGAGAGAAAGATGCCATCTTTTGCTTGTTGTACTTGTAGACCAAGAAAATAGGTTAGTTCCCCCAGTAAAGACATTTCAAATTCTTGCTGCATAACAGAAGCAAAGCTTTGACTCATAGATTCTTCATTACTGCCAAAAATGATATCATCAACATAACAACAATAATTAATAGTTTATCACCCTCAATTTTTGTGTACAAGTTGTTGTTTTCAGATCCTTTTGTGAAACCTTGTTGTTGAAGATATTTGTCAAGATGATAATACCATGCCCATGGAGCTTGTTTTAGCCCATATAAATCCTTTTTGAGTTTTCATACAAGGTTTTCATCATTCCCCAAAATGAATCCTTCTGGTTGTTCAATATATACTTCTTCTAGATCTCCATTAAGGAAGGCATATTTTACATCCATTTGATAAACTTTGAAATTTCAAAAACTTGAAAATGCAAGAAACATTCTTATGGATTCAAGTCTAGCTAATGGTGCAAATGTTTCTTCATAGTCTATACCATATTGTTGAGCATAACCTTTACAAACAAGTCTAGCTTTGTTCCTAATGACTTCTCCATTTTCATTCAACTTATTTTTGAATATCCATTTTGTCCCTATAACATTTTTATCATGAGGCCTTGGGACCAATTCCCAAGTATCATTCTTTTCAATTTGATCAAGTTCTTCATTCATGGCCTTAACCGAACATTCATCTTTACTAGCTTGATTTAAATTTTGTGATTCGATGGTGGATAATAAAGCTAGATAACTAGAATATCCTACAATAGTTCTTCTTGTTTGTATCCCATATTCCTTTTCTCCTAGAATTTGAGTTTCTGGATGGTTCTTTTGAATACACTTGGATGGAGCATTTTCTTTGTTTGATGTATCTTCTTCTGTTGCTTCATTAGTTTCTTCTTCTATATCATTGCAACTTGATGTGGGAAATCCTTCATCATCATCATCCTCTTTTGTTGATGCTTCCTGTTTAGGCCCTGTGTGTGCTTCATTAATCACAACATCAATGCATTCAACAATTTTCCAAAGTCTCATATTGTAACATTTATATCCTTTACTTCTAGACGAGTAACCAAGAAGTATTCCTTCATTTGATCTAGCTTCAAACTTACCAAGTTTTTCATCATTATTTTTGTTGAAACATTTGCTTGCAAAAACTCTAAAATGTTTTACAGTGGGAGGCTTACCATACCAAAGTTCATACAAAGTTTTATCACTATTCAAACGAATATGAGCCTTGTTGAGAATATTTACTGCAGTATGTGCAGCTTCACCCCAGAAGTTGTCAAGAGTTTCAGACTCATCAAGCATAGCACAAGCCATTTGTTGAACTGTTCTATTCATTCTTTTTGCCACACCATTTTGTTGAAGAGTTTTAGCTACATAAAATTGTCTTTTTATGCCATGTTGTTCACAGAAATCAAATAATTCTTCTAATATGTACTCTCCTCCTCGGTCAGATCCAAGACATTTGATTTTTAGATCTACTTCATTTTCAACTAATGCCTTGAAGACTTTAAATTTATCAAATGCTTCATCTTTGTGTTTCAAAATATCGATCCAACACGTTCTAGGAAAGTCATCAATGAATAAGATATAGTATTGTTCTCCACGAGGTGACTTTTTCCTTACTGGTCCACACAAATCAGTATGTATAACTTCAAGAGGCTTACTTTTTGATCCTTATTTGGCATTGAATTTAACTCTCGTTTGCTTACCAAATTGACATGAATTACATATGGTAGTTTTTGGTCTGGTGATGTTGGTTAGATCATGAACAAATTTGAGCCTAATTGATTTTCTTATTTGAGAGAAGCTTAGATATACCAACCTTTTGTGCCATAACCAATTTTCTTCTGCCTTGCCTAGGTAACATTGTTCTTGGCCACCTTTCAATATATACAGATTTCTCAGGGTTCTTGTGCCTTTTATTATGGTCTTTCTCGTGTCAAGTTCACGAACCACACATTCTTGTAATCAGAATACCACCTCATTTCCTTGACCACATAATTGGCTAACACTAAAAAAGTTATGCTTTAATCCATCAACATATATAACATTACCAACTTTAGTTTTTTCTTTTAGAAAATCAGAACCTTTACCCTTAATGCAACATGTGAGTCAATTCCAAAAGTGACATTCTTTTCTTTGTTTAAAGAATAGTATGAAATAAGTTTATCTTTACCACCTGTCATGTGTTTTGAGCATCCGCTATCAATGTATCATTGATTTTCTTGTCCTTCTGCAAACAATGCTATGCCACAACTTTCAGACTGTACCTCCTTCCTTTTCCATACCTTGGAATTTGTTGATAGTTTCTCATTTTGAGATGTTGGCTGTAATTTGGTCCTGCATTCAAATTATTCATGACCAAATTTATTAAAAATAGAGCATTCAATTTCATCTATAAGAGGTGAGAAGATATTATGGGAGTTATCCTTGACTCCTATCTCATTCTTTTGTTTTCTTGCTTCTCTTGTCATGATAATTTTGTATGAAACACATTGAGCAGCCTTATGACCAAAATTATGACATGAGAAACATTGTCCATTAAAGAAGAATTTTTTGTGACCATAGAATCTTTTTTTTTGTTTACCTTTTGACTGGAGCTTCTATTATTGTTCATCCTTGGATTGGACTGAACATGATTTACCTATGGAATTACTTTATTATTTTGCTGAGGACTGTAGCTTTGTTGGTTGGGTTTTGCTACATTACTGAAGCTTTGCTGACTGATTTTTGTTGTATTACTAAATATTTTCTAACTGGTTTTCGCTGCATTTAGATATCTTCTGGTGGTGGATGAGGAATTTTATGATTGAGATGTTTCTCCAATGTATCCAAGACATGTCTTCATACGTAGAAAGAAACTAGCAATAGTTTCATGATTATGCATTATGAGGGTTTCATATTGAATTCTGAGAGTTTGGAGTTTAGCACATTTTACCTTGGTATCGCCTTCATAACTTTGAATGATTATGTCCCATATTTATTTTGTTGTGTTTAGCTACATAAATGTGACAAATTATGATTCTATCAGACTTCCCAATAAAGAATTGACAACTTTGGCATTGGTTTCATACATCTTCTTTTCTGTTGCATCTGTGGGAACTACAGCTGGATATTGGTAACCTCCTTCCACAATTTCCATTTGCTCCAAGAGACTAAAGATAGGATATGGTTCTTGTCTTCCAATATATAAAATTATTTCCATTGAAAAGTGGTGGTCTGATAGAGGTCGATCCGTCTTGATTGCTCATCTTACGAGATCTTCCTTCAAGTGATCAAGTTTATTTTGAAGGACCTGCTCCGATACTAATTGTTGGGAAAAATACTAGCGGGGGTGAATCAATATTTTAAAACTCACAATAATAATTTTATTTTCAGAAATGTAAACGCGACTTGATTGAACCCAACTAGCGTATATACACGACTGTTGTAAAAGAAACTAATGTATTCCCAGTAAACTTTGTAAAACAACTAATTCTTTATATGTTAAGATTTGAACTAGAATGTAAGAGATTTATCAGGCATTTGATAAGAAGTAAGTAGTTGCAATAATAATAGAATAAAGTTTCACACATAAGTAAACACACATGAATACCATGATTTAAGGTGGAAACCCAATGTGGGAGAAAACCATTGTTGTTGTCATCTCAGTCTTCAAAAGTTATTAATATCAAAGACTGCTTACATTCTTGTACTAGTGCAGACTCATACCGGTACATAGGAACACGCCTGCTGAAGGCTACAACCTTCACTCATTCTCCATCTTCTATTGGAAGGGAGCTCCAACGCCTTGATCTGATCACCAGCTACTACCGGCAGGAAGCTTCGACTTCCTCATTGAAGGCTCCAACCCTCAGAAAAATCCATGGACCACGTTTCATCAAATTTTTAGACTGGATCCAATATCAACACTTATGCTCAATCATCATTGTAAAACAATCATCAATCTTTAACACACATAATCAACCAATCACTGAAACCCAAACAACTGATACATAATAAAAACTTAACTAATCAACTGGAACAGCCAATCACTGTAACCAGTACACAAAATTGAACTTAGAATGTTGCATCAACTCACAAAATCAACTGAAACCCTAATCATTCATTTTCGAAAACGTATACGCTACTTCACTTAAGGCAACCTGTGTGCATACGCACTTTTATAGAGAGAAACCTGTGTATAGATCTTGATATACTGAAAACTGAAAATTTGACCACTGCAATTTCTAAAAAGAACACTGAATCACATTCAAATATACTACAACACTCTGAACCAATCACATAACTATCTCTAATATTCAATCACAATCAACGATCTTAACATTAATCAATCAATTAATACCCAAATTCAACTTCATCATTCGATCAGATTTGCTTCAGACATTATGACTCAACCTAGATCAATCATGAGGACATCATTGACACACATGATAGAACTAGCAACACTAATCAAGTTGATTAGTCATTTATGAACATAAAATCCTTACTTTATATATGTGACTTTACAGAAGTGAACCCACTTATATATGCATTTTTCTTGAAAACAACCAACGTATAGATCTATAAAAATTGACTTTAAATTGCGCATCTCTTCAGAACTTCAGAATGACCCAAATCATAATAATCAAAGATAAAAACATGTGTCATTACTTAGATCCAGTCAATCCTTGGAAAGATCATACAATGAATAGTCATTTCAAGTCTCATGATCCTGATCCATCATTGTATTCATCGATGCATAATTATTTCAAATCAATGTGACAATTATGGCCCTTACAATGCAAATATACTTCAGATTGAAGCATTCATAAGGAACTCTTTCACTTTCACCCTTAGCCCTTTGATCTTCACTTATTTATATATCTTATCCCTCACCCAATACCACGGGTCAAGAAAACATTAGTTCCAGTGGTAATCTTTGACGAGATCAATATTCATTGTCACGCTCATTAGTATGGGCCAATACCATGGTAAGGACCCTGGTATTTAGAATACCATGGTACGAAAGCCATACACTACTTTTCTTCATTGAACTCATGTGCATATACGACTTGGATGAATAGAACCCACGTATAGTTTTTCAACTTCCAACTTTATCATTTCTCTAAACTAAATCTTCTGAAATGTCATGCATTTTGTCATATCGGTATTCGTTCCTTCACCTCTGAACTGACATGTGAGTGAGTTTCCATCAAGGACAACACATGCATCATAATTTCAACAACTTCGAGGAGAGACATGTTCCTCTTCATTTTAGCCTTTAGCTTAGCTATCTCCTGTGTTGCAGCCTATCGAGTTTTAGTAACATGTTCAACATTGATAACTAAGGTTTTCAGCTATTTCTCTTTCTGAGCTAGCTGAGCTTTGGCAGTATCCAAGTCCATTTGTGTCTTTTTCAGTTCTCCTTCAGAAAGTTCAAGCTCAGTAAAATCCTAGGTGAGGCGATTAGTGGGGTTCTTGGGATCTTCAGGCACTACTACTACACACACATGTGAGTCAATCTTGCTTTGCAAATCAGTCACCATTTGTTCCAAAGACAATACTTTATTGTTACTCTCTGCCAACTCCTTCATCATCTTTTCTTTCTCCATCTCAACCTGTGCCAACTCCTTTGTCTAGACATGTTCACCTCCTGAAATCTTTAGCATATGCCTTAGCTCCTGGTTTTCCTTTTGATTTGATTGTAGAATGACTTCTACGATTGATCTAACATCTAGGTTTATAGCTAGTTTAATAATCAACTCCTTTTATGATTCTTTCTGTAGATATAGAGCTCTTGAGTTGACCTTCTCTATTTTCATTTTATTAGAGACTTTTCCTATACATGTTTCGGCTCTTCTAATAGTCATGAGGTTTTTACCCAAATCATTATATAACATTTCCCCAACCTGCCTTTGTAGGTTGACCTTATCTAACAAAGGGACACTGGCTAGGTTTAGGGAGACATCCAAAGTTTTAAACGGTGGACCTACAGGCAAAATTTGAAATGATGAGTGTTGTATTGAAATTCTCATTTCGTCCTTCTCTAGGTCCGTGGTAGCTAGTAATCGAGTATGAACAGGGGTATATTGGGAAGCCATTGCTCTCTACATTCTCCCTTTGACATTTTTTTTCTTTCATCAATGACTTTTCCAAGGGGTCATCTAGATCCTGTAGTAGCAACACTGTCCTCAATATCTGGAATAGCTACTTTAGTTGTTGGTGAAGCTATGTCTGCTGGTGGATTCTATAAGTTGATCTGAAAGCCTAGATGATCTTAAACAAGTTTCTCTAGTTGTATCCCCACTTCCTCCTCCTCTTCTTCTTCCTATTATGGACCCTAACTCCCAGATTTTTTATTTATATGGCCTTCCACTATGTCAATATCCCCTTCTGAGTCATCATTCCTCTTTGATGCTTTGCCCATGCTAACTCGGGACTCGGTATCCATATTTGTATTAGGAGGCCATGAATCAAAATTAGCTTTCCATTCAATTTTTGGCTTAGATTCATGCACATAATTCAATGCTTTAATTTTTTCTCTCCTTCAAGAAATGATGCCTTGGGGATTGTAATGCCAAGTGTCTCCCTTTTCGAGCTCCACGGATTCTAGTAGTGCCTCAACTATTTTAAAATACCTCCTTGTGTTTACCGCAAAAGGACCTACTCGATGTCCCATTTTGAAGATGTAGCCCTTCTTTGCTGGTACAAAATGAATAAGGTCTACACTAAGGATCTGTCGAATGAAGGGAAAAGATCCTCATAGGCATGAATACTTGCAAGAAATATGGACGAAGTTCACAACCGTAAACTCAAATTTTGTGTAATCCTCATAGAGGTACCGGTCTCCTATCATAGCATCCTTGTTGAGTTGGAGGAACTCTTTTTGTTGTGGAAATATTTTGGGTGGCGGGGTTCAATGAATGATATGGTAAACAATAGCCATGAAGGTTGAGATGAATTAGGAATACCCACCCAAGCCATGTCTTGTTCTCACTAAGACATTCCAGTCAAAGACATACTCTTTTCTCTTATTGGCAAAAAACACTTGAAGATCCATACATCGGAATTCCTGAATATGGGTATACAAGAATAGGTAAAATAGAAGGGAATAGTAGCGAAAATAAGAAGAAGGAGGGAATAAATGGAGCTCAAGGCATACAAGAGTAGATAGGTAGAGTGGGATGTTAAAAAATAAATTCGGTTGTTTCATCTTATATAGAAACCCTAGGGTGGCTTTATTTATTGCTTGTGAGCCATCTTTGCCCATTAAGCAAGTGATTGCAGTTAGGATGGGCTAAACGGGTTTCTGGAAGAGGGTTATTAGGAACCAATATTTAGGGGGAATGGATTTAATTTCAGGGGCAAGGATTTTTCTCTAGGAAGGAGTGTTTCTCATCAGGGGGAGTGTTACGAAGTGATGAACTAGGGTAGCTTCAGTGAACCACTGCATGTTGGAAAAACATGAAAAATTAAAGCCATTTGGATTAAGGTAGGAGTTATTTCCAATATTTTAGTCCCCAAGGAAGAAATGAAGAAATTCTTATCTTCTTGGTATGTTGTAGCCAACCAAGATATAAATTTAGGGAAATGGTGAATAGAAGGTGCAATTTGAAAATAGAGATCAGAGTCGACAACCCTAAAAGTGTCTTCTTTCCTCACATGGTTACCAAACAGTTCACAACAGAGTCCAGTGAGTGAATAAGAACAATATGATTATGAAATTTGACTCTCTGCATCCACCAAGGGTTCGACACCAGTGGAATTGGCCTCACAGGTTTTGGCGGTTGTGGGCGTAGTCTACTTAATTTTATTGAGAAAATAAAATAAAAATGTAGGTGGCCGGGTGTCAGATTACTTGGAGCCACTAGGAGCGACTGAGAGAAAAGTTGGGGAGGGATCCTTATACGTTTTAGGGACGCGGTGCAGTATATCTTGCACAAGTAACCAGGTGGGGATATTTTTTCCGGTACTGTATAATAGTTGTCAAGAGGGAGAATTCTAGGCAACATGCTATTATATAGTAAAAGGGGCATGACTATCCAAGTGGCAGGTTTAGGGCTTACAGTGGAGGATAAATGGCAGTTTGGGGTTGGTCAACAGAATGGGAAGCAGAGAGCGGGCTGACGCATTTTAACTTTACCTTTAGGCCACTAGACCTTCCATCATGAAGAGCCAATGGGAGGATCCCATTTGGCTGCTGGCCCCACCGTGCTATGGTAGGGAGTACCCCATACAGAACGAGCTCTTCACTAGCACCTGAAACAAATCAGTACTGTTGATTTACCCTTTTACCTTTCAATGTCGACACTTCTCACCCTATTAATCTTTGTGCAAGTCACCCCGCAGGAGTTGATTTCAAGAGCATCGGGATTGTTGAGGGATAATGATCTGTTGAAATGTGGCAACAATAATATTCCAGTTTTAATTTGTCCTTGAATTAAAATTGAGAATTAAAATTTGAATTTAGTCTCACTAGCTTCTTGAAAAATAATTATTTAATTCATCTTGAGTTAATTAGTTGGAGAAATTCAAGCTAGAAGTCTTTGTGAAGTCATGCAACAGTTATCCTTTAAATTAAGGAGATTATCCCTTAATTAAGGAGATAAGGATGAGTTATAATTGAGTTGTAATTAGTTAGCTGAGTTAACTGAGTTATGTCCAATTAAATTAGTTCCTAATAGTTTGAGGAACTAATTGTGAGTTCAGTCAGTTAATGCATGCATGCATCAAACTAGTGTACTCCAGTTAACTGAAGATTCTCTCATAAATAACTCATGCATGTCTATTCGGAGAAAGACCTAGTTGAGATTAAGGACAGGGAAATGTACTATTAGTTGCAAGAATTTTCCTATAATGAAAACTCTTACATGCAGAAGGAATTCATTCCTTGATATTTGCATAGTTTTACAGGGTGTAAGATCAGTGTGAGTGATCAGTGTTACACATGGTAACAATAGGATCACCCAGGAAAAAATGCGATAGGAAATAGGAGCTTGGAGGGCAGTGTGGAGGACTTAATGAGAAGTCTATTCTACCTGTGAGCATCTGTGAGGATTGTACTAAGAGCTGACTAACTGTGAGAGCTAAAATTGTGTGTAATCCTGAGATATTTCCACTTGTATGATAATACAGATAGTGTGGTTTTTAGCTGAGGCTTTCCCTTGAGTATTCTTCTATGTTTCATGTGCATTGATTCTTCTTCTGGTTATATGTGTTGTGCTTGATCTTGTTCAAATCTATTAAGCTTCCGCAAGTTTGATTGTAGAAGTAGATTAAAGTATTTTGCTTTAGTTATATTGCATTATTAGGTTAATCTACAGTCAGAATTTATACATGGTATCAGGGAAAAGGTTATCAGAGCTGTGAATAGTATACAGAGAAGAGAATTCAAAGTTTGAAGTTCGAGATTGCACGTACAAATTGAATTCATCTCATACTTTAGGTTGGTCAATGGCGTTCTATGAATTAGGACTTGAGTATGCCTTCAAAGGTAGCTCAAATTACATAGCATGGAAAGATAGAATGGAAGCTATATTAGAAGACAATGGTTTGAAGAATTTCATTGATCAAGAAATCCCCAAGCCAGCTGCAGCTAATGCACAAGAATTGGCTGAATGGAAGAAGTGTGTGGCGAAGGTGAGACGAATTCTTCTGGAGGTAGTTCAAGACCATATTGTCTCAAGTCTCCATGGGAAAGATACTCCATTTTCAATGTGGAAGACATTGAAGGACCTCTATTAGAACAATAGCAACCAGAGGAAACTAGCGCTCAAGGATAAGCTTCGGAAAATCAATATGGAGAAGGGCGATATTATTTCTACATATCTGAACAAGCTCACCACTTGTAGAGATGAGCTTGGTAGTGTGGGAATAACTACAACAGAAGATGATATGGTGAGCCTTGCTCTCCTCGATCTTCCAAAGAGCTGGAATAGCTACTAGGACTCTATGAATGGAAGAGAGAAACTATCGGATTGGGAACAACTGTAGTTGGATCTCCTGCAGGAGGAGATCAGGAGGAGCACTTGAGATGGTTCTTCATCAAAGAATTATGATGAAGAAAATATGGCCTTAGCGAGTAAGGCGAGGAAAGGGAAAGGGAAGGCTTCCCATTCCAAATCGAATTCTTCTCATGGAGGGAAGAAGGGTGACAAATAAAAAGTGAGATGCTTTAATTGTCATGAGATGGGACATTATGCAACTAATTTCCCATCGAAGAAGTCCAAGAAGGGATCCACAAAAGGATCATAAGGTGAGGCATTAGCCTCTCAGTTCGAAATGGACTTTATCCTCATTGCATGTATGGTTTCATTGATGGTGGGTTGTGTTTGGTATCTTGACAGTGGAGCCTCATTCCACATGACCGGCAATAAAAGTTTATTCAGTACCTTGGAGGAGAAAGACCTCAAGATGCACATAGAGATGGATGTGATGAAAGGTACAGTGTTCCAGGAGTGGGAACGGTTGCTTTTTAGAGGGAGCATGGAGCTCCTCTCACCTTGATAGATGTGAAGTATGTGCATGGATTGAAGAAAAACTTGGTATCGGTCACGATGTTGGAGGACAAAGGCTATGATGTTGTCTTCAATAAAGGAAAGGTGTTCCTAGACACATAGCCACGGGACAGACCAAGAGGATTGGGATTCAAGTGAAGAATCTCTATAAACTAGAGGTAGATGACTGTGCTGCATTGAGTTCAAAAGCAGAATTGGTGCAAAGCCAAGACATTAGCGAGTTATGGCACAGGTGGTTGGGCCATCTGCATCATGGGGCCTTGAAGATAATGCAGCAGATCTCTACTGGACTTCCCAAAGGTAAACTTGAGAAAGTTGACACATGCAAAGGTTGTACCTTGGGAAAGTACACCAAGTCTTCCTTTCATGATCGAGACAGTTGAGCAAAAGCGATCTTAGAGCAAGTTCATATTGATTTGTGTGGACCATTCTAGATGGAATCCACCGCGAAGCAAAGGTATTATGTGATTTTCATTAATGATTTTTCTCGTAAATGCTGGATTTATTTCATCCAAAAGAAGGACCAAACCTTCTCAAAGTTTTGTGAGTTCAAAGCTTTGGTTGAGAAATATTCAAGGTAGAAGATCAAGGCCTTGAAAAACAACAATGGCAGAGAGTATGTCTCTCAAGAGTTTAAGGACTTCTGTGCAGAGGAAGGAATTAAACGGGAGTTGATGACACCTCATAACCCACAGCAGAATGGGGTGGCCGAGAGGAAGAATAGAACGATTGTATGGGAAACACGAGCGATGCTGAATGACCAAGTCCTACCACTTCATTTTTGGGTTGAGGCATGCAACACAACGGTCTATTTACATAATAGAAGCCCTCATCGCATACTTGGGATGGAAACACCAAAGGAAGCTTTCTCCGGTAAGAGACTAGATGTGGGTCACTTCGGGATCTTTGGCTCATCGATATATTGCGATGTGACAAAGCATGCACGGAAGAACCTTGAGCCAACAATTGAGTTGGGGATACTTGTGGGGTACATTGATACACCCCACAACTATCGGGGGTACTTTCCTACCAGTCGAAGGAAAGTGGTGCGCAGAGATCTCAAGTTCGATGAGCAGAAGGCCATGCGAGTTTCCCTTGAGAGGTAGCTTCAACTACATGCTGTGGAGGAACTATTGGTTCCTAAGGAGGAGGAGCCTCAGACTGATGCAGAGCAATCACATGTAGAGGATCCAGGAGTGGAGACATCCACTCAAGCAGACTCTTCCAGAGATGGACAGAAGCGCATAAGAGAAGCTGACAGATTGTTGTCAGATGCGAGAGAGAATGTGGGAGAACCATCTTCTCAGCGCAAACAGAGGATGTCACCTGAGAGGTACACTAGACACATGGCCCTTGTTGGGGAATGTGTTGAGACTGAGCCATCTTCCTTTGAGGAAGTAGTGCAACAACCAATTTTGGGTTGATGCTATGATGGAGGAGTATGACTACATGGCTCAGAACAGTGTTTGGGATGTGTTTCCAAGAACGGAGAACAAATTAGTTGTGAGTTCTCTTTGCTTTACAAGGTAAAGCAAGCTGCTGATGGTAGTGTGGAGAAAGATAAGGCTAGATTTATCTCCTGTGGTTTCTCACAGGTTGAGGGGATCGACTATGATGAGACTTTTTCTCTTGTAGAAAGGTACACATCTATCAGATTGATCTTGGCACTATCAGCACAGATGGGTTGGAAGATCCATCAGATGGATGTGAAGACTGCATTCCTCAATGGAAAGATTGAGGAAGAGGTGTACATAGAGTAGCCGGAAGGTTTTGAGACCTTCAATTGTGAGTCACATGTGTGTTGACTCAAGAGAGCTTTGTACGGGCTGAAGCAAGCACCTCGTGCTTGGTACACCAGGATCGACAACTACTTCACTAGGTTGGGCTTCACAAAGAGTGAAGCAGATGCGAACTTGTACCACATCATGGTGAAAGGTAAGCAGTTGATCATTGTACTTTATGTTGATGATCTCATATTCACAGGCGATGATCAGTTGATCATGTCTTGCAAGGAGGACCTTGCAAGATAATTTGAGATGAAAGACATGGACCTTATGCATTACTTCCTTGGCATGGTAGTGTGGCAGAAGGATGGGGAATTGTTTGTGTCTCAGGGAAAGTATGCCAATGAGATACTCAGGAGATTCCACATGGAGAATTGCAAGCCCATGCAGACTCCTCTAGTAGGTAACTGGAGGAAGGAGGATGCTACTTCAGGAGAAGTAGTAGAAACTACTATGTACAGGTAGCTTGTGGGTTCACTGATGTACTTAGTGAACACACGACTAGATTTGTGCTATGCAGTGAACCAACTGAGTCAAGTTATGGTTCAGCCTACCAAAATGTTTTGGAAGGCGGAAAAGAATGTATTGAGATACCTCAGAGGCACATCTCAATATGGATTATGGTACAGACAAATAGAGGGAGCGAAGCTACAGGGCTTCACTGATGCAGATTGGGCAGGGAGTCCATCATATTGGAAGAGCACATTAGGTGGAATTTTCAACCTTGGGTCGGTGGCAGTTTCTTGGTACAACAAGAAACAGAGGTCGATTGCACTCAGCGCAGCAGAGGTCGAATACATGGCTGAAAGTCAGGTAGCATGTGAGGCCATATGGATGTGGAAAATTTTAGTTGGTTTGTTTGATCAAAGGATGGATCCAACTGTGATCTATTGTGATAATTAGAGTTGTATCAAACTCTCTGAGAATCCAATATTTCATGACAGGTCCAAGCACATCGACATTCGGTATCATCATCTCAAAGACTGTGTGGCGAGGAGGATCATGTTGTTGTAGTATATTTCGACCGAGGAGCAAGATGCAAACATTTTGACTAAGGCATTGTCATAGTGTAAATTCGAGTTCCATAGAGACAGGATCGGGGTGGTAGATAATCAATTTATTGTTGAGAGGGAGTGTTGAAATGTGGCAACAAGAATATTCCAATTTTAATTTGTCCTTGAATTAAAATTCAAACTTAGTCTCACCAGCGACTTGAAATATAATTAATTAAGTCATCTTGAGTTAATTAGTTGGAAAAATTTAAGCTAGAAGTCTTTGTGAAGTCATGCAACAGTTATCCCTTAAATTAAGGAGATTATCCCTTAATTAAGGAGATAAGGATGAGTTATAATTGAGTTGTAATTAGTTAGTTCAGCTAACTAAGTTATGTCCAGTTAAATTAGTTCCTAACAGTTTGAGGAACTAATTGTGAGTTCAGTCAGTTAATGCATGCATGCATCAAACTAGTGTACTCCAGATAACTAAAGATTCTTTCACAATTAAATCATGCATGTCTATTTAGAAAAAGACCTAGTTGAGATTAAAGACAAGGACAATGTACTATCAGTTGCAAGAATTTTCCTGTGAGGAAAACTCTTGCATGCAGAAGGAATTCATTCATTGATATTTGTGCATTTTTACAGGGTGTAAGATTAGTGTGAGTGATCAGTGTTACACATGGTAACAGTAGGATCACCTAGGAAAAACTGCGTTAGGAAATAGGAGCTTGGAGGGCAGTGTGGAGGACTTAATGAGAAGTCTATTTTTCTTGTGAGTGTCTGTGAGGATCGTACTAAGAGTTGGCTAACTGTGAGAGGTAAAGCTGTGAGTAATCCTGAGATATTTCCAAGTCTTGTATGATAATACAGATAGTGGGGTTTTTAGCTGAGGCTTTCACCTAAGTATTCTTCTGTGTTTCATGTGCATTGATTCTTCTTTTGGTTATATGTGTTCCACTTGATCTTGCTCAAATATATTAAGCTTTCGCAAGTTTGATTGTAGAAGTAGATTAAAGTATTTTGCTTTAGTTATATTGCATTATTAGGTTAATCTACAGTCAGGATTTCTACACGATCCTGGTGAAAGGAACACACCATTTACTTTGTTCTTAAAATAAATTCATTAGGCCTCTTGATTATCTTGCGCCTTAGTTAAACTTAAACCTTTGGTTCGGTGTGCCATGAATTTAGTGCTGATAGAGGTTAATCTTCATAGCTCCTTCAAAGGTGCTTATTCCTTTTATTCTCGATGGTCACCACACTATTTGCAATCTTTGGGGAAGCATAGGATATCTATAGATAACACATTCAATACATTTATTGCACGGGGAGGCGCTCTCTAGCCTAGTGTGGAAGATATGTTGTAATGTCTTGTCCTGTTGGAGAGACGCTCTCCAATAGAGTATGGAAGAGATGTTGTAATGTCTAGCCCTGACCGCTTATGGAAACAATTTGACTTGGTCAAATTGCATAAAATAAAAACAAAACAAAACAATTAATTATCTTATTAATTATTAATAATTATAAAGTTAGGTGGCAGGAGGGGGAGAGGTTCTCTATAACCCCAAAGGGAAAATTGAAATAAGGTACTCATTGGGATTGGGGAATATGACTAATAATCATACCAAGATGCGTGGCCTTTTGTAGGGTTTTCTCCTAGTCAAATCCATAAATTATTTTAATGTTGTTATTATGGGGGACTCGCTCCTAATTATCCAACATCTCAGTAACAAATCCTTGCAAAAGGATAAACATTTAAAGCTCCTTCTCTAGAGGAAAACAATATTACTGAGGGATTTACCACAAAAATCCTACTACTGAGTTCTCTAAAACCAGAACAAGGAAGCTAACCTTCAAGCCAATAAGGAATGCTTCCCATGGGGGCTTCACTGGGGGAGAAATACCATACCAGGTGGGTTCATATTGGGGGATATATATTGAGGAAAAAATGTCATAATATATTGGGGGATACATGGGGGGTAAAGGGTTTTTATATTGGTAGGTATAAAAATGGAGCTCAAAGTTAATGAAAAATATAAAGGGGTGTAAAAAATGTTAATGAAAAAATGGATACCTACAATATCTAGTGAGAGAATGGGTTTTTTAAATTGGGAAGGTGTATTGGGTTTGTATTGGTAGGGGGTTAAATAATGTGATTTTTAGGGGTATTTTCAATTATGTAGTGAAATTAAGGGTATTGTTTAGTATGCCACAAAGGCACGTGATAGGTTAGAGGTTCATTGAATGAAGTCCCCGTGAAGCTTCCTCACTGTTGGACAAATGGAAGTCAATGGGGTTCTATGGAGGATGAACCTTCCCTCACTCCCTCCATGCATTATCATCCTTATGTTTTCGCTCTTTTATATAATCCCATGTGCCCTGCTAAGACAAAGCATATTTAGGATTTTTGAATTTATGGTAGACACGACAGGATTATCATCTTGGAAGCCCCAACTGCATGTCACATGCAAACATCCTTGTGATTTCATTCTCAAAGGCTCAAGGTATATCAAGACGATAGAGGTTTGATCTCAATGACTGTCCTCTAGCCTTGTCGGTTATTATTTCTCATAGAGGTATTGTAATTATGCTCAGACGTGGTGCCATTAACACCAATGCATGTGAGTTTCTCAACCTGTGGTATATCTCAATGGATTTCCAGTGATCCAAAGTTCATGTTCTACCCCTCTTCGGGGTCTTTTGGATCAATTTTAGTTGGGGGCCTCTAGTTACAGTATGCTCTAGTCACTACTTTGTAAACCTTTCTCCAAGAATTGTTTTATGCATTTCCTGGTAGTGATGTTTTTATGTTTTGCGCATTTGTATCTTTAAAGTTATCTGTTTTCCAAGTATGTATGTTTGGCCCCTTTGTCCTCTGTCCATTTTGGTTATCGTTCGTGCTTTGATTTCTAATTGGCAGGGCTCCAGGTCTAGTAATATTTTGGCACTTGTCATGCTCCTCTATTATCATTAATTGTCTTGTTGAATTATGGGGCCAACCCTACTTTGAAATCACTCTCCTTATGCTACATTTTATCGAGTCTTCCATCCTCCAAGGAAAATTTTAAGAATGGACCTTTATCTTAAAGGTTAGAAACCTTGGTGAATCTCACTAGTCCCTAATATGAAAACTATAAAATGTTTCGTGATATTTTCCATAAAAGAATTCAAGTTTCAAATGATTTTACATAGTCTTCATAAAATTTTGGTGATTTTAAAGGTAAAAAAAAATTTAACCTATAAAATTTAGGAGAATGTTTTCGATCCGAAGATAAAAAATAGGCTCAAAAATGAAAGTGCTCAGAATCTACTAAAATTAGTGTCAAGTCATAGTGTTCATACTACTAGGCTGTTGACTAAGAAATCCATACTACTAACATCATGCTAATGTCAGCATACCAACTAGGCGTACGAAAGGCCAATCAGAGCCCACTAAGTGTCGGTCTGTACAGGGGTAATTTGGCATCATTTGATTAGTTCATGAAGATGGGATAGCCTAATTATAGGCCGCCACATGGCACCTCCTCATTGGCTTTTTTTTTTTTATGTTTAAGCCCGAACGCCCCAACGGGGTTTGATCCCTTGACATGCTGCACACAAACTTTGCACTCTATCATCACGCCATCAGGCTGGTTCTTAACCATATGGGTGCCTGGTTATATTTCAAGTCATATGGATTCTACATTGGGGGAAGTGGGTGGGGTGCTTGGCCCTAGCCCTGGTCATATGCCTTCCACACGACCTTGATGAAGGAGCAGCCATGGAGGGTGCAGGGACTAGCCCCATCCCTTGGTCACAGAGTTGGCATAAGACCGCACATGAACCGGAGGGTACTACCAGAGTGGAGGTGGGGATTCATCCTTAGCCCCTGGTGTTATGGGACTCCATAGAACTAAGCAAGGAACCAAGTTTGACGGGGCGACAGTTAAGGTCTGGTCCCAAGTCACATGGCTGGATGTGTAACCAACGATAAGAAGGAAGGGAGATCTAGTAGAGGGGGAGGGTAGTTTGCCCGGACCCCCAGACACCTCACCATCACGTGACCCTATCCTGATGGGAAAGGAGCGAAAGCCAGTGGATGCGGACCATTAGCCCCAGCTCCCAACCTTATGTGCTCCACGTGACCCAGTTTTTGCGCATAGGCATTATTGGAAAATTTAATGAGGTGAGAAATGCACTATTTTCGGGCCAAAATGTCTCTCAGTGGAATGAGAAAAGGGCAAATATGTCGCACAGTTTGGCATGTTTTATCAATTTGTAGGACAAATAACAGAGCTTGGCTTGGAGAAGCATAACTTGCTCAATTTTTAACCTTTTTGAGCTTAAGAAGAGCCTATATGGGGATTTTTGAGCCTCCTAAACTCATTGAAAACCTTAGTTTTCTAATTTGAGCACTTTATGATCAATGTTTTGTAGCATCAATTCTTTTAGTGCTAGAGACAATCAATGTTTTGAAGTAGTTTGAAGACATTTTGAGCATGGAAAGAACCTAGTTAGGGCTTTTCCAGCCTTCTAATTTCATTTGCAGTAATTGTTACTTCAGTAGAACAACTCTTTTTATCCTTTTCTCATTATTTATTCATGAGAGAACTCTTTTCAGTAATTCAATGTGGAATTGTTGTATGCTTTTGTGTTTGGATTTTAGGTGGAGTACAAGGACATGTTGTGTGATTTCTTTTCATGTTGACATTTTCATGACTTGTTGTAGGGAGTCATTTTTCTGTGTGTGAATTCTATGTAGGATAATTGTTTCTTTGTAGGAGAAACAAGCCACTCTCATGTCAACAATTTGTATATACTCATTTTCTGCTGAAATCAATAGAGCGGTCTAGCTGTTGGAGCAAACCTGAAGATATAACCCGGTAGGGATGAACTCCGTCATCAAATATTGATGTCTTCTCTTCATGTTTGTCATTTTGAGTTGCATATGAACGTGTTTCTTTTTAAAGTTCTTGTGAAAACCAAAATCAACATTTTGAAGAGGTTGTGAAACTTTTTTATCTTTAAAGACCCATTTTTTTACTTTCAAAGCGTCGGACGGTCAGTGTTTGAGAGGAGAAGTTCTCCTCCATTTTTAGATCAAGTGGTATCGAAGTAGGTTTTGAAGAAATTACAAGTATGGGCAAGAAAATGAAGCATGAAGACTCTAGAGTTGGAGGAGATTAATTTTTCTCTTCGAATGGAGAATGTTGAGTTGAGGAGGTTCCTTGAAATTGCAAAGGAGGAGAAAAGGAAATTGTGCCTACAATTGTAGCATGTACTGGAGGAAAAAATTGGTGAGAGTTCCATTCCAGAAGCAATAAATAATCCCTCCAAGATGAAGCCAATTTGTGGCATGGTCCAAACACAAGATATGGACCCTATGTTGAGAATGATGCTTGTGAATTTTGTCATCATCTAAAATATTCTCATTATGTGCCCGTTGGTAAAAGTGGGTGGTTTCAGTCACATCTACTTTTTCATCAACATTTGAAACAGAAAACACGGGTGAAAAATTAAAGGAGGTCATTAGTTTTTTCTAGTTCTACTCTTTCACCTAATGTTAATAACACATATTTTGCAACTTTTGAAAAGCATACCAAAGGTATTGGTATGAATATTTGAACTCAGATGGGATATGAAGGCAGTGTCCTCAATATTAATGGCAAAGGTATCACTAATCCTATCGAGGTGAAGGAACGACCACAAGATGAAGGATTTGGTTATGGTCATTGAGAGGTTGGAGAGTGCTCTAAAGTTGTTGAGGCAAAGAAATCATCATGTGATGAAATGTTACACCATGATGGTAGTTATAATGGAAAATTGTCTCCATAGAAAGATGAATGTTCCAAGAGACATGCAAAGTGCAATCCTCGTCGCCAAAGTCATAGCCCAAAGGACATGTATAAGTGTCATGTGGATTTTAAAAATGTTGTTGATTTCGATTATTTATGAGACACGTTTCCTTGCACATTTTTTGATGCAGCTGACCATTGTGTGGCTGATTATGAGAAATGTAAAGCAATGGTTTAAATAATTGATCAAATCCTTGGGACGAAGCATGAGGAATCTCTCCTTTCTATGAATAATTCCTTGTCGATAAGCAAGCGAATGCATTTGTGTACCCATTATAACATGAATGGGAATCAGATTGAAAGATGTTTGAAACTTCCTCTAGAATGTCATTCCAAGAAGGACAAAGAGGTTAGGAAATACCTTTCAAGGAAACCGACAGGTGGAAAAGAGGAAATTGATGTAGTTCCTAAAGAAGCCTTCAAAGTAGAGTGGGTGCAGAAAGAGTACCCATAAGCCTAGGATAGGTAGGGGATGGGAAGACTATCTTGTACAATTTGTTTACTTTGTAAAATTGTAATTACTTGTTGTATATTCCCATTTGGGTACTTTGTAAAGTGAAGTTATGTACAATCACTTATCTAAAACAAGTGTGTTTTCTTTGACATGTCATGTTATTTTGACTTAATGATGAGTCCATTTGTTTGAGGAATTTTTGGATGAGAAATTGTATTTTGTCCAGTATGTCTTCAGTTGTGTCAAACACTCACTGATACAAGTATTTTGAAATGAAGTTGGCTTGTGAATTTAATCTTTGATAAAGATTGTGCAGAAGATGACCATGATTATGTGGACAAAGGCAAGTATATCATTGAACAAATGCAACCAGTGTACCTAAGAGTACAAGTCTGGCTTGAGGATAGTAAAGCAGAGTATGAATCAGTGCATGGAAAGCATTTAGTTGCTTCTGATTTCTAGATGGAAGATCAAGTTTATCTTTAGCCAAGAGAGACTTCAAGATGAAGTTTGTTTGAGCCAAAGAAAGATGTTTTTGGAGAGAATGTTTAGATTCCATTCATTGAAGTTTTTGTTCCTGCATATTGAGAAGAATTGTGGCTTAATTATTGACAAGAAGATAAGGACTCCATGCAGAGGCAAGGTGGATTACCTTGATTGGAGCTCTAAGGCACCAAGTCAAACGAGTACAAAAATGATTGAGATCGGGAAATTTAATGAGCTTTTTCCCTCATTTATTTTCTGAAATAGGTTAAAATTTTAGGGTCCAAAAGTTCCTAGTAGGGAGGTATGATTTGGAGATAAAAAACAGGGTTAAAAATTAGAGTGCTCGGAATCTCCTGAAGCTAGGGTCAAGTCATAGTTTTCATTGTCTTCATTCCAAGGATGCCTAAATTTCCTCAATCTAACGTCATATAAAAAATTATGACTTTTTGAAGTTTTTGACCAAAAAAAAAAACTTGCAGATGGGTTGTTGACTAGGAATTCTGCACCATTGACATCTTATTGATGTCAATATCCCAACTGGGCATATGGAGGGCCAATAAGATCCTGCCAAGTGTTAGTTCGTATCAAGGTAATTTAGCATCATTTGATTGGTTCATGCAGATGAGGTGGCCCAATCGGAGGCCACCATGTGGCGCCTCCTCATTGGTAATTTTCTTATATTTACTCCTCAAGGACTCAACGGGGTTCGACCCCTCCACCTGTTGCTCAAAAAATCTATGCTCTTTCATCAT
Organism: Pinus tabuliformis; assembly: GCA_031772625.1. Lineage (NCBI taxonomy): Eukaryota > Viridiplantae > Streptophyta > Pinopsida > Pinales > Pinaceae > Pinus > Pinus tabuliformis. The sequence continues at coordinate 696,936,180 of CM062815.1, forward strand.
TCCATTAGGTTGGCCCTTAAACATATCAACGTCGGGTTATATTTCAAGTCATATGGTTTCATCACTGGGGGAAGGGGGCATGACGCTTGGCCCCAACCTCGGTCATATGTCATCACACGACCTTAGGAGAGGAGCAGTGATAGAGGATATGGGGACCAGTCCCAACCCCTAGTCATGGAGTTGGAATATGATTGCACACAAGTTGATGCCTTCTACTAGAGTAGAGGTGGGGATTCAACGCTATCTCCTAGTGTTATGGGACTGCAAAGGACCAGGTGTGGAGCGAAGTCCAACGAGGTGGCAGTTAAGGCTTGGCCCCTAGTCATGTGGCCTAACGCGTAACCAACAACAAGCAGGAAGAAAGCTTTGATAGTAGGGGCAGGTAATTGGCCCTAGCCAAGGCCAAGTCACCACCAAATGTCCCTATCTTTTTTTGGCTATAATCAAAATGGTGGTAAGAAAAGAATATGCATTGGTATGTTCTAAAATAAAAATAGTGGCAAAATCAACATGTTGGAACAAACAGTGAAAACACTATAGGTCATCAACATTCACCAAAGGATAAAAAATTGAAGCATACTACCATGCTAGCTTCACTAGCATCATTTAATGAGTATCTAACAAAATTGCATACAAGAAAACAAAGCTCTGGTCTATAGTTGAGATAGAACTACCCTAAGTATTCAGAGTCTTAATATCAAGGCTCTACTCTTACAAAAAAAGGAAAAGCTATCTGTATCCATAGATATACACAAAAGAGATCAATGGGTTTATAATTAGACTCTTTACAGTATATAAAATGAGTTTCCTTAAAGATATCTCTGAGCGCCAAAGGAGACTAGAAACTAGCTTTTTTGGTGCGTGTGATAGATTATTAATGGATTCGAGCGAAAAGGATATGGTAAACTAACGGAGCCAACAACTTGTTGAAATTGGTGAAGAGTGGAGCAAGCAATAATCGACCTAAAAAAGAAATATGTCCCTCAAAATATGCAGTTGAATTATTATAATTACGATTTGGACGTTTAACCTCACATTCTAAAAGTTGATCAATGTAATAAGAAAAACAAAGGAAAAATATGAATGCATACTTCTTTCATGTACATTTTGTTGCAAAAAAATAAAAATAAAACTAAAAAAACATTTCTAGCAAGCTAGGACAAATTTTCTAGAAATGACAAACATTTCAAAATCCTATTAACAATTTCCTTTATTTCATGGTCAAATTTATTGTGACTTGGTTGAAATAAACTTTATTGAAAAGTTTGACATGGAAAGAGGGTCCATTCATTATGCGAGAAGACTAGATAATTAGTAATATTTTTTCCAGGAAACTCTGAAGACTAGTTTTTGGTCAATTTAGAGTGCCCTAAATTACTATATTAATTGTCAATCCGGGAGTCGTAAACTGCTGAAGTGAGGTGCACTATATATGCAAGATAACCGATTTCTTTCTTTTTGTCGTTTTTGATTTTTAGTTTGTTTTTGGGTTTATCTTCGTTGATTCCCTAATGTGAGATGGCAATTCTAAAAGTCAAGTATGGATATAAGTGTTCAAGGCAATGGTTTCCTTTAAAATGATTTTCAAACCTCAAAATTTGCAAAAAGGTTTTAAAACTTGCAATGATGAAATCAATTCATAAAAGAGAATGAAAATGTACCACTATTCTAATTAAACAAACAGTGAGCTAGTGACCATGAAACCTAGTATCCTTGTTGCTGTATAAATATAAAAGAAACTGAACTCAAAGAAATTCAAAAACTGCAAGTAAAGTAAACTAATATCACATTACATCAACTCATATTCTGACCCCTCACCATTCGACTCGCTCTGGCTTTCGGAGGTAATCATAAACAACTTGAGCAATCTGATATCTAATTTGCAGAAAATAAAACTAATATTAAACTACACACTCATACTTCAATCCCTCACCATTCGTCTCACTCTGGCTTTCGGAGGTAACTGAAAATGACATGAGCAATTCAATAACTAACTTGCAGAAAAATAAACTAATATCAAACTATGCATTCATACTTCAATCCCTCACCATTTGACTCACTCTGGCTTTCGGAGGTAACTGAAAATGACATGAGTAATCTAATATCTATCTTGCAGAAAAGTAAATGAGCAAAACTGAGAGAAATAAAACAATGCTGGAATTAGAACTAAGAAAATAAGTCAGCAAAAGGACAAGAATAATTCCATATCATTAGTCATTATAAAGCTATGTGCAAATGCCCAGGCTGCCTATTGTAATCTGAAACAAAGACACTGATCAGTTAACAGAACTAGAAAGCATAAAAACTATGGACAACAATCAACGTGAATACCATAAGTAGTGCAATATATACAAATAAATGATTATGGCATAAGGAATATAAAGAAATAACGCATGAAATTATACAACAATCAACAAAACCTTGGTGTGTACAGGGGCCCTCCGCACAACATCGGGCAGTCAGCAATCAACCACGAATTGAGTTTATAAACAGAGTCTTCTCATGTATTAAAATGCAATCATAACATAGAGATAAAGTCATGGCACAGTGGGCTCGTTAATAGTAAAAATTACATTACAAGAACTAGCTTCTATGCGTATGAGAATGCTTTATTTATAACAGAGGAGGACATAAATACTTTCCTAAAATCTGCGCTAATAAAAGACATGTGAAGCAACCACGTCCAGGAATCTAGCATTATGTTAGCCAGGAAGATTAAATCTAAGGAGGGTGGTTGTTGGATTCAGTTCATGGAGCAGTCCACAGGTGTTAACACGTCTCCTGAGATTTAGAAACAGCCACGCAAGTCTTCACGTGGTGAAAAATAGAGTTCTGTCACCGTAGGACTGTTAGGTTGACCACCGCTTGACTATCTTTGACCACGGCCTTCTTTGACGGATTCGACTGAGCCAATAGGACACGGTCCATGTCCACATCATTTGCAACATGCCCATGTGGCCGGATTTGCCTGAAGACACCTGTAACATAGACTTCAACAAAAAGGCTACGGAAAGTTGAGCTTGCTGCGGAAAGTGACAAGATTCCGCAGCTGAATGAGCAAAAATCTAAATCAAACAGCAAACACAAGACAAAGTTAGGAAACCACTTTATATGCTTTTTTTAAACTAATATGCAATGATTTGACAGCTTAGGAGGTCTAGGTAAATGGAAAAAGGCTAGAAAGGTGTATAGGGAAGATGCAAGTTTGGGACTCAACATACCCCCACTGTGAAGGTGTTGCATGTCCTCATGCAACCAAAATTTTGATCATCCTCCCTTTAGTCCATGTGCTCTGAAGCTTCTGCCAATACATCCAGTCCTCTTCTCCTCTTCCTTGGTACTACTACCATCCTAGGCTTCCTCATCAAACACCTGAATTTGAGACTGATCAATTCTCTACTCAACTTCCTGCACTTTTTCTTTATTTTCCTGTTCTTTTTCTGCCACAGTCCCAGATGTAACATAGTGTTGTCATGAATGATCTTTTCCAGTTTGCTTTGCTCCTTTAATGCTTCATTTTCTTGTTTAATGTGCCTGTTTAAGACCTCCATTTCAAACACTTCTTGTTTCAATGATTAGACTTATGCTTCTTGTGCTATGTGAGGCAGAGTGGATGATGTGCTCAGGCCTACAGCTGTCTTCTCTAAGGATTCTAAATAATCATACACCTCTTGCTGATTTGGGTCTATTTCGGGTGTTTTCTTTGGGCTGACCTCAAAGTCTTGTTTAGGAGGACTGATTTCTAACTCTGGCCGAGAAGGACTTATATCAACATCTGGAGGACTAGTTTCAATATTTGGCTGAGGATGAGGTGGGCTATGGCCAGCTGGAGGTTTCTCGGGTGTTTCCCCACTCAAGTCAATAAAGTGGAGTCCTTTTATTTGTGTTTTCCTCCACTTTCCTCTAAGCCTGTTGCTTCTTCTTAAATGTTGTGGGCTAGTAATCTCTTCTTCCATACTCTGTTTTCCTTTTTCTTTCTTCTTGGTTGTAGCGGCTTATTTTCAAAGATGCACTAGTCTTTCATACAACACTTGATAGTCTTCTTCTAAAGATGGTTCTAGTGATTAGTAGACATCCTCTATGTTTCTTTTCCCTTTCAATTTTCTTTGTTTTCTATACTTGGTTCTTTCCTCCCTCTCTTTTTGATCAACTTCTTTAGTTTTGCTAGTAGGAGGGTCTTGAATTATTGCACTTTTCTCCTTTCTCCTACTCCTTCTTAGTGTTTTTGGTGTACTGCTTTTAGGTGCCCCAGATGGCTCTTGGAAGTAGTTTCTTACCAAAAACCATTCCCAGGTATCCCTATTTTTCTTCAATTGGTCTTCAATTAGAATTCTCACAAGCCCATGATGATATAAATGAGGTTCTATGTCTTCTATGTTCTTTTGGACTGTTGTGCACATCTTTTTCAAGCTTAACAATAAAAAGTAGGGAAAATTGAGAGTTTGGTTCTCTAAAAAGTTCATCAATATCTGATTATGATACATGTACATTGCTCCAAAACGACCTGCACAAGTAATGAACTTTTGAATGATTAACAGTAAGTTGGCCCACTCTTCTTTTAATGCATGACCATGAATTCCACTTGTGAATACAGTTACGTCCATACCTGGGTTGCGTAATATGACTCTCCAAGCCTGCTCGTCCAAACTCTTGTTCTTGAACCATCTTTCACCTTCTTGGGGCAGGTTTGTAGCAGCTTCTATGGATGCTTCGATGACTGTGAACTTAAGGTCTCCAATTTCCACCACCTAGCCGTTAAAAGACCTTGCAAAAGCTTTTGTTATCTCCTTATTGTGGTCCTTAAATTTTTGAATGAAACGTAGCCATTTTTCCTCCTTCAATAAGTCTTTTACTTGAGGGTATCCTTCTCAGAACTTGGGCCCTTCCGGTTCTGCCCTCAATAACCGACTCATCCTTTCTTCTGTTTGAAATTCGACTGCATGTGGGGGGTTTAGCAGAGGCAAGATGGCTACGTTACGGGGTTTATGGAGAAGAAAATAGTGGCTGAAAATGGAAACTGGAGAACAGGTAACGGGAGTGTTCAGGGACTGTAATAGGAAAACAGAGGACAGGCAGCCGATGTGAGTTCATGAAGTGGAGTGGAGACGTATGTGAACGAGGTGGTAATGTAGCCGTGGCTTTAATAAAATGGCAAGGGAGTGAAGTGAACCCAGAATTTTTAAACTGAACAGCTGCGTAGGAGATGTTAACACGTTTATGAAATGGTTGCGGAAATTATGCGGTGGAGAGGAGCCGTAATTAAATAGGTCACATCTCATGATTACAAGTGGAGTGTGAAAGTGCAGTCAACTACGAGTTAAACCCGAGAATTAATCATGAGACTGTTTAGGGAATAAATGCATGGTTCGTGGAGGAATGTCGTGGAATGGTAATGGAGCTATCGTGGTAATCATTGCATATAGTGGAGCTTATGGTTTAATAACTATGCAAAATTGTGCCTTTGATTGCTATTTGAAAGAAATTTTTACTCATACCTTGGAATCTTTGCCATTTGTTGTCCATTAGCCCTTAATCAACTGCTCCTTATTGATGCCTTTAGATGCTCCATGTCTTCATAATATATCCTCAGTCATACCTGCATTTTCATGATTATTGAACTAACATCTTCACTGTCAATTTGAAAAACAGAGTGGCGGCTGCGGAAATCGCCTCTGGCTGCGGAAACTGATTCCAACTGCGGAAACTAACACAACAACCACTTGGCTGAATAAAGATAGTTAAATAATAACTAACTGAATGAAATTAGTCATTAAAGAGACTTTTATTGATGAAATGGAATGAAATGGATGAAATGGAGTGGAGTGGAATGGAAATAAAATGGAGTGGAATGAAAATGAAGTGAAGTGAATTGAAAATGGGAAAGAAAGGGAGATTTTTTTTTTTTGGAAAATATAAGGTGTCAGGTGTTCCTGATTTTCAGTCTATATTTTCTGTATAAGACTGCCAATCAGTGATTGGTTTTTAGGCTTACACAATTTTTTTTTTTTTTTTTTAACAGAAAGGAACAAAGGCTAGGCTGGTGGAGAAGAAGGATTCTTCTTCACCAGCCTTATTGCAGAATTCTCTTGAAACATTTTGACAAATTTCTATTTTTAGAGTGGCTTATGATAAATCTTTAATCTGTGGCCATTCACAATAAGAGTTTAATCTGTGGCCATTCACAATAAGAGGAGTTTGTAATTCATCAATGGTCTTGATTCTTACCACTGCATTGCTAAAGACTTTGTCAATCTCATATGGCCCAAGCCAATGAGTCTGAAATTTACCTTTGAAGTCTTTAAACTTGGAATTAAATAGTAATGCCCAATATCCCTCTTGAAACTTTTTCTCTTTGATGTATTTGTCATGCCACTTAGCTCTTTGATGTTGAACTAGATCAGTTCTTAGGATTGCTTCTTGTCTGATGTCATCTAGTTCATTCAACTGCTCCATTCTGTGCTTTTGGGCTTCTGATAGATCCATCCCCAACTGAACTGCCATCTTGAAAGTTTTGACTTGAAACTCAATGGGGAGCAGGACTTCTTTCCCGTAAACAAGTTCATAGGGAGAATGCCTTGTTGTATTCCTCCATGTAGTTTTGTAGGCCCATAAGGCTTCAGGAAGCCTTTTTGCCCAATCTCTTCTGTGTAGATGAACAATTTTGGTGATGATGCTTTCAATAACTTTGTTTGTAGACTCCACTTGGCCATTTTCTTGTGGATGGTAAGGAGTAGATTTTCTGTGCTTGATTTTGTATTCTTCCATCAGCTTCTCCATCATGTTGGATGTAAATTGACTTCCCTAATCTATCACAATTTCTATTGGGACACCAAAGCGAGTAAAAATATCCTCATAAAGAAAACTAACAACTGAATTTTCAGTAGCAGAAAGTAATGCTTTGGCTTCTACCCATTTAGTGACATAATCAGTACATACCAATATATACTTCTTTTGTTTAGATGGTGGATTAATAGGTCCAATGAAATCTAAAGCCCATTTTTCAAAGGGTTCGACAAGTACATGTGGTTGTAATGGCATTTCATTTGAAAGAGTCGATTTCCCTACTCTTTGGTAGCTGTCACACCTTTTGACATATTCTTTTGTATCTTTGAAGAGGGAAGGCCAATGATATCTTAAGGAAAGGATTTTATAGGCTGTCCTTTTGTCAGCAAAGTGTCCACCGCATGAATCATCATGACATGCCTTGAGGATGTCAGACATTTCATCTTCCCTAACACATCTTCTGATCACAAAATCTGGCCCTGTTTTAAACAATTCGTTAGAAATCCATGAATATTTTGAACTCTCTTGAATAATCTTTCTTCTTTCACTAGGAAATAGATGTGTAGGTAGTTTCCCTTTAACCAAATAATTAGCAATATCTGCGTACCAAGGAGTCTTAGTAGTTACTGCAAATAAATATTCATCTAGAAACTTATCCTCTACAGGAGAATCTTCTTTAGTATTTTGGATCCTAGACAAGAAATCAGCTACTGTATTTTCTTTCCCTGGTCTATCAAACACAATAATATTGAATTCTTGTAAAAGTAAGAGCCATCTTGTAACTCTGCCATTAGTAACAAGTTTTTTCATTAGATATATAATCGCAGAATGATTAGTATGGACAAAAGTTTCATAGCCTGTTATATAATGTCTAAACTTATTGATAGCATAAACAACAACTAAGAACTCTTTTTCAGTCATAGTATAGTTCAACTTTGTGGGAGTCAAATTTTTACTGGTATAGTAAATGGCATAAGGAACTAAATCCTTTTGACCCAACACAGCTCCTAAAGCTATATTTGAAGCATCTGTAGAAATATGGAAAGGAAGTTTCCAATTTGGCCATCTCAAGATGGGTGCTTCAGATATTCTTGTTTTCAAAGTTTCAAATGTTAATTGACAATCAGGATCCCATTTGAATTCACAGTCTTTTGTAAGCAATTTGAAGAGTGGAGATGCTATTTTGGTGAAGTTTTCTATAAATCTTCTATAGTACTCAGTAAATCCCAGAAAACTTCTAACATCTTTTTGACAATTTGGAATAGGCAACTTGGAGATGACTTCAACTTTTGATCTATCAACTTTAATCCCATCCCCTGAAATGTGATGTCCCAAAACAATACCTTCAGTAAACATCATAAAGCATTTTTCATAACTCAATAAAAGGTTTGTTTCTTTACATCTGATAAGGACTTTTTCCAAATTCTTTAATGCCTCTTCAAATGAATTACCATAAACTGTAAAATCATCCATATAAACCTCTACACAATCATGGATTAGATCAGAAAATATTCCTAGTACTGCACTTTGAAATGTTGCGGGTGCATTACATAATCCAAAAGGAAGCACTCGGTAAGCAAAAGTTCCCCATGGACAGGTAAATGTGGTCTTATCTTGATCTTCAGGTGCTACCTGAATTTGATTATAGCCACTAAAACCATCCAAAAATGAAAAGTACTTTTTTCCTGCTAAAGTATATAATACCTGATCGATAAAGGGCCAAGGAAAGTGATCCTTCAAAGTTGCTTTATTCAATTCCCTGTAATCAATGCATGCTCTCCATTTACCATTCTTTTTAGGTACTATAACCAAAGGAGAAACCCATCGGCTATCTGAAATTGGATAAATGAAGTTTACATTGAGTAGTTTTGGATCTCCTCTTTCACTATCTCCCTAAGGTTTGGATTCATCCTTCTCTAAGGTTGTTTGATTGGTCTATTGTTTTCCTCGATGTAGATGTGATGAATGCAAGTCTTAGGGTCAATACCTTTCATATCAGTATACTCCCATGCAAATGCAGCAGAATATTTTTGCAAGATTTTGGTTAGCTCTCCCTGTTGTGATTTTTCCAAGTTTTTGTTGATATTCAATGTTTTACCTAGAAAAATCTCAATGGCGGAACTACCAAACTCTTCTATAGAGTAAAGAGACATTTGTCTAGATGATAGATACTCAATGTCAGAATCTAACTGAAATTGTGTGTGGTCATATTCTGAAGATGTTTCAAAATTTTCTAATGTGTTCAGAATTTGACTATATTCACTAATTTCAGAAATGGTAAAGACAGGTTGTATAGCGTCCTCATCATCGACCCATTCATTATCTCCTACTTCTGTAATTGCTTTTTCTGGAGGATACAAATTGAATTTCTTTGTCGAATTACCATCAGAAATGTACATATCCCAAGATCTACAACTAATGAAAGCATCAGCTCTGTCTAGCCAAGGTCTTCCTAAGATGAGTGGGTGCCCTCCTAGATTACTCTTGGGAGTTAAAATCATGAAATCTACTGGATATTCCAAAGAATCTAAGGAGACTGAAATGTCTTCTAATACACCATCTGGTTTGATAATTGATCGATCTGCAAGTTGCAGTAGAGTAGGTGTAAAAAGAAGATTAGGAAGTTTTAGCTGTTCCATAGTCTGTCTACTCATAATGTTGATAGCAGCCCCTAAATCAATCAAAGTATTTGGAATTTCTACCCCATTGATATGTGTTTTGACAATTGGACTACTAGGATCTATATACTTCTGCATCGTAATTTTTCCCATCATGATATCTGCAATTTTTCCTACCAGGTGGATTCTTCTTGTATCTCTTGGTTTCCTTCCTCGTCTTTTGAGACTCAACTCCTTTATTGTTTTTGCTAGAATAAGAATCTCTCTAATGGCTTGTAGCAAAAGGAATCTTGATACATACATTCTTTAATTCATCTAGAAAATCATATTCAGGAAACAAGATTTGTTTTTCCACTCCTTTGTCAATTTGTAATCTTTCAGGAAAAGGAGGTGTGGATGAAGATGCAGGTTTCTCAACTATAGGAGTTGTGGGGATTGACTCTTTTTCTTTTTCTTTTTGAGTGCTTAGGTTTTGAAGAGATGCTTCAAAGCCTTTATTGGTTTCAAGAGAATCTTCCTCAGAAATACTTTTCTTTTGAGCATCTATAGAAGGATTTTCTAAAACTCTACCAGGTCTGAGTTGTACATCATTGAGAGGAACAATCATATAGGTAGGAAATTGTTGTCCTTCTACCATGTAAGCATTTTGAGGATTTTTATTATTGGGATTTGGCAATGGCTGGGAAGGTAGTTGATTTGTCTTTTATTGGAATGGAAGCAAGAGTTGGGAATTTGGATTTTGTTGAGAAGGTTGTTGTTGTTGTGGAAGTGGAAATGAAAGTTGTGGATTTTGATTTGGAAGTTGTGGAGCTTGTTGATTTTGAAAAGATGGAGGATATTGATAAAATTGAGCAAATCCCCCATAAGGATTTTGCATACCTTGTACCCATGATTGAAATGGATTTTGAGGTTGGGACCAAGGTTGTTGCCAAGGATTCCAATTTGGTGGGGGTTGAAAGTTCGTGGGGTTGTTAGACCCTTGATTTTGTTGCCCCTGCCAAGGTCTCCTTGAAACAAAGCAGAGAGACTCAATTGAATTTGGATCTTCTTGAAAGACAGCTTTGAGCCCAGGAATTGAAGGACAATCCTTGATCTCATGGATTTCTGAACAAATCATACATGTTTCTACAACTTTTGCATCCAAGGGGCATTCCCTTAGAGCATGTTTCTTCCTAAATTTTGGACAAAAGATGGTCAAAGCTTCACTTTCTGCTTTCTGCTTGTTTTGTATTTTAAGGGTGTCTAGTTGCTCACTAAGGCTCCCTAAAATATCAGTTTTGAACTCATCAAGCATGTTGCCAATCTCAGCCCTACTTACTGATCCAGTTGCATATTTGTTTGCTCTAATGAGAAAAGGATCTCTAGGCCCTTTTCCAGTTTTAGATTTTCCCCTTGAGAGATGGACACATAGTTCTGCTATATCATGAAGTGGAAGTTGAGAAATATCTCCTTTTCCCATCATGTTTAAAATATCTATCCATTCATCTCTAATGAATTTTAATAGAAGTGCTTTCAAGGTCTCCTCATCTAGATTATTCATTTTTGCTCTTTTTAGGTTGTATTGAAATCTTTCAAGTAAATCCTCCAAGTTTTCATCTTCTTTTTGCACCATTTTGAATACCTCATCCTTATGATTGGTGGGCATACAATAGTCCAGGTATCTATCCAAAAATGTTTGTTTCATATCATTCCAAGTCCTAATAGATTGAGTGACTAATCCCATGAACCATTTTAGAGAAGCTCCCTTCAATGTTGAAGGAAACAATTTGAGTTTTTGAGAGTCTTCCATATAATCATAAGTTCGGCACACAACTTCAAACTCAAATAAAAATGTTTCAGGATCCTCACTTCGCAACCCATAAAAGTTTTGGAGGATAGATGGTGAGATTTTTTTCATTGTTGTATGAGATTCCTCATCAACTATAGGAAATCCAAATGAGTTATCTCCATCCCTATTTCCCCCGTTGTTACCTCTACCTCCTCCATTGTTTCCTCCTCCTATACCTCTACCTCTACCTCCTCCTCCAAATCCGTTTACTACTTCCTCTATCATGATAGTTTCCTCAGAGATTTCAGAGTCTTCTGGTTCCTCTACTAATGGTGAACGAGGAGGAATTTCTCCTTCTTACTCTTCAGGTGATTCTACTTCCTTGATTACAATTTGTTCTCCTGTAGAAGTAAAGAAAGGGTCTTTTCCTAATTCAGATTCGGTGGATAGTGTGGGAGAGTCTCCTAATTCAGCTGTTGCCCCTTGAATTCCAGGAATCCTAAGGCTAGGAATGTGAGTTGGAGATGATGGAGGTGTAACTTGTCTATGCCTTGAAGTAGATGGAGTTGTAAAAATCGAACTCTTGGCCCTAGCTATAAACCTTCCCCTAGAATCTCTTTCTCTATGCATGTCATTTTTTATTTTTCTTCAAATCAGGCTAATAATTCTCTTTCTAATCTTCCAGATCACTCTAGGTGTAAGAAGAGAGCATACTCAAGAAATTATTGAACCAATAACTCTCTTTTCTGATCCTCCAGATCACACTAGGTGCAAGAGGAGAGCATACTTTGAGAAGTTATCAATTTTTACCTTCCTTGAAATTTTCTCTTTTTTTTAAGAAATTGGCTACCTAGTTTCATGTCCCCGGCAACAGCGCAAAAATGTTTGATCAATTTAGAGTGTCCTAAATTGCTATATTAATTGTCAATTCAGGAGTCGTAAACTACTGAAGTGAGGTGCACTATATATGCAAGATAACCGATTTCTTTCTTTTTGTCGTTTTTGATTTTTAGTTTGTTTTTGGGTTTATCTTCGTTGATTCCCTAATGTGAGATGGCAATTCTAAAAGTCAAGTATGGATATAAGTGTTCAAGGCAATGGTGTCCTTTAAAATGATTTCCAAACTTCAAAATTTTCAAAAAGGTTTTAAAACTTGCAATGATGAAATCAATTCCTAAAAGAGAATGAAAATGTACCACTATTCTAATTAAACAAACAGTGAGCTAGTGACCATGAAACCCAGTATCCTTGCTGCTGTATAAATATAAAAGAAACTGAACTCAAAGAAATTCAAAAACTGCAAGCAAAGTAAACTAAAATCACATTACATCAACTCATATTCTGACCCCTCACCATTCAACTCACTCTGGCTTTCAGAGGTAATCATAAACAACTTGAGCAATCTGATATCTAATTTGCAGAAAATAAAACTAATATTAAACTACACACTCATACTTCAATCCCTCACCATTTGTCTCGCTCTGGCTTTCGGAGGTAACTGAAAATGACATGAGCAATTCAATAACTAACTTGCAGAAAAATAAACTAATATCAAACTACGCATTCATACTTCAATCCCTCACCATTTGACTCGCTCTGGCTTTCGGAGGTAACTCAAAATGACATGAGTAATCTAATATCTATCTTGTAGAAATGTAAATGAGCAAAACTGAGAGAAATAAAATATTGCTGGAATTAGAACTAAGAAAATAAATCAGCAGAAGGACAAGAATAATTCCATGTCATTATTCATTATAAAGCTATGTACAAATGCCCGGGCTGCCTATTGTAATATGAAACAAAGACACTGATCAATTAACAACAATAGAAAGCATAAAAACTATGGACATCAATCAACATGAATACCATAAGCAGTGCAATATATACAAACAAATGATTATGGCATAAGGAACATAAAGAAATAAAGCATGAAACTATATAGAAATTAACAAAACCTTGGTGTGTAGAGGGGCCCTCTGCACAACCTCAGGCAGTCAGCAATCAACCACAAATTGAGCTTATAAACAGAGTCTTCTCATGTATTAAAATGCAGTCATAACATAGAGATAAAGTCACGTCATAGTGGGCTCGTTAACAATCAAAATTACATTACAAGAACTAGCTCCTATGCGTATGAGAACGCTTTATTTATAACAGAGGAGGACATAGCTACTTTCCTAAAATCTGCGCTGATAAAAGACACGTGAAGCAACCACGTCCAGGAATCTAGCATTATGGTAGCCATGAAGATTAAATCTAAGGAGGCTAGCTGTTGGATTCGGTTCATGGAGCAGTCCATAGGTGTTAACACATCTTCTGAGATTTAGAAACGGCCACGCAAGTCTTCACGTTGTGAAAAACAGAATTCTGTCACCGTAGGACTCTTAGGTTGACCACCGCTTGACTATCTTTTACCACGGCCTTTTTTGACGGATTCGACTGAGGCTTGAGACAATAGGACACGGTCCATGTCCACGTCATTTGCAACCTGCCCATGTGTCTAGATTCGCCTGAAGACACCTGTAACATAGACTTCAAAAAAAAGGCTGCGGAAAGTTGAGCTGGCTGCGGAAAGTGACAAGATTCCGCAGCTGAATGAGCAAAAATCTAAATCAAACAGCAGACACAAGACATAGTTAGGAAACCACCTTATATGCTCTTTTTAAACTAATATGCAATGATTTGACAGCTTAGGAGTTCCAGGTAAATGGAAAAAGGCTAGAAAGGTGTATAGGGAAGATGCAAGTTTGGGACTCAACAACTAGCTATAATCAAAATAGTGGAAAGAAAAGAATATGCATTGGTATGTTCTAAAATTAGAGTAGTGGAAAAATATGCATGTTGTAACAAACAGGGAAAACACTATAGGTCATCAGTATGTACCATGGAACAAAAACCTGAAACAAATTGCCATGCTAGCTTATTTAGCACAAGATAATGAGTATCTAACAAAATTGCATACAGGAAATCAAAGCTCTGGTCTATAATTGTGGTAGAATTACCCTAATTATTGAAAGATTTGATATTAAGGCTATGTTATTACAAAAAATGAAAGATAGACTATTATTATCCATAGATAGACACAAAAGAGATCAATGGGGCTCATAAATACACTATTTACAACATATCAAAGGAGTTTCCTTAAAGATATCTTCGAGCGCCAAAGTATAAAAAGATAAATTTAGAGATTAAAGAATATGATATTGATATCTTGCTTACAGAAGTACCAAGGATTTCAGATGATGAATTTAGAGATCAAAGCATATGATAATGATATAATTGCAGTTTGGTTCACGAGGTATCACATTATCCCAAGATGCCAGGTGTTTAAGTACTCACCACTGGTTTCAAGAGATAACCTTGGCAATAGACTATGTTATTTCACTAGCGACATTGAATCTCTTACTAAGAATAATATAATGTACTTTTATACTCTCTTGGAATTATCTATTGACTGCTACTATGTGCTTCTCTGTGCAAGGGTGTTGTAAACAATATATCTAATGGGAAATAAGGTCAAGAAAAATCTAAAGAGGGTAGGGCTTGGAAAGTGTCTTGTTGTAACTTCTTGTGCACTTGTATTTGATACTTATCTTTTTCTATTAAAAAAGAAAGAAAAGTTTGTATATTTTTGTAATTATGGTGGAGTTTTCTTGGCTTATTATCATTAGAAATAAGTATATTTCTCTCTCTAGCCTTGATATGGCTCACAAGTTGAGTTCATCTATATTGTCTGCCAATATGGTTGGTGAGGTTAGTCAGTAAGATCGGTTCATCATAATGTTGAAGAAATTATTTTTGAAAACAATGCAAGTGAAGACATTTGTGTTGGATAAACAAAATAGAAGCTTATGAAAGATGAAAGAAGAAAAGAGTTGAAGTAAGAAAAATGACAGGAGAAGCTACAAGAAAACACAGAAAGGAAATATGTCAAATAAAGAAAAGAACCAAAGTGAGCAATGTTAGAGGAACTAGAGAAGGACCTTTCTATTAACGAATTGTTTGCTCAACAGAATGGTCCACATAGTAGAGATTGGAACTAGGCTACTTTTTTATCCAGAAAAACATATTTCAACTTTCAAGTAATTAGTAGAGATATGTTGTGATGAGGGAAAAAAAATCACAACTTTCACTACTTTCATCTGTGGGTGTTTTCAAGGGCTTTATCCCAAGTCAAAAAGTGAGGCTTGCCACAAAAAGGATCTACAGGTGAATTTTTTTTTAGAAATGAAAAAACTGCATAATTATTATGAATCCACTCATCTACATTGTTAGCAAACATTTATACAGAAGTTGATGACATTAGGAAAGGGTTCTTCCTTGCCCTAAATTGTAGTTCGATGTATGTGTATTTTACTGGAATCCATTGTCAAAACAACTTGCTAGCCATAGTTATCCTGCAAACCATCTCCATTGAGAACTTAGAGAGGAGATTGAGTTGCACTGAAATCAATTGAAAAACTGACTCTTTTTATGTTTTGGGAGAGCTTTGTACATGGGATAAGTTTAAGGTGCATTTACAACATGGTATTTGGCTAAGTCTTGCCCAAAATTAGAAGATATACCATAGGAGGACAATTGAAAACACTGGGAAGATAGAAAAATTAACTAAGCTTAATAAAAAAGTTCATAGGATAAGTTTAAGGTTAGTTTACAACATGGTATTTAGCTAATTCTTGCCAAAAATTAGAAGATATACCACAGGAAGATGAAGATTAGTTGATATAGATATGAAGCAAGATAATTCTTTCGAAATACTATTTGTGACATGGGCTACAATCATTTCTCAGTGTAATGGGGCATTGGCATTTCATTAGCAATGGTTTTTGCATTTTCTACAATCACTAAAATTGGTCGCTATGCAGTGATGGTGTCAAGAAATAACCTTGGGAAACAAGTTGCGTCATTGCACTATCTACATTAAATCTCTTACTAAGAATAATATATCTTACTTTTTCACTCTCTTGGCATTATATGTTGATTTCTATTGTGTGATTCTCTATCTAAGGGTGTTGTAAACTACTAATTTTGAGCCTCTTGTAAACAAGATCTCTATGGGGAATTAAGGGCAACATAAATCTAAATAGGGCAAGGCTTGAAAGGTGTCTTGTTGTAACTTCATGTACACTTGTCTCTGCTACTTATCTTTTGCTATTAAAAAAGAGATTAAAGTTTGTATATGTACATATTTATGGAAGACACTTTATATAGGCAAGTATGTATTTGTGGATTTTCCCTGGCAATTCCAATTCTTTTTCCTAGTCGTCCTCTCCTATCCATTATGAAATTCACTGAGTAGGTTTGACTGAGAAGAATCACGGTCTTATCTTGTCTCTAGAGCTTCATGTAGTAGAGTGAATGTTTGGAGTGGCTTATTAGGCACAAATTTCTTGGTGGATATGGGTAAAACCCTATCTTAAATTTTGGTTAAGATTTGTAAAATACCATTAGTCTTCTTGGCAAGTAAGATACACATGAAAGAGCACCACTCGAACAAATGTTAATGATTTATTTTTTTACTTGCAATAAATGTTAATGGTTAATGATTATGAATTTTATGTTGGATGAAAATAAAAATAAAAATAAATATGGGTGAGATAAATAAGCATATGAAAATAATACAACAACTAATCTTTGTGTAGATTAATATATTTCATATGTGTTGTGATCTACTAAAGATATCGAAGAATGTACTTTTGATTCTTTGACATGGTTAAAGTAGAATTAACAAAATATAGTACCTTGTATAACAAATTCCACACACTTGGTTACAAAATGAAAGTGTTTTTCTTTATACAATTCATTTCAAAGGTGAATTACATGGTAAATTCAATAATAAAGAATCAATATTCAAACTATTAAATGTGCAATCAAGCCTCAAAATGGAAAATGTTTAGCGTATATTTTTACACACGATTTTATTAAATTTCAAACGTTAAAAGATTCTGTGATTGGATTTTTTTGGGCCAGTGGAGGGGCACTAAGGTTATTTTTCCAAATCAAAATGAATCAACAAAGGAAACAAAACACACAATAAAGCTAAACCTAAAAGACAAACCTAGCTTACCTAGGCAATAATAGAATCCATGCACTTTATATCATAATCAAAATACCTAGTCTTAAAGAATCCACTCACTTGCGACCATGAGACAATGGAAATTGAATCAAACAGGTGGGCCTAGTATATATGTGTTTTTTAATTAAAAATTCAATTAAGATGACATTCAATATTAGTTGAGATCTTTGTGATATAAATTTTTAATTATTGCTACATTATATTTTTTCTAAGTGAAATGTTTATGTTAAGCCTACACATCTCTCTATACTAGACTATAGAGAGCCTAATTCATAAAAATCATAATCATATCTCTATACTCACTGTAGAGAGCCTTTCCCACAAAATAACATATAATATTATTATGCAAATCTCATTAAAATTATGGATAATTATGAGCACGTTTATACCCTATTTATACTCAGATATAAAATAATACTGAAAACTTTCATGCATACATTTAAATATATTATGCAGAGAACCAAACCTTTTGTTGTTGTCGTCATTTTGTAGTAAGATTTCAAAATTTTCAAATCCAACCATACCAAAATTACACAATTCCAATAATTTAAATTATGTTAATTTAGAAGTTGTTTAGATCTCCATATCAACTTAAAATATCAATTGAAAACTAAACAGGATCAAGCAAATTATAAACACTTTTATAACACATTCTTTGTATCCATGTCACATGGAGAACCCCAACCATATTCTTTATATCCATGTCACATGAAGAACCCCCAACCTTGTTAAATGCTTGTATTTCTTCCAATTATCCAAAATTTTGACCATCTAGAGTACTGGGACTAACACATTTGGTCTCGTGTTACTATTTAGGTTTTTAAAAGAGAAAACTAACACGGGTGATCAAACCAGTCCTTTTACCTGTACTCCACTGTAACCCAAATGATATTGTTTTGTTCATTAAAACGTTATTATAAAAATATCCTCCTATAATAGGGCCTTGATGTGCACGGATTAACAACACATGCTACACGTACCAATTATGTATATCAAAGAAAGATACCGATAATCATAAATTAAATTTACTATTTTGGCTTCAAATCTTTAAAGGAATATGTGAAATCTCAATCTAAGAGCAATTCAAGACGTATTTGATTTTCTGGTTTAATAATATCTCCCTGAACTGCAAATGAGTCTTGCAGGGGTAAATATCTGGGATCTGTATACCCGCTCACCAAGTACATCAAGTGAGAGCCATACTCCATGGAGAATTCCCTTAAAATGCACAAAAGAAAATAAAGTTCAGGTGTCATTTAATAGAGTTATGTTTTTCAAGGAACAGTTACAAGTAGATCTTCATTATTGGAAAAAAATGGAAAAAACATACATTGAATGTGGAATGGCAACAATTCTATCCCTATAACACTAGATAAATCGGGGATATAATGGATTTGTGCTACTTATAATCTTTAAAATGGGGCTTGTTTGGTCTGATTTTAAATTTCCAGTGAAATTTATACTCATGGGGCTTCACTCGGGGAGCAATGCCATACCAAAAAGGTTCATATTGGGGGATATATAAAGAGGAAAAATGACATAATATATTGAACATATAATAGGGGGTAAAGGGTTTTTATATTGGCAGGGATAAAAAATGGAATTCGAAATTAATGAGAAATATAAAGGGGTAAAAAAAATGTTACTAAAAGAATGGATACATGCAATATCTAATGAAAGTAGGGGGTTTTTAAATTGGGTAGGTGTGTTGGGTTCATATTGGTAGGGGGTTAAATAATGTGATTTTTTGAGGTATTTTCCAATAGGTAGTCAAATTAGGGGCATTGTTTAGTATGCCATGAACGCATGTGATATACTAGATTTTCATTGAGTGAAGCCCCCATGTTTATACTAAAAATGTGACCATACCCTTTTTATACCTCCATAATTGTAGAAGAAAAAAGCCATTTGTAGCCATCATTTCACATAATTCTTTGACTCCGAAATCAAAATCAGAGAATGCATACAATTGTCGAATCTTACTAATAATTTGTTGATCATCTCTCATGCTGTCAACAAGGTCTTCAAATTGGTGGTCTCTAATGCAAAATCTAACCCAAGGGAGGTCCCTTTTAATGGTGATTTCATACTCGTCAAGTTGGGATTTAGCATGGCAATGACTAGGGCCCAGAGAAACCACCTGTGACACAAAATCTCTAAATTTTTGGGCGCAGGGACTCTGGTATGCGAGGGATGCAACTCATAGAAATATCAATCTTGTGGTCGTAAATGATGCAACAAGACTTCCTTGGCCACGATAAAACCCAAATGGATATGATCTCAAATGTAGGGATCTAATGAGGGGCTCTTCCGTATTGTGTTAAATATTATAACTGTTTTATTAATTAACTATTGTTTTTATAATCTTTTCATGTTTATGTTTAATCCTTATTAATTAATTGTTTTATTAACTATTTAATCTAACGACAAACCATTGTTCAATAATCTCACAATGAATCTGGCGGTAAACAATGGTGAAGAGTAACATCTAGTGGAGTTCTTTTTAGGAGAAACGCCTTACACCACATAATCTAATTAATACAAAAAAAAATGATTTTAGACTGAAATTTGAGAATATAATATGTAACAATAATATATTCTATTACTATTTAAAATACATTTTTAAATATATAAATAAATTTAACTCCTTAAAAAAAATCTTCAAAAATCTTTACCAATTAAACAATTATTACTCCTATATGATTATAAAAAAAATTGTTATAAATATTTACCAATTAAACAACCATTTCATCTTAAAAATTGTAACGCACTCCATCTTTCTGAATTAAACCACCATTTCATATATTAAATAGTTAAAAGCAATTTTAATAATATCTGCCAAAGAAAATTGACCAAAAGAATTATCCCAAACAAATTCCAAAATGCACATAGAATGTTCGTCCACATATGCTCATCGTAACTCTTTCTTTCACTCTCGGAACTACTTTTGAAAAAAAGAGATATCTGCTTGATGCCATGGCCAATTGCCTCAATTTATATGCGGAAAAATAAACAATTAGGCAAAGGGCCTGTGGATGCAAATTAAATAGAAGGCTGGGAGCCAAAAGCGCTTCGGCTTTCAGGTTTCCAAATTCCAACCTGGGCATCAATTTCTGCTGGAGCTTTGGGGTTGAGATTGAACCACCTCCATCTTTAAATCAGAAAATGGGTTTCGAAAAGCACGATTTGGATTTCGCTATGGTCCCTGCAGGCCTTCTTTTGTTGAGCAGCTACCATGCATGGCTTCTATACAGAATAAAACGCCATCCCACCACCACCGTGATCGGACTCAATGCCGTCAACAGAAAAATCTGGGTCGATACAATGATGGCGGTAAGTCAATTCCCTCATATTCCCTGCTTACTGGTTCGGATTGCTAGACTATATGGTTGGTTCTTGATTTTCGTATTTTTTTGCAGGATGGAATCAAGAACGGTGTGCTGGCAGTTCAAACCCTGCGGAACAACATAATGGCCTCCACTCTTCTTGCATCCACGGCCATCACTCTCAGTTCCCTTATCGGCATACTGGTCGGCAGCTCTGGATCGGAGGGCGCGGTCGCTGCTTTTATATACGGAGATGACAGCAGAATGGGGTCTTCTGTCAAGTATTTCGCCATTCTTGTTTGTTTTCTGATAGCATTTCTGTTCAATGTTCAATCCATTAGGTACTATAGCCATGTCAGCTTTCTCATAAATGTGCCCGCTGGCAAACCTGGGGAAGGGCACTCTCAGTGGTATGTGAGCCAAGCGTTGAATAGAGCGAGCTATTTTTGGTCTTTGGGCCTCAGGGCTTTCTACTTCTCCTTCCCTCTTTTTCTCTGGACGTTCGGCCCCATTCCCATGTTTCTTTGTTGTTGTATCATGATTTTCGTCCTCTACTTCTTGGACACTGCAACAACTTCTTATACAGATACATCTCTGTTTCTTTCTATTCCAAGAACTCCAAGAACTGTGGAAGAGGGGTGTTCTCCAATGAATCAGGGGAATGGTAAGGTGTAATTCATATGTCTTCATTAATTTTTCAATAAAATATATCATACTAAAGGTATCAGTGGCCACCATTTTGAACTGGGAAATGAGCAGGGGAGTTTAAGAATGGGACACCAAAGAAACGGTAGGATACTTTAAAGAAGGGGTTCAAAGATTGTAGTTGTAGCTGTATGAGATGTTTGCTTATTGACAGTTCTTCCATGGTCTCCAGTGATATATAATCTTTTTGGTTTTTCCCCTGAATGGGTAAGCACAACCATACAAGAATTTATTAATCAAATTAAAGTTGTCAGAGAACTTATGGCTCTTTGCATGTACATATATTTTTGGAGTTGTCTATAATGAGACTTTTTGGAGATTCCGGTGACGGAATCCGGCGGAAGAAATTGAGGTTAAATCTTGATTTGTTGCAGTTAAAATGGTTTTTTCACTGCATATTTGGATTCAGCACCCTCGAAAACCCCTGCGACGCTTTCATTGTGCAGAAACTAGCGATCAAACTTGCGATTCCAATAAATTCCTGCCGGATTTTGACCAGAAAAACCCGCCGGAAAAGCTTTCAAAAAGTCGACAACTGCTATATTTTTTGTCTGTCTGTTTCTCTGAACATGCTGCACGATTTCTGTTAATAAGAGACTTGAAAAGTACTTTTGTTGAGAAATTGGTCTCTCATTGCTCGTCAGGTTTCCAAAGGTGTCATTACTCATGACAAATGTCTTGCAATCTGTCAAAGATTTGTATCACTCACTTTGCAGCGGTTACTCGATACGGAAGAATTAGAATAATACTCAATAACGGCAGAGGAATAATAATACAACTGGAGACAATAAGAACAGGGTAACTAGTGGAGACAATAAGAACAAGGTAACTAGTAGCGAATTAATTTAAATATAATTAAATTAGCCGCAGCTTAATAATTATGTTTTTTTTGCCATGAATGTTATGGAAATTCAAGTTATATTTTGAAAAAAATTGGCAAGAATTTTTGTAAATCCAAGTAAAAGCTGTTAAAATTCATAATTTTAAGTGCTTTAGAACTTTTTGATGTTGTTGAACCATTTCCACCATCAAAATTGCCTCTACAATATTTTTTTGGAATCTTTTGCCCGGATTCCGGCCACTTTTAGCTAGACAATTCCTCTGTCTCGGTAGAAGACTCCATTAAATTAAAGCAAAAGACAATAAAGGTATAATGGTAAAGCATTTGAGTATTGTGTGTAAAATTGGAACTTTTTGTGAAAATCGCTGCCTCAGTAGACGACTCCATTAAA
The DNA here is from genome assembly GCA_031772625.1 of Pinus tabuliformis. Classification (NCBI taxonomy): domain Eukaryota; kingdom Viridiplantae; phylum Streptophyta; class Pinopsida; order Pinales; family Pinaceae; genus Pinus; species Pinus tabuliformis. Next base: position 696,958,688 of record CM062815.1, read on the forward strand.
TTAAAGCAAAAGACACTAAAGGTATATGGGTAAAGCATTTGAGTATTGTGTGTAAAATTGGTACATTTTGTCATGAAAATAGTCCATTGTACCATTCAATTTATTGGAGTTATTTAGTGCTTTTTGCATTGAATGTTTTTATTAGTCAAATGGTTTTTATTGTTATCTAATTGTTTAATAATATTTGGGTATAAAATGTTATGAGCATTGCCCAATCCATAAAAAAGGTTGTTGTGCTGGTTGAATTGTCTAATAAAAACTGAATATAAAAAACTACAAGCATAGCGTAACCCATCAAAATTTTTCTCTTCAATTCTAATAATTATTTATTAATCTTTTTTCGCAAGTGGTTTTGCACAAGGCTCCAAAAAGGTTCCAAAACTAGTAATTATTTATTAATCTTTTTCACAACTAGTTTTGCACAAGGTTCCAAAAAAGTTCCACAAACTATGCTAGACTTTAACTTTAATAATGCCATGCCTTTGGCTATATTAATGCCACATTAGAAAGTACAACATTCATTTAGTCACAATATAATTAATAATATCATATTATTGGTTCATTTTTTTGTAAAATTACATAGTTATTGTCGAATTTTTTCCTAACAAATGTTCACTCCATATTTGGCAATTTGCTTCTCCTATTAACAAAAATGGAACTATTAAACTTGGACACACAAAGATGGAGAAAGATTAGTTGGGGAAACTTTAAATGAAAAGATTTAATGAATTGTAAAAATGCAATTACTCTCAATGAAAAAAGATATGAAATCTCACTTTCATTTAGAGTGGGGAATTTTAAAGTTGTAAGACCAATGAGCTCATTTGAATGTATTATATGGATAGATTGGACAACTTTACGAATTTTATATAGAGAAAGTACCAAAAATACTATGAAATAGTAGGGAATCTATATATTATTCTCTATATATTGATGGTGTCCTTGATTGCCTCTCTTGTGTGTTTTTGTGAAAAGGAGACTCTATGATATCCCTTACATCTCAAATCCAATAGCCACATTTGCTCTGAACTCCCCTCCCTTAACTCGCCTGGAGACTTCAATATTGTCAAATCCAATAGATGTGGCCATGACAACCTTAATATCGTTGGCATCTACATTGCTAATGAAATCAAAGTAATCCTAGACCTCCCCTTTGGTTCCTGGATACCAGACTAGAGCCCTACAAACATTCTTGGATTTACTATAATCAAAATCCATCAAAACAACCTTAAGGACCTTCATATCTGAAGCGAACAAAGTTCCTTCTATAGATTAATTACTCCAAAAGACTTGGAATGTCAAGATATCCATTTAGGATATAAATATTATATTAAATAAAATGAATAAGAATGAATGAATGAGAATGATTTACAAATGAGAACAAGAGGCTTGCTTATATACCAAGCAAGTGTCTCTTCATGAAGAGTCATGTCTCATTTAGACATGCCTCTTCAACTTAATTAGTACTTAACTAATAATTAATTATGATTACTATCATTTACATTATATTTATATTATTTATATATTTTATTTGTTACATTGCCTTCTTCCTCAAAAAGCTTTGTCCTCAAAGCTTGTTGATGACAAAAGGCTTGATCTCTTTTTCGGCTTCAAACGTCTTTCTGTCTTGGAACAGTCATCTTCGTCGATACAAGCCGATATGATCTTCTTAGTGACAAACAGAATTGTCGCACTGAGAAGGGATCAGACCATCCCAGATTAATCTTCTGTATAGTATTCTGATCACTGGAATTTTGTAACGACTTGTTAGCATAAGACGGAATTGATGTTACATCATTATTCTCTAAAACATTAATTTGTTGTCTACGGTTTGAATGGTCCTGATACACAGCTTGGTTGATTTGTCTATTCTCATGATTCAGATGCCGATATAAAGTTTTTAGATTTCTTCTGGCGAAGATGTTGTTGAATTGATTATGGAACATTCACTTGGGATGTCCATTGTCTGAACTACAACATATACATGTGCCGTTTCTTCAACTGACTTGTCTTCTTGAGTTGTCAAATTCACTGGATCGGTATTCATTCCCTTATTTTCAACTTGAACTGTTGTGACTGGAGATTTTGATACTTCTTCTTGAGTGGCTTGTTCCAACTTATCTTTTAATGCTTTCTTATCTTCCTTAAGTTTCTTAGTTTGATTGAGCAGACTTTGATGATGGTTTCTCAAATGTAAAAGTTCTTTGGTTTTTGATTCATCATCCTTATTTTCAGTGTCTTGAATTTTAAGTTTTTCATTTTTTAGATCTTTGATTTGTTCTAATAAATTTTTATTAAGGTTCTTTAAACATAAATTTTCCTCTTCTTGTTCTCATAAATGATGCTTGAGTTCCTTTTTTGAAACTTTAGTCTTTTTAACTTGTACCAGTAATTGTTCGACGTGGTCCTTGAGATGAGAATTTTTTTTCGTCCTTTTCCATTATTTCTTTCTAATGCATATCCACAAGTCCAGCATATTGTTGCTTAAGTATTGTGATTTCTTGTTTTACATCTCTTTGGAATTGTTTTTGTTCATTTCTTAGAGATTCCATTTTTTTTCACTTCTTTTATCTTCTTTTTTTTCAACAATTTATTTATTTCTATTTTTTTAATGATATATTCTCTCTCCTTTTATTTATTTATTTTTATATATGATATATTCTCTCCTCTTTCTTTTTTTTGTCATATATATAATTTCTCTCTTTTTTTTTACTCTCTTTTTATAAAATTTTTATATAATAATAATTTCTTTTTAATATATATAATTATAAAGTATATATATTATATAATTTTAATTCATATATATTATAAAGTTATAATTATATAAAATTTATATATACTTTTTTGAGACCCGCTTTTCCTTTTATATGTAACTATATAAGGCTTATATAGTATCCTTTTTTATAATTATAATAATATTTTTCTCAGAAAATTTGGATGAGACGTGACTCTTGGTACGGTCACAATCTTTAGATTTGAACGATTAAAATTATTTAGATCGCACTTTTTTTCTCCAATGTTATCAAAATATCTTTTACTTTTAAAATACCATGGGCTATTACCATGGATTGTTTTTAAAACCTTCTGTAAAAAGTAATATTTACCTTTCACGTAAGAGTTTTTGTATCCTTGTTTTTCTTTAACTTTTAAAATACCATGGGATATTACCATGGGTTGTTTTTAAAACCTCTATTAAAATGTTCTCCACGTAAAAAGTAAAACATATTCTTTTTGTTTTTTGTTTTTCTTTTAACTTTTTAAAATACCATGGGCAATTACCATGGGTTGTTTTTAAAACCACGGGCTTATCCACGTAAAATGTTTTAAATATACTTTGTATGATATTTTGTATCCGTTTTGTCTTTTCTTTTACTTTTTTATCCTTCTTTTTTTAATTTATTTACTTTTATATTTTTTTTGTTAATTTTTTTTATGGCCAAAGACCTAGAAAAAAGGAGAAAAGGAGAAACTCCCAAATATTGAGCAAAATGCTTCAATTATACGACAACAAGGTTGACGAATTTCAATAGTCAAAAACTTGGATAGAAAAACGAGCTTTGTGCACCAGTTAAGAAACCTAGAGGACCAAACTGCTTTGATACCAAATGAAGCGAACAAAGTTCCATCTATAGATTAATTACTCCAAAAGACTTGGAATGTCAAGATATCCATTTAGGATATAAATATTATATTAAATAAAATGAATAAGAATGAATGAATGAGAATGATTGCAAATGAGAACAAGATGCTTGCTTATATACCAAGCAAGTGTCTCTTCATGAAGAGTCATGTCTCATTTAGACATGCCTCTTCAACCTAATTAGTACTTAACTAATAATTAATTATGATTATTATCATTTACATTATATTTATATTATTTATATATTTTATTCGTTACAATATCAAGGGTGCTTACCCAAATCAACATGTCCTTTGCTACAACATCTTCCCTCGAGAATAGAAGCGTTGGACTTGGGCAAGTCGGTGAGATATGTAATCATCGTTTGGAAACTCAAGAGTGGCTCCAACCTCCCTTGGCCAATCTCTGCCTGATCAATTTTTTTTCTAGCTCTTTGAAGTTGTTCTCTAAGTTGTATTGACTCGAATGGTCAAAGCGACAATGTGAAACTAGCATGGAAACATATGAAACTAACAATTTCCTTCAAAGAATTAAATAAGATTGTATAAATTATATGGTCATTTAGTTATTTACCTACAAAATTTTACATCACTAATCTTATGTCGGGCATAACCTAATGTTGTAACTACAAATTTCCATCACCTAATGTTGCAACTACAAATTTCCATGGACAAGTAAGCAACCACTAAAGTAGAAGGATGCTCTTCGTAATATAGTTTTCTCTATTTTTTCCAATTAATATTTATCTACTATTTATTCTATTAGAAATAAAAGTTTTTATATTTAGTGATTTAGTTTTTCAACATGATCTTTCCGAATCTTATATTCCTTCGGTATATCTTTGCACTTTTAAGGGCAATTCTTAGTATAATATATATATATATATATATATATATATATATATATATATACAGAGAGAGAGAGAGAGAGAGAGAGAGAGAGTTTTTATTTAAAGAGGAAAGAACTATTTTTTCTCTTTGTTGTGTCGTAAAAATGCAATAAACGAAGTATTCCAAGTATATTTATGAAGTTAAGTTTAAATGGATATTAGATAGTTTGGAATATGATTGGTTAAAATTGTTTGGAGATATAATTTTTTTTTGAGTAATTAAAAATTTATGCTTACATAGAAAGAGTTTTTAAGGGGAGAGTTAATATCTACGCCTGGAGTATGTTCTAAATCTATTTCTGCTTGGCTAGGACCTTGTCTTCCTTGGATGTAATGAAACAAGTTAATGGCCCAAGACCCACAGGCATCTAGTAGGAGAGAAATCCTGCCGAGTAGTAAGATTTCACTACTAGCAGGTCATTCTAAGTCATGTGGTTTTCTTTGAATAACAGTGATGAGTTAGCTTGCATTGATAGATAACAACCAAAGATCATTGTCCTGACCACTAGTTTGAAAACTAAGTTAGAATAGGTTTTGACCTTGCCCTTTCATTGTTTGTCCATATTCAATCAAATTAAGGCACATGGTTCAAAAAATAAACTCATGGGAATTATTGTATTAGAGTGGAGTGTTGAGTATTCCACTTAGTTACCACTCAAGTTATGAGTTATTGTATTATAGTGGAGTGGTGAGTTATTAAGCATCCAATTAAAGTAAAGGACACGTTCGTTTTTGGTATTTTCTGTGTATGTGTATTGATAGTTATAAGGAATGTACACCATTTGCTAACGAAGATGAGTATTAGCTTTTTTGTTATTTATTTTTTTTCCTTTATTTTTTCCCATGTTGTATCATCCCACAACATAACACATATTGGATTATTCTCTTTTTATTGTCATTTTTCTCTACAACCTTTCTTTCAAGTGACTTCCTCTAATTTGAATTAGAATCTATAATTATCACTAAAATGAGAAAGAAAGTAATACCAAAATATAAGTTTTTAAGAAGAAGAACTATTTATATTAGTAGGAGGGCTTATATGCCTACCTTAAGAGGATTAGTAGATTAGTGAGTAGGAAGACATTTATGTATTTTGCATAGGTGGTTCACATGAACCCACTAGCCTTGTCATGCCCCTATCTTGGCAATGGTCTTTCAATCACACATAGGTAGGTTCCACACTACTACCCACTTTATTTTCACTAATACTTATGAGTACGGAATACGCCTAACCATCCAACACTTAATTATTTTATTCAATTCCTCTAAGCATTATCATTACATAGCGGAAATAAAAATTCACATCATCATCATATCATTCATATGTATGCACAACGGAAATACTTTTTTTTAAATGGGAGGGGTAACTCCCAAGTATAGAGTCTATAACAATTCAATAATATTACAAGTACAAGTACAATTCAACCTTTGCTGGAAACTCCAAATTTCCCTGCAGCAAAGCTTCTCAAAAACCTGCAGTTCACCTGCTTCGTGTTGGGTCACCCACCTCACTAGGTCGGGTTGCCCTCGTTCAACAGTGCCCACCACAACACAAGTCATTCAGGGTCGCCCAACTCGTCATATAGGGTTGCCCAATCTATCATGCAGAATTGCCCAACCAACCGTTCAATAGTGCCCGCGGATCGGGTGGTTCAGCAACACCCAGCTTGGTAGCGTCATTCAACAGTACCTGTGGGTCAGGTTGTTCAACAGTGCTTGTGGATCAGGCTGTTCAACGGCACCCAACCCAGTCAGGTCATTCAACATCGCCCACAATTCGGGTCGTTCAGCAGTGCCCAGCCTGGTTGCGTTATTCAATAGTGCCCACGGGTCAGGTCGCCCAACTCGTTCGGGTCGCTCGTTCAGTAGCACCCACCGCAGCTCATGTGCCTAGTTTCTCTTACCCGTATCCTTCCGTAGCTCGCCCTTTCACTTTAGAAATCTTGGTTTGGCCACTTCAACCCTTTGTCCTCCTGCACCTTCACTAGCCTTATTGCCTTCTCCTTTTTCTCGCCCAAGTGCCTTGATTGCTCAGACTTGCTTGAGATGACTTTGATGCTTTTCACCAAGTAGTCTTCCTCTTCTTATACTCGTCATCCAAGTGTTTAAGTGGTTCAGCCTACCTCTAGGCCGACCACTCGTTCCACACAAAACACACATCAACTCGTTGGCCCAACTAGATCGGTCCACTTCCACATGTCGAGTCGCCCAAGCGTCCTCCTCTGCATTTTGGCCCAACCTCCAATCGACTTCACCGTATAAACTCGTCGCGATGCTCCCACACTTAGCTGAACCAGATTTTCTAGTTTTTCAACTCTCCTATGGCTCGTATGCATGCACTCACCCGGGCGCTTTACACATGGGTCACCCCGGCGCGCTCATCCAACTCATCTGCACCATCACACATTCCATTGGGGAGCATTTAATCGAACACACCCACTCATTGCATCTTGTTGGCCACGCTGGCCCGTCGCCTTTAACCGAACCATGTGGTCATCGCATAAAATCGACTCGTCGCGCGTAACTGAGGATGACTCCTCCCGTCACATAACACTGACTTGGGCGCCCGTCGCACACATGTTGCGCCCAACTCGTCTTGGGGTCTTGACATCCTTCACCACTCTAAAAATGTTGTCCTCCTTGACAACACCATCATACATCATTACAAAGTGTTGCTAGCTCCAACATCTAAAAAATGTCAATGTTGCCCATCTCTGCTCCAACCTCGCACTAACCACCAAGGTTCATGACTTCATGAATGGGAAAGTCTCTTCAATCCATGATTTTCAACCACATCTGTCGCAACCTCCACATGTTTCCCATCATGGAAGGCTAGCCCCTTGAATTCGACTACATGCTATTGTTGCAACATATATCGTGTTTGACCTCATCATGTATCATAATTATGTGAATCATTGCATAGAACTCCATCCAACATAATATCTCTGCCATAACCAAGACATCTATCTAAAAAAATGTGGTGCACTGCATACCCTCATGACTCAAACTAGTTGCGTAGCTAATCCAACTGTAGTGCTCAACCCATGAGAATGCTCCTCCTCATGCCACTGTCGGTTGTTTCTTAGTATCTTGTCACAATCTCACCTCGATCAAGAATTCATCCCAATGCCATTTAGACCGAAGGCACAAGTAGGACCAAGCACGGTGCCTGCATTATGGTGCGTGATTTTTCAGATAGGAGGAAAGCATGCTACAGATAACTGCCATCTACTACAAAAGTATATGCAAAATTCCCAGCAGTTGTTCTGTAATTTCTGCAGGTCAGTAGGCCATGATGAGTGCACCTGTAGAAGTTATGAACTAATGATGGATTAGACTCCTACCTACAGAGTTCAGGCCAAAACACGGCCCCTCGATCAAAACGCAGGAATGGCGTGCACTGGATTTTAGGGGAACGGACGAGGCCGAGATGGAATGGTACCAGGAAGAGGTCGCAGACAGCTGATATGTTACAATTGCGGAGGGCCAGAGCACTATGCCCGCAATTGTACAAATCCAATGAGATAATCATGCTTATATTGTATGCAATTTGATCATGAGATGGAGGATTGTCCCATATTGATAGCAAGGTTGTGCGATAAAGAGCACTCTAACCTCCCCTGACTCAAAACCTGCAAATGATGAGGTCTAAGCTGCACGAGGAAGATCCTAATGTCAATATCATGCTCCAGAGTGGTATTACGACAGGGGATGACAAAGGCAAGCAGCCTGAAGAATGCACCCAAGTTCGCAAGGCTCCAACAAAGGAACCGGAATTTGATTTGGAGCACGTGAAGGAGACATTCATGGAAGCTAAGAGGAGCTTCGCGGATGCCTCCACTTCAGGAAGTAAATACAGAGTGGAGTCAGAAATGGACCCATCGATGCTCACTACATTCTTGGAGACATGCATGAAGTTGTTACGCGACAGCAAGGCTATGAAGGGGCTGCAAGAACTCATAACTAGATGTGCTGGGAGCACGCCAGGAGAACCATGCATGGTCTGGAAATGGACCCATCAATGCTCACTACATTCTTAGAGACATGCATGAAGCTGCTGCGTGATAGTAAGGATGTGAAGGGGCTGCAAGAACTCATAACTAGATGTTCTGGGAGCACGCCAGGAGAACTGCGCATAGTTAGGTGAAGTGGAGGAGTTCTTGAACAAATTTGAAAGAAGAAGTGCTAGAACAACAGCGTTTCGATGCTCTGAAATGGGTACTGTCTGCTACACCCGCAAGATGGTGGGGTACACACCAGAAGACTTTTGAGGATTGGAACGACTACAAAAGGATGATGCGCATGTGGTTTGGGAAGCCTCAGATGCGATTGAAGGACAAGTATGACAAATGGGATGATCGACGTGCAAATGTCACAAAATGGACAAAGGTATTTAGGTAAGAGCCACAACTTGAATGGGTGCACTTGTTCTGTCATACCCTGGACATTATACACATGAATTGGTATATAGAGACGGAGCTCCAGCATGGCATGAACGAATGGGATATCCTATGTGAAGGATTCCTATTAACCTTCACGTTTGAGGATCATCAGTGGGATACTGTTGATGATGCGCTTCAAGTAGTAAAAGTAATTATCTTTAAAACACCCCAGGAACCAATGGAAGTGCTTCAGCCTGAATGGCTGACCTAGCTGAGCTGCATGCTGGAGTGCTACAACGTAAACATTGAAGAAGACGACGAAGATCCACGAAATGTTAATATTCTGGAAACTAAAAGCTATCATGAGGTTCAAGGACCATTGATTGAAGACCCTGACATTACCACACCGGTAAAAACGAAGCAAGTGAACATTGGTACGAAGGTGGAACCAAAGTATGCAACGCTCGATGACTACTAGGATGATGCCACGTTGGATAAGGTCGCTGAGTTACAATAGGAGTACCAAGACTTATTCTCGACCAAGATCACGGACCTAAATGGGATAGTTGGTGATTTAGGGCTGATGACCTCGGATCACTTTAAAACCCGACGTGAAGTCGGTTATGCAGAGGCCTTACCATAAAAAGGTCCACGTAGAATTGGACAAAATGCTCGCAGCTGGAATTATTGATCTAGTGGAAGAATCTAACTGGGTAAGCCCTATGGTAGTGCAAGAAAAGAAGCAGAAGGGCGAGATATGAATATGCATGGACCTCAGGAAATTGAATGACCCCTGTGTGCACGACCACTTCCCAACCCCATTCACAAATGAAGTATTGGAAAATGTCAGCAGGAAAGAAGCATATTCTTTCACTAATGGGTTCTCAGGGTACCACCAGATCAAAATCGCGCTAGAAGATAGGAGCAAGACCACCTTCACGACCGAGTGGGGCTGTTTTCAATACACCGTCATGCCATTCGGGTTAAAGAACACGCCAACCATTTTTTCGCGCATAGTTGTTGTCGCATTCAAAAAATATATCCACAAATTCCTAGAGGTCTATTTGGATGATTCGACTGTATTTGGATTGGTTAAGCACCACGTAGTGAGCTTACGCTTGATGTTGGATACTTGTCGATGACAACAAATTGCGCTGAACCTTAAGAAGTGTACATTTCTCGTTCCCTTTGGGAACTTACTACGACATCTGGTCTACAAACAGGGACTAATGGTAGACCCCACGAAGATTGTCGTAATTCCGAATTTGGAAGCACCATGAAGTGTTAAACAGTTGCACGCTACCTTGGGACATACAGGGTACTACAAGAAGTTCATCAAAATTTATGCCCAAATCACTGCGCCAATGGAGAAAATATTGAAAAAGGATGTCATGTTTTGTTGGAATGATGATTGCATGAAGATCCTGGATGTACTAAAAGAGAAATTGACCTCTGATCCAATCTTGGTCTTCCCAAAATGGGATGTGGAGTTCATGTCCATGTTGACGCATCATGCATAGCGCTGGGCGTGGTGCTCACACAAGAAGGTGGAGAGGGCTTGGATCATCCTATCGCGTTTGCAAGTCGCAGGTTGTCCAAAGGAGAAAAGAACTATTCCACAACCAAGCGCGAGGGGTTGGCTATGGTGTACGCGCTCCAAAAGTACTAACACTATTTGCTAGGAGGACATTTCAAGATGTATACAAACCATTCTGCGCTAAAATACTTGGTCAATAAGCCTGTGTTGGGGGGGTTCATATGCAAGTGACTCTTATTGTTCCAAGAATATGACTTTGGGGTCGTGGCAAAACCTGGATGCCTGAACCCAGGACCGGATCACTTGTTGCGTATTGAGACAGGCGAGGAACCTACTAGTTTGGAGGAAGGATTGCCTAACGTGCAACTCTTTGTTGTGCGCATTGCGGATGGGCACTTTGAAGATATAATCCACTTTCTGAACACCAGGACTGTGCCGAAGGAATACTCCATCCAGCAGAAGAAGAAACTAGTGGTGTGCACGACTGATTTTCCTGTCATCACAGGGCACCTATACAAAATGGGAAATGATGAGATATTGTGAAGATACACACATGAATTTGAGCGAAGTCAGATCCTCGCGGAAGCACATGAGGGTGTTGTAGGAGGACACTATGCAGAACGAGCAACCGCACAAAAGATTCTTCGCACAGGGTTGTGGTGGCCAACCGTTCATCAGGATTCAAAAGAACACTATAAGGCCTGTGATATATGTCAAAGGATAGGTAAATTGTTATGAAACCAACTCACAAAAAGATAGAAAAGATAGATAAAAGCCTTAGAATTAAACCTCTTCGAGGGGCAACCTCCTTTACATTGCGCAAATGAACAATTCTTGGATGATACAAATGAAAAGACTTCCCTTATATATATATATAAGTCTAAGGGGTCATAATATAATCAGAGCTGACATAGCAATAATAATGTAAGGGCATAATAATAATAATAGTGGGCTTCTATGGGGCACAATAATAACAATATGGGGACTACATGGGCACAACAATATAATAAGGGGGTTATACTAATAAGAATAAGGGGTTACACTAGTAGTATAGGTACCTAACATGCCCCTCTCCTTCAAAAACTGTTGTCCTCAATGCTTGATTAGTTCTTGATGCTCATGTATAAAATTCTTGTCCTCCCATGTGGAATCTTCAGCTAGTAAGTTCTTCCAATTGATGAGATACTCTGAAATTGATCGATTTCGTAGCTGTCAGGTTCTTGTTTCTATGACTGCTCCAGGCTCCAATATTGTTTTTCCTTCCTCGTCAAGTTCTGACAATATTTTTGAACTGGGATCTTCTGCAAGTTTTGAATGAGTTCCCACTCCTTTGGGCATATGGATATATGTAAGGCTTTATGTTTGGAGGGACACTTCGTGGAATCAAATGAATAGCATGATCATGATCACGAATAGGTGGGAGGCCTTTAGGGGTCTCAAATACCTTGGAATGATTGTCCAAAACATTTTGGAGATCTAGAGAAATACATGATTTCAATGTGGGATCCTCTAGTGAACATAATTGTGCAATTACACCTGTTGTTCTTTATTTAGAAGCTTTGTCATGCTTAGAGTTGATTATCTTTCCAGGTTTTCCTTCGATACCCCTTAATTCAACTTCCTTTCCTTCCCCAAAAAAATTCAAGAAAAGTTCTTGAAAATTAAAAGTTATCGTACCCAAAGATTGTAGCCATTAGACTCCTAGTAAAACATCAGCACCACCCATTGGAATGGAAAACATTGGGCTATTCAATACATATTCTTCCATGGATAGCTTGATATTATGGCACTTTCCAGAGCAATTTATGATTCCTCCACTTGCAACCATTACTTGACACTCCAGTGCTAGATATAGGAAGCAATTCAATTCCTTGTATATCTTACAATTAATAAAATTATGGGTACTGCCTGAATCAATCAACACTCTTACCTTTTTCTTCTTGATATGTCCTTCTATCTTGATAGTTTGAGGAGTGATAATTTCTTCCAATGCATTACAATATATGGTAGGATTAATTTCTTGAGACTCGATGTGATCGTTTAATTCTTGAACATTTTTCTTCTTGATATGTCCTTCTATATTGATAATTTGAGGAGTGATAATTCTGTTTAACGCATTACAAGATATGGTCGGATTCATTTCTTCTTTCTCGATGTGATCTTTCACTTCTTGAACCTTTTTCTTCTTGGTATGTCCTTCTATCTTGAGGGTTTTAGGAGTGGTAATTCTTTCCAGTGCTTTACAAGATATGGTTAGATTCATTTCTTCTTTCTCTAGGGTTAGTTCCTGGTGTATATACTCTTCTTTTGACGTCTCTTGATCCTTTCCTTCCTCCTCTCCACAATCAATGTAAAATAATTTCTTCTCAGCACACTTATGACCTTTAATGTATTTGTTATCACAATTGTAACAAAGCCCTTTTTCTCTTTTTTCTTCCAATTGTTGTGGTGTAACCCTTGTAGGTTGTGGAAGGCTAGGAGAAACAACACTTCCATCATTATAGTTGTGATGGGTAAACTTCCTTGTTGCTATAATTTTGCTTTCCACTTTGTAACAAAGCCCTTTTTCTCTTTTTTCTTCCAATTGTTGTGGTGTTTCTCTAAAGAAGGTGTTGCTTTTTGTATCCCCATAATGTGCTATCATTTCCTCTATGGAAATTGACCACGTAACAAGTTGTTTACGAGAACAGAGCCCTTTATACCATAAAAATTGATCCAGTTCTAAATATGAAGATGAAATACATACCTTTTGTAACAGTGGTACACCATGTAGATCAAAATATTGCTCCATCTATAGTATCCAATTTACTGGATCCTTTCCATCAAACTTCCTCATATCACATTTTTTTTATTTCAAGAGCTCGATCTTGAAATGACTATAACTCTGTAATTTAAAATTCTAAAATTTCTTACTACGGTAGCTCTCAGTGTTGTATTTCTAACCCCACAAGTCTGACCAGCATTCGATTATCCAAGAAATAGTTATGCTAGATCTCCCATGGTGACCTGATTATAGACTAGTTCAGTAGAGAAAACTTGTATGACATGCGACGTCTCATTATTTCGACCTTAGTACTTGAAACTGATATACAGAAAACTACAGGAAGTCCTCTTTCTGAAACTTCTTACGCAATTTCAATCTAATGCTCAGAACAAAAGTTATGACAATTTTCCCAAGCTCACCTATTTAGGATGTAATTCAGGAGTCTGCAAAAACCCTAACTTCCTCAGATCATATATCCGAAAATATAGCGAGACAAGATCTGAAATTCAGATCTAAGATTCAGAACGATTTCTTCTCAAATGGGTTTTTTCTTTAGCTTCTGAAACTTTGTAGCGAAAATGTTATAACGAAAATACCACGATGACCTATTTTAGATGAAATTTTGGAGCTTGCAAAAACCCTAACTTCCTCAGATCATATCTCCGAAAATATAGAGAGACAAGATCTGAAATTCGGACCCAAGGTTCAACGCGATTTCGTCTCAAAAGAGTTTTTTGTTTCGCTTCTGAAACGCCACATAAAAATAGTTATAGTGAAAGTTCCACAATGACCTATTTGGAGCAACGAAACCCTAGAATCCAAAGCTCTGATACCAAATGTTATGAAACTAGCTCACAAAAAGATAGAAAAGATAGATAAATGCCTTATAATTAAGCCTCTTCGAGGGCAACCTCTTTTACATTACACAAATGAACAATTATTGGATGATACAAATGAAGAGACTTCCCTTCTATATATATAAGTCTAAGGGGTGATAATATAATCAGAGCCAACATAACAATAATAATGTAAGGGCACTATAATAACAATAGTAGGCTTCTATGGGGCACAATAATAACAATATGGGGACTACATGGGCACAACAATATAATAAGGGGGTTGTATTAATAACAATAAGGGGTTACACTAGTAGTATAAGGACCTAACATAAACCATCGTGAAGGAACGAAATGCCTTTGAATCTACAAATGATGCTGCGGCCCTCTGAAAAGTGAGAAATCGACTTTGTAGGACTTATCAAACCTCAGGGAAAAACTGATGCATGATACATCATCACCGCGATGGACTACTTGACTTGTTGGGCAGAAGTGTAGTCAGTCAAAGTGTGCACAACCACCATGGATGCGAAGTTTTTGTTTGAACATGTGTTGACTCGATTTGGCTGTCCGAAAATCTTAATGAGTGATCATGGTACACATTTCCTCAACGAAACCATCAATGCACTAACAGAAGAGTTCCAGGTGTATCACCAGGAAAGCACATCGTACCACCCACAAGCCAATGAGATAGTAGAAGCATTCAACAAAATACTGGAGACTGTGCTAACCAAAGTATGCAACACACAATAAAGCAATTGGGACCTGTGCGTACCTCCAGTACTATGGGCTTATAGGACAACGTGCAAAAAACTGACGGGACAACCACCTTTTCAGTTAGTTTATGGAGTAGAAGCTGTCATGCCAATGGAATATACTGTACCTAGTATGTGCATAGCCGCACTCATAGATATGACGAATCGTGAAGCCTTGGAAGAAAGGCTCGCGCATTTGGAAGAACTTGAGAAGAAACGATTCCTGTTGGTTTTCATCAATAGGTGTAAAAACAGTGTGAGAAGGCCTGGCACGATCGCCATATTAAGTTGCGCACCTTCAAAGTAAATGATTTGGTGTTGCTGTATGACGTAAGTTTGATAAGTTCCCAGGAAAATTTAGAATGCATTGGCTGGGACCGTACATTGTTAAGGAGGTCATGGATGGAGGTGCGATACAGTTAGTCAAACTAAATGGAGAACCTTTCCTTGGCAAAGTGAATCACAGCCGCTTAAAGCCCTACACGGGTGGCCTAGCTATCTAACTAACCGGAAGAAGCACAGTCTTCGTGCCCCAAGGATTTGGACAAAGGTGTGGGAATATAAACAAATACAGGGGATACCGACACAAATGCAGAGAAGCACTCCCGATACACAGGTATTGAAACAATGTATGCAGCAGATCCAACAAGTAGCAGCTCAGTGTGCTGCTGACCTTGCCATAGTTCGAGAACAATTGGAGGGACTCCACGCAAAGATCTCCGCATTGACAGAGTGACTCGAGGGCGAGTCATGATGTTTATGTTGGGGGCCTATTGGGCATGGAATACCCCCAAGGCATGTTTTGGGGCTTAAAGCCCAAGTTTTGACCAAATTTTGTTGTAAAGCTCTGCGAATTGCGGGTGGTGGGCACAAAAGTATGATAGATTCAAAGGGTTTTCTGCCCTGGTTTTGTAATGTAATGTCGGCTAGATAGACCTACCCATGGTCCACAGACTATGGGATTGTATAAATAGAGTGAGGCTCTAAGTGTAAAAGAGAAGAAAAAAAGGAATAGAAGAGGAGCATGAGAAGGCTAAGTGATTGATTCAAGTGTAACGTGTGTCTGTGGGTCGTAGAATAGGAGAAGACTCTGCCACTGAGTGCGCAGAGGCCTAGTAGTCTGCAGCTGAGTGCGCGGACCCTTGCAGCTGAGTGCGCAGGGTGAGTTGAGTCTGTAACCATGGAAAGAATCAATAAAGAGAGGTTTTGCTATAATTTTGTGTATCTTTTCTGGTGTATTTCATGAATGAATGTAATTTACAAGTATACTGTTTATTTACTGCGCGAACCTATATGAAGGTTTTATGTTGTTAAGTATAACTTAAAGAACTCAAGTAGGCAAAGCTAATAACTAATATTTGAATATAAGAAAGATCTTGGGTAATAGCGTAGAGCGTGATGCACAACCCCTAAGTAGGGCTGCGCGAAGGCAGTATATCAGGTCGCAAGTAGCGGGAAAGTGCAAGAATCAATCTGTGCACAGGGACAAACTGCGACCAGTCGAACTCATCAGAGATCTCCAGGGTTCGGAAACCTAGTTCTAGCACCCTCCCATACTACTCCGAGTGAGACCTCGGTCCATGCTCCGTGGAGTATTGCTGAAAAGGCCAGTAGTACTGGGATTTGTTTGGCTAATTAGCCAACAATGTCCTCCTATACTAGGGCCTTGATGTGCATGGATTAACAACACATGCTACATGTACCAATTATGTATATCAAAGAAAGATACCAGATAATCATAAATTAAATTTATTATTTTGGCTTCAAATCTTTAAAGGAATATGTGAAATCTCAATCTAAGAGCAATTCAAGAGGTATTTGATTTTCTAGCTTAAAAATATCTCCTTGAACTGCAAATGAGTCTTGCAGGGGTAAATACTTGGGATTTGTATACCCGCTAGCCAAGGACATCAAGCGAGAGCCACACTCCATTGAGAGTTCCCTTAAAATGCACAAAAGAAAATAAAGTTTAGGTGTCAATTAATAGAGTTACGTTTTTTAAGGAACAATTATAAGTAGATCTTCATTGTTGGAAACAAATGGAAAAAACATACATTGGATGTGCAATTGCAACAATTATATCCCTATAACACTAGAAAAAAACGAGGATCTAATGGATTTATGCTACTTGTAATCTTTGAAATGGGGCTTATTTGGTATGATTTTAAATTTCCAGTGAAATTTATACTCATGGGGGCTTCACTGGGGGAGCAATACCATACCAAAAGGGTTCATATTGGGGATATATATTGAGGAAAAAATGACATAATTTATTGAACATATAATGGGGGTAAAGGGTTTTTATATTGACATATATAAAAAATGGAACTTAAAGTTAATGAAAAATATAAAGGGGCAAAAAAAATGTTACTAAAAAAATGGATACATGTAATATCTAATGAAAGTAGGGGGTTTTTAAATTGGGAAGGTGTGTTAGGTTCATATTGGTAGGGGGTTAAATAATGTAACTTTTAGAGGTATTTTCCAATAGGTAGTCAAGTTAGGGGCATTGTTTAGTATGTCATGAACACATGTGATATGTTAAATTTTCATTGAGTGAAGCCCCCATGTTTATACTGAAAAGGTGACCATACCCTTTTCATACCTCAATAATGTAGAAGAAAAAAACCATTTGTAGCCATCATTTCACATGATTCTTTGACTCCGGAATCAAAATCAGAGAGTGCATATGATTGTCGAATCTTACTAATAAATTGTTGATCATCTCTCATGCCATCAACAAGGTTTTCGAATTGGTGGTCTCTAATGCAGAATCTAACCCAAGGGAGGTCCCTTTTAATGGTGATTTCATACTCGTCAAGTTGGGATTTATCACGGCAATGATAAGGGCCCAGACAAACCACCTGCGACACAAAATCTCTGAATTTTTGGGCATAGGGACACTGGTATCCAATGGATGCAACTCATAGAAATATCAATCTTGTGGTCGTAAATGATGCAACAAGACTTCCTTGGCCATGATAAAACCAAAATGGATATGATCTCAAATGCAAAGATCTAATGAGGGACTCTTCAGTAGTGTTAAATATTATAACTGTTTTATTAATTAACAATTGTTTTTTTAATCTTTTCATGTTTATGTTGAATAATTATTAATTAATTGTTTAATCTGATGACAGACCATTGTTCAATAGTCTCACAATGAATCTGACGATAAACAATGGTGCAAAATAACATCTAGTGGAGTCGTTTTAGGGGGAAATGCCTTACAACACATAGTCTAATTAATAAAAAAAATTGATTTTGGGTTGAAATTTGAGAATATAATATGTAACAATAATATATTTTATTATTATTTAATATACACTTTTAAATATATAAATAGATTTAACTCCTTTAAAAAATCTTAAAAGATCTTTACCAATTAAATAACCATTTCATTTTGATAAATTCTTTCGGGTTAATCACATCACGACTTTTTGGTCGATGTTTCAAACCATCTAATGTGGTTCATCATCAAGACAATGGTGAAAAAATCAGTCAATCAGAATGTTTAAATAGCAAGGATGCATCTATTCCAGAGTTAGCCATTAGGAAATAGCTGTTATGAATTAGCTGTTAAAAAATTAGTTGAATAAATTTATTATTATTTTGTTATGTTTTATTTTAATTTATTAATATTTCTAATTAAAATAATATTGAATTCAAAATTAGTTAGATTAATTTAATAATATAATAAAAATTGAATATTTGTAAATATATAATCAAAAATAAGTTTAATATGGTTATTATTAAAAATGAATAATATTCAACAATTATATTTAAATATTATTATATTAAAAGACTGGATAATATTTTAATAGGGAGGTCAAAGAGGATATAAATTGCAATAATTATATATATATATATATATATATATATATGAAAAGAGGGTGAGGATCCAACCTCTACTTAACTTCCAACCATCGTCCCTGTTAAGATTAATGCTACATTTTTCAATTTCAATGGCTTCTCAAAGCTTTCTATGATGGAAGTGATCAATCTTGGCGATGACCTAGGAATCCTCGATGTAGACATGGTGATTGGATTTCACTGCATGTTCAGCTAAAACTAATGAACGAGAGCGGTTGTGCTTAATATCTGCTACATGTTCTTGGATTCTTTGGTTAATAGAGCGGCCAGTTTCCCCAATGTAGGGAATCCCACAGGAACATGGGATGGAGTAGATCCCTTTCATGTCTTTAGGGTTTATAAGGTCTTTGTTGGATTTAAGTGAATTTCTAATGGTATTAAGGGGTTTGAAGGTAGCAGAAACTTTGTTCTTTTTTGGGATACGAGAAATCGTATCGGTGGTCCCTTGAATAAAAGGAAGTTGAAAACTAGAGATTGTATCGTTACGAGAAGGTTTAATGCTTGATTCTTTACAAGCCCTTAGAAAAGCTTTGAGGCCTTGCTGCATGCTATAACCGTTATTTTCAAAAACTTTCAATAGATGAGATTTTTCCTCTTCTAAGTGATTCTCATCAGAAATTCTTAGAGCACGGATCGCAAGGGTGTTGAGAACTCCAAGTTTTTGTGCTGGAAAATGATGAGAACTAGCATGAAGATACTATTATGTGTGCATTTTCTTTCAAAAAACCCGGTGAGAGATAGTACAATCATCCATTCTAGAAAGGAGTATATCAAGAAAAGGGAGACATCCATCTACGTCAATTTCCAAGGTGAATTTGATGGAGTCAAATTGAGAATTAAGATGGTTGAGAAACATATTTAATTTTTCACGACCATGGGGCCACACTATATTAGTATCGTCAACAAACCTCTTCCATCACTTGGGGCGGAGTAGAGCAAAGGCTAAAGCTTTGCTCTCAAAATCTTCCGTGAACAAGTTGGCAACTATAGGGGAAATAGGAGAGCCCATTGCAACCCCATAAGTCTGTTCATAGAACTCACCCTGGAAGCTAAAAAATGTAGCCCTGGAAGCTAAAAAATGTAGAGGTAAGGCATAGACCAACCAATTTGGTTGTGTTCTCATTAATAACACGATTAATGACATTGATGGCTTCTTGAATAGGGATATTAGTATAAAGGGAAACAACATCAAAGCTTACTAACAGATCCCAGGCTCTAGCCTTATATCTTTCAACTCTTTAACAAAGGAAGAAGAGTCTTTAACAAAGGAATCGGTGTGACCAACAAGAGGTTTGAGTTTTTGAGCTAGGAATTTAGCAAGAAGATAAGTGGGCCCACCTATTATGTTATTAATTAGATATTTACAAATATTCAATTTTTATTATATTATTAAATTAATCTAACTAATTTTGAATTCAATATTATTTTAATTAAAAATATTAATAAATTAAAATAAAACATAACAAAATAATAATAAATTTATTCAACTAATATTTTAACAACTAATTCATAACAACGATTAAACATTTTGATTGACTAATTTTTTCACCATTGTGCTTATAATGAACTACATTAGATAATTTGAAACTCGACTAAAAAATCATGATGTGATTAATCCAAAAATTTTTATCAATATCCATTTCATCTTAAAAATTTTAATTCACTCAATCTTACTAAATTAAACCACCATTTCATATGTCAAATAGCTAAAGCAATTTTAATAATATTTGCCAAAGAAAAATTGACCGAAAGAATTGTCCCAAACAAAATCCAAAATGCACATAGAATATTCGTCCGCATATGCTCATCGTAACTCTTTCTTTCACTCTCGGAACTACTTTTGAAAAAAAGATAGACCTGCTTGATGCCATGCCCAATTGACTCAATTTATATGCGGAAAAATAAACAATTAGGCAAAGGGCCTGTGGATGCAAATTAAATAGAAGGCTTGGAGCCAAAAGCGCTTCGGCTTTCAGGTTTCCAAATTCCAGCCCGGGCATCAATTTCTGCTGGAGCTTTTGGGGTTGAGATTGAACCACCTCCATCTTTAAATTCAGAAAATGGGTTTCGAAAAGCACGATTTGGATTTCGCTATGGTCCCTGCAGGCCTTCTTTTGTTGAGCAGCTACCATGCATGGCTTCTATACAGAATAAAACGCCATCCCACCACCACCGTGATCGGACTCAATGCCCTCAACAGAGAAATCTGGGTCGATACAATGATGCGGTAAGTCAATTCCCTCATATTGTTTCGGATTGCTGAACTATATGGTTGGTTCTTGATTTTCGTCTTTTTTCCCAGGATGGAATCAAGAACGGTGTGCTGGCAGTTCAAACCCTGCGGAACAACATAATGGCCTCCACTCATCTTGCATCCACGGCCATCACTCTCAGTTCCCTCATCTGCATACTGGTCGGCAGCTCTGGATCGGGGGGCGCGACGGCTGCTTTTATTGACGGAGATGACAGCAGAATGGGGTCTTCTGTCAAGTATTTCGCCGTTCTTGTTTGTTTTCTTATAGCATTTCTGTTCAATGTTCAATCCATTAGGTACTATAGCCATGTCAGCTTTCTCATAAATGTGCCCGCTGGCAAACCTGGGGAAGGGCACTCGCAGTGGTATGTGAGCCAAGCGTTGAATAGAGCGAGCTATTTTTTGTCTTGGGGGCTCAGGGCTTTCTACTTCTCCTTCCCTCTTTTTCTCTGGACGTTCGGCCCCATTCCCATGTTTCTGTGTTGTTGTATCATGATTTTCACCTTCTACTTCTTGGACATTGCAACAACTTCATATACATATACATCTCTGTTTCTTTCTCTTCCAAGAACTGTGGAATAGGGGTGTTCTCCAATGAATCAGGGGAATGGTAAGGTGTAATTCATATGGCTTTGTTAATTGTTTAATAAAATATATCATACTAAATGTATAAATTGCCAGCCTTGATTATCTGTTTGAAGTTGAGGGATTGTTTAGGGTTTCAGTTTAGTGTGGCTTTGTATCACCCAAAAGAGACACATGCAAACTCACAAAATATTCAACTCAAAAAGGAGAGGGAATGTTATGCAAATTCCAACAATACAGTGAAAAGAAATACAGCCAGGTGCAAATCGAAGGCATATTCAGGAGAATAATGGCAGGTTAAGAAGAAGAAACCAGGACAAATTCAAGGAATATTTAATAAAATATATGTCCTTTATGCTGGGCACTGATGCTAGTTGTCCTTAATGTCAACAGATACCATTGGCAGCATATCTGACAAAACACAAAAGAAAACTGGGTTGGAAGTTCATCTAACAAAAGAGAGTTTATTCTCGAAATTTTGGCTTTTTTGGACACACACATTGTTATAACTTGATTGGAATTCATCTGATAAAAGAGATTTTATTCCTGAAGATTTGGCTCTTTCGGGTACATAAATATTTATAAATTGCAAGATGATTCGATTGGAGTGTACTGCAGACAATTTTTTTTTTTTGGGTCGTTTTTGCTACTTTTTCAAACGCACCAGATGAAGTCCAGGCTTATTCAACAAACTAAGCTTCAAATGATGAAGATTTACTATTCAAAGCTAACAAAGACATTTTAGACATGAGGAAGTCAATTGTATCATGGCTATGCATCGTACAGGCCGTTTATCCATAAAAAAAGTACAATAGAAACTTGAAGCACGAGGATTTGCAGCTGATGGCATCATCTGTACTGTTGGCCGCCATTTCTGTTATACCCTACGATCACAAGCATGGAGCTCACCATTTTGACTTAGAAAATGAGCAGGGGAGTTTAAGAATGGCCAGCCGTTTGGATCCTAAAACGGTCACCAAAGAAACGGTCGGATACCTTAAAAAAGGGGTTCAAAGATTGGTGTTGTAGCTACAACAGTTACGTCAGAGAACTTATGCTTCTTATTGACAGTTCTTCCATTTTCCCTACTGATATATAATCTTCTTGTTTTTTTTTTCTGAATGGGTAAGTACTAAGAAAAACCAGTTAAGAATTTATTAATCAAATAAATGTCGTCAGAGAACTTATGCTTCTTTACATGTACATTTCTTTTTGTCCAGATCTGAATGGGTAAGTACTAAGAAAAACCAGTTAAGAATTTATTAATCAAATTAATGTCGTCAGAGAACTTATGCTTCTTTACATGTACATTTCTTTTTGTCCGTCTGTCTGGACATGTTGCACGATTTCTGTTAATAAGAGACTTGAAAAGTACTTTTTTTTTGTGAGTAATCGGTCTCTTATTGCTCGTCAGGTTTCCAAAGGTCTCATGACACGTCTTGCAATCTGCCAAAGATATGTATCACTCACTTTGCATCTATTACTACGGAGGAATAGGAATAGGAATAAATAACGGCAAAGGAATAATAATATTATTAGGACTATATCATAAATTAATTATCTCATCATATCAATATATAAATAAATAATTTATGAGATATAATATGTTAGGGTAATAAATAATTTATGAGATATAATATGTTAGGGTC
This sequence comes from Pinus tabuliformis, assembly GCA_031772625.1. Lineage (NCBI taxonomy): Eukaryota > Viridiplantae > Streptophyta > Pinopsida > Pinales > Pinaceae > Pinus > Pinus tabuliformis. Next base: position 696,981,852 of record CM062815.1, read on the forward strand.
GGATTAATTCAAGTTAAATTAGGTTAAAGTTACATAACAGCGATTTTTTTTTTTTAAAATTTAAATATAGTTAAATTAAAGCAAAAAAATAAAGAAAAGTATAATGTGGCAAAGTATTTGAGTATTGTGTATAAAATTGGTATTTTCTACCAGGAAAATAGTCTACAATTGAATTTATTGAAGTTATTGAGTGTTTTGTACATTGAATGTTTTTATTAGTAAGTGACTTTTGTTGTTGCCAATTGTTTAATAATATTTAGGTATAAAAAGCTAAGAGCATTGCCCAATTCATCAAAAAGGTTGTTCGTTAAGGTGGTTGATTTGTCTAATAAAAATTGAATGTAAAAAACTACAAACATAGCCCAATCCATAAAAAAAATTCTCTTCGGAATCTAGTAACTAGCAATTGCCCAAAAGTTGCAAAGAGAGGCTGATAGGTTTGTTAATTTGGAAAAGTTGTATGAAAAAGGCATTTGTAGACATGTATGCTATATGTTTTGTATTGTCCAAAGCAGGGAGATCAACTTTTGAAGATGAAAAGTCATGCATTAGATCCCAGTTTTAATTAAAGCTAACTATTACCAACATCCCAACTGAAAACTATAAAAATTATATTTATGTTTGTTTTAGATCAACTTTTGAAGATGAAAAGTCATGCATTAGATCCCAGCTTTAATTAAAGCTAACTATTACCAACATCCCAACTGAAAACTATAAAAATTATATTTATATTTGTTTTAAACACAGTGACATTGCATTCATGGATATTTGAGAAGATATTAAGAAGAAAAATATTGAATCAAATAAATTCATCGTGTGTAATACCATGATATTAAATGTGGTTGAATCAAGAACGCTATTAACATCACTATTGCAACTTATAACGTTGACTGTTGTTGGATGAGGGGATAAAACCAAAATTTGAGACTAAAAATTTCAAGAAAGAATGATGCACATTGACAATGTAAACCCGTTACACATTTTGAGCAATAGATGTTCAATATTCACTACATTATACATTAGATGAATATTGTTAGGCCAACTTGTTCCAGGTTTTCAATACATAACCTTGCAAAACATTTGTTTCTGAATTCTACAGAAGTATAGGATCATTAAAAATGTTAGCAAGGTAATGGTAAACACGTGTTTTTTTTAATTTGCAAGATGTCCGGGAAAAGAAAATCAAGTTTATGAGAAATTTTTTGGCATAAATCACATGATATTTCATTTGTCGACACGTTTCAAACCAACAAGTGTGGTTCGTCAGGACAAGTTGAAGAATGAGATCTAGTTTAGCATATTAAATAGTTAGAGCAGAACATCCAACGGCTATATTTCTTGACCAGGTAATGACTATATTGTCTAACGGCTAAATTTGACGAGGAAATGGTTAGATGGACTGGATTAGAGGCAAAATCTATGTTTAAATAAATAAGTTAATTCAGTTTGTTATATTGTAATTAGAATAAAAATAAAGGGACCATTTTATAAACTTATAGTTATAAATATATATTAAAATAAATAAATTATAAAATAAATTAATATAAATAATAGTTAATTATAAAAGTTATTACATATATAAATATTAGAGTAATTAATAGTTAGTTATAAAAGTTGTTAAATATATAAATATTAGAGTAATATATTTAGTTATATTCTTATTAAAATACGAGTTAAAGGGACTATTTTATAAATTTATATTTATTAATAATAATAATAATAATAATAATAGTTATTTATAAAAGTTATTAAATATGTAAGTATTAGAGTAACTTAAGGGTTGGAAAAAATATTTTAATATTTAAAATTAATTAATAGTTTATTTAAGGGTTAAAAATAGCATATTATCATAATTTCAAGATTATTTTTATTGTTAATTAAAATTATTAGAATAAACCTAATAGCATAAATTGAGTGCTACTAAAATACCTCAAATTATAACAACCACACCTTAAAGAACAAAGGCCACAGGATACGAGAGACAAGGGGAATTTACTTAAAAGACAACAAGATCAAGCTAAACCTAGGGAGGGGAAGAATGGAAGAAATGGAAGAGAGGGCTGGGACCCAGCAACTACCGATCTTCCAGCCATCCTCTCTATTAAGATTGAATGGCCTTTTTTCAATCTCAAGGGCTTCTCTAAATTTCCGGTGATGGAAATGTGAAACTTTAGCAATAACACTAGCCTCCTCAATACAAACAAGATGATTGGTTTTCTCCACATGCTCTGCCAAAGCAGAAGACTTGGTTCTCCTATGCTTAAGCTTGGCTGCGTGCTCACTAATCCTTTGATTAATGGAGTGACCTGTCTCACCAGTATAGGGGGTCCCAGAGGAACAAGGAATAATATATACCCCTTTCATGTCCTTAGGGTTGATAGGATCCTTTACAGATCTGGCGGACTTACGAATGGTGTTAAGGGGTCTAAAGGACGATGGGACATTATGTTTCCTAAGAATCCTCACAATTTGATCAGTGGTCCCTTGAACAAATGGAAGATGGACACCTAGAATCCGTTCCTTCGGTTCTCTTTTAGTTAAAGAATTCTTGGCCACTTTGAGGAAAGCCTTCTGTCCCAAGTATCTACTATAACCGTTCTCAACAAAGACATTAAGGAGATGGGATTTCTCCTCCTCGAAACTCTTTTCATTAGAGATCCTTAAGGCACGAGTAGCAAGGGTGTTGAGAACCCCCAATTTTTGAGCCGGGAAATGGTGGGAACTAGCATGAAGATATTGCTCCGTATGAGTTTTCTTACGAAACACTTGGTGAGAGAGGGAACCATCACTATTCTTAGAAATAAGAATATCAAGGAAAGGGAGGAAACCGTCGACTTCTTGTTCCTTGGTGAACTTAATTGTCGAGGATTGATTATTGAGATGATCGAAGAAGAGATCTAACTCCTTTTAGCTGTGAAACCATATGACATTAGTGTCATCTACATATCTCTTCCAAAGCATAAGCAGGAGGCGGGTTGAGTTAAGAGCCTTGGATTCAAAATCTTCCATAAAAAGATTTGCAACAACAGGGGATAAGGGAGAGCCCATGGCAACTCCACAGGTTTGCTCAAAGAACTCACCTTCAAAACTAAAAAAGGTTGAAGTGAGGCAGATCTCCATTAATCGAGCGGTATCAGGATTCGTTAAACGGTTGATCACTTCCATGGCCTCATTTATAGGGATGCAAGTGTACAGGGAACAACATAAAAACTGACAAGAATGTCTCCAGAGTCCAGCTTAAAGTCCTTGAGTTCCTCAATAAAGGAAGCAGAGTCTTTAACGAAGGACTTTGTACAACCAACTAAGGGTTTAAGCTTTAAGGCAAGAAACTTAGCAAGAAGATAGGTAGGACCTCCAATGGTGTTGACTATGGGCCTAAGGGGAGCTCCTTCCTTATGAATTTTATAGAGACCATAGATTCTAGGCGTGATAGGATTGCTCTCAATGAGTTTATGGTGCAGGGGACTCACTGAGTTACTAGATCTAATGGCAAGGGCCACATTCCTGGAAATCTTCTTTAGCGGGTTTTTGGGAAGCTTCTTATAGCTTCCACTATTATGAAGATGATCCAACATCTTATTGCGGTAGTCTTCCTTGTTAAGAATGACAGAAGCCCCCCCCTTTGTCAGCTTTTAGAACAACAATATCATTGTTCTGATTTAAGGATCTTAGGGCTTCAAATTCATCCCTGCTAAGGTTGCTTTTAGGAGGCTTAGCTTTCCTTAAGACCACAGCACAATCCTACCTAATAGTGTTTTTAATACTATCAGGTAAACCACGAATCCCAAATTCTATGTCACAAATAATGTCATCCACAGGGATCTTCTTAGGGGCCAAGGCAAAGTTTAAACCTTTGCCTAAAACCTTAAAAACAGAAGGGGGAAAGGAGAAACTAGATAAATTGATAACCTTATTATTAATATGAGATGGAGGGGGAGGATTAATATCATTTATACTATGACTCTTCTTAGAATTATTGTTTATATGCGAGTCTAACTTATTATTATTATTAATTATCTTACTATTCATAGAACTATAATTATTTACTTCCTTTTTCTTCTTCTTCTTCTTATTATTATTATTATTAACCATATTATAATTATAACTCTTATTATTATTATTATTCTTAATATTACTGTTATTATTATTACTAATACCTTTCTTATTATTATTAAGATCATTATTATTGTTATTATTATTATTGATATTATAATAATTAATAATAATAATAATATTATTATTATTATTAATATTACTATTTATAATAGTATCATTATTCTCATTATTAGCAAAGAAATTACTATTAATATTATTTTTATTATAATTATTATTATTAATAATATTAATAACCACATCATCATCATTATTATTATTATTACAAACCGACATAGAATTATTAAGAGAACAACGCAGGGGGAGGATAGAGTCCTTACCGACGGAGCAGATCAGACCAGCCTTACCTGGGACCAGAGCCAAGCCATAGTTTAGAATTGGATTGATAGAGAACTGGTGACATTTAGGAATTGAAACACTATCCGGATGAGAAACACAGAGGGAAGAATCAGATGCTGGACATCCAGTCGTGGATGCTGGTAAATCACTTCCGTGCTTAAAGAAAGACTTGCAAACCACGTTGTCTTCCAAACCTTCAATCGGAACTTACACAACTAGATAAATTCCATCTTCATGTAGAGGTAAAAAGCCACCATTCTCCATAGGTTTGAACGCAACCAGGTCAAATTATAGGTTCGATGCACCCTCTATAAATGTGTTAGAAAACCTACACAAATGAATCTAGCTAGTAAAGGTTGAACACACAACTTTGTAGAGCAAAAACACTAAAAGAAAATCGAAAGAAGAAAAGAATGATACATTCGAAAATATGTTACAATGCTCATGATATAGCATCACTGGGTGAAGATCCCAAGGTAATGCACTATAGTGGTGATCAATGAGAAGACTCAACACCTACAACAAGTTCCGGAGATAACTAGTCAGTTGCGGAGTTATAGAAGGAGAAAATCAAGGAGTAAATCACACAAAAGCAATCTTGCATGCAATCCCATGCTCTAACTAAGAGTCCGCATATAGGTGTGTAGTAGTTCCAACACCCCCCCCCACCCCCCGAACACCACTATGGGGAAAAATAGAAAATGGGCCCTGGAAACTAAGACCAAAGGTCACCCAAAATACAATGCAACTTGTACTAAAATTGAGGAAAGAGGGAAAACCTTGTGGGAAACCCCCCCCTCAAAATACAATGTAATAAAAAGAAAAGAGGAAGAAAAATACAGTTGCTAAGCAATCGTGTCCTTCACTCCAAGACGATCGCGCAAAGAGCAAAACTTCTGCTCAGTGAATGTCTTGGTGAAGATGTCTGCAGTCTGTTCTGCTGAAGGACAGAACTGCAAATCAATGACCCGATCATGTACTAAGTCTCTGATGTAGTGCATATGGATCTCTATGTGCTTCGTCCGCTGCCACTGTACTGGATCCCTGCAAAATTTGAGAGTGCTCTGGTTGTCACACCAGATGACAATGGGTTGGTGGAATTGGACGCCCAACTCAGTGAGGAAGTGCTGTAGCCACAGAGCCTGAATGGTGATGTTGACTACTCGGTACTCAGCCTCAGCTGAAGAGAGAGCAATAACAGCCTGCTTCTTGCTCGACCAACAGATAGGGCCAGATCCTAGACTGAGTGAATATCCGGAGGTGGACTTGCGATCAATGCTGTCTCCCGCCCAATCAGAATCTGTGAAGCCAAGGAGATTCAATGCAGTGCCTGCTGCATAGTGAATCCTGAAGGTGATGGTGCCCTGCACATATCGGAGGATGTGCTTGGCAGCATTCCAGTGTAGCTCATGCGGCTCCTGCATGTATCTGGAAACTGCCCCTACTGCATATGAGAGATCTGGTCTGGAGTGGGTGAGGTACAATAAGCTCCCCACTAGATGTCGGTAGAGAGTGATGTCAACTAATGGAGTGTCACCTCCATCCTCAAGGCGGACCCCAGATAGAAAAGGAGTCGGTGCTGGCTTGCAGTCAGTCATGCGAAATCTCTCGAGGAGATCCCATGCATACTTAGCCTGAGAGAGTTTGATGCCTGTGGCATTCTGGCTGATCTCAAGACCAAGAAAGAAGTGTAATGGACCCATGTCTGTCATCAAGAACCTATCATGCAAGGCCCTCTTGACTGTAGCAATGGCTGAAGCCGAGCTGCCAGTGATTAGGAGATCATCTACATACAAAACTAAGATAAGAAGAGAATCATGTGTCCTAAGCATGTAAACATTCGGATCAGACTTACATCTTTCAAAGTTTTGTGATAAGAGAAAAGAATCCATCTTTGCGTACCAAGCTCTCGGGGCCTGCTTAAGGCCGTAGAGAGATTTCTTCAGTCTGCAGACCAAAGATGAATCCTGAATGAAACCATGTGGCTGCTCCATGTAGATCTCCTCAGATAGATCTCCGTGAAGAAAGGCATTCTTCACATCCATCTGATGTACTTCCCACCGCTGGGCAGCCACAATGGCAAGTGTAAGCCGTATGGGATCCATCTTTGCTACTGGAGCAAAGGTCTCATCATAATCAATGCCATGCACTTGTTGGAAGCCTTTGGCTACTAGCCTTGCTTTCCGTCTGGTGATTTGCCCATCTGCAGCACTCTTGGTCCTGTAGACCCATTTGCATCGGACAAGTTTCCTTCCTGAAGGAAGGGGGACCAGATCCCAAGTCTGGTTCTCGAGGAGGGAGTTATACTCCTCCTCCACGGCGGACTCCCAAGATGGATGCCCAGCAGCCTCAGCATAAGACTGTGGATCAGAAGACTGAACCAAATGAAAATGCCAGGAGGGCGATGGTTCAGTGGCAGTGAGGACAAGAGGAGGCTCAATAAACTCTGAGCTAGTCCTCTGCAGATCAGAATTACCCCCCACAAGACCATTTCTAGCAGCTGGTTGGTCTTGTGCATATATCTCACGTAAGCTCCTTGTTCTCTGATTTATGACAGGGGAATATGATTCACTGCTGGAAGCCCGATCTGGGCTTGGATGTGGATCATCATTTGCATGCACTAGATTTGTATCTGAAGACTATGTCTTTGCATCTGCATGCTCTTCCTTAGCATTTGCATCTGAGTGCACTGAGTCATCATCTCGGACATGAGGTAGATAAAAAGTGTCTGCATGCGACGCTTGAGGTGTATGCAAGAGACTTTCCTCAAATTTGACACTTCGCTCAATGATGAGCTTGTCCGTAGAGGGAATCAGGAGTCGATATCCCTTCACACCATCAGGGTATCCAACAAAGATGCACTCAATGCTCTGTGGATCAAGAGCTTTCCTCTTTTTAGAGGGGATCCGAGCCCATGCTCGAGAGCCGAAAACACGGAGGTGAGTGACCTCTGGTTTAGTGCCGCTCCAAGCCTCAAAGGGGGTCTGATCCTTGACAGACCTATGAGGAGATCTGTTCTAGATGTAGTTAGCACAATTAAGTGCTTCGGCCCAGAGCTTATGAGGCAGTGACTTGGCATGCAACATGCAGGAAGCCATCTCTTTGAGAGATCGGTTCTTTCTCTCAGCAACTCCGTTCTGCTGCAGACTGTATGGAACAGTGTACTACAACTGTATGTCAGACTGAAGGCAAAGGTTACAAAGTGCTGTGTTAACATATTCCCCCCCATTGTCTATACGGAGGGCTTTGATCTTTCTCTTTGACTGTGTCTCAACTAGTGCTTTGAAATCTTCAAAGTGCTCAAAAACTTCAGATTTGTTCCTGAGAAGATACACCCAAGTATACCGTGAGAAATCACCAATAAATGTAAGCACATACCTTGCTTTGTTGATGGAAGGATAAGGAAAAGGCCCCATGAGATCACTATGGATCAGATCTAGAGGAGAGGATGCTTTGTGAGTCTTTCCGGTGTCAAACTTTTCTCTGGGATGTTTGCCAAGAACACACCCTTCACAAACTCCTTTGGAGACACTGATATTTGGCAAGCCTTCCACCATCTCATTCTTGCTTAGCTGCTGCATATACCTGTAATTTAAGTGACCAAACCTCTTGTGCCAAAGCCTACTACTATCATCAGCATGTGTAAGCAATAAGGAGGATTCAGATTCAATAAATTCAGAAAATGTATACAGTCTGGCTCCATTGTTTACCTCACCAGTTGCAATTTTGGCGCTGCTATGTAGATCATATATGTTCACTACATCTAGAGTGAATTCCACTCTCTTTCCGGTGCTGGAATGAGTGATCTGATAAACTGAAAGCATGTTTACCGAAAGTTTTGGAACATGAAGCACATCTTCAAAGCTTCTTTGTAAAAGTTCCACTCTACCTTTTCCGGTGACCTCAATAGGTGAGTCATCTCACATGAGGATGGGAGGTCCTTTGCATGCATCCAAAGAGGAATAGACTTCCTTTGCAACAGCCATATGATGTGATGCACCAGAATCTATAATCCATGCATCAGGAGAAGAATTAATTGCAACTAAAGCATGAAAATTGTTACCTTTCCCGTGTGGCGGATCCTCAGTTTTCTTCTTGGCGCCCTGAGGGATGTGGTCCCCAAGGTTGTGCTTCTGAAGGATTTCTGCCATTTGGTCAATTTGTTTCTTCATGCAAGAGGATTCTGGATGGAATCCTCTTTGACAGTAGGTGCATCTGTTTTCTCTCTTCCCTTTCTCATTTCTCGAGCCGGAGGAGTCATTGAAGGGCTTGGTGTACCCTTCCTTCTTTGGATGGGAATGTGCTTTTCCTTTGTCTTTTTACTGCTGATTTTTCTGATTTGAATCAGATCTGTGATTTTTATTGTGGCTGCCATCATGCACAGCAAGTGCATGTGCTTTTGGAGGTTTGATTTTCCCCATGCCAATGAGTTTATCTTGCTCAAAAATAAGGGACTCCATAAATTCTTTGAGAGAAGGCATAGTGTAGGATTTACCTGTTGCGAGCCTTACTGAATGAAATGTAGACACAAAGACAGAGTATTCCGGTCCGAGCTTTGACATAATAGAGAGAACTTGGCGACTCTCCTCCTTGGATTTGTCAATTCCACAACCCTTGAGTTGCAGCAATAGATCATTATATTTGGTGAAGAAGTCTTGAATTCTGTCATAGTTCCGTGGATCCAATGATAGCAGCTCCACTTCGAGCAGATGTCCTTTCATCTCATCCTATTTCCCGTAGAGATCTTCAACCTTTTTCCAAATCTCATTGGGAGTATTGCAGGCAGATAGATGAAACTGCAACTCTGGAGAGATGCACATGCATATGGATCCGTGGGCCTCATCCATATGGTTGAGGTACTTGGATTTCTCTATGGCTGAAGTGGGTTCCACTTCTATAGCCATGGTAATCCTATACAACCCTTTATGACGAAGGTATCGAGCCATTTGGTCCTTCCATTCATGATAGTTGTACGGTGTTGGGATCGATGCTTTGGGAAACTCCATTTTTCTGTCAATCTTCGATCTCCAAGCTGTGATACTTGCAAAATAAATTACTGGTGCACCTTTTATCTAGCAACCTGTGGGCTCTGATACCATGTAAATGTGTTAGAAAACTTGCACAGATGAGTCTAGCTAGTAAAGGTTGAACACACAGCTTTGCAGAGGAAAAACACTAAAAGAAAATCGAAAGAAGAAAAGAATGATTCATTCGAAAATATGTTACAATGCTCATGATATAGCATCACTGGGTGAAGATCCCAAGGTAATGCACTATAGCGGTGATCAATGAGAAGACTCAACACCTACAACAAGTTCCGGAGATAACTAGTTAGTTGCGGAGTTAAAGAAGGAGCAAATCAAGGAGTAAATCATGCAAAAGGAATCTTGCATGCAATCCCATGCTCTAAGTAAGAGTCTGCATGTAGGTGTGTAGTAGTTCCAACACTACTACACGCTGTCTTCCAAACCTTCAATTGGAACCGGCACAACTGGATAAATTCCATCTTCATATAGAGGTAAAAAGCCACTGTTCTCCATAGGTTTGAACGCGACCAGGTCAAATTATAGGTTCGATGCACCCTCCAGAAGAGAAATTCTGAGGGAGGAATTCGGTGCTGGATATCCAGCTGGGGATGCTGGTGACTCACCACCTCGTGCAGAAAACGAACTGCAAATTGCGCTGCCTTGCAGTCTATTAACCAAAACCGGCAACCTTAAATTCAGCCCTGAATTTACCCTATCCTCACGTAGAGGTATACTGGAGTTAAGGGGAGAACGATCCCTTTGATCCCTGGTTATGCAAAGATCAGAATGTTCACCCTTCTCAGCAACGCTGGAACGAAGAGGAACAGAAGAAGATCAGAGCAGATTGAGGGGGCTAGAGGAGCTAGCCTCTGTGCTGGTGATTACAGAGCTATTATTAACCTCAAACGGTGGGAGTAAATCAGAAACCCCACACACCAACCAATCCTTGAGCGCAGACTTCTAGTCAGCCGAGACCAGGCTGTGGGAAGCTACAGAAGATTTTAGGGCTAATTTTTGAAACTTCAAAGACTGTTTCTGCTTTCGAATTTCCTCAAACCACAGGGATTTTAAGGCCGAACAAGCATCGATTCTGGCCCAAAGAGAGGCAGAAAATAAGTTCACAAGATCTAAATGCAATCCCATAAGATTACGAGAGAGCAAATTCAGGGATCTTCTGACCTTGTTGATTTCAGCTCTTAATAAAGCTAAACTAGCCTTAAGGAAAACCCGATGGTTCTGGGGAGTATGAAGGCGATGCTTGATTTGGGCGAAGACCGGGATGATGGAGGAGTCTCTGCATCTTTTAAGAAACGCTAGATCAAACTTCAACTTCGAAACCTGCAAGCGTGCCCGTTCAAATTGGTGAACGTTAGTTGCAATGGCTTTTCCGTGCAGGGATTCAATAGTTGAATTGAGGCTTCCGTGATCCATATCAAGTTTATAAGAAATTTTTCGGCGTAAATCACATGATATTTCATTTGTCGACATGTTTCGAACCAACTAGTGTAGTTCATCGTTAGGACAAGTTGAAGAATCAGATCTAGCTTAGCATATTAAATAGTTAGAGCAGAACATCCAACAACTATATTTCTTGACCAGGGAACAGCTATATTGTTCCAACGACTATATTTCTTGACTAGGTAACAGCTATATTGTCTAACGACTAAATTTGACAAATGAAATATCATGTGATTTACACCGAAAAATTTCTCATAAACTTGATATGGATCACAAAAGCCTCAATTCAACAAAAGAAAATCAATCAAGTAATCAATTAAATAAATTGTTTCAATATATGTCTCGATTATCTAATGTGCCCACTCAAGTCACTCAGTCAATACATGGGTAAAGTTTGAAAGGATGTGTTCTTAATTTGTTTGATTAGTTTTGATGACGTTCTCTATACGGTTGTTGTCGATGGGAAATTTTATTTTTTATTTTTTTGAAAAGTAGTTATGTGCCCTTTCTCTATACATTAATTGTTGATGGGATTTTTGTTTTGTTTTATTTGTTTTTTAATCTTTTCATGTTACAAGGACTAAGCATGTCAGTGAAATGACGTACAATTGTGTTTTTCCAAACAAGGATCCCCACATATTTTCGATTAAATTTAAATTTTAGTTTGAAATGGTTCTTGCTCCTTGGTCCTTGCTCCACACAAAATTGCCGAGTTCAAACACCATTGATTCATTTCATAGGAACACTTGATGTTGTATCCCACTGACTTTCTCAGAGCAACATTAAATTTTGGTAGATCATTTCCTTGTTAAATGTTCATTTGAAATGGTGGTTTTGTTTTGATCTAATTAGTTCAAACAAAATAGAACAAATTGACCAAAAGTGGTAGATCTAATTAATATATTCATGGGTAAAAATACCTTTGTTTCCCTAGAAGAGATGGAGGAGAAAGGAATCTTTCCAAATGACATCTTAATGATTTAAATGGAAACAAATTCTACACACAAAAAACACGTGCAAAAGAGAAAGACATCATACAAGTAGCTAAAGGAAATGGCGATAATAATTTTTTTTAGCCTTCCTAGGGTAGATACTTTTGAAGGGGGTGAAATGGAAACGGATTCTTTAGGCAAAAAACACAGGAAAAAGAGAGACATCAGAAGAAGAGGCTACAAAGTATTTTTTAACCTTTCTACGATAGATAACATGCTGCCACCCACCACAGGGATTGTTTCCTTTTCATCCAGAGGCCAAAATTTAGGGATACCCAACATCCTAGGCAAAGGAAAGCAACACATTCCCCTTCTTATCATAGGGACCTTGGTTGGGCAAACAAAAAATTGTTTTCAAGGGGTTCCCCAATGAGTACATTTATTTTCTTGTCAAATTTGGGATAAGGCCCTTACAATGCATTGTTATTCAAAGTAACTTTCTGCAACGCAGTAAGAGAAGATAAAGTATCAGGAACTAACCCAATTATCATATTATCTCGTTGCCCAAGGTATTTCAGTGACACGTAGGTTCTAAGGTTAGGAATGGGACCTATGAAAGCTTTTGATTGAAGCCAGAGCTGAGTAAGCACAGTAATCCCCGAAATAACCTCAATGGAGCCAGAAAGCTTGGAACCCAATTGATTATTCAGCTAAAGAACCTCAATATTAGACCCCGAGAATGTCTCTTGTACGATGCTCGAAGATTGTTGAAATTCACACAAAGTACTTGCATGTTGGGGAGTGCATGACTGAAGAATGATGGAATCGAACCCTTGACATCGACACTATTGGTCGTGAAGTTTACTAAAGTTGCAATATGCTTAATGCTATCAGGAATAGTTTCTCTGTGAGGAACCTTTTATGATCCAATATGAAGGAGATGTTTAATTCCTTCCCTCATCAACGTGTACTTGAGGCGTGGCATTTAAAAAAAATATTAAGAACAAAATAATAATTTGAACATTTGTCATAAATAAAATATTTCAATGTCAGCTGTAAGTAAAATGTTTTATATCAACTTTATATCAATATATTAAGTTAATGAAAACAAGCAAATCTTATAAAAGAGAAGTGTAATTCAATTAATGATTAACACATAATCTAAATATGATATTTAAAAAAAAAAAAAATCAATATCCACCTTAAGTTCAAAAAATTCATAATTGTTAAAATATTTCAATGGTATGACGCTAAATATGAGAGAGATGTATAATTCCACACACACACACACACACACACACACACACACACATAGCTTAAATCCATCCTAATTTTAAGTTTAATATAAATGTAGTATAAGTAGAAAGGACCAAAATCTTCTTGAAAACATTTTTTTTAGATTGGAAAAATTGAAGAAAGGTTTGATTTATTTCAACCCACAATAAATTTAAATTAAATAGATCTACACTCGTTAATACCCAAAATGCCTCTTTACTTACCTCAATAACAAAATACATGTTTAGGAAATACTGTAACCACCTAGGAGCTTGCATTCAATGTTTCTTTCCATGTTTCTATCTTGCCTTATAAGTCAATGACAAAATAAACAGTAAAAAGAAATACAAGTTTAGCTAATTCCATAACCACCAAGAATCTTTCATTCAATGGTTTTTTTCTACCCTTGTAAGTGCACATTTCAATAAGAAACAGAAGAAGTTGATTGCAAATCCCAAACCATAATGCCATTATGACTACAATATTAGATGTGATGTTCCTCCACATGAAAACTATAATAGATCTGACCTGCAAATATATTAAAATGAAAAATATGCCCAAGAAATAACACGATAGATGATAAAACTTCATATCTTTATTAATATCGAAACCCTTGAGGTAGGGTAACACTATCTCACTCCTTAAAGAAGGAGATCACTACACAAGCTAATGCCTGTCAATACAAAATAATCCTTGACAACCCTCAATGGAGAGTCTCTAGGCTCTATATAGGCTTCATACAAACAATACCATGGGATATTACCATGGGTCTCTAGTTACCATACATCCAATACAATGGGCTTATCACTTTATTCCCTAACTACTTGTGGTGTCATGTATAATGTGGGTAACCACTTTATTTGTTAATTGTGACCCATTTATTTATCATTGTTACATTACATTATTCCTCTGGGTACCTCCTTCAATACCCCATATTATCCCTCTAGGTATACTACATTCCACCCCCCTTAAACATGTTTCATCCCTGAAACATGAAAATAACACAAATAAGAAGATCTACTCAAAAGAGTAGCCCACCGGTACCATGAATGTTCATCTAGGCATCCCAGGGAAAGGTAAACACTCAATCTAGTTGGTGCCTCGTTCGTTTGAGATGGAAGTTAGTTCTAGCGGTTCCTTTGTATTGATGTGATGTGGGTGGATCGTTGCACCTCTATATCTATCGTCTAGAGGTCATTTTCCTTATTGCTAATTTATTGCAACCTTGTTGGTTGTTGTCTTATTGGGTGATGTGAGGGGTGATATGCTGAAGCTTTGACTGATGGAATATCTTTCATGGATTCCTCTACTATTGGTGCCTGAGTGGTGTCTAGTGCTTTTTATGGTACCTCCACTATTGGTGCTTGAGTGATGTTTGGTGCTTTTTCTGTTACTTGGTTTGATGTTTGTGTTTGGTTGTCGACCATCAAAGGCTCATCATTTGATGTGTTAGTTTTGTTAGTTTTTTTCTTCTACCTCCACAGTCTCTACCTGGTTCTTAATGGAAATATCCTACAATGTAATTTCCTTCTTTTAAGTATGAGACCGTTTGTCCAAAAAGAGTTTTTCAATTTCTTTAGGAGGACACAACTTCAGAAACTCACTGTCGAGTGACTTCCACCATATAGCATCCTCATCTTCCAAATAATACCCTATGTAGACGCTCCAAAGTAGTGGGCATTGAGACTTGGGAGTTTTTATACATTATTCAATAGTGGAACCATATCACGTCCTATAAAATCATCTTGGTAGAAGCCATGAAGTAGAAGGAGGGATTTGAAAACAATTCCCTACTTTATGCGGCAAATTTAAAATGGCCACAACTCTATCAATATGACTCAAAATCCTTCTTATAGTATGTTTTTGGAAATGGAATGACCATTCTACATCTTCTTGTGTGATAGAAATCCAGATGTGGGCACTCTAGAAACTAAGATTCATGCTGCAACTGTCCAGTTGTTAGAATAATTTCTTAAAAAAGAGATGATTTTGAATCAGTGATATCTCCCTCATCTGGACTCCGATTCAATTGATTATTTTTTCAATTTGGGTTTTTTTTCAAGAGGATCTCAAATTGACAATTAATTTTTCAAAATTCTCCACAAAAACTACAAAAAAATACTAGAGAGTTGTTGCCCACAAATTGGAGTCAATTTTTTTTATGCAAAACAACTGATTCTAAATCAACGATATCTCCCTCATATGGAATCTGATTCGAGTGATTTTTTTTTGAAATTGAGTATTTTTTAACAAGGAATCAGGTATGATCTGAAAACTCATTGCCCAAAAAATTCCTGCAAAAATGAAAGAAACAAATCTCCCCACTCTGCCCAAGAAAGTGCTCCGATATTAATTGTAATAGATCAGAACTAAAAATCTCTAAAAATAGAAAACACGCCCAAAAAATAACACAATAGATGATATAATTTCAAATCTTTATTAATATCGAACCCTTGAGGTAGGGCATCACCATACAGTTACTCCTTAAGGAAGGAGATCACTCCACAAGCTAATGCATGCCAATACAAAACAATCCTCGACATCCCTCAATGGAGAGTCTATAGCCTCTATATAGGCTTCATACATATAATAACATGGGTAATTACCATGGGTATATAATTACTATACATCCAATACAATGGGCTTATCACTTTATTCCCTAACTACTTGTGGTCTCATGTATAATGTGGGTTAAACACCTTATTTGTTAATTATGAACAATTTATTTATCATTGTTACATTACATTATTCCCTTGGGTACCTCCCTCTTTACCCCATATTATCCCCCCTAGGTATACTACAAAAACAAATTGTATGAATAAAATACAATTTACGAAAAGTTCAACAAGTACATGAAGGTGCAATTTTCTGATTAATGGAAAAACAAATGGAAGTGAAATAATTGAGCCAAGAGTATGGAAGACCTCATCTAAACACAAACAGGTTCACATGCTTCATGGATTCAGTTGGATTGCAGGCGTCACTGGTAGCATTTGCAGTAGTTGCGGACATTGTTGTCACCCATAGTTATGTCCAACCTTGTAATACCCCTAATGGACAAAATTGTTGCATGGACCTGATCACACGAGGCTCTAGCAACAAGTCCCCATGTTGCAGATGAAGCAAAATCCTTGAAATCCTATGGATTGATAGAACCTAAAAGGCACTGTCCCAAGATCCTAAAAATTGGCTATAGAAATATCTCATGGAAGGGAATTCTCATACCCTTTGCACTCTAATGATCCATCCGCCCCTCTGATGAGGAGAATCCATGATCATGATAATTCCCTACATCGATTCCATTTGAAAAATAATTATCATCATGGATATTAAATTTTCATATTTCATCAATTAAGGCTTCGTCGGTAATATACGTCCTAAAGTTATTATAATTCCCTGTAATTTCTTCCTCTTCCCCATCCTAGAAATTAAAATTTTATAATCCTACTTGTAGTCAATAGCGGACTTGATTATCGAATCTGCGGGCACATGCACACTTATGGTCTGTCCATCCTTAAAAAAAGTAGCAAATTTTGACCTTGCCCTAATAGGCATGGTGGAAATATTCATGTCGAAGAGATCGAGGGTGAACTCGAAAATGAAGCCCTCTTGGTGGGTTTGACAGTGTCCTAGGTCTCCAGTGGTGGGGAGAACCACCCAATGAAATAAATGGCACATAAATCATGTTGGAGCAGATTGCCAAGGGCATGAAATCGAAGTAAATTTATTAATGTTTAGATAAACATATTGTATCGACCCGCTTAGCTTGTTCCCTTGGAAACCTAGATTCTCCAAAGCGCTCAACTTGTTGATATCCACTAGGAGATTTCCTTTCATTTTCATCCACTTCAACTAAATCAACATGAATCATCCAATCGAAGAACATCTAACGGAATTCTAGGTGCAAGGATCGACCCTTGACAAGCATGGCAAACATAACACAAGGTGTAATAGGACACAAGGCATAACAGGAAGAGGGAGAGCGAAATATCTGGCACTGAATTGGACATATGTTATTGTCATATGGTCCACATATGTCACACTTAAATAGAAAAGATAGACAAAAACTCCAGGTCGCTATTTCAAAAGAAAGGCATATCGGCCTAATTAATTATTAATCTTTCTTCACAACTGGTTTTACATAAGTTTATAATCCATAAGTTTACATAAAAATAAGTTTTAATTCACGTAACCTAATTATACGTTGAACAACATGACAAATAATGCACTATATCATGGAAATAAGGATAATATACATACTTATCGTAATTGAGATTTTATAAAACATAAATTTATTTAAATCTTGTATCTAAATCTTGTACCTATTAAGAATTGAAAAAATCAAATCTTTTAAATTTTAAATCTTTTTTTTTTAAACGATATATATATATATATATATATATATATATATATATATATATATATTATATTAACATAAATTTATTTTAATTAAAAAAAGATGAAATTCAAATTTGTGAAAAACCTATGAATCTAAATATGCTAAAAATTGAAAAAAAAACACATTTACATCGAAGAGCTTGAAATTAATCTAATTGTTAAAATATGCTTCGCTGATATTGGCTAATGAGTTATTCCTAAGATCATATGAATAATAGACTATTCATATTCTGAGATCATATAGATTATTTGTTGATTTGATACACCAAAAGCACTTTGATTATTGTATAACACTTTTCACATATGATCTTAAGACTCTCGAGCTTTATATTAAAGGTTTCTCATCTCCGCTTATATACATCTACACAAATAATAATATATATAATTTTAGTTTTAAATAATAATAAGTTTTGAATATTAACCATATAAAAAAATTAATAACTTAAAATGGTTATGTATTTAAATCAATTTGTAATGGAAGAAAAACATATATATTAATCTTAACTCATAATGCACCTACATTTAAATTTGAAAATTTATTACTTTACCGCTACCTGCTAACTTCTATTAAATAAGAAAAACAACGTTTAATCTTCACCTTCATCATTAAATTTGGAGAATATGTTGGATTAATTGTAAAAGTTATGTCCAGGTAAACATAGGTGCCTAAAGTTTGGAGGTGACTAGTGTTTCCCACTTGAAATTTTTACATGATAATGAGGATTTCACTGTCTCAGTATCTACTATGCATTTGTGGGATAACCTGACCTCCGGCTAATCGACAACATATCTTCATATCTTAGTTCAAAGGCATATCTACTATACATCATAGGGATAAATGAGTTTCTTGAAAACTGAAATCAGAGACCTTAACTTTGATGTCTAAAAACTAAGAAGAAAGTAAAGTAGATTTAACTACAGCTTAATGGCAAATTTTTTTTTTTTCTATTTATTTTATAATTGAAATTGAAGTCTCATAAGAGAATTAAAAGATGGAAATTGGGTTTTAATCACACTTTATTACACAACATAATATATTAGGATGTAGTTTCATGAGGTGATTTTTGGATTTTTTTTTAGCAGTTTGCCACAAGGAGTCATATCAGTAACAAAAAAACTCCCAATGTTAGAGATTTAAAAGGAGAAGAAGAAAGAATATTTTTTTTTTAAAAGGATAATTCAAAAGGGTTTGTAAATTCCATGCTTACTTGTGTACAACAAGAGAGACATTCCTCATTTGACGCTACCAGTGCGTAAATTTCTTTAATATCGTGGAAAGGAAGAATAATAACAATTCCCACAAAAACTTCGCAAAGCAAAATGGTTCTCACACCATTATCATTGGAATAAAAAAACATAGATAACTGAGTTTGCTAAACCCATCCAATCACGTAGCCAATTATGGATGTTGAGAAAGTAGGACAAAGTGAGATATTTTGTCCAAAAGAAAATGAACATGACTAAGAATTTTGTGAAGTGCTAATTAACGAAACTATAAGGTAGGAATATATATATATATATTTTACATGGCAGACATTCTACTCATCGCTAGTCGTCAATTCAGCAAAATGGAGATTATCTTCCTCTCGGCAAGACAAGAAGGAAAGCCATTTCAAAGTGATGCACAAGGAAACATTATTAATTAAATACAAGTCATTTCAATTGTGAAGAAAGTTACATGCATTAGATACATATCGGCGAAAACTCCTTGAAAACCATGGAGTCAAAGAGCCAGCAAGCAACAAATTCTGAAATTCTTTGTAAGTGACAACACACAAGGAAATGACCTAGTAATGACCACACAAACACCTGAATTAAGAAAAAATGGGTTACAATTAACTATATTTATAAACGAGTATGAAATTACCTTTTCTTCCTCAATGAAAATGAATTATCTTTTTGCAGTCACGTTAGCAACAAAACCCCCATTTTCTTCCTCAATGAAAATGAATTATCTTTTTGCAGTCACGTTAGCATCAAAACCCCCACCGTAAACAAACAAAATTGCTATGGAGGATTAAGGTACCTTGCCAAGTTACAGAGCATCACCATGACTGCATAGGCCAAACTAATGGAACAACCCTAAAAAAAATTCCACCGTCTGATTTTGAAGTCTCAATGTAAGCCGTTGGTGGTGCGATTGTACCCAGGTCTAAGAAGCTCACATGGAATGGTTACGGTATTGTTCTTATCGAATGTCAGGTGTAGTCTAAGGCTTAGCATTGTATGATCTATATCCCATATAGAATAAAAATGTGGCATAATATTGATTAACAATTGTGTGATTGGAGTTTTATTGGAGATTTGAAACTTAAAATACAGTTGTTGGCTGATGATTTTCGATATCTGGGTTGACATGTGGCGTTTGGGGTGACGATATCTAGCAACTGCACTGGTGTACGAAACTTGGTGTGTTGTGAAGTGGGTCTAGATTTTGGTGCAGTATTAACCCAAGTTTTGTTGCAAGACCACTGACAAATGTACGTAAAAAGAAGAAATATGTACGAGCCCAACACATTGGATCATTTCACAATAAGACCTAAACCTCCTAAACCAATCAAATTAAAAAAAAAACAAAATTAAAATATTTCAAAATAAATTATTTTAGTTTATAATGTTAACTTTATCAAATTGTTTTTATTTTTTGTTCCAACCATCCATTAATCCATGGTCAACTCAGGAATTTATTCCGTTTATCCTATGCCTTGCAATGGGGATAATAAGAGGGATAATAATAATGATTGTCTCATCTTCTGTTGTTAGGTGAGCAATTCTTCCTATGTTGTACTCTAACAAGATTAATCTAATTGATATAGATCATTGTCCTCAAAAGATCATATTGAATCGAGTTCTCAAGCAGGTGCGACCTTAGCACTAGGATCTTGATTGAACACCCCCCCCTCTAATTATCCTCCCACTAGTTTTTAGCTTCACTCACCTCGAGTGTGTTAATCTTTCTTATAGTTCTTCCTTTCCCTCTATTGAGGAATGAGACTACTTGAACATCCTCTTATTCAACTTGAGGTTTTTTTCATTCTAATCCCCCCTTGTACAACACACTCCTTTGGGTTGATCAAATAAAAAGCTCAGTTGATGGTGTGCTTTGATCCAACATTAGAGTTATTGTGCTCAATCTCAAATGCGAAAAGATAAAGCTGGTTAGAAGAGTGTTGAATCAAGAGATCACATCTTGGCTCAGGATAGATCATCTTTCAAAAGCTCTTGAGCAAGTGCTGACTTGAGTGAGAAAGATATCACTTGCTTCCTCAAGAGGCTTGGGTACAATCAGTTGAGAGGAGGATTCCATATCTTGAGTGATCTCTTGATCTCTTCAATCAAGATCTCCTCTTCTTTGCCTAACCCCTAGTTTTTCGATTTGTGTTCTTTCTCTCATCAACTCATATATATAAGTTATCTAGAATGTTCTCTTGATCAAGTTGATCAACAAATCAAACAAAGATCATGGGACAACACTAAAGATTAATTTCAACCACATAGGAAGTTGTAACATCTATCAAAATCAATCATTTTCAATCTAATCCTCCTAATTATTCTTCTTTTCGTACAAAAAAGACTTCCACCTTCGAATTTTTCTAACAAAGTTTAACCTTTAGCCTTCGCATGATGATGTCATCTTGTGGGTGACCATGGACCCCAAGGGTTAGGGTTGGATGACATGGTCATATGGCTGAGTGAATTCAGATGAGTGCAAATATGAAGGTCACATGAATAAGGTCACATGGTTGGTGTCAAAAAAGAGGGGTTAAGCCCATATTATACGAGTAACATCATATGGAACATTGGTCGACTCCAAGAATCATGGGTCCAGACGATATATATATATATATATATATATATATATATATATATATATATAGAAAAACCACCATTTTATTATTGTCATCATTTTTACGTTCTAAATTTAAAAATCCTCTTTTAAGTTGCATGGCTTGTATATTAGAGATGTTTCTAAATTTGGGTAGATAAGATATCTTTGATGGAATTAGAAAGGTCAACCAAAGTAGCCGATGGAGTCCAGACTTACGAGGGCTCTTTGATAAACTCAAGAATATTGTAATTTTAATCCTTTATCACCAATTCTCCAAAATACTCTAATTTTAATATTTTATCATCAAATCTTTGCTTTGTAGCAACTATTAAAGAAATTGTGATAAAAAATGCCAGAATTTGAAGTTTAATGGTAACATAAAAATGTAGGACCTAATTTCACATGGTTCATTTCGTTATATTAGCTTCCCTAGCATCGATAAACATTGACATGGTGGTTTTGGGTTTCTTTAACTAGGGCCAAGTTATTAAGTAGATACATGCATTTTTTTTTATGATTTTTATGCAAACTTTTGTG
The DNA here is from genome assembly GCA_031772625.1 of Pinus tabuliformis. NCBI lineage: Eukaryota > Viridiplantae > Streptophyta > Pinopsida > Pinales > Pinaceae > Pinus > Pinus tabuliformis. The sequence continues at coordinate 697,003,760 of CM062815.1, forward strand.
GGGAATTATAAATTTTTTTGAATAGTAAATTATTTCTACTCATACGACTTTTTCCAAAATTATAATTTTATTTGATTAATACAAATTAATATCTAAGGCTATTTTAAAACCATTCAAATATTGATAATTTCATGTCAATCTTAAAACATACTATATGTTTACTCAAATATTATCTCATCAAAAAAATATTTTGTATTTTACAAGTCACTTCATATTATTTTCTTTGATCCAACTGAATATTGGTGGCCACCCACCTAATTCACCTTGACCTCTAGTCAGTTTCATCTATTTCCTTGATTATCGCTGCATTTACTATTTTAGCAGTTTTTTGGGTCCTCAACTTTTGGAGCTGTTTTGACCCCCTAAACAGTGTTTTTTTGAGGTCTGCAGTAGGCTGACAATTGTATGTAGGGGCCTGTAGAAAATCTTGTAGTACTTGGAGATATCTTTCCAATGAGGTATCGTACACGCCAAACAGAGTTCATATGACCAAGTTACAACCCCGAGAAGTTGGCTTCCCAACTAACCCAATAGGGCCCACAAACTCTTGGCATTTCATCTCATGGGGTTAGGCTTTTGGCTGTTTATGGTTTTCCGTTGTTTTTCAATAGTAAAAGGGCCCTTGAGCCTCATTGTAACACAGTTCAAATGCATGTAGTTTCCACATATCTTCTAAGAGATAAGCTAACATCGCCCTAGCTAGTTTATTTCCATTCTATATGTAAGAATATTTCAGTTCTTTGATATTAACAAAATGAAGTTTTTGTTTTTGGTACATTTCTGTGTTTATGTGTATATTTGAATTTTGTTGCTTTCATACGTAAGTTCAGATTAGTGGTATCAAAGCAGGATGCTCTTTATTTGTTATTTTTGCATGTCCCCAAGGAGGTCAGGGTAGAAGGAGTTAAGGCTCGAACTGGTTGAACATTTGCAAGACCAGCTTTGCAAACCCCAATGACCTCCAATGGTAGAAGAAAAGAAAGATGAGGGGGTAGGAAATCCTTTCAAAATATTGCTCAAGGAAGCCCTCGAGTGACAGAGGAAAGCGATGATGGATAACTTTGCCCAGATCCTTCTGCGGCTACCCACATACGACATATCTTCATCCAACAACCACTCTAGAGGTGCCGCTCCTTTTAAGGTACAAGTTAAATTTGACATTCCCATATTTGAAGGCCAGATAGATGCAGATGCGAAGATAGATGGTTAAGTCTGTTAGAAGGATATTTTTCAATTCATGACTTTTCCAATTAGGAAAATATTACTTTTTCACTCCTCAAAGACGCCCCACATGTCAAGGACTAGGGGGAAACCTACTGTCAGCTTAGTTCAGTTTTGGAGCTCAATTTAATTTAGTTTTAGAGTTTAGTACAGTTTTATCAGTCCAGTTTTGGAGCTCTCTCATTATTCTCTCTCTCTCTCTCACTCTTGGACACTTAGAGTTTTCTTAGAGCACTTTGGCATTGGATCAAGAAAGGAAAAGAATATAAGAGGAAGTAGAGATCAAGAAAGGAAGAGCAGGATCAAGAAGCTATAGTAGTATTCTTTGTAGGTATCCATTTTCATGTGTGTTTTCCTTGCTAGGTTCGGCATGCATGGTATTGCATGTGGTTCTTTTGTTGTTATGGTATGGGTTTTTCTAGGTGTGATAGTGTTTTTAGCCTATCCTTGCCATTTCCGAATAGCCATGGTGTGACGGGGTTTTCATGTTTTAGTTGAGCTGGATTTCCATATGGATTCGAGGCTCACTAAGGTGGATCTCTGAATGATAGATCACATGGCCCAGTAGTCCCTAAACTAGACTGTGGGTCACAGTAAATCCACTGGTCTAGTGATCCATGAGCCAGACCATGGGTTGTGGTAAGGCTAGGATTGCGATACCTTGGTGGGCCTAGTAATCCTTGTCAGTCAATGGAAGGATATATTGTAAAGTCAAGAGGTGGATTTCTCTCCATTGGGCCTAGTAATCCTAGGTTGGGATATACAGTAAAGCCTAGAGATTGGGTCTCGGTTTAGAGCCTAGTGATCCAATGTGGATTGCAGTAAAGCTTGGGAGACTAGGCGATAGGAAAATTGCTCACTGTGTAGGTGGAGAGATCCAGTGGAATCCATGATTTTTTGTACTAATGATCAGGTGGAGATCATGGTAAAGGTTGTTATTACATTTTCATTGTATTGGCCTAGTGATCAGGTGGAGATCATCGTAAAGCTTGTTATTACATGTTCCTTGTGTTGGCCTAGTGATCTGGGATGGATTACAGTAAAGCCTGGTTTCTATTGATGAGGGTGAGGTGGTTTAGCCTCGGGATACCCCAGTTGGTTCTTTTGGTTTGAGTCCCACATATATGCTTGGAATATGGCATGAGGATGAATGGATGAAGAGAGATTTGGCTCAACCATTCTATGGTCAGGTGGAATGCGGTAGTGCCATCCGGGGTTTGGATTTTGCATCATAAATATGAGGTTAATTTTTCTTGTATTTCTATGAGTATTATACTAGTTTATATGTGGATCATATGGTTGTGATTTCATTGGTATTTCCGTTACTATTATGTTGGTTATGTATGTGTTTTATGACAGTGGCTATGTATGGCTCTACCATGTTTTTAATTGTAAATGAATAGACAATATATCTATGACCTAATAGATACATTGAAACGAATTACAATGCTAGCTTCATTAGCATTAGATAATGAGTATCTAACACAATTGCATACAAGAAAACAACGCTGAGATCTATATTTGAGGTAGAACTAGCATAATTATTCAAAGATTTGATATCAAGGATATGCTATTACAAAAAAAAGAAAGACATACTATTAGTATCCATAGATAGACACACAATAGATCAATGGGGCTCATAAATACACTCTTTACAACATATCAAAGGAGTTTCCTTAAAGATATCTCTGAGCGCCAATCAAAGTATAAAAAGATAAATTTAGAGATTAAATAATATGACAATGATATCTTTCTTACATAAGTACCAAAGATTTCAGATGATAAATTTAGAGATAAAAGCATAGGATATGGATATAATTGTAGTTTGGTTTACAGGGAATCACATTGTCCCAAGATGCCATGTGCTTAAGTACTCATCATTGGTGTCAAGAGATAACCTTGGGCAATAGACTGTGCCATTGCATTATCTGCATTGAATCTCTTACTAAGAATAATATAACTTAATTTTATACTCTCTTGGAATTATCTGTTGATTGCTACTTTGTGCTTCTCTGTGCAAGGGTGTTGTAAATTGCTAATGTTGGGCCTCTTGTAAAAATATCCGTACTGGGAAATAAGGTCAACAAAAATCTAAAGAGGGCAGGGCTTGGAAGGTGTCTTGTTGTAACTTCTTGTGCACTTGCCTTTGCTACTTATCTTTTGCTATTAAAAAAGATATAAAATTTTGTATATGTACATAATTATGGTGGATTTTTCCTGGCTTATTATCATTAGCAGTAATTCTAGTTCTGTCTCTAGCCTTGGTATGGATTACAAGGTCATTTCATCTATATAGACTGCTAATATGGTTGACGAGGTTAGTCAGCAAGGTTGGCTCATCATAATGTTGAAGAAACTATTTTTGAAAACAATGCAACTGAAGACATTTGTGTTGGAAAAACAAAATAGAAGCTTACGAAAGATGAAAGAAGAAAATAGTTGAAGCAAGAAAACAACAGGTTCAGATACAAGCAAACACATAAAGACAATATGTCAAAGAAAGTAAAGAACCAAAGTGAGAAATGCTAGAGGAACTGGAGAAGGACCTTTCTATTGACGAATTGTTTTCTCAATGAAAAGGTCCACATAGTAGAGATTGGAACTGGGCTTCTTTTTAATCGAGATAAATATATTTCAACTTTGAAGTAATTAGTAGAGATATGCAGGGATGAGGGAAAAAAATTTCGTAACTTTCACTACTTTCATTTGTCTCCATTTCAAATGACTTTATCTGAGGTTAACATTCATTTCTACATAAGTTGATGATATTAGGGAATGGTTCTTCCTCGCACCAAATTGTAGTTCGATATATGTGTATTTTATTGGAATCCATTCCACATTTCAATTTTCAGAATAACTTGCTAGCCACAGTTATCCCGCAAACCAACTCCATTGATAATTTAAAGAGGAGATTGAGTTGTGTTGCAATCAACTGCAAAATCAGTTCTTTTTATGTTTTGGGAGAGCTTTGTTCATGGGATAAGTTTAAGGTGAGTTTATAACATGGTATTTAGCTAAGTATTGCCCAAAATTAGAATATATACCGTATGAGGACGATTGAAAACACTGGGAAAGTAGAAAAATTAACTAATCTTAGTAAAAAAAATTCATAGGATAAGTTTAAAGTGAGTTTACTGCATGGTATTTAACTAAGTCTTGCCCAAAATTAGAAGATATACCACTAGCAGATGAAGATTAGTTGATATGGAGATGAAGCAACATAATTATTTCTAAATACTATTTGTGACACAGGCTACAAAACACCTCATTTATTAGTGTAACGGGGCATTGGCATTTCATTAGTAGTCGTTTCTACCTTTGCTACAATCACTAAAATTGGTCGCTACTCAACGCTACTGTCAAGAGATAACCTTGGGAAACAAACTGCACCATTGCATTATTTGCATTTAATCTCTTATTGAGAATAATATGTATTACTTTATAATCTCTTGGCATTATTTATTGACTGCTACTATGTGCTTCTCTGTCTTAGGGTGTTGTAAACTACTAGTGTTGGGCCTCTTATAAACAAGATGTCTATGAGGAATTAAGTGCAACAAAAATCTAAAGAGGGCAGGGCTTGAAAGGTGTCTCTCGTATTTATATTTTTCTATTAAAAAATATAGAAAAGTTTGTATATTGACATAATTATGGAAGATACTTTATATTGGTAATTATGTATTGGTCGAGTTTTCTTGGCTTATTATCATTAGCAGTGATTCCAGTTATTTTTTCCATGTCGTCCTCTCTTGCCCATTATGCAATTAACTAAGTACGTTTGACTGAGCAGAATCATGGTTGTATCTTGTCTCTAGAGCTTCACGCAGTAGAGTGAATGTTTGGAGCGGCTTATTGGGCACAAATTGCTTGGTGGATATGGTTAAAACCCTATCTTAAAATTTGGTTAAGATTTGTAAAAGACAATTAGTCTTCTTGGCTGGTAAGATACGCATAAAAGAGCACCACTTGAACACTACAATTTTTTTAACTTGCAACAAATGTTAATGATTTAAGTTTTTACTTACAACAAATGTTAATGATTATGAATTTTCTTTCGGATGAAGATGAAAATAAAAATAAAAATAAATATGATAATATATTATTAATAGATTGTTAATCATTTCTCATGCCATCAAGAAGGTCTTCAAACTGGTGGTCTCTAAGGCATAATCTGATCCAAGGGAGGTCCCTTTTAATGATGATTTCATACTCGTCAAGTTAGGGTTTAACATGTCAATGATAAGGGCCCAAAGAAACCACCTGTGGCACATAGTATCTAAATTTTTGGCCACGTAGGGACTCTTGTATCCAAGGGATGCATCTCATAGAAATATAGATGTTGTGGTTGTAAATGATGTAGCAAGGCCTCTTTGGTCACCAAAAAACCCAAATGGATGTGATCTCAAATGTAGAGATCTAATGAGGGGCTCTACCATATTGTGTTAAATATTATAATTGTTTTGTTAATTAACAATTTTTTTTTTAATCTTTTCATTGTTTAATAGTTTAATAATGAATATGATGGTAAATAATGGTGCAAAGTGGGATGGGAATTTCTTTTCAGAGGGCAAGGCTTTACCCCTAGTCTAATTAATAGACGAAATTTAGTAATATAATTTGGCTATATATATATATATATATATAAATTCATCACAATTAAATTATCATTACAAATTTTTAAAGGATATTTAAAAATTAAACAACCATTTCATCTTAAAAATTTTAAGTTACTCAATCTTTCCAAATTAAACCACCATTTCATATATTAATTAGAGTAAGCAATTTTAATAAATATTTACCCAACAAAATTGAAAAAAATAATTATGCCAAACAAATTCCAAAATGCACATAGAAAATACGTTCGCATATGATCATCATAATTGTTTCTTTCACTCATAACTACTATGGAAAAACAACTAGATCTACTTGAGGCCATGGCCAATTGACTTAATCTATATGCGTACAAATTGACAATTAGTCAAAGGGCCAGTGGATACAAATTAAACAGAAGGGTTGGAGTCAAAATCACTTGACTATCCACCATACAAAACATGTGTGTCCAGTTTGTAGGCCTGCCGATTCCCTGAACTTTTAGCCACAATGTTGGCATTCATTACCGGACTTCACTTGTGAACCATGAAATGTTTCACTGGCTCTGGTCATTTTGCTCAAATGAAATTCTACCAGAACTTCTTCATGTAACTTTTTCTTTGGCGTTTATATTTCCAAATTCCTGCCCGGGCATCAATTTATGCTTGAGCTTTTGGGATTGAGATTGAACCACCTCCATCTTTAAATCAAAAAATGGGTTTCCAAAATCATGATTTGGATTCGCTTTGGTCCTTGCATGCCTTCTTTTGTTGAGAAGCTACCATGCATGGCTTCTATACAGAATAAAACGACATCCCACCACCACTGTGATCGGACTCAATGCCCTCAACATAGAAATCTGGGTCGATACAATAATGCTTGTAAGTCAATTCGCTCATATCCCGTCCTCACTAGTTTGGATTGCTAAACTATAGGAGTTGTCTACCAAGGCGGAGGAATTGCCCGGACGGCCAAAAGTGCCTGGAATTTGGGAAAATAAATTTCAAAAAATATTGCAGAGGAAGTGTTTCAATCTTGTTTTCGATGGTGGAAATGGATTCAACACCATCAAAAACGTCTAAGATGCCAAAATTTTTGAAGTGTAATAACTATAACTTAGATTTACAAAAATCCTTGTCGGATTTTCTTTAAATATGACTGGAATTTCCATAACTTTCCGGGCAATTCCTTCGGCTAGTTAGACTACGGCTAAACTATATGGTTGGTTCTTGATTTTTGTATTTTTTTTTTTCTAGGATGGAATAAAAAACGGTGTGCTGGCAGTTCAAACCATGCGGAACAACATAACGACCTTCACACTTCTTGCACCCACAACCATCACTCTTAGTTCCCTCATCGGCATACTAGTTGGCAACTCTGGATCGGGGGGCGCGACAGCTGCGTGTACATACGAAGATGACGACAAAATGGGGTCCTTTATAAAGTATTTTGCCATTGTTGTTGTTGTTTTTTTTTTTCTCTTTTCTGATAGCATTTCTGTTCAATGTTCAGTCCATTAGGTACTATAGCCATGTCAGCTTTCTCATAAATGTGCCTGTTGGCAAACCTAGGCAAGAGCACTCGCAGTGCTATGTGAGCCAAAATTTGAATAGAGCGAGCTATTTTTGGTCTTTGGGGCTCAAAGCTTTCTACTTCTCCTTCCCTCTTTTTCTTTGGACATTCGGCCCCATTCCCATGTTTCTGTGTTGTTGTATCATGATTTTCGCTCTCTACTTCTTGGAAACCGCAACAACTTCCTATACAGATACATATTTGTTTCTTTCCCTTCCAAGAACTCCAAGAACTTGGAAGAGCACTGTTCTCCAATAAATCAGGGGAATGATAAGGTGTAATTCATATGTCTTCATTAATTTTTTAATAAAATATATCATACATTAGGGGACTTTTGAGGTCTAAAATGGGTCTCCTAAGAAAAATGTACAACCAAAATAAACTTTATAAGAACCAATAGGATTCAAGATGATGATGTCAACCATGGGGGATGATTTACCATTTTTGGAGTAAAAAGTACAAAGATTAAAAAATAATAAAATAATAAAACTACTTTTTCAACTCTTATTTTCAATTTATCTCCTTAAGTTTTCACTCAAACTTCAAGCAGGAGTACTCATTAGATGAAAAATTTAATTCCTCATCCAAAGAGTAGCCATGTTGCATACTTTCGATGAATCTTACTAAACAAAAGTGATAAATACATGAAAAACGTGATTGCAATAACATTATTGCAATTACGTTTTTTCATGTATTTCTTATTTTTCGTGTAGCAAGGTCCTCCGAAGGTATGCAACATGGGTATTCTTTGGATGAAGAATCAATTTATGCATCCAATGAGTGTTTCTGCTCGAAATTTGAGTAAACCCATATGAAAATAAGTTGAAAATAATGTAGAAAAAATACCTTTGTCTTTTTTGCCTCTAAAATTTGACGATGTAATCTAATCTTATTTTATTATTTCTACTATTATTTTATAATTTCCTTAGGAGTCCTATTTTAGACCTCAAAAATCCCCTAATGCTAAATGTATCATTAGCCAACCTTGATTATGCGTTTGAAGTTGAGAAATTGTTTAGCGTTTCAGTTTATTGTGGCTTTGTATCACCCAAAAGAAACATATACAAACTCACAAAATATTCAACCCAAAAAGAGAGGGAATGTTAGGCAAATTCTAACAATACATTAAAAAAATACAACCAAGTGCAAATCCAAGGCATATTCAATAGAATAATGGCAGGTTAAGAAGGATGAAACCAGAGAAAATTCAAGGAATATTGAGTAAAATGCATGTCCTTTATACTCGGCACTGATGCTAGTTGTCCTTAGCGTCAACAGATACCGTTGGCAACATATCTGACAAAACATAAAAGAAAACTTGGTTGGAAGTTCATCTGACAAAAGAAAGCTTATTCCTGAAATTTTGGCTTTTTTGGACACATAAATTTTTATAATTTGATTGGAAGTTCATCCGACAAAAGAGAATTTATTCCTACAAATTTGGCGTTTTTGGGTACTTAATTTTTTATAAATTAGAAGATGATTCAATTGGAGTGTACTGCAGAATATTTTCTGTCTCTTTTTCTCCTTCCTGAAACGCAGCAGATGAACTCCAGGCTTATTCAACAATCTGATCCCCAAATGATAGTGATTTACCATTCAAAGATAACAAAGATATTTTGGATATCAGTAATTCATTTGTGTCATGGCTATGCATCATCCAAATTGTACAATAGAAACTTGACGCACGAGGATTTGCGGCTGATGGCATCATTTGTATTGTTGGCCGCCATTTCTGTTATACCCTATGATCACAAGCATGAAGCTCACCATTTTAAACTAAAAAATAAGAAAGAGGGGAGTTTAAGGATGGCCAGTTGTTTGGATTTAGTTTAGATCCTAAAACGAACACCATAGAAACGATAGGATACTTTAAAGAAAGGGTTCAAAGATTGTAGTTGACGCTGTATGAGATGTTTTCTTATCGACAACTCTTCCATTTTCTCTCATGATATATAATCTTTTTGTTTTTTCCTCCGAATGGATAAGAACAAGAAGTTAAGAATTTATTAATCAAATTAAAGTCGTCAGAGCATGTATGGCTCTTTGCATGTACATTTCTTTTTGTCTACACGATTTCCGTTAATAAGAGACTTGAAAAGTACTTTTTGTAAGCAATCGATCTCTTATTCTTTGTCTGGTTTCCAAAGGTGTCATGACGTATGTCTTGCAATCTCTCAAAGATTTGTATCACTCACTTTGCAGCTATTACTCAATACGGAAGAATCTGAATGAGAATAAGACTAAAATAACGAAGGAATAATAATAATACTAGGAGTATAGCGACAATAAGAACAAGAGAAGCTGCAAGGTAGAAAGTCCCTGTGGGGCATTAAGAAAAAGAAAAAATTTAGCATATGGAACGAGTTTTCATGTTATAAGATCATATGGTTTAGTTTTATTCTGAATCGCACTTGTGAACACTTAGTCTGGTCTATTTCCACATGTTTATAGAGGAAGTGCAAGAATAATTGAGGGGTTTTGAATGTGTTCTAGGGATTTTGTTGAAATTTACAATGATCCAAGTTAGCTAAGTATATAGCATGTTGTAAATGCAAAAGCTATTTAGTGAAAACTTGTCTTTGAATGAAAACATGCCTACAAATCTTTGTTAATCCTTGTTTCCGACAGCTCTTTCTCCCTTGTCAGGAAGGTATTTTATTTCTAGTTAGTTTAACTTTTTTGTTCGGCTACTGAATTTTGCTTGATTGAATCTCCTTCGTTTAATTAAATTCAGTATATGAACCCTCTCAATTTTGAACAAACAAATTGATAATTATATCCTCTCAATAAGTTCATAACTAGCAAAACCTCATATGCAAATTGATCAACCATTTAATAATATTAATAACATTATTCTTTAATGAAAGATCCTTAACCAACAAACATGAAAATATTATATAATTTTTTTCCCTAAGAAGTATGGTATAAAAGAATGGCTCTTTTTAACTCTTTCTCCTTATAATTGTCATGAGGGTCTTTTATTTTTAAGTCAATTTAATGTTCTTATTCAACCACAAAATTTCGAAAGATAAATTCATGAAAAAAGCATAATGTGAAAATTGTTAAACAATTTAGATGAAAATATTTTTAATAACATATTATTCTCTTAACAAAAAGTTCATTATCAAGAAAAATGAAAGTATTATACAAAACAATGCCCTTTTCTTTGGTTTCCAAAGTGAAGAAATACCAAGATAATCATGACATCTCTAATGCACATCCTCAAAGTTCATAATTTTATTAAATTTTAGTTCATTGATAGAGTCATGCAGGTTTGAACATGTTTTTAAGAGTGTCACATGACTTAGGAAATCCGAGTGGCCAAATTTATATAGTTAAGTTGCAATTATTCCAAAGTTCTAAGATTTATTTCAATTCCTATCGATGATGCTAACTCTACCACTAGGAAAGGCATTATAAAATCAACGATACCTAAAATTGACTCTATGAGTCTCACTCAGTTAAATTGATTTTAAAAGGAAAATAGTTGATAACCTTTTCACAAAGGGTTATGAAGTGATTTAGAATAAGGGCATGTTGGTGAATAATTGTTATGACAACGATGAGCATAACGATAATGATTGTTATTGGAAGCAGTGACAGAGCTCTGGAAACCATGAATTTAAATTTATAATCGTGGCTGGCTAAATCGTTATGACAACAATGATGATTGTTGTTGAAATCGTGGTCGAGCTTTGGAATCAGCTTAAAATCGGTGTGGCAAGTTCCATCGTCCGCTTCGCCACCTGTCAGACATGCCTTAAGCCACTTTAAGGCTTCTAATCTATGGCTAGGTCAAATAGTCCATGGTCGACTCTGGCCTCTATGAATGGAGAATAAGCCTTTTCTGGAACATGTCACTGCAAAAAATGTAAAGAAAAGTGGTTCAACCGCACACCCATTGAAAAATCCACCTTGCGGTCCGAACACAAAAAGAACTTGAAGTGGAACATACACAAATCGGAAGAACAACCTACGATCTTCATTTATGATTCAACCAGTTGGCTTTCTCACTTGCTAATCTATAACACCCATAAACTAATGTTCCTCTCACTTCGTATACGAAGCGAGGTCTATGGGTAAACGTGGTATTGTATTGTATTAGTAGACAAGACTCGCAACAAAAGTGTGAGGCCTTTAACTTCTTTTGTTTTATATTAACGTGAGAGGTGGAGGCTCATGGGGGCTGCTATGGAACTAGATCTACCTCTAGAATCGTATAAAATCAATCCGAATCAACAAGTTCCAAATCACTTGCACCTTTACTGAGATCTATAACTTGGAGCTCGCTTATTTTGTGGTGCTACTCGTTGAACTCCGATAGTAGCTAGTAACAAGTTCCTTTTTATCTTGAAATGTAACCAAGAAATCCTGAACCATGGCAGCAGATAGAGAAATTTATTGAAATGAATCAAGAATAGGTAACTCTCGTGACAAGAACATGGGCAACACCAAAGTAGAGGCAAAGGAAATAGATAGAGAATTTTATTGAAATGAATAAGGAATAGGTAACTCTCCTAATAAGAACATGGGCAGAATCAAAGTAGAGGCGTAGGTAGCAGAGGCGTAGGCATCTTACCGAGGGAGGCTTAGGCAGCAACATCTTAACCAACGACATATCCACGACTGGCAAGGTAAGCATATCCCTTTTTCTGAGATAATTCTCAACATTTTTCTTTCTGTATTCCTAAAAATAGGACAATAAAGGATATATGGAAGGGATTTTGAGTTAATTCTTGGCATTTAAAATAGAACTTATCTGCATATGATTAAACCCACCTGTGTTTCTTCCTAAAAATGGGGTGATAAAGGATAAATGGAAGGGATTTTAAGTTAATTCGAGGCATTTAAAAGAGAACTTATCTCCATATGGTAAGACCATACTGTCTTTTTCATATTTTCAATTATAGCTAAAATGATAATAAAAATAAAGACCAAAAGCCATGTAAGTAATGGCTTCCAGATTTTGAACAACTTTGGGCCTCGTTTAAAATATCAATAGCATGATACGAGTTGGAAGGTGGAAAAATTCGTACAATGAAACTTGAAACGTGGATCAATGAAACAATCATCTTGGGTGACTATGTAATCCAATGCGTGCCACACTTGACCTTTGGCTGAGGATGCAAGCTAATCTTAAAACAATTATATGTTTACTCAAATATTATCTCATCATAAAAAGATTACGTAGTTACAAGTCACTTCGTATTATTTTATCTCCCATCAACTAGGCAAAAGGTTACAAAAACTATGCTACACCTTTGACTATAATAATGACCCTAATAATGTCCCGCCTTCGGCTATAGTAATGCTACATCAAAAAGTATGATACTGATTTAGTCCCAATATTATTAATAATATCATATTATTCACTACTTTTTTTAAAAGTATGTCGATATTTGTTGACTTTTTTCCTAACAATGGTTCACTCCATATTTGGCATTTTGTTTGTCTTATTAACAAAAATGAAACTATTAAACTTGGATGGACCAGGGCGGAGAATGATTTGTTGAGTGGCTTTCAACGAAAAGATTTAATGAATGGTAAAAATGCAATTATTCTCACTAAAAAAACCTATGAAATCTCGCTTTTATTTAGAGTGGGGAATTTTAAAGTTGTAAGACCAATTAGCTCATTTGAATGTATTCTATGGATAGATTAAACAATTTTACAAATTTTATATAAAGAACATACCAGTAGAACTATGAAATAATAGGGGATCTATATATGATTCTCTCTATATTAATGGTGTCCTTGATTGCGTCTCTTGTGTGCTTTTGTGAAAAGGAGATACTATGATATCCCTTACATCTCAAATCCAACATGCACATCTTCTCTGAACTCCCCTGGAGACTTCGATATCATCAAAGCCAATAGATGTCGCTATGAAAAAATTAACACCATTGGCATTTGCATTCTTGACGAAATCAAAGTAATCCCAGACCTCCCCATTAGTTCTTGGATACTGGACTAGAACCCTGTAGACATCCCTGTACTTATTTTAATCAACATCCATCAAAACAACCTTTAGGACCTAAATATCAAGGGTGCCTACCGAAATCAACATGGCTTCTACTACAACATTCTTCCCTCAAGAAGAGAAGTGTTGGATTTGGGAAAGTCAGTGAGATATGTAATCATAGTTGGCAAACTCAAGAGTGGCTCCAACCTCCCCCAGGAAATCTCTGCCCGGTCAAATTCTTTTCTAGCTCTTTGAAGTTGTTCTCTGAGTTATATTGACCCAAATGGTCAAAGCAATGATATGAAAATTGATCATTTTTGTCTTCACAATTTACCTCTCTTAGCATAACAACATAAGAAACTAGCAATTTCCTGAATACAAAAAGAATTAAATAAGGAATCGTATAAATTCTATGGTCATTTAGTTATCTACCTACAAAATTGTACATTATTCATCTTATGTCAGGCATAACCAAATGTTGCAACGACAAATTTCCAAATTTGCTTACTTGTTGATGGAAATTTATATAATATTTATTCTATTAGAAATAAGAGTTTTTATATTTAGTGATTTAGTTTTTCAAGATGATCTTCCCAAATCTTATATTCTTTTGGTGTATCTTTACACCTGTAGGGGCAACTGCTAGTATAATATATATCTATATATATATATATATATAGAGAGAGAGAGAGAGAGAGAGAGAGAGAGGGGAGGGGGGGGGGGGGAGAGAGGGGTGGGGAGAGAGAGAGAGAGAATTCTTATCTAAAGAGGAAAGAAATATGTTTTCTCTTTGTTGTGTGGTAAAACTACAATAAACAAAGTATTCCAAGTATAGTTATGAAGTTAATTTTAAATGTATATTAGATAGTTTGGAATATGATATATGATTGGTTAAACTTGTTTGAAGATATAATTTAAAATTGTTTTTGAGTAATTAAAAAATTGTGTTTACATAGAAAGTGTTTTTAAGGGAGAGTTAATATCAAGGCCTCGAGTATCTTCTAAATTTGTTTCTACTTGGCTAGGACCTTGTCTTCCTTGGACATAAGGAAACAAGTTAAAGGCCCAAGGCCCAGAGGCATCTGGCAAGAGTGAAATCCTAGCTCAGTAGAAAGATTTCTCAACCAGCAAGTCATTCCAAGTGGTGTGGTTTTCTATGAATAACTGTGAAGAGTCAACTTGCATTCATAGATAACAACCAAAGATGATTGTCCTCACCACTAGTTTGACAACTAACTTGTAATAGGTTTTTCGCCTATTGAAAAAGAATGACCTTTCCCTTTCATTGTTTGTCCATATTCAATCAAAGTAAGACACATGTTTCAAAAAATAAACTCATGGGATTTATTGAATTATAGTGGAGTGCTGAGTATTCCACTGGGTTACCACTCGAGTTATGATTTATCATATTATAGTGGAGTGGTGAGTAGATTTATTGTATTATAGTGGAATGGTGAGTATTTCGCCTTGGTGGTGAAGGTACCTCCTTTATTTAAATTTGAACAATGTGTTTACATTTAAACACATTTATATATGAACATTACTTATTTGGGACTTCCACTTCCATATTGAATATTTTTTTGTGAAGGTAAACTCATGGGAACGAATACCCATCACAATCAATTTTTAATTATTAAGCATCGAAAGAATTTTTTAAGGGAAGAGTTAAACTTGCCCTTTTGTTTGATATCCAATTAAAGTAAGGGACGAGTTCTTTCTTCGTGTTCTTCTCATGCATGTGGATTCAAAGTTACAGGGATTGTACACCATTTTCTAACGGAGATGAGTATTGACTCTTTTGTTATCTATTTTCTTTTTCTTTATTTTTTCCTAGGTTGTATCATCACATAACATAACACATATTGGATTATTCTATTTTTATTGTCATTTTTGTTTATAACCTCTCCATTAGGTGACTTCCTATAATTTGAATTAGAATTTGTAGTTATCACTGAAATTAGAAACAGTATAACACCAACAAACAAATTGATCAGAAGAAGAACAATATATATTAGCAAGAGGGCCTATATCAATGCTAAAAGAGGATTAGTAGATTAGTGGGTAGGAAGGAATTTAAGTATTTTGCATAGTGTCGTTCACATGAACCCACTAGCCCAGGACCATACCAACAAGTGCATTTCACTTATGCATAATTAAATACTTCTCTCAAATTTAAATAGCAGGTACCACATTGGCACTTATAATTAAGTAGGAAAATAACATGCTTGCAACATATCTTTTTTTTAAACCCCAACATTATGTTTTTTGTTGCTATATCCACCATTTCTAGAGCTTTGTAGGTAGAATCCTTAAATGGAACAAATGATGTTGTTGTCATTTCCAAATTTGAAGGTGTAGAACTGATGGGAAAATACATTAATGCAACAAATGATGTTTTTGTCATTTCCAAATTTGAAGATGTAGAACTACAGATCTGGTAAAAATTTAATGATGGGATCTTTGTCAATCATCTCATGAATTAATGAGAGGATCTCTATCAAGCATCTTAAATATACATTTATCAACAATTGGATTTTGTGAAAAGTATCTGAATTTATGTGAAACATCAAAAAGAATAAATGATGGGATCTTTGTCAATCATCTCATGAATTAATGAGAGAATCTATATCAAACATCTCAAATATACATCTATTAACAATTGGATTTTGTGAAAAATATCTAAATTTATGTCAAACATAAAAAAATATTATGCTCAAAAGTGATTCAAAATTTACTCTTGAAGTAAATAAATATAATATTTTAATACTTTTATGTTACATATTGTATGCAACTTTGAGTAAGTACATTAACCTGTCTCACTTCTATGTTGGAATATAAATCCCTGCTTCTATGTTGGAATATAAATCCCTATGATTTGATATCCTTGCCTAATTCAATTGAAAAAATGGAAAGAATAAAAAGAAATTAGATATAAGTTTCAAAATTTAACATAAATATAAAAAACAGATTCCTCACTCCATTTCATTGATTTTTTTTTTATAATACATTTTCACAAAAGTTCAATTAATATCCTTGTCATTTTTTTACTAATTATTAATTTAATTTAATTTAACTTACAGTTTATTAAAATAGTAAAAAGACATCCAACAGTAAAAAGACATCCAACAATAAAATTTGAAGTTATATGATTTTTATTATTTTTATGCAATATTTATTCTTATTTCGTTTAATTTACAACTTATTAAAATGATAAAAAAAAATAGTAAAATATAATGGTTAAGTATGCAAAAAAATGTTTTAAATATATTACTAATGTATTATTAAGCACTATTTCTTATCATTTAGTTGGTATTTTTTTTAATTATATATGCAATAAATGTAATGAAATATTATTGATATCAAATGTATTTTTGATAATCTAGATGGCACTTTCATTTTTTTAAAAGTGTATATTATATTATAATTCAAAAGATATAATGTAGTAATTGGAAAATGTGAGAATTTGTATGTAATTCTTTTATCTTCTTCTTCTTCTTCTTTTTTCTTTTTTCTTTTTTCTTTTCTTTTCTTTTTTTTCTTTTTCTTTTTCTTTTTCTTTTTCTTTTTTCTCTTTTTCTTCTTCTTTCTTTTTCTCTTTCTCTTTCTTCTTTTTTTTTCTTTTTCTTTTTCTTTTTCTTTTCTTTTCTTTTCTTCTTCTTCTTCTTTTTTTTTTTTTTTCCTGAATTTGTCTACTCCTATATTGATACAAAATAATTTTACAAAGAGGCCTCGGCCTCGAGAAGTCTAGCCCAGAGATGCGGCATGCTCACATTACATAGCTGAACACTGACCAAAAAGACCTGCTGAAGACCGACTAGAAGGGCTTCTAGGATCATGACCATGACTAGTTCATAGAAACAGAAAACTCCAATATCGAAACTGAAGACTGACCAGAGGTAATTCAGCAACCAAAATAGGATACCTGGGCCCAGGCAAGAAAACAGAGAAGCGCTACCCAAATCAAAACTGAAATCAGACCCCAGAAACAACTGTAACCAGAATCGAGACCCAAATACACAGCCAGAGGAATGCCGCCCACACAGGGGAAACCAACAATTTGAGTTTGGAACAAAGCACTGAGTGTGAGAACTGTATAGCATATAATGGCGATAAAATAGGAGGGAAATGAGCACCTTCGAGCAACGGAGAAACAAAAACCATTGAACGCAGACCTGATTAAGCTTCATGAGAGGTGGAAGGTTGCTCTTCAATGATGCGGCACCCATAATTGTAGGGGTCTTCGTCCTCAGAGGGATGGCCCTCTTTGCCTGAAGAACCGCCACCAGTAGGGATGCTCGGACCAGCTTGATTATTCATGACCTGGGTTGCAGTGCCCTTACTCGGACCAGGATCCTTACTCTGCTTGTTGTCAATCTGAGAAGTGCCATGCCTATCTTCCGCCCTCGTCTCCAGAGTCACCCCAGGGGTCACAACAACCTGACCAGAAGTAACCTCTCGAAGCTCAATGGTGACTGAAGCTAAGAAGGAGAAATTACTGAGAGTACAGGGGAACTGAAAACGAGCAGTATGAGATGGAGAATTGAGAGAGCGCGCTGCTAAATTAAGCTGCCCACGACCCTGTCCACAACCACTCTTGGTAACAGGATAGTGGTCAGAGCAGAAGTTTGAGGAGTATGACGAGGAGTCTGTAGTGGAGGAGGAGGGTTGGCAGATAACTCACCCCCGGGAGCTTCCCCTCCTGCAGCTCATTCTCTGGTGCAATCTGGGCATTGTGAGAAGAACAGGAGGTTTTGAACGGGCTGCAATACTGTGGAGGCAGAGGGGGACTGAAAGGGGCTTAGCTTCAGCACATAGAGGGGCACTGGGAAGGATAGAGGACGAGCTACTATTGAAATTACAGAAAGGGCTGTGAGAAACATGAAGGCCTGGCGATAAATCCACACAACGATCCAGAGCCCAACGTTTCCCTGGGCTGGGCGAGAGCGCGGCTCTGCGACAGCAAGGGAATAACGCAAGCGCAAGGGAGGAGCGTGAATGAGTCCAAGGAGGGGCGCCATGATCGAAGAATTAACAGGCTGATGTGGAGGGACGAGCTGCATTAACGTAGCATTGAAATTGAAAGCAGAGGAATTAATGACTGTCATTGCGCGAGGCTGAGTGGTGGTGGTAATAAGCCACGCGCCAACCCGCCCACATACCGATCACATTGTTTTTTTTTCTATGTTAAGACTAAACTAAGTACCCACGGGGAATTGAACCGGTGACCTATCGCAAGGAGTGCCTTAACAACGCACCCATTCACCGTCAATCCAAAGCCCCATGGGCTACCGATCACATTGTTAAACACCTAGATCCGGGAGAATTTGTATGTAATTATTGAGAAAATTGCAATTTTATATTTTTTTTAAAATTATAGTTTTAGACATATAAATCAATTTATTTCCTAAAAGCCTATAGTACTGGAATTATGTTATTGGAACAAAATAAATTCCAAGAGGGCTTCTAAATTTCTCATCATACATTGGACAAAAAATAACCAAAATAAAATGTATATATAAAAAATAAATAAAAAAACACTTATATTTAAACTACACTTTTCTTAATGTATCCCAAATGTTAGCAGAGATTTCAACCCTTATTTATTTAGAAATTAATTTTATTGAATGTAGATCAAGATTGTGTGTTTTATTTCATGCTTATAGAACACCTTAGTACACCTGGAAATTGAATAAGAAAGACTAACTATATAGTTTTTGTCTTTTAGAAAGTTATTTAATATTGTAATAATTCTTTTTCCGACAACTAAATAAGAAATTAAAGTTTTTATCTTTTTTTTTAATTTAAATTATTACATAATTTAAGTCTAAAATTGCTATAGTCTAACTTCTTGCACATAGTATAACTAACATACATGATTTGATTATCTATTAACCACAATTAATCAGTATTTGTCAATGCATATTATAATGGTTTATGCAATTTTTTATAGAGCATAATTACTAACTTGAATGGTGTGCACTAAGTTGCCTTGCAATACTTGTTTTAAATGAATTGTTAATTTTACATTCAATACATTTATTGCAGGTGATTTGGTCAAATTACGTAAAATAGAAATAAAATTAATTTAATTATTATTATTAATTATAATTATTAATTATTAATAATTATAAAGCGGGGTAGGAGGAGGAGAGGTTCTCTATAAACCCAAAGGGAAAATTGAAATAAGATACTCATTGGGATTAGCGCAGATGACTAATAATCATACCGAGATGCATGGCATTTTGGAGGGTTTTCTCCTAGCCAAATCCATAAATTCTTTCAATGTTGTTATTATGGAGGACTCGTTGCTAATTATCCAATATCTGAGTAACAAATTCTTGCCAAAAAATCAACATTTGAAGCTCCTTCTCCTTCTCTAAAGAGTAATAATATTACTCAAAGATTTACCACAACAATCCTACTACCACTTTCTTTGAAACCAGAACAATGAAGTTGGCCTTCAAGCCAATAAGGCATGCCTCCTCACTATTAGACAAACTAAATTCAATGGGGTTCTAGGGAGGAGGACCCTTCCTTGACTCCCCATGTATTATCATCTTTATATTTTCATATATTTTATATAATACCCTGCGCCCTACTAAGACAAAGCATATTTGGGATTTTTTGATTTATCACAGACACGATAGGATTATTGTCGTGGAAGCCCCAACTCCATGTCACATGAAAACATCCTTGTGATTTCCTTCTCATAGGATCAAGATACATCAAGACAACAGAGGTTTGATCTCAACATCTTTCCTCCACCCTTGCTGGTTATTGCTGGTAGAGCTATTGCAATTATGCTCCGATGTGGTGCCATTAACACTAATGCATGTGAGCTGCTCAACCTGTGGTGCATCTCAATGGATTTCTTGTGCTCGAAAGCCCATGGTCTACCCCTCTTTGGTTTCTTCTGGATCTGTGTTAGTTAGGGGACTCTGGCTATGGTATTCTCTAGTCACTGCTCTATAAATCTTTCTCCAAGAATTGTTCTATGCATTTGCTGGTAGCGATGTTGTTATGTTCTGTGCATTTTTATCTTCGAAGTTATCTGTCAAAAAAGTATGCATCTACCCATTTTGGTTATCATTCGTGCTTTGGTTTCTAATTGGTAGGGTTCCAGGTCTGGCTTGTCAGGTCTAGTAATATTTTGACACTTGTCATGCTCCTCTGTTATCATTAATTGGCTTGTTGAATTGCGAGAATAACCCTGCTTTCAAATCACTCTCATTCTGCTCCATTTTTTTGAGTCTTCCATCCTGAGTCCTCTACGGCTGTTGGGATCTCCTATGCGGATACTCCTTGTTTAGTCTACCTCGAAAGAGTTTGTCGCCTTTGAACCTATATCCTATGACTATTCACGCTAAGTCGATAATGCAGTCCATTATGATTCGTTCATTGTTCGTTTCCAGTCTGCTAGATATGAACTCCGACAAAAGCAAATCCTCTGCTGACTCCTAGTCCAATTGTTACCATTTCCATCATCTCTAGGATTCTCTGCAACTGGGCTTAATGGAAATAAATATGAAGCTCCAACATCATTGGAAAACCATCTCCCAACTCTTGAAAGAAATTCAAGAATTAAAGTGTAAATGAGCACTAAGAGGACAAGTTAGATGCTCTTTGTCTGCACATGGAAGACCTCAAAGCTCAATGTACAGTGAAAAGATTCTAGATCTTTGAATCGCATGTTAATAGTAAGTTTTTTGGAAGCCCCTTTGAAGATCTTAATCAAACTCCTAATAAGGACACTTTCCCTAAAGTTAAATAGTTTCACAATGTAAATTTTTCCTTTTATTAGGCTCCTTTTGCAAGTTGTTTTCTTGTCAGCATATAGTTACTTTAGTCTTTTTTAGTAATATTTTTTCTCTATCTGTACTCCCCTCCGTAGATGAAAAGTCTCTTGAAGCACATATGTAATGCACTCCATGGGTATTTTTCGTGGCCAAACACAAATTTTATATAAAAAGTACTCATTTTTATGGAAAAAATATATTAATAATTAAATCAACCTCGATCCATCTTAGCTTCGGAACTATCAAGTACCAAGAGGGACCAAATCTCTCGAGGTGCAAACCTTTCTCAAGTTTTTAACTCAAAAGAGAAGTTTGCATCTTGAGAGATTTGATCCCCTTAGCACTTATAGATCCATAATTAAGATAGATCTAGGAAGGTGCAAATCAAAATTTAACCATAATAACAATTTAACCTCTTCCTACTTTGTGTTTCCTTCGTATGCTTCAGGGGTATGCTAGTTATTTTGAAACTTAAAATGAATTAGTCACTTGATAGAGTAAGGTGGGCAGGTTTCACGATTAAATAATCCACGTGTCACATTGATCAGAAGGAATAAATAGTAAGGATGCACATTGCCCAGAAATAGCCTCTAAAAACTAGCTGTTGGTGAATTAGTTAATAGGTAAAGAAATTAATTTGTAGGGAGTTAGAGGTAAGGAGTTATTTCATTAAAATATTCTATGTTCAGTTAAAAATAGCTGTTAAGGAATAATTAAAAATAAAATATTAAATTTTAATGTTATCAAATAAATGTGAAGAAGTTAATTATTAATAAATTATATCATATTATTTGTTAGAGGTTGACTAATTAGAAAACTAGTTGTTATGAATGGATGGTCACCTCCCCTTTCTCGGCATTCTCCTTTCAAGGATGAGTGACGGTTCCATTCGTCACCAAGTCTATTGGAAAAAGACTCACACATAACAATATCTCCATGCCAGTTCTCATCATTTTCCGGCTCAGAAATTCAGGTTCTTAGCACTCTTGCTACCTGTGCTCTAAGAATCTCTGACGATAGCCTCCTTGAAAAGGAGAAATCCCATCTTCTTGAAGTATTTCGAAATAATGGGTATAGCAGGTCTCAAAGCCTCAAGGCCTTTCACAAAGCCTGCAAAGAACCTAGAGTTAAAGCTGCTCATAATGATCCTATCTCTAAGGTTCATCTCCCGTAGATCCAAGGAACCTTAGATAGGATTTCCCATATCCTCAAGAAGATTAATGTCACTTCTTCATTCAAACCTCTCAATACCATTAAGAATTCTCTTAGAACTGTTAAAGACCCTATTGATCCTAAGGACTCGAAAGTGTTCTACCTTGTTCCCTGCTCCTGTGATATCCCTTATATTGGAGAAATAGGTAGATCTATTAACAAGAGAATCAATGAGCATGCTGCAGACATTAGACACAATCAATCTCGCTCATCAGCCTTAGCCGAGCATGCAAAAAAATAAAAGCACCATGTCTGCATTGAAGATTCCAAAGTCATCGCTAAGGTTGACCACTTCCACCACAGGAAGCTTAGAGAGGCGATCGAGATCGAAAGGCATGCCAAAAATCCTAATAGGGATGATGGTTGGAAATCGAGTAAATGCTGGATTCCAACTCTCTCATCATAACTCATCATTCCCTTTTTATCCCCTCTCCTCCTTTTTCTCTTTTTGGTTTATTTTCTTTTGTTTTCTGCCTTGATCCCCTATTTTATTTTTATTTTTATCATTTATTTATTTATTTATTTTTTCATATATATATATATATATATATATATATTCATTGTTATTATTATTACCATTTATATTATTATTTTCCTTTTTCTCTTTCTAGTTTATTTTCTCCCTTGATCCCTTATTTTGTTTTTATTATTATTATTATTATTTTTATTTTATTTTTTTTGCATTACAATATAAAATTTATAGTATTATTTAATTCGAATAATATCAACTTAACTTTAATAATTTAATAATTATTTGATTACATTGGGATAAAATTTCTAGATTCATAACAACTAGTTTTCTAATTAGTCAACCTCTAACAAATAATATGATATAATTTATTAATAATTAACTTCTTCACATTTATTTGATAACATTAAAATGTAATATTTTATTTTTAATTATTCTTTAACAATTATTTTTAACTGAACATAGAATATTTTAATGAAATAACTCCTTACCTCTAACTCCCTAATAATTAATTTCTTTACCTATTAACTAATTCACCACATTAGTTGGTTCAAAACTTCGACCAAATCCTGCCAATGTGATTAATCTGAAAGACTTTCTTCCACATTATGGATCACAAAAGTCTTAGATCTAAAATGATATACTTATTTTCAATGATAAGATGTTATCATTATTTTTTGTATATGCTTCTTGTTGTGACATACCCTTTTCTTATTTTCCAGAAATAGTTCTTGTGTTGTTCATAATAGGTAAAAATGTCTCAAACTAAAATTTGTGTTCACATTCTTACTCTCACTTAAGAAGGGTGAAGTGATTGAATTTAGCTTATGGGAAGGTGCATGTTTACTTTTATATTTTAATTAATTTAAACTAGCATTTTCACCAGATGTTGCAAGGGAACGACGTAAGGCAAGAGCATAGGAAAGAGTGGTAGAGAAGACATGAGTGAAAATTTTATGTAATTTTAGTTATTTATTAGTTGTGAGAGAGAGTTTGAAATTTGAAATTTGTAGAATTGAGTTATATCATTAATTATAATTTACATACTCAAATTTTAAACTATTTGAGGAAAAAAGAGAAAGGGAAACGAAAGAAGAAGACGAGAGATTGCATAATGCATAATAATATGAGTAAAATTATTTGAACAATTTTCACACATTCACAAAATGTAAGTCCACTCTTGAAATTAAAAAGAAGATGAGATATTGACACTCGATGCTAACCAATAATAGTATCCTTAATCAACATTTTAATAGTATCCTTAATTAGCACTGTACCTTAATCAACAATATACTAAAGGGGCATAAGAATGACATGGAGCAGTGAAAGAATCAAATATTTCTTAACTGAATGATTTCATAAATGTCACATAGTGTAATAAGTCTCACAAAGAAGTATATTACACCAAAGTATGTCACATCTAAATCATTCAAACATCATTTGAGGTACAAAGGACATGCCATTCTTGCATTTGCTAGTGTTCACTTTGCAAGATTGGAATGGATGCAATAGGGCCATTGATTTTGGAGACCAAAAAGTAGTTTTCTTGGTGTGTGTGATAGATTATTGATGGAGTCAAGCGAGAAGGATATGATAAACTAATAGAGCCGACAAATTGTGGAAGTTGGTGAAGCGTGGAGCAAACAATAATTAACCCGCAAAAGAAATATGTCCCTCAAAATATCAATGTAATAAAAGACAAAGGAAAACTATGAAGGCATACTGCTTCCGTGTACAATTTGTTGCAAAAAAATAAATATAAACTAAAAAAACATTTGTCGTGAGCTAGGACCAATTTTCTAGAAATTAAAAACATTTCCAAATCCTTCTAACAATTTCCTTTATTTCATGGTCGAATTTATTGTGACTTGGCCCAAATCAACTTTACTGAAAAGTTTGACATGGAAATAGGGTCCATTCATTATGCAAACAGGCTGGATAATTAGTAATATTTTTCGCTGGAAATGCTAAAGACTTTCTATAATCAAAATGGTGGAAAGAAAATAATATGCATTGGTATGTTCTAAAATAAAAATAGTGGAAAAATCGACATGTTGTAACAAACAGGGAAAACACTATAGGTCATTAGTATTCACCAAGGGATAAAAAATTAAAACAGATTACCATGCTAGCTTCATTAACATCAGATAATGAGTATCTGACAAAATTGCATACAAGAAAACAAAGCTCCCATCTATAGTTGAGATAGAACTACCCTAAGTATTTAGAGAATTGATGTCAAGGCTCCTTGTTAAAAAAAAAGGAAAGACAAAATATTAGTATCCACATATAGACACAAAAGAGATCAATGGGGCTCATAAATACACTCTTTACAACATATCAAAGGATTTTCATTAAAGATATCTTTGAGCCCAAAGGAGATTGGAAAGTAGCTTTTCTGGTGCGTGTGATAGATTATTAATGGAGTCGGGTGAAAAGGATATGGTAAACTAACAAAACCAACCACTTGTGGAAGTTGATGAAGAGTGGAGAAAGCAATAAATGACCTGCAAAAGAAATATGTCCCTCAAAATATGCAGTTGAATTATTATAATTACAATTATGGAAGTTTACTCTTACATTCTCAAAGTTGATCAATGTAATCCCAAACAAAGGAAAACTATGAATGCATATTTCTTTCATGTACAGTTTGTTGCAAAAGAATAAATATAAACTAAAAAAACATTTCTGGCTAGCTAGGACAAATTTTCTAGAAATGAAAAACATTTCAAAATCCTTATAATATTTTCCTTTATTTCATGGTCAAATTTATTGTGACTTGGTCTAAATCAACTTTACTAAAAATTTTGACATGGAAAGAGGGTCCATTCATTACACAAAAACACTGGATAATTAGCAATATTTCTTCCTGGAAACTTTGAAGACTCGCTATAATCAAAATAGTGGAAATAAAAGAATATAAATTTGTTTGTTATAAAATCATAATAGTGGCAAAATATGCATGTTGTAACAAGCAGGGAAAACACTGTAGGTCATCAGTATTCACCATGGAACAAAAAACTAAAACAGATTACTATGCTAGCTTCATTAGCATCAAATAATGAGTATCTAATAAGATTGCATACAAGAAAACAAAGCTCAAGTCTATAGTTGAGATAGAACTACACTAAGTATTCAAATATTTGATATTAAGGCTATGCTATTACAAAAAAAAATACAAACTATTAGTATCCAGAGATAGACAAAAAAGAGATCAATGGGGCTCGTAAATACACTCTTTACAACACGTCAAGGAGTTTCCTTAAAGATGTCTCTGGGTGCCAAAGTATAAAGAGATAAATTTAGAGATTAAAGAATATGATATTGATATCTTGCTTACAGAATTACCAAGGCTTTCAGATGATGAATTTAGAGATCAAAGCATATGATAATTATATAATTGCAGTTTGGTTTACGAGGGATCACATTGTCCCAAGATGCCACGTACTTAAGTACTCATAGCTAGTGTCGAGAGATAATCTTGGGCAACAGACTGCGCATTGCACTATTTGCATTGAATCTCTTACTAAGAATATTATATCTTACTTTTATACTCTCCTAGCATTATCTATTGACTTATACTTTGTGCTTCTCTGTGCAAGGGTGTTCTAAAATGCTAATGTTTGGCCTCTTGTAAACAAGATCTTTGGTGGGAAATAAGGTCAACAAAAATCTAAGGAGGGTAGGGTTTCAAAATTGTCTTGTTGTAACTTCATGTGGACTTGTCTTTGCTAGTTATCATTTTCTATTGAAAAAGATAGAAAAGTTTGTATATGTACATAATTATGGTGGAGTTTTCTTGCCTTATTATCATTAGTAGTAATTCCAGTTCTCTCTAGCCTTGATATGACTTGCAAGGTCAGTTCATCTATATGGTCTGCCAATATGGTTGGTGAGGTTAGTTAGCAAGGTTGGTTCATCATAATGTTGAAGAAATTGTTTCTGAAAACAATGCAAGTGAAGACATTTGTGATGGACAAATGAAATAGAAGCTTGCAAAAGCTAAAAGAAGAAAATAGTTGAAGCAAGCAAAATGACACGCCAAGATACAAGCAAAAGCAGAAATACAACATGTAGAAAGCAAGAGCCAAAGTGAGCAATGCTAGAGGCACTGAAGAAGGACCTTTCTATTGACGAATTGTTTGCTCAAAGAAAAGATCCACATATCATATATTGGAACTAGGCTACTTTTTGATCCAGAGAAACATATTTCAACTTTGAAGGAATTAGTAGAGATATGCACTGACAAGGAAAATAACATTTAACAACTTGCACTAATTTCATATGTGGTCATTTTCAAGGAATTTATCTTAGGTCGCAGAGTGAGGCCTCCCACAAAAAAGGATCTCGAGATGAAATTTTTTATCGAAATAAATTTGCAATTATTATGAATTCACTCGTCTACAGTGTTAACAAACATTTCTACATAAGTTGATGACATTAGGAAAGGGTTCTTCCTTGCATCAGATTGTAGTTCTATGTATGTGTATTTTACTTGAATCCATTCCACACTTCAATGACTAGAAGAACTTGCTAGCCACAGTTATCTCGCACACCAGCTCCATTGAGAATTTAAAGAGGAGATTGAGTTGTGTTGCAGTCAACTACTTTTGGGAGAGTTTTGTTCATGGGATAAGTTTAAGGTGCGTTTACATGGTATTTAGTTGTCTTACCCAAAATTAGAAGATTTACCACATGAGGACAATTGGAAAACACTGGGAAAGTAGAAAAATTAACTAAGTTTAGTAAAAAAGTTCATGGGATAAGTTTAAGGTGATTTTATAGCATGGTATTTAGCTAAGTCTTGCCCAAAATTAAAAGATACACCACAGGAACACGAAGATTAGTTGATATAGGAACACGAAGATTAGTTGATATAGAGATGAAGCAAGATAATTCTTTAGAACACCTCATTTCTCAATGTAACATGGCATTGACATTTAATTAGCATTGGTTTTTGCCTTTGCTACAATCACTAAAATTGGCAGCTACTCAGCGCTGGTGCCAAAAGATAACCTTGGGCGACAAACTAAGCCATTGCACTATCGGCTCTAGTGTCAAAAGGTAACCTTGGGCAACAAACAGCGCCATTGCACTATCGACAGTGACTGCTACTGTGTGCTTCTCTGTCTAAGGGTGTTGTCAAGAAAGGTGTCTTTGTTGTAACTTCCTGTACACTTGTCTCTGCTACTCATCTTTTGCTATTAAAAAAGATAGAAATGTTTGCAACTGTGCGTAATTATATTAAAAAAGATAGAAATGTTTGCAACTGTGCGTAATTATGCAAGATAATTTATATAAGTAATTATGTATTGTTGGAGTTTTTCTCACTTATTATCATGAGCAGTAATTCCGGTTCTTTTTTCCATGCCGTCCTCTCCTGTCCATTATGCAATTCACTGTCTATGTTTGACTGAGCAGAATCACGGTCTTATCTTGTCTCCAGAAGTTCACGCAGTCGAGTGAATTGTCGGAGCGGCTTAGTCGGGACAGATTGCTTGGTGGATAGGGCTGAAAACCCTATCTTAAACTCTGGGTAAGATTTGTAAAAGACCATTAATCTTCTCGGCAGGTAAGATACACATAAAGATCACCACTCAAACAATAATTTTTTATTTTATTTTTTTTACTTGCAACAAATGTTATGATTTATTTTTTTACTTGCAAAAATTGTTAATGATTATGAATTTTCTGTTGGATGAAAATAAAAATTAAAAGAAAAATGGGTGAGATAAACAAGCATATGAAAACAATCGGCCAACTAACGTTGTGTAGATTAATATATTTCAGATATGATGTGACCTACTGAAGGTATCGCAGAATGTACATTTTTATTCTTTGCCATCATTAGAATTAACATAATAGAATACCTTGTATAACAAATTCCACACACCGTGTTTTTCTTTATACAATTCATTTCAAAGGTGAATTACATAGTGAATTCAATAATACATAATTGATAAATTCAATAATACAATCAAGCCTCAAACTGGAAAATGTTTAGCGTATACTTTTTCACAAGATTTTATTAAATTTTCAAACGTTAAAAGATTGTGTGATTGGACTTTTTTGGGCCACTGGAGGGGCACTGAAGTTATTTTTCCAAATCCAAACGAATCAACAAAGGAAACAAAACACGCCATAAAAGTAAACCTAAAATCCGAACCTAGCTTACCTGGGCGATAACAGAATCAAATACCATCCACGCACTCGATAACAGAATCGGAATACCTTGTCTTAAGAATCGGCGCACTTGAAACCATGAGACAATGGAAATCGAATATATGTGGTTTTTAATTAAAATTTTAATTCAGCTGACATTCAATATTAGTTGACATCTTTGTGATATAAATTGACATTCAATATTAGTTGACATCAATTTCTGCCGGGGCTTTTGGGATTGAGATTTAACCACCTCCATCTTTAAATCAGAAAATGGGTTTCGAAGAGCACGATTTGGATTTCGCTCTGGTCCCTGCAGGCCTTCTTTTGTTGAGCAGCTACCATGCTTTTAATATGAGTATGGGCACATTACAATATATGTTTTTTATATAGCACGTAAGTTTCTCTTTATGAAAAGGTATGGTGCATTTAAAACATAGGTATGGGCACGTTTTAATAGAAGTCTATGTCTTTTACGGCATGTATTAAAAATACAAAAATCGTATGTAATATGTTTTTACCGTTGACTTTTTGTATGGCACACGGGAGGTAAAGAATATGTGTATTCACAGCAGTGAAAAATGTTGATGGTGCGGTAAAAGAAGAAGAAGAACCAGAGGATGTATGCACAGCAGTGCACGAATACATTCAGTAATGTTTTGTGAAGTTTTTTTTAAGTAGCGAAAACCATGTGTGGTTTTGCACGAAGTAAGTTTTTGTAAGTTTGTGTAAGTTCTGTTTTTACAGCAGTATGTAAAATTGTTTTACACCAGTGAATGAAAATGGAGACTTTACAGCAGTAAGTTATTTTTCACAGCAGTGAATATAAAAGGGATTTTACAGTGGTAAATCTTTGTATCAGTTTTTAATGAATAGAAAGTCTTATGGTGGTGAAATACTCTGTCTCTCAGTGAAATTTCTTTTAAGTCTTCTGTGTGCACAAAAGATCTTGGAGCAAAAGAAACAGAGCATTGTCTCTGTGTGTTTGTTTATTTGGTTTTTGGTATTTTCCCCATTAAAAAATACCCAACAGTGGTATCGGAGCAGGCTTAGGCTCTTTGAAGGAGACAAAGAAGCTGAAGGGAGAAGGTTGTTGCTGCAGCAAAACTTCTCAGGC
This sequence comes from Pinus tabuliformis, assembly GCA_031772625.1. Taxonomy (NCBI): domain Eukaryota; kingdom Viridiplantae; phylum Streptophyta; class Pinopsida; order Pinales; family Pinaceae; genus Pinus; species Pinus tabuliformis. The sequence continues at coordinate 697,033,864 of CM062815.1, forward strand.
AGACAGAAGACTCTGACAACAAAGGATTCAGGTATTCTTCATAGCTATCTTGTTTGTTATTGAAGAGACAGTCAGTGTTTTAAATACACAGTCAAGGAATGGTCAGCACAAGCACTGGTATGGGTTTGTTTAACACCCAGCTCCCACAGTTTAATGGGAAGAACTATGACTACTGGTCAATAACTATGACAGCCCTGCTTGCTTCCCAAGATTTATGGGAAATAGTTGAAGAAGGTTTTGAAGAACCAGCAGATGAAACTGAGTTCAATGCATTAACTCAGGGAGAGAAGGATCTGCTGAAGAACAATAGGAAGAAGGACTCAAAAGCCCGTGTGTTGTTGTATCTAGCAGTAGACCAGAGTATGTTTCCAAGGTTAGCAGCAGCTAAGACAGCCAATGAAGCATGGCAAACCCTTAAGACAGCCTATCAAGGCATGGAGAGAGTGAAGACAGCAAAACTACAATTGCTGAGAAAGGATTTTGAGAACTTGAACATGAAAGAGTCAGATAACATTGACTCATTCTTCACTCATGTGATTGGTGTAATCACACAAATGAGAACTCATGGAGAAACCATTGAAGATAGAAGGATAGTGGAGAAAATATTGAGGGTCTTACCCTCAAGGTTTGATGCCATAGTCACCACCATTGAAGAGACAAAGGATCTCTCAAGCTATTCAGTTGATGAGCTGCATGCATCACTGATAACACATGAGCAGAGGTTGAGTAGGAATGAAAACTCATCTCTTGAGCAAGCCTTCAAGACCCAGATGTCCTTTGGAAGAGGAAGAGGTCAAGGCAGAGGAAACAAGAGAGGAAGAGGCAGAAGCCAGAACAGAGGTGGAAGGAACAGCCCAGCAAATGCACAAGGAAGAGGCAGCAATCCAAATCAGAACCAAGGTCAAGGCAGCAGCCAACAAAGAGAACAGTTTCATGCTCAAGGACAAAGGTATGATAAATCTAATGTTCAATGCTATTATTGCAAAAGGTATGGACATTATGCTAGTGATTGTAGAAAGAAACAGCATGATAAGAACAGCAGACAAAATGCAAATGTTACAAGAGAAAACAGCAGTCAAGACAATGTCCTGCTAGCTTGTAACATGGCTGAAACACATAGTGAGGACATATGGTTTTTAGACTCAGGTTGCAGCAACCATATGACAGGGAATATAGCCCTCTTTTCAGCCTTAAATCAGAATTTGAAATCAGAGGTCACACTAGGAACTGATAGTAAAGTGTCTGTTATGGGAAAAGGAGAAATAAAAATACTTTCAAAGCAAGGAGAAAGGAAAACCATAGCAGATGTATACTATGTCCCCGGAATGAGATGTAATCTCTTGAGTGTTGGACAACTTGTCCATAAGGGGTACAATGTTTTCTTTAAAAATGATGTATGCACCATCATGGATATACCACCCAGCAAAAGATGCATTGCTGAAGTGAAGATGACAAGGAACAGGATGTTCCCTTTGAGGATCAGGGCAGATTTGAAAAACAAAAATGAAATTGCAGCAGTTACCCAAGAGGCCTTCCAAAGCGTGCCAAAGGATGAAAATTGGTTGTGGCACTTGAGATTTGGGCATCTCAATTTTGGAGGTCTAAATTTGTTGAGTAGGAAAGGAATGGTAAAGGGATTACCATTGATAGAGAAACCGGACAGCCTATGTGAAGGCTGCATTTTGGGAAAACAACATAGAGAAAGTTTTCCATCAGGGAAAAGCATAAGGGCAAAGACACCCTTAGAGATTATCCACTCAGATTTGTGTGGACCAATGCAAGCTCCATCGTTAGCAGGCAGCCTATATTTCTTAACATTCATTGATGACTGTACAAGAAAGACTTGGATATATTTCCTTAAAAACAAAAGTGAAGTGTTTGAGAAATTCCAAAATTTCAAGGCATTTGTTGAAAACCAAAGCGAGCTGCATATAAAAGTTTTGAGAACTGATAGAGGAGGTGAGTATATCTCCAAGGAATTCCTAAGATTTTGTAGAGAAAATGGAATTCACAAACAATTTACAGCAAGGTACACTCCACAGCAAAATGGAGTTGCTGAAAGGAAGAACAGAACCATCATGGAGATGGCAAGGAGCATGTTGAAGGCAAAGCATTTGCCAAATGAGTATTGGGCTGAAGCTGTACATTGTGCAGTTTATATATTGAACAGGTGTCCTACAAAAGCAGTCATGAACAAAGTGCCAGAAGAGGCATGGAGTGGGAGAAAGCAAGGAGTCACCCACATGAGAGTTTTTGGATGTGTGGCCTATGCACACATTCCAGATCAGCTAAGGAGGAAGTTGGACAGCAAAGGGGAGAAATGCATCTTCATTGGATACAGTGATGAATCCAAAGCCTACAGGCTGTACATTCCATCTACCAAGAAGTTCTTTGTCAGCAGGGATGTTCAATTCATAGAAGAGGAAGCTTGGGATGGAAGCATAGAGAAAACAGTCAATGTCAAGAACTGTTTGTCTCATGATGAAGATGAAGAGGAGGTGGCTGAAATGAATCCCCAAACAACAGCGCCAACACAAGGACAGCAAGGTACACCATTGAGGATCAATGAGAGTGCTTCTCCAAGCACACCACAAGGAGGAAATTCAAGTGCATCTTCAAGCACTTGCACACCAAGTGAACGAGGTAAGAAGTTTAGAAATCTAAGTGAAATTTATGAAGAAGGAATGAATTCCTTATTTGCCTTGTATTGTCATGTTGATGATCCTATTCATTTTGAAGAAGCTATTAAAGATAAGAAATGGATAGAAGCTATGGATGAGGAGATGAATGCCATAGAGAGAAACAAAACATGGGATTTGGTTGAGTTACCAAAAGGCAAAGAAGTCATTGGTGTGAAATGGGTCTACAAGACCAAGAGCAATGCTGAAGGCAAGATTGAAAGACACAAGGCAAGGCTGGTGGTCAAAGGCTACAAGCAGCAGTATGGGAGAGATTATGAGGAGACTTTCGCCCCGGTTGCAAGAATGGAAACCGTGAGAGCAGTGCTGTCCATAGCAGCTCAAAACAAATGGAAAGTCTACCAAATGGATGTGAAATCAGCATTCCTAAATGGAGTGTTAATGGAAGAGGTTTATGTGGAACAGCCTCTCGGATATGAGAAGAAAGGTGAAGAGCACAAAGTGTGCAAATTGAAGAAAGCTCTTTATGGGCTGAAGCAAGCGCCAAGAGCATGGTACAGCAGAATAGATTCATATCTATTGGATAATGAATTTGACAAGTGTGAAGGAGAACCCACAGTCTACATCAAGGAAAAGGATGGTAAGATTTTAATTGTTGTTTTGTATGTTGATGATGTGATTTTCACAGGTAATGATGATCAGCTCATTAAAAATTTTAAATCAGTCATGAATGATGAATTTGAAATGACTGACATGGGTTTCTTGAGATACTTCTTAGGCATAGAAGTAGATCAAAATGAAAAAGGAATTTTTATATCTCAAGCAAGATATGTAAATCAAGTTTTGGACAGATTTAACATGCAAGAATGCAAGGCAGCCATCACTCCCACAGTAATGGGATTAAAACTCAGCAGAGAGGACAGCAGCAAGGATTTTGATCCTAGCTTGTATAAAAGTATTGTGGGCAGCCTTATGTATTTAACAGCAACTAGCCCTGATTTAATGTATGCTGTTAGTTTAATTTCCAGGTTCATGGAGAGGCCGAAGGAGGCACATTGGCAGGCAGCAAAGAGAATTTTGAGGTATGTCAAAGGTACCAAAATGTTTGGAATTTTATATCATGCCTCAGAACATTCAGATTTGGTTGGATACACAGATAGCGATTGGGCTGGAAGTGTAGATGATCGGAAGAGCACTTCCGGTTATGTTTTTCATATGGGTTCAGGAGCCATTTCATGGGCTTCTAAGAAGCAGTCCATTGTAGCATTGTCTACAGCAGAGGCTGAATATGTGGCAGCTACAGCAGCAGCATGTCAGGCAGTGTGGATGAGAAGAATGTTGAGAAGCTTAGGCCAAGAGCAGGCAAAAGCGACAGTGATCTTTTGTGACAATAGCTCAACTATTGCATTGTCAAAGAATTCAGTGTTTCATAAGAGAACGAAACACATTGATACAAGATTTCACTACATCAGAGAATTGGTGAACAATGGAGAAATTGTCCTAGAACATTGCAGGACTCAGGAACAGGTTGCAGACATCTTGACAAAGCCATTGGATCAGAAAAGCTTTGAATTTTTGAGGAAGTGTCTTGGTATGACCGAATGCCCAGCTGTTGAAATTAAAGGGGAGTGTTGAAATCTAATTTCAACGCAGACCACCAGAAACCGTGAACCAAGCCAGAAACCGTTCACCGGATTTTCTCGGAGCGATTTGCCGACGAAGGAATAATCCGGGAAGGAGCTCCGATACAATTTGGAGCTGACACGTGGTTCAGCCCTGACGTAACGCAACGTCATTTTCTCGGGCGTTAAAGTTGGGCAGCAAACAGGTTTCCGATATTGTTGACCTCCGTCGGATTTACTCCATCGCTCTCCACCGTTGATGAACTAAAGCTGCATACGAGGTGCATTAAAGGCTTGCGTGGATTAAACTTTTGGTTGACCGCCGTAGGTAAAAGAGTTAATGTTGGTACAAGTTTTTGGTGGCCCGTTTTAATATGAGTATGGGCACATTACAATATATGTTTTTTATATAGCACGTAAGTTTCTCTTTTATGAAAAGGTATGGTGCATTTAAAACATAGGTATGGGCACGTTTTAATAGAAGTCTATGTCTTTTACGGCATGTATTAAAAATACAAAAATCGTATGTAATATGTTTTTACTGTTGACTTTTTGTATGGCACACGGGAGGTAAAGAATATGTGTATTCACAGCAGTGAAAAATGTTGATGGTGCGGTAAAAGAAGAAGAAGAACCAGAGGATGTATGCACAGCAGTGCACGAATACATTCAGTAATGTTTTGTGAAGTTTTTTTTAAGTAGCGAAAACCATGTGTGGTTTTGCACGAAGTAAGTTTTTGTAAGTTTGTGTAAGTTCTGTTTTTACAGCAGTATGTAAAATTGTTTTACACCAGTGAATGAAAATGGAGACTTTACAGCAGTAAGTTATTTTTCACAGCAGTGAATATAAAAGGGATTTTACAGTGGTAAATCTTTGTATCAGTTTTTAATGAATAGAAAGTCTTATGGTGGTGAAATACTCTGTCTCTCAGTGAAATTTCTTTTAAGTCTTCTGTGTGCACAAAAGATCTAGGAGCAAAAGAAACAGAGCATTGTCTCTGTGTGTTTGTTTATTTGGTTTTTGGTATTTTCCCCATTAAAAAATACCCAACACATGCATGGCTTCTATACAGAATAAAATGCCATCCCACCACCACTGTGATCGGACTAAATGCCCTCAACCGAGAAATTTGGGTCGATACAGTAATGGCGGTAAGTCAATTCCTTCATATTCCCCCTTCACTGGTTTGGATTGCGAGACTATAGTGTTAGTTCTTGATTTTTGTTTTCATTTTTGCAGGATGGAATCAAGAACGGTGTGCTGGCAGTTCAAACCCTTCGGAACAACATAATGGCGTCCACTCTTCTTGCATCCACGGCCATCACTCTCAGTTCGCTTATCGGCATCCTGGTCGGTAGCTCTGGATCCGGGGGCGTGGCCGCTGCTTTTATATACGGAGATGACAGCAGAATGGGGTCTTCTGTCAAGTATTTCGCCATTCTTGTTTGTTTTCTGATAGCATTTCTGTTCAATGTTCAGGCCATTAGGTACTATAGCCATGTCAGCTTTCTCATAAATGTGCTCCTTAGCAAACCCGGGGAAGGGCACTCGCAGTGCTATGTGAGCCAAGCGTTGAATAGAGCGAGCTATTTTTGGTCTTTGGGTCTCAGGGCTTTCTACTTCTCCTTCCCTCTTTTTCTCTGGACGTTCGGCCCCATTCCCATGTTTCTGTGCTGTTGTATTATGATTTTCACCCTCTACTTCTTGGACACCGCAACAACTTCTTATACAGATACATCCCTGTTTCTTTCTCTTCCAAGAACTGTGGAAGAGGTTGTTCTCCAATAAATCAGGAGAGTGATAAGGTGTAATTCATATGTCTTCACTATTTTTTTAATAAAATATATCATACTAAATGTATCAGTAGTTGAGGGATTGTTTAGGGTTTCATTTTATTGTGGCTTTGTATCACCTAAAAGAGACAGATGCAAACTCACAAAATATTCAGCCCAAAAAAGAGAGGGAATGTTAAGCAAATTCTAACAATACATTGAAAAGAAATACAGCCATGTGCAAATACAACCATTATTCTAGCAAGTGAATAATGGCAGGTTAAGAGCGATTAAACCAGGGAAAATTCAGGGAATATTTAGTAAAATACATGACCTTTATACTTGGCACTGATGCTAGTTGTCGTTAATGTCAACCGATACGGTTGGCAGCATAACTGGCAAAATATAAAAGAAAACTTGATTGGAAGTTAATCTGAAATTTATTCCTGAAATTTTGGTTTTTTTGGACACCTAAATTATTATAACTTGATTGGAAGTTCATCCGACAAAAGAGAGTTTATTCCTGAATATTTAGCTTTTTAGGGTACATAAATATTTATAAATTTCAAAATGATTCAATTTGAGTGTGCAGAATATTTTCTGTCTCTTTCTTTTGCTCCTTTCTCAAAAGCACCTGATGAACTCCAGGCTTATTCGACAAAATAAGCCCCAAATAATGGCGATTTACTATTCAAAGCTAAAAAAGCTGTTTACTATTCAAATATTTTGGATATCAGAAAGTCATTTGTATCGTGGCTATGTATCGTCCAAGCTGTTTATCCTTCAAAAAAGGTACAATAAAAACATGACTTACGAGGATTGGCATCATCTGTAATGTTGGCCGCCATTTCTGTTATACCCTACGATCACAAGCATGGAGCTCACCATTTTGAACTGGAAAATGAGCAGGGGAATTTAGTTTGGAACCGAAAACGGACACCAAAGATTGTAGTTTGGAACCGAAAACGGACACCAAAGATTGTAGTTGTAGCTGTATGATATGTTTGCTCATTGACAGTTCCTCCATTTTCTCTTGTGATATATAATCATTTTTATTTTTCTTGTGAATGGGTAAGCACAACCAGTTAAGAATTTATTAATCAAATTAAAGTTGTCAGAGAACTTATGGCTTTGTCAGAGAACTTGTCCGAGGTTTTTTTTGTCTGTCTGGACATGCTACACGATTTCTGTTAATAAGAGACTTGAAAAGTACTTTTCGGTCTTTGATTGCTCGTTAGGTTTCCAAAGGTGTCATGACATATGTCTTGAAATCTGTCAAAGATCTGTATCACTCACTTTGCAGCTATTACTCGATAAAGATCATATGGACAGTAGAGTATTCATATTCCTGACATCATATGGAGTATTAGTTGGTTTGATACCAAAAACACTTTGATTATTGTATAACACTATTAACATCCTATGTTAAGAGTCTCGAGCTTCATATTAAAGGTTTCTCTGCTCAGTTTATGTACATCTACAAAAATATTAATAATAATATATAGTTTTGAATAATAATAATGAGTTTGGATTATTAACCCTATAAAAAAAATTAATAATTTAAAATGATTATTTATTTAAACTAATTCATAATTGAAGAAAAATATATATATTAATCTTAATTCATAATATATCTATATTTATATTTGAAATTTATTATTTTACTTCTATTTCATAACTTCTATTAAATAAGAAAAACAACATTTAATTTTCATGTTTATTAGTAAATTTGGAATATATGTTGGATTAATTGTAAAAGTTATTTACAAGTAAACATAGGTGCCCAAAGTTTGGAAGTGTAGTCTTTTCCACTTCAAAGTTTTATATGATAGTGAAGACTCCACTGTTGTACATTCTTATGCTTAATATCTACTATACATTTATGGTATAACCTGACCTTCAGCTAATAGACACCATATCTTTATATCTCACTTCAGAGGAATATCTACTATACATCATAGGGATAATTGACCTTCCAACAAACCTAAAATAGAGACCTTAACTTTGATGTCCATACAACTAAAAAAACAAAATACATTTAATTGTAAATGGCAGATTTTTAAAAACTTTTTATAATTTTATAATTGAAATTGGAGCCTCATAAAAAAATTAAAAATGGAAATTGGCTTTTAATCACACTTTATTACACAACATAATATATCACACTTTAGTTTCATGAGGTGATTTTTGGAATTTTTTAGTAGTTTTTGACAACCGGTCATATCTGTAACACAAAAACTCCCAATGTTCAAGATTTGAAAGGAGAAGAACAAAGCAAAATAAAATTTTAAAAGAATAATAAAAAGGGTTTCCGAATTCCATGCTTACATGTGTAGAACAAGAGAGGCATTCCTTATTTAGTCGTTGAATCAAAAAAAAATTTCGCAACTTTATTTTCATCTGTGGTTGGTTTCAAGGACTTTATCCTAGGTCAAGAGTGAGGCTTCCAACAAAAGGGTCATAATTATTATGAATTTACTCATCTACAGTGTTAACAAATATTTCTGCAAAAGTTGATGAAATTAGGAAAGGGTTCTTCCTTGCACCAAATTGTAGTTTGATGTATGTGTATTTTATTGGAATCCATTCCACACTTTAATTTTCGGAACAACTTACTAGCCATAGTTATCCCACAAACCATCTCCATTGAGAATTTAAAGAGGAAATTGGGTTGTGTTGAAATCAACTGCAAAACCAACTCTTTTTATGTTTTGGTAGAGATGCTTTCATATGATAAGTGTAAGGTGCTTTTACAGCATGGTATTTAGCTAAGTCTTGCCCAAAATTGGAAGATATACCATAAAAGGATGATTGAAAACACTTGGAAAGTAGAAACATTAACTAAGCTTAATAAAAAAGTTCATGGGACAAGTTTAAGGCGAGTTTACAGTATGGTATTTAGCTAAGTCTCTCCCAAAATTAGAAGATATACCACAGGAAAATGAAGATTAGTTGATATGGAGATGAAGAAAGATAACTCTTTCTAAATACTATTTGTGACATGGGCACATAAAGCCTCATTTCTCAGTGTAATGGGGCATTGACATTTTCTACCTTTGCTACAATCACTGAAATTGGCTGCTACTCAGCGCTGGTGTCAAGAGATAACCTTGGGCAACAAATTGCGCCATTGCGCTATCTGCATTGAATCTCTTACTAAGAATAATATATCTCACTTCTATATTCTCCTCGCATTATCTGTTGACTGCTACTGTGTGCTTCTCTATCTAAGGGTGCTGTAAACTGTTAATGTTGGGCTTCTTCTAAACAAGATCTCTGCGGGGAATTAAGCGCAACATAAATCTAAAGAGGGCAGGGCTTGAAAGGTGTATTATTGTAACTGTTTGTACACTTGTCTCTGCTATTAAAAAAGATAGAAAAGTTTGTATATGTACATAATTATGGAAGATAATTTATATAAATAATTATGTATGGGTGTAGTTTTCCTCACTTATTATCATTAGCAGTAATTCCAATTCTTTTTTCCATGTCGTCCTCTCCTGTCTATTATGCAATTCACTGACTATGTTTGACTGAGCAGAATCAAGGTCTTATCTTTTCTCCAGAGTTTCACGCAATATAGTGAATGGTTGAAGCGGCTTATCGGGCACAAATTGCTTGGTGGATATGGATAAAACCCTATCTTAAACTCCGGTTAAGATCTGGAAAAGATCATTAGTCTTCTTGGCAGGTAAAATACACATAAAGGGAACCACTCAAACAATAATTTTTATTTTTATTCTTTTACTTGCAACAAATTTTAATGATTTATTTTTTCACTTGCAACAAATGTTAATGATTATGAATTTTGTGTTGGACGAAAATAAAAATAAAAATCAATATGGGTGAGATAAACAAGCATATGAAAACAATCTGACAACTAATCTTTGTGTATTAATATATTTCGGATATGATGTGATTTACTAAAGATATCGAAGAATGTACTTTTTGATTATTTGACATGGTTAAAGTAGAATTAACATAACAGAATACCTTGTGTTACAAATTCCATGCACTTGGTAAAAGAATCAAAGTATTTTTCTTTATACAATTCATTTCAAAGGTGAATTACATGGTAAATTCAATAATACATAATTGATATTTAAACTATTAAAGGTGCAATCAAGCCTCAAACTCGAAAATGTTTCGCATATATTTTTACACAAGATTTTATTAAATTTTCAAACATTAAAAGATTGTGTGATTAAATTTTTTTGGGCCAGTGGAAGCTTTCTAAAGTTATTTTCTAAATCAAAACTAATCAACAAAGCAAACAAAAACACACGATAAAGCTAAAACTAAAATCCAAACCCTAACGTTAATAACATAATCAAATACCATCCACTTACTTAGCTTACCTGGGCAATAATAGAATCCACGCACTTGATAACAAAATCAAAATACCTAGTCTTAAAGAATCCACACACTTGAGACCATGAGACAATGGAAATCGAATCAAACAGGTGGGGCTGTTATATATGTGTTTTTTAATTAAAAATTTAATTCAGGTGACATTCAATATTAGTTGATATATTCTTGAAATAAATTTTTGATTACTCTTACATTATATTTTTTTTAAGTTAAATGCTTATGTTAAGCCTACACATCTCTCTATTCTACATATCTCTCTATCTAGACTTTAGAGAGCCTATCTCATAAAAATCATAATCATATCTTTATACCGACTGTAGAGATCCTTTCTAACTATAAGTTGATTATCTTGGATATGGACCTAGCATGTATTACAGATCGAGTTAAGCTTAAAATGGAAATTATAAAAAGAAAAAAAACAATTAAAGAACAATTACAGTTACTTGCAAATTGAGATTGCATCCAAGCACAATTTCTTGGAAATTGGTTGTTAAATACCCAACATAGGAGTAAACTAGACACACTTCTTATCGCATATTCATGAGTGAGTGATTTCTAAGTCATGACATGCACCTTATGTTTTTCCAATAAAGGAGCATGATTTAATTTGCAAATGCACATTTTATGAATTAATATCCTTATGGTCTAAGACTTCAACTACTATTTGGTTAAAGAACTCTGAAAAGTCAGTGGGGTTTAGGTTCGAGAAACATTATGTCTATTCAAAGATCATAACTTGCATTTCGTTGAAGAACTAAGGTTTTGGATCAAAACCTAGAAACATTGTGTCTACTCAAATATCAAAACTTGCATTTCGTTAAAGAATTGAGGCTCTCGATCAAAACCTGCATTTAAAGAATAGGAACAAAAGTTTCCAGGATTAAAACCTTACATAATAACATAAGAGTAAGCTAAGCACAAAGCTAGAAGTTTCCATAGTTCCACTTATTCACCGAGAAAATCCACCTTTTATCCTAAAACTTTAGGACAACTTGTCATTTTAAGTCATATGTTTGGTGTAAAAATATTGTCATAGATTCCATCCTAGTTAATGCATTAGCCGTCTAGCTAATGTAAAGTTATAAATCTCATTTTATAGAATTATTATATGAAACTTATCTATGAGCATGACTAGAATGTGCAAAGAGGTCAAGTAGAGTGACAAGTTGAACACTTTAACATCAATTTGACTGTTTTTAAATGGAGCGTGACTAGAATGAGCAAAGAGGTCAAGTAGAGTGACAAGTTGAACACTTTAACATCAAGTTAACTGTTTTTTAATAGAATTAAGAAAACTTCAACCACAAGTGTATACGATAGTATAATGAAATTTGGAAAACTGCAAGCACAAATGTATTTTATAGAATAATGAAATTCAAGAAACTGCAACCAGGAATGCATATGGTAGTATAATAATTTGCATGAAATGTTCAATAAACTTGGGACACCTTAACATCAATTTCACTGTAACTTGGATGCAATCTTTCAAGGAAGAGGCTAATATTGTGCTCATAACCAAGAAAGGAACTTGTAAAAAGAAAAAGAATAATTAAAGAACAATTGTACTTACTTGCAAATTGAGATTGCATCCAAGCAAAATTTCTTGGAAGCTGGTTGTTAAAATACCCAACACAGGAGTATGAAACCCAGATTCAAGCAGCTGGAATGAAGGACTGTTCATTTTTGTTTCAAACATCCGGATATGCGATAGAGCATATAGAAGTAAAGGATGAGCAACTCATGTATGATGAAGCCATACAAGCATTAGCTATCGGGCTAATGTAAAGTTCTAAAGCTCCTTTTATAAAATTATTATATGAAACTTATATGTGAGAATGACTAGAATGCGCAAAGAGGTCAAGTAGAGTGACAAGCTGAACACTTCAACATCAATTTGACTATTTAATTTCACTGTAACTTGGATAAAATATTTCAAGGCAGAGGCTAATACTGTGCTCACAGGGATTTGCATAACTAAGAAAGGAACTTGAAAAAAGAAAAAACAAAATTAATGAACAATTGCAATTACTTGAAAATTGAGATTGCATCCAAGAAAAATTTCTTGGAAGATGGTTGTTAAAATATCGAACACAGGTGTATGAAACCCAGATTCAAGCGGCTGGAATGAAGGACTATTCATTTGTGTTTCAAACATTTAGATATGTCACAGAGCATATAGCAGTAAAGGATGAGCCACTCATGCATTATGAAGCCATGCAGAGTCCAGAACAAGAGTAGCAGAAGTTGATGGAGCAGTTGTTGAATTCAAAAAGACAAAAAGCTACCCAACCACTGTTGGGTATGGAATTGCGCTTAGCTATAGGATCTAGGAATGGAGATCCTCGAACAAAAGAAGAAACTGCTAGACCGACTATTGTTGGTCAGGATGAAGATTTACTGATCTAATGGCCTTGAGGAGGGGGACAAAGTAGCCCAACACTACTAACAACATCCCCCAAAAGAGTGCCTTAGGAGAGGTCTTCTTGGGATTCTTTATATTTTCTGCAAGGTTTTCTTGGGATTCTTTATCTTTGTTACAAGAGTACATGATAGAAGCATACAAAGTGAGTTTTACAATGGGGACAGAAGATATGAACACTCTTTGACAGTGAAGTTGCATCATTCTGTACGCAAAATGACATTTTCATTATCTAGTACGAAACTGCCTTGTACATGGAAGTCTTGAAGGTTGTATGTAACATCAACAACATCTTCTAAATACTTCTCATATGTCAGGTCTGTCAAAGATGGACAAATCTCCAATAACAAATTGTTTTTTAGAATGCACTCGTACTGAACATTTGTTTCTGTTTGAATAATGCACTGTAATTGGAGACAACGTCGATATGTTGTTTATTGTTTACATGTGGAACAATGGAGTTCATCCCCGAAAACTGTTCCAAATGTATCTGCTAGGAAAGAGCAACTGTTACAAATTGTCACAAAAGGATTTGCATGAATGTTTTCTATTGTCAGCATTCCTTCAACCTGGTTCATGTTTCAATATCATTGGAGTGTTAGATATTGCAATAGAAAATGCTATGAGGACATTAAATAATTCAGTAGAATTTATATTTGGTGAAATGTGAAATAACCTTTGTTGTTGAGACAATTAGCTTGTTCAGATCTGCAAGTTCTCTGTTCAAGTTGTCAGTAATTATAAAAGTGGTTTTGAATGTGCGTAATGATCTGTCTTTTTCTCTGACAAGATTTTGAAACAACACTAAGGACGTTTCTTGTCTCGAAATTTGTTGTTGTATGGAAACGAAAAATGAAAGAAATGTAGTAAACAGATAAACCTGAATTGAAAAATGCATAGCGTTGAAAGTATTTGCTTTAAAATATGTTTGAGTAAATGTGCAAAAGTATGTATGATTGAGTTTGTACATATTGTGGCTTTGTCTTCTTCAGATTGGCCATCTTTGATGTCCAGTGCATATTGAAGCCCTGTTTTCTTTGCAGATGTTACAAGAGCGGCCACTATGCCTATTGCGAACGAAGTTCTCATGGTTGTGAGATACCTAATTGTTGTTGTTGGTACAAACTTGTACTCCTTGCAAATGGTTGGTATTGTTTCTACAGTGCTTCTATCATGTAAAACTAATATGCAACTGCAATCTCCATGGTCATAAATTGTTTTTGCAGAGATCTTAAAATCTTTGATACAAATTCCTTGGCCAATAACAAGTTTGGCTTCAACAGGAGTAATGAGATTGTGTGGCACATTCAGTGTAATTGTCATATCTCCTTTGCTGTCAACTAGATCAACACGTAACAACTCCACTCCATGTACTCGATCAAGTGTTGTTTTATATGTTACAAGCACGCCACCATGAAAGGTTGTTGCCACTTTGAGGCTTTTAAGCTCTTGTATTGTGATCACATTTCATTCTTGATGCTTGCCCTTTATTTGAGACTCTTCTTTTTGTTTTTGTCTACAGTGCAGTATCAAATGAATCTGAATTAGCCTGGGTTAGAAAACTTGCAAGAATAGACATAAAGGATGTTAAGTTACCCTTTTTCAGGTTCAAAGGAGCTGTAGGTGTTCGCGACGACAATGTCATCATGTTGTCTTTTCATACTGTTTATCTGTACATAACACGAGTACAAGCTATTAGGTCTACAAGAAAAATAGGTTGTATTCAATAGTAAATATGTCCATAATGCCATTAAATCTGTTATTGCATACATGGATTACTTTGAGGAAACAATAGATACAAAAAATTTAGAAAACGTAGACTTTGTTCCAATGAGATGTTTAGCAAATTGTTTAAAAACCAATATGTCCATGTCACATTGATTTTACTTTGAGGAAACAATAGATGCAAAAAAGGTGGAAAACATAGACTTTGTTCCAATGGGATGTTTAGCAAATTGTACAGAAAATTGTCATTAGAGTTGTAATAGAGCATAGAATATGCTATGGTCAAACTAATATGCCCATGTCACAATGATTTCACATTGTTTGATAGGAAAGCTTGTCCATATATGATCTATTTTTGTTTTTCATCGCAAAGATATTTTACTTATTATTTCTTGTAAGTTTTCCATTTTTATGATGATGATGATGATGGTTAACGTCCACTGAGACCAAATTGGTCTATCGGACCTATAATTTCTTAGTTTCTAATTGTCTGGCTCCTCGTCTTTCTTGGCGAGATTGGTGTTGTAGATTTCTTTTTTTTCTCTATGGTTTTCCAACTTTATTTATCTTACATCTCTTTCATCTCTTTTGGTTCTTGGGACATTGGTGTCTTAGCTTCGCAATCTATTTTGTTCGTTCTTTTGAAGATAGTCGGAGAAGAAGTTTGGTCTAGGAGATCTGCTTTGTTTTTAAATGAAGATTTATTTTGTGTGGTATTCGAATCTTCATAATTGTTGATGCTTGAGGGGTTATCGAGTTCAATCTTTTGTTGTTGGGCGGGGCTTTCCCCCTGCTTGTCTTGAGAGTTGTTTCTTTCTTGCCCAATTTCTTGTGATTCAGAGTTTTCTCGAGAGTGTTCTTCTTTTATGACAGTGTAGTGTTCTTTTTGTGCTCCTCCCCACCATGTAGATATGTGGTGATTTTTTCTAGCAGAATTTTTCTGGGAGGCTTTTGGGCAATTTTTGGCTAGGTGGCCTGTCTCAAAGTAGGATCAACATCTGAATAGGACACTTTGATAATCGAGTTTATGATTCCACACATAGTCTTTACTTGTTAGGTGTATTTCGGCTGGGAATCCTGAGCTGAAGTCCATTTCCACACAGATGCGTGCATAGGTGGTTTTGGCATATTTCGTTGTTTCTAGGCACCTACAGTAAAATTTCCCAATTGCATTTCCAATGGCTTTTAGGGAAGAGAAATTCCATATATGCAAGGGTAAGTTTCACAATCTCACCCAAACTAGTGCTAAGGTTATGACTGTTGTTGAGGGATCGAATGATGGATTCCATGGCCTCATGAATAGCCCTGATTTTTCCCAAAACCAAGGGCCGAAATCTAGAATACATTGTCTTCATTCAGGGTTTTGAAAATATACTATAAAGAAACCCCTAGCACAAGGGTATATATTAATTGCATCAGGAATTAGAGGATTCCATACCTCCGAGATCCAACTGTGGAGTGCTGTCAGCCATGGCCAAAAACCATTGAATCAACAGATTAGGGCACTTTCAGAGAACTTCAAAGCCTCATCGAGTGAGGCCTAGACCACCTGGACAGTGGGAGCTGGGGTTTCACTGACAATATGGGCAGAAGCTTGCCCCCCAAAGGTGGATGGAACTGAGCCAACAACTATTTTCGCAAAGCTGGGAGCCATCTTGAGAAAAGCCCCAACCGATGAAGGGCCGTAGATCTAACCGCAGAAGGCCCAAGATCTAGTCGCAGATATAGCTACAGAAGAGCCACAGATCATAGAAGGCCCAAGATCTAGCCGAAGATCTAGCCGCAGAAGAGCCGCAGATGAGAAAAGCGGGCAGAAGAGCCACAGATCAGAAGTGCCGCAGAACCTTTATTCCCAAACCTTTACCACAGATGAAGTAAATAATAAACCCATTCAAATTCTGATCTAACCGCAGAAGGCCCAAGATCTAGCCGAAGATCTAGCCGACTCGCAAATCAGAATTAAAATCTAGTGGGCAGAAGAGCCGCAGATTATAAGGTGTATATCACTGGATTTGATTTGTGTAGAGCCGTAGATCAGAGGTGCCGCAGATCCCACTATAGGTCACCTGATAATGCAATATACTAAAGCAAAATACCTGATCTACTTCTACAAACAAACTTGTGGAAGCTTAATCAATTTTGAGTAAGATCAAATGGAACACATATAACAAATGAAGAAGAAACAATCACACATGAACACATAAGAATACTCTGGAGAAAGCCTCAACTAAAAACCCTGATCTCTGTATTATCATACAAGTGGAAATATGTTCAAATTACACAAAGCATCAGCTCACAAGCTATCCTGCTCTCAGTACAATCCAACTTCTTCTCATAGACAGTCAAAGGCTTCTCACCAACCTTCTCCTCTACCCTCCAAGCCTCCTATTTCCTTGCGCAGTTTCTCCTAGGTCCTCTAGCTACAATTTGTGTGAATAATCCTCTCACACACAACGCTGACCTTTGAAATAACTGCGTAATCTTGAAGGAGATAATTCCTTCTACATGGATGATTTTCCTATATAGGAAAATTCCTCCAACTAATAGTACATTGTCCCTTCCTTTAATCTCAACTGGGTCTTTCTCTAAACTAACATGCATGAGTTATTTATGATAGAATATTCAATTATTTGGAGAACACTACATGCATGCATGCATTAACTGGTTGAACTCACAATTAGTTCCTCCAATTGCTTGGAACTAATTTAACTGGATTTAACTCAGTTAACTGAGCTAACTAATTATAACTCAAATACAACTCATCCTTATCTCCTTAATTAAGGGATAACTTCCTTAATCAATGGAGAAATTGTGGCATGTCTTCACATAGACTTCATGTTTGATTTTCTACAACTAATTAACTCAAGATGAATTAATTAATTATTTTACAAACAGCTACTAAGATCAAATTCGAATTTTAATTCTCAATTTTAGTTTAGGGACTAACTAAAATTGGAATCTATCCCAAAATACTATTTATAACAATGCTATTTTTAGCATTTCAATTTTTCATTCCTTGTTGCTATGTTCAACACTGGTACCTGAAATGCTACTTATAGAATTTCTATTTTTAGCATTTCTTGTTGCTATTTTCAACACTACCTCTCAACAAGAAAGGAATTCAACTTGAACCTAATCTTGAACCTTTGGAATGTTCTGCATGCAAAACTTCTTCCAAGTGTTGTTGCTCCAGAAACTCTAGAAACAAAAAAATCTCCCAATTGACCTCCCTGTTGGGCTAGAAACACCCTCTGATGCTGAAGCTCCCTCTGCCACTGACAAGTGCTCCCTCTTTGACCTCTGAGCTACTGTAACACTCCATGCATCTCACACTGTTGCACACCTCTCTATGCCATTCTGCACTGGTGCAACACTCTTGTGCCTCTCGCATTGTTGCAGTGTGCTAGCTTTACATTGTCTTGGGATTCCTGCACTATAGCTCTCTCTGTTGCTCCATCTGCATCTGCCTCTACCCACTCAGCCAATCCCGCTACTCCTCATCCGGGCTCCCATAGCAAGGTATAATCAAAGAGGTTGGGTACCTCAATGATCTTGCCCCTATTCCAGCCTTCTTGGGACTATCACTCCACATCACCCCACCTTTGACCTAGAGGTATGGATGCATGTGATCCGTCTGCCCACTTCGCTAAAAATTTCCCCCTATTGGAGGTCTTTGCATGAGTGGATGCCTCCACTCGTCTCCTCTCGGCTTCTCTAGTTGTGGCTACTCCACAACCTCTTGAAGTTGCTTCACCAATTATGGCTCTTCTACAATTGTTTGAGACTTCTTTTGGCACTGCATGTTGAGAGGTAATGTACTCTCCCTCTCAACCACCAAGTATCCAATAGCTACCTTACTCCTCAAGGCTTTGCATGCATCTTGAACCTCAAGAGCATACAGGTTCTTGACTCATGAACTGATCTGCTTCACCTGTCTTGTGGTGTCGTGTCTAAGGAAAACCTTTCCCTTAATGAAGACTACATCATAGCCTTTGTCTTCCAGCATTGCGATCGATACCAATTTTTTCTTCGGTCCTGGCACATACTTCACATCTGTCAAGGTAATGCAAGCAACATGCTCCCTCTGAAAAACAACTGTGTCCACTCCTGAGACATTATACTTTTCATCATTACCCATCGCTATGAGTATCTGGAGATCTTTGTCCTCCAAGGTACTGAACAAACTCTTATCGTCGGTCATGTGGAATGAAGCTCCACTGTTAAGAAATCAACCACATCCCACCATGGATGAAACCATGCATGTGAAGAGGGTGAAATCCAACTCGAACTGTGAGGCCAACGCCTCACCTTCAGATCCTTCTTCGATCCCATCTTGGATTTCTTCAATGGACAATTTGCTGCAAAATGGCCCACCTCATGACAACGAAAGCATCACAATTTCGATTTGTCAAACTTCTTCCCACCATGGGAAGAACTCGATTTGGGATGAGAATCCTTCTCCTTCCCTTTCTTTTCCTTACTCGCTAAGGCGCAGTTTTCTTCATCCTCCTAGGATGCAGAACCATCTTTGGTGCTTATTCTTATCTCCTCCTGCATTAGATCTGACCAAAGTCATTCCCAATCTAGCAGTTTCTCTCTTCCATTTACTGAGTCTTGGTAGCTATGCCAACTCTTAGGAAAACCAAGGAGAGCAAGACTCACCATGTCATCATCAGCTATCGTGATCCCTACACTTCCAAGCTCATCCCTGTAGGTGGTGAGCTTGTTCAAATATGTAGAGATCGTGTCGCCCTTTTCACACTTGATTTTCCGAAGCTTGTCTTTCAGTGCTAGCTTCCTCTGATTGCTGCTATTTTTATATAGATCTTTCAATGTTTTCCACATTGAAAACAGTGTCTCCTTCCCATGGAGACTCAAGACTATGTGGTCTCAAACTCCCTCCAGAAGGATTCTCCTCCCTCTAGCCACACATTTCTTCCATTCCGCCAATTCTGTGGCATTAGCTGTTGCCAACTTGGGGACTTCTTGATCAATAAAGTCCTTTAGATCATTTTCCTCTAATACTACTTCCGTGCGATCCTTCCAGGCTATATAATTCGAGTTGCCATCAAGAGCATACTCGAGTCTTAAACTGTTGAATGCCATTGGTGAAATTTGAGATGTGATAAGAGTTTGAATTCTATAATCAGGAACTTGAAGCTTCAAACTTATTCCTTCTTTGTATATTGTTCCTCGCTTTGATCACCTTCGCTGCGATACCATGTAGAATTTCCCACTGTAGATCACCTGATAATGCAATATACTAAAGCAAAATACTTTATCTACATCTACAAATAAAGTTGCGGAAGGTTAATCGATTTTGAGCAATATCAAATAGAAAACATATAACAAATGAAGAAGAAACAATCACACATGAACATAGAAGAATACTCCATGGAAAGCCTCAACTAAAAGCCCTGATCTTTGTATTATCATACAAGTGGAAATATGTTCAGATTACACAAAGCATCAACTCACAAGCTATCCTGCTCTCAGTACAATCCAACTCCTGCTCATAGACAGTCAAAGGCTTCTCACCAACCTTATCCTCTACCCTCCAAGCCTCCTATCTCCTTACGCAGTTTCTCTTGAGTCCTCTAGATGCAACCTGTGTGAATAAGCCTCTCACACACAACACTGATCTCTGAAATAACTGCGCAATCCTGAAGGAGATAATTCCTTCTGCATGGATGAGTTTCCTATATAGGAAAATTCCTCCAACTAATAGTACATTGTCCCTTCCTTTAATCTCAACTGGGTCTTTCTCTGAACTGACATGCATGAGTTATTTATGAGAGAATATTCAGCTATCTGGAGAACACTAGTTGCATGCATGCATGCATTAACTGATTGAACTCACAATTAGTTCCTCCAACTGTTTGGAACTAATTTACCTAGACTTAACTCTATTAACTTAGGTAACAAATTACAACTCAAATACAACTCATCCTTATCTCCTTAATTAAGGAATAACTTCCTCAATCAATGGAGAAATTGTTGCATGTCTTCACATAGACTTCATGTTTGATTTTCTACAACTAATTAACTCAAGATGAATTAATTAATTATTTTACAAACACCTGCGAAGATCAAATTCGAATTTTAATTCTCAATTTTAGTTTAGGGACTAACTAAAATTGGAATCTATCTCGAAATACTATTTATAGTAATGCTATTTTTAACATTTCCATTTTTCATTCCTTATTGCTATGTCCAAAACTGGTACCTGAAATTCTATTTGTAGCAATGCTATTTATAGAATTTCTAGTTTTAGCATTTCTTGTTGTTATTTTCAATAGTACAAGGGTGCTGCTACAAGTTGTTTGTAATTGGATGTCAATGTTGAAGTCACCAATGACTAAGAAAACACAATTGGTATGTGTAGTTTGCGATTTTGCATCTCTAATCATTTGTATTATTGTAGTTACTTGTTCCAATGGTGGTGCCTAAATGTTGATTAAACAAATTGGTTGTTGAAAGTGTGCGTCGATTAGCATAAGTTCATTTTTGTTCTTGCAAAATATGTTTGTTGCTTTGATCGTTATTTTTTTGTCTATACAAGTAAGGATGCCATGTGTAGAATGTGCAATTGCAAAGTTGAATGACAAGAATTCTTTGTTTGTTGGCGGAATGTGCAAATGAGTTTCTTGAAAATAGAGAATCATATTGTCCATTAAGTCTTTGTGATGGATCACATCACTAAGATGTGCATGTAGACTACGTGTGTTTAGAGTTGCAATTGATAAAACATTCTTGTTATTATATTTTTTCTTCGCAAATTCTAGTTCCCATTTAGCAATTGTTTCTAGTTGTGCTATTTCATATAATATCTTGTTTTTCACATGGAAGTTTTCATGGGCCAATTTTTTAATCAAGTATAATGAGTCCATAGTCTTAACACATGATAGTGCAGTATAGACTAGACCATGTTTTGTGACACCAGTTGGGTCAAATGTAAGATGATCCAATGTGAGTCCTTGTGTTTGGTGTATTGTTCGTGCACAGGCTAATTGGATTGGATTTTTTTCCTGAATTATGCTTTGTAATTTGTTACGAGACATTTCTAGTGGTTTTGCAATTTGGAAGATTGGTGTCCAACTTGGAAAGATATTTATTTCGTATAGCTCTTTGAATTTGTTTCTTTGTTGTTTCCCAATCTCTGTGTCTGAAAATTCTATCCAGACAATGTCAGGTCTATTGTTATTAGATGAATAGGATCTGAAAATGCCTTTAGCGTTGTTATCTAATCCATCATTAGTATTGTAGTTTCCTACATATAGTTCAACTAACATGTTTTGTTTGACTGTAATTGTTGATGGCAATGAAATTTCTTTATCAAAGGCAAAATAGCTCGATTAGTCATCTCGTAGTTGTCAATTGCAGTGAGCATTATTTGTTGGCCATCTGTTAGTGAAAGCATTTTCGCATTGTGAGTATGGACATCCTTATTTCGATAGAAAGTGTATGCGAAAAGTGGGCTTAAAGGTGCGGGCTTATGGAAATTGTCGTTTATGTAAGTAATATCTTCATTCGTTTGCATGTTTAATCTCATCCTATTCAACACATTGATGAATAGTGGGTCTTTTTGACACATTGTTGTGTGTAATTGATAACATTTTATTTTCTCTAGCCAAAAGTCATATGGAATTATGTTTTTGTTGATTTTTGGGCTTTCAAAGATAAGAGAGTCTCTTACAGGGTTTGCCTGGTAGAGATCGCTAGAGAATATCATGTCAACATTACCAAAATATGAAGTTGGCATGTGTAAGATTTGTTAGAGTCGCTTATCAATTTGGTATAGCATTGTTGCACCAACAAGTGATGCCTCTTCTATGAGAACTACAAGCAGTTGTTGGAAGTGCTTTGATAATGTGTCTAGTTTTTCATTGTTTAGTGAAGGGCAATCTGCTTTGTTAAAGGGAAAATAGAATGTAGAATTCAATGTGACACCACCATTATTGAAAGCAACTTTTCCTGTGTATGAAGTGATTATTCCTTTTAGTTGCGATGGGTTATAAGACAATGCCTCATTATGTATGTGTACTAAGGATTGGAAAATTGCCTTAGTTGTGTGTGTATTTTCTGTTGTTGCACCTACTGTTAATAACAATTAAATTAGTTCATCTAGTCTATACAATATTCTTGTTACGACATCAGCGACTATTCTTTGTTGTTATGTGTTTAATTGTCGCATAAAGTTATAGTACTCTATGTCTTCAAGTATATGTGGTTCTTTGACAATTTCGTATGGCGTTGTAGATCATAGAGAAAAGTTCTTTGTATGTTGGAAATGTTCCAAATCATTATGGAAGTCATAGTTTTCGTATTTGTCATCTATGGATTTATCAATTTTGTACTTTCTATTTCAAACTATCTATCTTGAATATTTCTTCAATTTCTCTTTCACTTGCATGCATTGCATTGTCTATGTCACCCCATGTAGCTATTGTAACAAATCTGAACTTTTGTTCATTTTCGTTCACTGTTTTTTTTAATGCAGGATATGCAGATTGTCAATTTGGGTGATGTTGCTCGATCGTAATTTCACTTACTCGATAGGGATAGTATAACATTAGTTGTTCTATACAATAATTTTCAATGTACTTTTATTTGTTATGTCTCACACATCGGATGACATATGGTCTACTTGATTTTTTCTATTTTTGTCATTTCTTTTTATAACTAGATGCAAATTCTGCTAAACATACAAATTCAATAGCTATAGGTCGTAGAATATAATATTCAATGATTGATGGTCACATTATGTCTTCTGAGTCGTCTACTTCAATTTGCAAGTCCTTTTTTCTTTTAAGAACAAATGTATGTTCGTCCACAGGAGATGTGTTGATGAAGATACACTTTCATGAACTAGAGTTTAGTGGAAGCGATAACACAATATGCATTGCTTGTTGTGCAAACATTTGTTGCAAGTTGACCAAAGATTTCCCTAGAGAACTAATGGTATTCATGGTGTCATATTTTGTTCTAAGATGTGTTGAAAAGTGTGCAACGAGAAATGCTAAATTTAGAGTGTGCTAAAAATAGACCTGCTAAAAATAGCATGTCTAAAAATAGAATTTCTGGGTCCCTTCCTATTTATAGCAGTCCCTAGTCTATCTATAGGAAATAAAATTAATTTTGGTCTTAACAGTAGTTTGAAATATTAATTAATTAATTCAGTTGAGTTAATTAATTAAGGAAATTCGAATTTGAAGTCTTTGTGAGCATGCACATGAGTTTCCTCCACTCATTGAGGGAATAAGCATGAGTTCTATAATGAGAGAATCAATTGACTTAGTTCTAACTAGTCAAGTCCAGTTAGATTATTTTGACAAGTTGTTTAAATAATATGGTTTGTTAATGCTTGCATGCATGTGATAGCTATTATTTTAGATAAACAAGAATTCACTCATGGATAATTGTTGCATGTTAGTTCATTCAGAGACCCAGTTGAGATTAGATGTGGGACAGTGTACTATCAGATGCTTAATTATTTCTAGTAAGTAGTTTTTGCATGGTTGAGGAACTAGTGTTCTCAAGGAATACGTAGTTGAACCATTGGTTGTTTTTGGTATGTTGGAATTAATAGCATATGCTTTTGCTATTATTTCCTAAGCAAACTACGTAAAGACCATAGGGAAAGCCTATATAAACAGGGCTTGGGTGGTTCATGAGACATATCTTCATATCCTCATAGTTCATTGAGAACTGAATAGCTTAAGAGCTAATTCTTCTTGTATTGTGAAGAGGATTTCCACTTGATTGATAATACATGGTTGGGGTTTTATGCTGGTGCTTTCCCCTGGATATATCTTTTGTTATGTGTGATTAATTCTTTTGATTAGTTATGCATGTTTCTACTTGATGTTGCTCATGGTTTTTATTATGCTTCCGCTTCATGTTTTGTAGAAGTAGAACAAGTATTATTCTTTAGGACATTGCATATAATAGTTTGTTCTACAGGTGGGAAATTTCTACATGGTATGAGAGCTAGTTGATTTGTAGAAAAAGTTCTACGTGGTATCAGAGCATAGGTGATCAAGCAAGAATAGTATGCTAGCAGGAGGAATTCGAAGTTTCTTATTCTTGATATAGATCTCGAGTTCTTATCACATCTATTTCATCTATGGCATTCAATGGCTTGAGGCTTGAGTATGCCATTGATGGCAACTCAAACTATATAGCTTGGAAGGATCGCATGGAGGCAGTTTTGGAAGATAATGGTCTTAAGGATTTCATTGATCAAGAAGCCCCTAAGCCTACTGACAAGATTGAGCTGGTGGAATGGGGTAAGTGTGTGGCTAGAGCTAGGAGAATTCTCTTGGAGGGTGTTCGAGATCACATAGTCTCAAGCCTCCATGGGAAGGAGTCTCTGTTTGCAATGTAGAAAACATTGAAAGATTTATATCAGAATAGCAGTGATCAAAGGAAGTTGGCACTGAAGGACAAGCTTCAAAAGATCAAGTGTGAGAAGGGTGACTCTATTTCTACATTCTTGAACAAGCTCACCACTTGCAGAGATGAGCTTTCAAGCGTAGGAGTCACTACCGCTGATGAGGATATGGTGAGTCTAGTACTCCTTGGCCTTCCTAAGAGCTAGCATAGCTACCAAGACTCAGTGAATGGAACGGACAAACTGCCAAAATGGGAATGACTATGGTTGGATTTGATGCAGGAGGAGATTAGACGGAGCACCAGGGATGGAGCTTCTTCATCAAAACATGATGATGAAGAGAACTTGGCTTTAGCTAAGGGAAAGGGAAGGTATCCCATTAGAAGTCTTCTCAAGAAGGGAAGAAGTTTGACAAGTCGAAGGTGAGATGCTTTCATTGTCATGAGTTGGGTCATTATGCTAATAATTTCCCAAAGAGGAAGTCCAAGAAGAAAGGTTCCTCCAAGGAATCTGATGGTGATGCACTCGCTTCACGGTTTGAGATGGATTTATCGCTTGTTGCATGCATGGTTTCATCCAGCATGGGATCTGTTTGGTATTTGGTCAGTGGAGCTTCTTTCCACATGTCAGGTGACAAGAATCTTTTCAGCACTTTGGAGGAGAAGGATCTCCAGATACAAATCGAGATGGGCGATGACAGAAAGTACTGTGTCTCGGGTAGAGGTATGATTATGTTTCAGAGGGAGCATGGTTCTCCCCTCACTCTTTCTAATGTTATGTATGTACCAGGGCTGAAAAAGAATCTTGTGTCTATTGCTATGCTTGAGGATAAAGGCTATGATGTAGTCTTTAGTTTGGGAAAGGTTTTCGTAAGGCATATCAGCACTGGACAGACCAAACAGATTGGGATTCGAATTAAGAATCTCTACGAGTTACAGGTAGAAGATTGTGTTGCTCTCAATTCCAAGGCAGAAGAGGTGCATGGAAAATATATTGGCGAGTTATGGCATAGAAGACTGGGCCACTTGCATCATGGGGCCTTGAAGATCATGCAACAAATTTCTACCAGATTACCCAAGTGCAAACTGGAGTAGACAAGCACATGCAAAGGTTGTACTCAGGGTAAGTATGTGAAGGCTTCCTTTCATGATCAAGATGGTAGAGCAGGAGAAGTTTTGGATCAAGTTCATTCAGATGTATGTGGGCCCTTCTCTATAGCCTCCACCGTGAAGCAAAGGTGCTTTGTTATTTTTATAGAGGATTTTTCTTGTAGATGTTGGATCTACTTCATGCAAAATAAGGATCAAACCTTCTTGAAGTTTTGTGAGTTCAATGCTTTGGTAGAGAAAGAATCAGGGAGGAAGATAGAGGCCTTGCGGAGTGATAACAGTGGAGAGTATGTTTCCCAGCAGTTTAAAGACTTCTGTGCTTCAAAAGGAATTAAATGGGAACTCACGGCACCTCATAACCCACAACAGAATGGGGTGGCCGAAAGGAAGAATAGATCTATTGTGGGAGCAGCTCGAGCGATGCTGCATGACCAAAGCCTACCACTTGATCTGTGGGTTGAGGCATGCAATATAGCAGTGTATCTTCAGAAAAAAAGTCCTCATCGTATTTTGGGGATGAAGACACCTATAGAGGCTTTCTCAAGGAAGTGGCCAGATGTAAGTCACTTCCATATCTTTGGATCACCAGTTTACTGTCATGTGACCAAAGATGCTCGAAAGAAGCTAGACCCAACAACTGAGTTGGGAATACTTGTGCGGTATATGGATACACATCACAACTATCGGGTGTTTCTGCTTGTGAGTCAAAGGACAGTAGTGCGCAGGGATCTGAAGTTTGATGAGCATCAAGCCATGTGAGAGTCACTTGAGATGGAGCTCAAGTTGCATGGTGATGATGAGGAACTATTAGTTCCTAAGGAGGAGGAGCCTCCTGATGATGCGAAGCAGCCGCATGCAGAGATTCTAGTGGTGGAGATCACCACTACCGGAGAGTCTTCCAGAGAGGGGCAGAAATGCTCTCGAGAAGCGGACAGATTGATGCAAGATGCGAGAGAGAATGTGCGGAAACCATCCTCTCATCGTAGACAGAGGAGATCTCCCGATAGATACACTGGCTACATGGCCCTGGTTGGGGAGTGTGTAGTGACCAAGCCTTCTTCTTTTGAGGAGGCAGTGCAGTAGCCAGTTTGGATGGATGCAATGGTAGAGGAGTATGATTCTATCATGAGGAACAGTGTATGGGATGTTGTTCCTAGACAGGGGGACAAGTCAGTGGTTACTTCCCGATGGATTTTCAAGGTAAAGTAGGTAGCTGATGGTAGTATTGAGAAAAATAAGGCAAGATTTATTGCCCGTGGTTTCTCACAGGTTGAGGGGATTGACTATGATGAGACCTTTGCTCCTGTTGCAAGGTACTCATCGATCAGATCGATTCTAGCACTATCAGCACAGATGGGTTGGAAGATCCATGAGATGGATGTGAAGACATCTTTCCTCAATGAGGAGATTGAGGAAGAGGTATACATTGAGCAGCCCGAAGTATTTGAGACTGATGCAGGAGCATCAGGACCATTTTTTCATTTGTAAATATGTGGTTATAGGGGGTGTGACAATTTTTAATATTTTATTAATTAATTTGTTATTTTTAATAAAATAGGAGAAAGTGAGGATTTTGTAAATATTCTTTTAAGGAATATGAGAGAAAATAGAGTTAGATAGAAATTCTAGGAAGTAGAAATGCTATGTACGGGACTTAGTTGAGTCCACACCTAAAATCTATTTAAATTAGATTTAGTTGCAAAACTTTAGGGACAGATCTAGATTTTGGGGATGTTGAGAGATTTAAGGGTTTGTTGAGTAATTTTAGATTTTTTTTTAAATTAAGAAGCCTCAAAGGCATTGAGCAGGTAGAGGAGTGAGTGTGAGAGGTGAGGAAGGTTTCTCTTTGGGAGCCTTCGGGCAATTTGTAAAAGGGCCATGGATTGCATATCTGGCCATGAATGTAAACCTCTTGTGAATATAACTGTTGTGTATGCTTGTTTTATGTAAGTATGAGTATTTGAATTCAGTTGATATTATCATAGGTGCATTTATTAAATTCTGAGACATGATCTATGCATTTATCCAATGGTTGATTTAACTGTGGATTGGAAGGCGTTGATGGTCTTTTTATTCCTCCGCTTACTATTTGACTGTGCGCATCAAACTGGCATTCAGATTTGATAACATTACAATCAGATTGAAATTCCTCTGTTTTGTGCAATTGTAATGGTAATGTTATTTAGTGGAAAATCTATTTAGTGATTTGGAACCTCAACTGCCTCCGCGTGGCGCTTTGATTTTCCTTTGATATATAACTGGCTTGTATTAAACTGAATGGGCAGACAACGAATTCAACACTGTATATGCATGTTAAATTGTTTGACTTATCCGCGCCTTCTTCACAGCTACTACAATCCTATGATTATTCTGTGTGCGTGGTAGAGGGCTGCACACTACAGCAACAGAACTCCAATTTGCTGGCCATATAGTCTGAGTTGCAGCTTGTAACAGCTGACTGTTATATACATATATAGTTCGATTGCAGGATTAAGGCGTGGGAATATTGGAGGCGAATATATAGATCGATGACCATATTGCGTTATTGGCATTTGAATGTGGTTGAATGAGAACAGTAAGATGCGACTTGTGGTTATAAGACCGATATATATATATATATATATATATATATATATATATATATATATATATATATATATATATATATATATCAGAGACTGCCGATAGTAAATCGATTGCCTGCACCGGGAGTAAGTTGAATTCTCCATTATCTCAGAACCAATGATACATAGTTGCACGCCGGTTGTATGGTAAACACGAGATTTGTTTATAATAAGGCCAGCTATATAAACAGCACCGATAGCCGAGAGAAAGGATATACACTGCATGTGTATAACATGGATACACTTATGCAATGTAATGCTATATGTTGGTTGACATGAATTCCGTAGAAAAAAACGCAGGAGCAACATTATCCAGTTCTGAAATCATACTGTAGAAGTTTTTTTATGTTAATGAATTGATGGCGCAGAGAATTTCATTATTAACTTGAGTATGTGGTGAAATTATGGCGCTAATTTTTAATGCAGAAGAATCAACAAGAAGTCGATATGAAAATGCCACGAGCGGGATCGATCTATAGTGATGATAATTGCAGAGTGAAATCGTGGAAGATGATAGTCTGAACAGAGGTAAGAGAAATTGCCAGATTTCAATATTTAAATCTGATTGAATCAACTGTAAATATTGAAAGGAAATACTTGTGTATCACTGGGTACGCTGTAAGAGAAAGGGCACACATATATTTGGTGCTTTGACTGGTTGAAACAGGTAAATTTGTGCATGCAAATGATATTGGTATTATTTGTTATGTCCACTTGAGGTCGAAAAGCATAAGTTCATTCTTTTGATTGAACTTAGTTATAAGTCATATTTGAGCATTGATGTTGAATGGAAATGATAGCAGGGCGCATCCTTTTCTTTGAGTTTTGATTTAACTCTGGCGTTATAAGAATGAAAGTATGTGAGTTGGAATGATAGTTATGAAGAAAATTTGGGATGGTGTGTATTAATAATGGCTTCATAACCATGGTTGTTCGTAGCAATGAAGCTTTCATATAAATGATGAAATTGCCGTGTATTGAGAAAAAGTTGAGGCGCATGCTTGTATATGAATGTAAGGAAAAGATCCTGGTTATTTGCAGGCCTAGCCTGCGTCATTTTGGTATCAGAGCCTGGCTCTGTGGAATGTTTATTTTGAAGGTTCTGTTGAGTTGAAAAATGTTTATTTTCTGAATGAGGACGAGAAGGTTTTTATTGAAAATTGAAATTTATTTTTGACTGTATGATGAATGATGAAAGGAAGATCAGAGTTTTAAATTTGATGTGTAAGCTACACAAATGCAGTAAACAGATTGGCAGAAGCGAAAGGAGGAAAAGATCATGCAAGATCTTAGAAGGTGAAATGATTTTTTTTTTTCTGATTTGAAATTTGTGATGAGAGTTTATGGTTGCAGAGAAGACGATGGCATTGAACCTGGCATTCAGCTAAAGGCTGAATAAGGAGGACAATTGCAGTGTCCTGAAGAAGAACGTGGGTTGAAGAGACAGCCTAGAGAGTGAGCAGAGGAGAGTGCTCAAAGAGGTTCCAGAGGCAGTGAACCAGTACTTACCAAAAGACTGAGTGAGGAGAGCTTGGTGAGGTAAGTGACAGCAGAAGAGATTGCTGTCGTAGAGGCTAGTACAACTCATGGTGAGTGAGAAACTCATGGAGAAGATGATCATGGAGGATCAAAGAAGAGGTTCAGAGGAATGCCACATCGATGAGATGACTGCAGAAGTCAGAGAAAGAGAGATCGTAGTAATGAAAGTGCAATTGCAGGTACTAGAGGAATGGCTGCAAGAGCAGGAAAACCAGAATAGAGGATGGATCTTTCCACTGAAGGGAAAGAAAGTGAAGTGGCAGAGGCTACAACAGAAAAGAGATCGACAGATAAACATGCAGTTAACAGAAGAGCTGAGAAAGCTCGAGCAGATGATGGATGTACAATTGAGACGTGAAGAACTCAGAGCAGCTGAGTTGGAAGAGGAGGTTTCCATTGATGAAACAGAGGAGGAGATCATTGATGATTTCTTGAATTATTGGGCAGATCCAGATCAGCTGGATAATGTGAACTCTTGTGTTTTTATAGCTGACAGTTGTGATGTGATTACAGGTTTTGTTGAAGAGGAAGTTCATGTGAATGAAGAAGATGATCAGCTGGAAGAGCTGGTATATGAACCAACGGTTAAGGTTGTTGAAACTTGTAGTTTTCAAACTGACAAGTTGTATATGAATGCAGGGACTGTAAGTGATGGTGATGTTATGCTTCAGCAATGTCACAGAGAAATTGCATTGCTAGAATATTTGTTGAAGAATTCAGAGTATGACAGGGAGATGGCAGAAGAAAGAATTCAGTACAGTGAACGAGTGCAGAAAGATATCATGGAAGCAGATGATGTGGGAGAAAGACTGGTTGACAGTCTTGAGAATTCTTCAGATGATTCTTTGAGTAAAGAGAATCAGCATACTGATGTGCTGGTTGAGATGGAAAATTCAGTGCTGGCAAAGGAGGACAAGGCACTGATGCCTTCTGATTTTTATTCTAACAAGTGTTTTGTGAATGCAGGTATTGTTGCAGAACATTTGACTCAATTGAGAAGTCAAATGAAGGAAGAAGAAGTTTTCTGTTCTAGAAAAAAAGAGGGCATGGATGATAGGGTGGCAGTGAAGACTGAATAAGTCAGAACAGAAACAACAATAGAAGCAAGAAGTCAGCAAGTGACAGTAGAGATAGAGAAAGTAAAAACTGAGCAAGCTGTCTTAGCTCAACAGGCAACAAGAAATCAACAGCCGGGAGATTATTTGGACCGAGAGATTGAAAGTATCAGAAGATTGATGACGAAAGAATCCCGGAAGAGACCAGCAGTAGCAAGACAAAGGAGAAGCAGCAAAAGAAAGACAACAGAAAATTGTGAAAGCCTAGTCAGTGGAGCGATGCAGCATACAGTGGGAAAACCTGAAAGAGAAGCAGTGGCAAGTGGAAAGTTACAACACAAGATATGGGATCCAGGCATACACAGATCCGAACACATGATCAGGCGATCATGTTTAGTTTTAACATTGGGAGTCTGATGCAGGAGCATCAAGACCATTTTTTCATTTGTAAATATGTGATTATAGGGGGTGTGACAATTTTTAATATTTTATTAATTAATTTGTTATTTTTAATAAAATAGGAGAAAGTGAGGATTTTGTAAATATTCTTTTAAGGAATATGAGAGAAAATAGAGTTAGATAGAAATTCTAGGAAGTAGAAATGCTATGTACGGGACTTAGTTGAGTCCACACCTAAAATCTATTTAAATTAGATTTAGTTGCAAAACTTTAGGGATAGATCTAGATTTTGGGGATGTTGAGAGATTTAAGGGTTTGTTGAGTAATTTTAGATTTTTTTTTAAATTAAGAAGCCTCAAAGGCATTGAGCAGGTAGAGGAGTGAGTGTGAGAGGTGAGGAAGGTTTCTCTTTGGGAGCCTTCGGGCAATTTGTAAAAGGGCCATGGATTGCATATCTGGCCATGAATGTAAACCTCTTGTGAATATAACTGTTGTGTATGCTTGTTTTATGTAAGTATGAGTATTTGAATTTAGTTGATATTATCATAGGTGCATTTATTAAATTCTGAGACATGATCTATGCATTTATCCAATGGTTGATTTAACTGTGGATTGGAAGGCGTTGATGGTCTTTTTATTCCTCCGCTTACTATTTGACTGTGCGCATCAAACTGGCATTTAGATTTGATAACATTACAATCAGATTGAAATTCCTCTGTTTTGTGCAATTGTAATGGTAATGTTATTTAGTGGAAAATCTATTTAGTGATTTGGAACCTCCGCTGCCTCCGCGTGGCGCTTTGATTTTCCTTTGATATATAACTGGCTTGTATTAAACTGAATGGGCGGACAACGAATTCAACGCTGTATATGCATGTTAAATTGTTTGACTTATCCGCGCCTTCTTCACAGCTACTACAATCCTATGATTATTCTGTGTGCGTGGTAGAGGGCCGCACACTACAGCAACAGAACTCTAATTTGCTGGCCATATAGTCTGAGTTGCAGCTTGTAACAGCTGACTGTTATATACATATATAGTTCGATTGCAGGATTAAGGCGTGGGAATATTGGAGGCGAATATATAGATCGATGACCATATTGCGTTATTGGCATTTGAATGTGGTTGAATGAGAACAGTAAGATGCGACTTGTGGTTATAAGACCGATATATATATATATATATATATATATATATATATATATATATATCTAGATATATATATATATATATATATATATATATATATATATATATATATATATATATATATATATATATATATATATATATATCAGAGACTGCCGATAGTAAATCGATTGCCTGCGCCGGGAGTAAGTTGAATTCTCCATTATCTCAGAACCAGTGATACATAGTTGCACGCCGGTTGTATGGTAAACACGAGATTCGTTTATAATAAGGCCAGCTATATAAACAGCACCGATAGCCGAGAGAAAGGATATACACTGTATGTGTATAACATGGATACACTTATGCAATGTAATGCTATATGTTGGTTGACATGAATTCCGTAGAAAAAAATGCAGGAGCAACATTATCCAGTTCTGAAATCATACTGTAGAAGTTTTTTTATGTTAATGAATTGATGGCGCAGATAATTTCATTATTAACTTGAGTATGTGGTGAAATTATGGCGCTAAGTTTTAATGCAGAAGAATCAACAAGAAGTCGATATGAAAATGCCATGAGCAGGATCGATCTACAGTGATGATAATTGCAGAGTGAAATCGCGGAAGATGATAGTCTGAACAGAGGTAAGAGAAATTGCCAGATTTCAATATTTAAATCTGATTGAATCAACTGTAAATATTGAAAGGAAATACTTGTGTATCACTAGGTACGCTGTAAGAGAAAGGGCACACATATATTTGGTGCTTTGACTGGTTGAAATAGGTAAATTTGTGCATGCAAATGATATTGGTATTATTTGTTATGTCCACTTGAGGTCGAAAAGCATAAGTTCATTCTTTTGATTGAACTTAGTTATAAGTCATATTTGAGCATTGATGTTGAATGGAAATGATAGCAGGGCGCATCCTTTTCTTTGAGTTTTGATTTAACTCTGGCGTTATAAGAATGAAAGTATGCGAGTTGGAATGATAGTTATGAAGAAAATTTGGGATGGTGTGTATTAATAATGGCTTCATAACCATGGTTGTTCGTAGCAATGAAGCTTTCATATAGATGATGAAATTGCCGTGTATTGAGAAAAAGTTGAGGCGAGGAAAAGATCCTGGTTATTTGCAGGCCTAGCCTGTGTCAGAGACCTTCGATCGTGAGTCACATGTGTGTCAGCTCAAGCGAGCATTGTATGGGCTGAGGTAAGCACCCCGTGCTTGGTATACCAGGATCAAAAGCTATTTCACCGGGTTGGGCTTCACCAAGAGTGAAGCGGATGTGAACCCCTACCACATCATTGTAGATGGTAAGCTATTGATTATTGTAGTCTATGTTGATGATCTGATTTTGACAGGTGATGATGAGTTGATCAAGTCTTGCAAGAAGGATCTTGTAAGAGAGTTTGAGATGAAGGACATGGGCCTTATGCACTACTTTCTAGGCATGGAAGTGTTGTAGAGAGATGGGGAAGTATTTGTTTCTCAAGGCAAGTATGCCAATGAGATACTGAGGCGCTTCCACATGGATATGTGCAATCCCATGGAGACTCCTCTAGAAGGTAACTGGAGGAAGGAGGATGCTACTTTAGGTGAGGTAGTAGCTGCTACAGTTTATCGGCAGCTTGTGGGTTCACTCATGTATCTAGTGAACACATGACCAGGTTTGTGCTTTGCAGTGAACCAGCTGAGTCAAGCTATGGTTTAGCCAACCAAGTCATTTTGGAAGGCGACAAAACATGTGCTGAGATATCTCAGAGGCACTACATAGTATGGATAATGGTACAAGCGGACATAGGGAGTGAAGCTCCAAGGCTTCACAGATGCAGATTGGGCAGGTAGTCCATCAGATAGGAAGAGCACTTCTGGAGGGATCTTCAACCTTGGGTCAGCTGCAATTTCTTGGTATAGCCGGAAATAGAGATCAGTTACACTTAGCTCAGCGGAAGCAGAGTACATGGCAGCAAGTTAGGCTACATGTGAGGCCATTTAGATGCGGAAGATCCTAGTGGGATTGTTTGGTCAGATGATGGATCCGATGGTGATATATTGTGATAATCAAAGTTGCATTAAACTCTCTAAGAATCTAGTGTTTCATGACAGGTCCAAGCATATAGATATTGGCTATCATCATCTATGGTATTGTGTGGTCAAGAGGATCGTGATGTTGCAGTATATTTCGACCGAGGAACATGATGCAGATATTTTGACAAAGGCATTGTCAAAGGGAAAGTTTGAGTTCCATAGAGACATGATCAACGTTGTTGATAATCCCTTTCTTGTTGAGAGGGAGTGTTGAAAAGTGTGCAACAAGAAATGCTAAATTTAGAATGTGCTAAAAATAGACCTGCTAAAAATAGCATGTCTAAAAATATCATTTTTGGGTCCTTTCCTATTTATAGCAGTGCGTAGTCTATCTATAGGAAGTAAAATTAATTTTGATCTTAACATCAGTTTGAAATATTAGTTAATTAATTTAGTTGAGTTAATTAATTAAGGAAATTCGAATTTTAAGTCTTTGTGAGCATGCACATGAGTTTCCTCCACTGATTGAGGGACTAAGAATGAGTTCTATAATGAGAGAATCAGTTGACTTAGTTCTAACTAGTCAAGTCCAGTTAGATTATTTTAACAAGTTGTTAAAATAATAAAATATAGTTTGTTAATGCTTGCATGCATGTGACAACTATTATTTTAGATAACTGAGGATTCACTCATGGATAACTGTTGCTTGTCAGTTCTGTCAAAGACCCAATTGAGATCAGATGTGGGACAATGTACTTTCAGATGCTTAACTATTTCTAGTAAGTAGTTTTTGCATGGTTGAGGAACTAGTGTTCTCAAGGAATACATATTTGGACCACTGGTTGTTTTTGGTATGTTGGAATTAATAGCATATGCTTTTGCTATTATTTCCTAAGCAAACTATATAAGGACCATAGGAAAAGCCTATATAAACAGGGCTTGGGTGGTTCATGAGACATATCTTCATATCTTCATAGTTCATTGAGAACTGAATAGCTTAAGAGCTAATTCTTCTTGTATTGTGAAGAAGATTTCCACTTGATTGATAATACATGGTTGGGGTTTTATGTTGGTGCTTTCCCCTGGATATATCTTGTTTTATGTGAGATTAATTCTCTTCATTAGTTATGCATGTTTCTACTTAATGTTGCTCATGATTTCGATTATGCTTCCACTTAATGTTTTGTAGAAGTAGAACAAGTATTATGCTTTAGGACATTGCATATATCGGTTTGCTCTACAGGTGGGAAATTTCTACGAGATGATCTTTGCGTATGTTCCTAAATGTTCTTGTAAGTGTTTTATCTTTTTTTGTCATGTAGGAACTGTAGTACATTGCGGCTACATATGAATCAAGTACAGATTGGGAGTTAGTGTTTGCAATCCAAATTCCTGGAATGTGTTGTGAAACATTATTTGTCCAGGTATCAACTGGTTTTCTTTGCAATAATAGAGTTGTTTGATTTAGCGTACATTGGATAGCATGTGTGTATTCATCGTGTACTAGTCCAGGGCTATCCAAGAAGCTATCAAACGTATCATTTTCATTATATCTCGTACTGTTTATTGCCTCAAATACTAGCTTCACATGTGCTTTTGTTTTATCGCTATCAAATTCAAGAGGCTCAAGTATTTTTGTTGCCTTCATTAGTGGTATTGGAAAATTAAATCTGCAATTAGAATTCCTATTCTTTCTACAAATTTTTATGTGAGAATGGTGTTGTAGGGCTCTAAGATCCTTTGCAATGAATGATGAATTAGTTGACAAGTAACGAAATTTTCAATTTCAATGTTTGTATTTTTACCATAGATTGGTGCAGTCTTTATCCATAATAAGTCATGTTCATGTTCACTACCCCGATTTTGGAATTTTGTTACATAGAAGTAGTCATTGATCTCTCCATAGTACTTGTGATCATGAGATATCAATTGATGTAGTGCGTCTTTCCTAGACCTATAGTAACATACACAAGTAACATGGTCGTTTCTTATTAATGAGAAAGTCTCATTTTTGTCTAGTTCATTTATGCTTGGTCTTCTAGTGTTTTGTTTTATGTGTCTCAACACACTCATTAGAGGATCCCAAAGATGCTTTGCACTACTAAAGGACACAAAGAAAGTGGGTGGGCCTAGTTGTTGAATCATTGCATAGAGTTTGTTGCGCATTTTTTGGTGGTAGTAAGGTGAAGTGTGAATTATTTTTAAGTCCATGTACCCAATTTCGAACTTCAAAATGTGATCTAGATTTTGTTTTGATTTTACATCTTTTGCAACTAGTTTTTTGCCCTTTAACTGGCCTTTTCTAATTCTAATCCACATTGTATTCAATATCTGATTTATGATAACACAAACTACTTTATAGAAGAGGTTAGTTGTATGATAAGAAAAATGGTGGTTTTTATGAAGGACTTCCCACTGACAAATCTTTTGATACGTAAAGTTTTCGGACATATTGCTTGGGCGTTTGTTGCCATAGAAAAGTGATGGAAAACTCATATCTTCTGAGTACTTATCTTTGAAAATCCCTAATGGCATGTATCTTGCAGTAGGTGTGATATTAATTTATTTATTTACAAGGTCATGGACAATATGTGGATCAATGAATCCATGAACCAATGTTTTTGTGGTTGGTTCATCAATTTCTTGGTTATCGTCTTCACTATCTTTAGCCCCACTTGAACTTTCATATGCTTCTTGGTTCTGTAGTAAAACTTCCTTCCAATTGTCATCTATGGTGGCGTTCTCTAGCTTGTAAAGCATTCTTTTGCACAGTTGTTTTAATTCTTTCACGACTTTCTGAACTCGAACTCAGCCAAATGCATAAGAACTTTTCAATCATAAACTGTCTTTAACAACAATTGCGATTGTGTAAGTGTCTTTTATAGTTCGAAGCAACAAAAATTGAATTCTAGAAATGTTAGTGGGGACATTAATCACTCCTCTAGTTAAGCCTAGTTGCAGTTTTTTATTTCAATGGCCCATTTCCTTTATTTGCAAGAAGGGCAATCTTAATGCAACTAGTCTTTCCTTTAATTTAGTGAGTTGTGTGAGTGTCCTAGTGGCATTGTTTCTTCTTATTTATTCAGGAACTGCATATTTAGGAATTGTGTCATCTTCAAATGCTTTTTTGCAATGTTTACAAATGTAGGCATTTGCACTACTAGGTCTGGCATTCTCGAAACTATTTGATAGTTTTGTAATATTATTTGCTTGTGTTGTTTGATTTACTTGTTTCACCAAGAAAACGTCTCTTTTGAAAAAAGTTCTTTCACATGATGAACAATTGAAAATAGGTGTGTCACTTATTTGTGTTCAAACTTTGATAGTTCTGTTGATTTGTTCATTGATCTTGATTAGATCAATGGATCAGATTTTCTTGATCTCTTTGTCTGTCTTGAAAGATCTTTTGATGTTGTTGTAGATGCACTGTAGTCTAAATTTTCTATGACTACTTCTTGTTTCATTGTTCTTGTGTTGTATGCAAGTTTTATTTTATGTGTTTTCATTTTTTTCCGAATAACGACTTTAAGAAAATGCAGAGATAATATTTTTGTCTGTTTCCTTGAGGCAGAAGAAGTTGCAATTTATCTTTGTGATATGTTTCTAATATGTTTTTTGAAGTGTCCAAGTGACTAAAATCTCATCGTGTCACTAACATGTTCTAGGTTTTCTAGAACTACTTCTTGTTTCATTGTGATTGTGTTATATCCAAGCCTTATTTTTTGCCTTTTCAATTTTTTTCGAGTAATGTCCTTAAGCACATGCAAAGATAAACTTGTTTAAGTCACAAGATGGTTTGAATTGACTTCCGACAAGTTGACATTTTGCTTCAGGTTGTGTTTCAATATTGTTTTTTGAAGAATGTGTTGAATGAAACATCACAATGTCCTCAGTATTTGTGTCAAGTGTTGCATGAGATGTTTTAGACTCGGCATGAGATATCTTTATTTGACTTGTATCTTTTTTATTTAGAAGACGACATGTTTCTATGTTATCTTGTTTAGTGGATAAGTTCATTTATTCGTATGAGGTGTTTATTTGTTGTTGGAAGGTACAATCCATGATAGAGACTGGCCTACGAAGCAAAGGTTCAAAGTGTCCATTCAAAGGATCCTCGTCATGGAATAATATGTCACAAGTATTTGTTCCAACACTTGAATTAAAGTGTAAATAAATTCTCATGTTCATTTTGGACCAAACCTTAATTGGAATTTTCAACCAATTTGATAGCCAATGGATACAAAAAATATCTCCCCACGGCCCTCTAGATTCTAGTGGTATATCAGTTGACGCTGATCTAGACATTTTGTCTAAATACAATTCATGGCTGCTAATGTTGTGGATTTGTTTTAATGATTCTTCATGGAGTTCATGTTCGTAAGACAAAATTGGTTCTCTCTCTTGTTTTTCTAGACAATTTCTATTATTTTTTATTGTTCATTTTCTTAACTCTACTGATTTGTATCTAAAATCTAGTAAAAGTTCTAAACTATCAAATAAACAATCTCCAATCAGATATAAGAAATTGTTCATGTGAAATAAGTTATGCTTTTCCAAGACTAATTCCATTTTTTCTTTTTCAGATAAAGTAGACATGATGATGCCTAATAGTTCAATGCAATTATATGTTTAGTAATGCAATCCAATTATAAATCGCAGTATCATAATAGCAAGTTGAACAATGAAAGCCAATGTAGAACATGAAGTAATTGTTGTGTACCTTTAGAGTGAAAATGTCTGAGCTGTTCAGATTGCCAATGTGAGGATTAACGAAAGTTGATGTAGAACAGGAAGTAATTGTTGTGTACCTTTGGAAGTGGAAATGTGTACTAAGCTGTTTAGATTGCCAATGTGAGCATCTAGTGAACTGGTTCACTAAAAGACATTCAAGAAAAAGGATATTGATAATTAGTGCATAAATTTATGATTAGTACATAGACATAGTGTGCTAGATGAATGAAGTTCAAAAAGAAATGATTGACACAAATCAGTCCTTGCTAGTCAAGATGTATGATACATTCTAATATGTAATCTATGTTTCTAGTGCTTATATGCTTTCTACTCATTTCTTGTAGATTCATGTACAGTTAACATAGTGTAGTTATAATGGGCATAACCTCAAGGAAAATGAAGTTGCAAATTTGCAATCTTCAATAAAAGAACAAGAAGATGAAATAGCCGACTTGGAAAGGGATATTACCTCAAAAGATGAAAACATAAATGAGCTAAAACATGAGAAAATTGATGTGTAAATGGAGATAGAAACTCTCAAAGGTAGAATGAGAGGAATTCAAAATATTTCAATAGTCTACTTTTTGTCAAGTTTTATACTATTAAGGATTTAAAGCTTTAGGATATTTATGACAATTGTGGTGGTTTCGATATAAAAAGTATGATATTAAGTAAGGCTGCACTATCTAAGTACATGATAACTTAGAAAGAACCCAAATTTTAAGATCATGGAAACTGAAAATATGCAAACATACTTCCATATGTCTGTGAATAAAAAACAGTAAACACAAGCAAGAAGAAAATCTATGAAAGCACAAGAAAAATTGACACATCTTCAAATACTACAGGCATCCTAAAAGAAAACTGCATTTTCTCTTGTCCTCCATGATTTGATGGAATTGTAAAAAGCAGGTAACTATCAGAAACAACCCACGAGAAAGGTAAAGAGCGAGAATAAAACTAAAATTTGTCACTTCCTTTTTTCGTAAAGTCTTATAGTTCCAAGAAGAGTGATGTGAAGGTTGATCTCCATAAAGAGAGTGATATTTCCCCCTACAAAAAGGTGATAATGCTATTTGAGAATGCTCTTTAAATTTAATTTTGCTTGACTATGCTATCAAAGACCACACGCTTTATAAAGCATTATAGAACACCTTAGAACCAAATACAATTGTATGTTACCGAAAACTAGTAAACACTTGTACAAATAGAATCAAGAGAAAAAGAAAATAAAACAATATCACCATGTGAGATTTCATTTAATCAAAGAATACATGATTTAGCTTAAGACACACTTATCTATGGTCTCATGCCTATTATATAACACAGTTCCCAGTGTGACAGATGGTATGTGGACAATAAAGCCTCAAAATGTATGACCTATAGTATGAGGGCCTTTAGCAAACTCCAAGAGCAGGAGGCAGGCATGCATGCAAGTGGCACTTGGTTATGATGTTAGCTAGGAAGTTG
This sequence comes from Pinus tabuliformis, assembly GCA_031772625.1. Taxonomy (NCBI): domain Eukaryota; kingdom Viridiplantae; phylum Streptophyta; class Pinopsida; order Pinales; family Pinaceae; genus Pinus; species Pinus tabuliformis. The sequence goes on from CM062815.1 coordinate 697,074,895, forward strand.
CAGGGCAATTATCCATCTCATTCCAAATGCCATCAAATGATATCCTTGAGCTTACTATATTTTTGTATGTACTTGGCTTAATCAAAAATATTGTTTTGTTTTCAAAATTAGTTACTAGTTGTATCTAAAAACATAAATTTTGACTTAATTTTGGCATTGCTATGACGAGCCAACAAAACAGAGTAGAGGACTGGAAGAGTTATTGAAGTGGACATCGAAAAAGAACTTCATGCATGTGCAGGAGACAGGGTGAAGCCATACTAGCTCACTGAATTGATATATAATGATACTTGGTTACAACAAACAATAACCAAAGCTTACAAGGCCTAATCTACGTGGCCACACATGACGATTTCAAATGGAGAAGTTGGTTGAACTTGCCCATAGGCCATATGAGTTATCGGACTAGTTGATGCTCTCTTTGGTGGATATGATCCACTACTAAAGCGACCAAGTGTTGTTGATGCGAGAGTTAGCCTTTTGGCCATTGCAATGAAATTTACCTCCTTGTAGAGACATATCCATTCTACTTGTTTATACATGATATTTCCATGGATAAATCTACCAATTTGATATTGCCATATCTATCTACTTGGCAAATGCTCGACATGGAGCCACGAACAACAATGCTTGTGGTTCATATATAATATGGCTTCAAAGATGCACAATCCATATAACAATCTCTACTAGTTCATATGATGTAACAATAGAAACGTTTACACTTGCTCGTTGATCTCAGAGCAGTCGAACACCTAAATGACATGGTTAATATATGATGTTTCCGTATAGACTTGCTATGAATAACAGGCACTTTGCCTAGGTGGGTATGCCCTTAACCCAGGCCTACTCCAATAGTTGTGAAATTACCCATATCAACCTAAAGACTATGACTATGAAGGCCTATGTAAAATCTTATGTTGTTGCTAGTTCAACGTAGTTAACATACGATATCACCATGGGTAAGTACTTGCCTATGCTACTATGGGCTAGTTTCAATTGCATATCTACGTCTGCAATTCTACTAATTGCTCTATGGGGCCTATTTGGACCTGCTGGGATGCGGCTCCTAACCAGGGATCCTGACCATGAAATATATAATCTGAACCCTACAAGAAAATTAGAAGAGATGTTGTTCTAGTGATGCCATTTCACGATTCAGGAACTTTCCACCCTTTTCCGAACCATAGTAGAGATAGCTAAGTAGAATTTGTGACTATATTATGTATATCCCCCTATGAGGGAAGGCGTATTTGGCGAGGAACCTTCCCTACAAGAATCGGAATCGAACGAGGGAGCTTAACTGCCATTAAATGGGATTAATACTCCTGGTTTCAGAGAATCACTGCCCGTAATAACAATTGCAAAGGCGAAAAAAATTACTTGACTGGAAAAACATCAAAGGAAGACATTTTGTTCAGTTTACTCATAAAAAGAACTTTCTTCAGTAACAGATATTTCTACCCATATGCAAGATTACAAGATTGATAAAATGGATGTTAAGGTTACTGAATCTTTTACTTACTATATATGCACCAACCAAGTCGGGCTGAAGCAAAAGCGAAAGGGCTCAGGTCACTACTAATTGATTTTCAGAGAATAGAACTTTATTGACAGCAACCATATTATATAACAACTGTAACTTTCACATATGACGACTCTGCATTCATAATATTGGATGGAATGAAATGCTTGTTGGAATTTTCTGATAAATTCCATAACAGACAAACAAAAAATTGCTCTGTTTCTGCACTCTGTTTTTGCACAGAAAAACAGAAAATCGCTTGTTGGAAACGGTGTTTTAGTAACACATTTTTTTTTCAGTCGCTGTAACTTGTGTTGCAGCAACGCTGTTCGTGGTGTTGCAACAACGTAAATTTTTGACGTCAAGTATTTTTTGAGTTACGGTGTAACAGCAGCAGGAAAAATTAACTTGCGTTTATTAAAAATAAACTAATTGTTACAGATTTGTCTTCCTCATACTGAGGGAATTTCACAACTTCTATTACAAAACAGATTCACCAAGGAATGCTTCTGTTCCACACAAATAAACATCTGTTAAACAAATTTCATTCAAATATCTGCACTGTTGTGCATTTTTCCCTTTCTGCTCTCTGCTGCGTTGTTGCATCTACTCCTGTTGTGCACTGCTGTGCGTTTCACTATCTGGCAGGTATTATCTTCACGCTGCTGCGTGCTCTCCTCTGCTCTTTATCAATCTGGTGCTAACCTTGTATCATTCTTCAGCTGCTAACCTTAAAACAGAACTGCTGTGTGGTATTTATATGCTAAAATATATCTGATTAAACAATAAAGTATTACAAAATATCTTCTAATGCCTATCTCCGAATTTATTGCAGCAAGGCAGTGATGCTTCCATTAAAAACAAGTCGGCTGTCTGCAGGGGAATTCAATTGAAACTTTAATGCATATTAATGTGCAAAAATATCGGGCTTGACTTTAAGGCATCGAACAAGCTGGAGTATTTACTGCAAATCCAGCTGTTCATTGTTGCAGTTGGAATTAAATTCCAACACTCCCCCTTAATTTCAACTGCTGCATACCGAGACATTTCCTGAAATGATCAAAACCTTTCTTTGCCAATGGTTTTGTCAAGATGTCAGCAAGCTGATCCTCTGTTCTGCAGTGCTGCAAAACAATCTCACCATTGTTAACCAATTCACGTATGAAGTGAAATTTGGTGTCTATGTGCTTTGTTCTTTTATGAAAAACAGAGTTTTTAGACAATGCTATTGCTGAGCTATTGTCACAGTAAATGGTTGTGCCATTTTCTTGTTCATGCCACAAATCTCTGAGAACTCTTCTCAGCCACACTGCTTGGCATGCTGCTGCTGTTGCTGCCACATACTCTGCCTCTGCTGTTGACAAAGCCACAACTGGTTGCTTCTTGGAAGCCCATGAGATGGCTCCTGATCCCATATGAAACACATATCCCGATGTGCTTTTCCTATCATCAACACTTCCAGCCCAATCACTGTCAGTGTAACCTGTCAACATGAAACTTTCAGAAGAGGAGTATAAAATACCAAACCCCTTCGTTCCATTCACATACCTTAGAATCCTCTTGGCTGCCTGCCAATGAGTCTCTTTCGGTCTTTCCATAAATCTGGAGATTAAACTCACAGCATGCATAATGTCCGGCCTAGTTGCAGTCAAGTACATAACGCTGCCAACTATGCTCTTGTACAGTTTTGGATCAAAATATTTGCTGTTGTCTTCTTTGGTTAATTTCAGCCCCACTACTGTTGGAGTCACAGCAGCCTTGCTGTTCTGCATGTTAAATCTCTTCAACACAGCTTCTACATATTTATCTTGAGAAATGAAAACACCATTTTCACTTTGGTCTACTTCAATTCCAAGAAAATATCTTAAGAAGCCCAAGTCAGTAATTTCAAATTCACTCTTCATGACTGCTTTAAAATCAGCAATGAGAGAAGCATCATTGCTAGTAAAAATCAGATCATCTACATATAAAACAACAATAATAATCTTACCGTCATTCTGTTTTATGTAGAGTGTGGGTTCAGCATCACACTTATCAAACCCATTCTCAATCAGATAAGCATCAATTCTGCTGTACCATGCTCTTGGAGCTTGCTTCAGCCCATAAATAGCCTTCTTCAGCTTACAAACTTTATGCTCTTGGCCTTCAACTTCATAGCCCGGAGGTTGATCAACATAAACCTCTTCTTTTAACACTCCATTCAGGAATGCAGATTTAACATCCATCTGATAAATCTTCCATTTGTGTTGTGCTGCAATAGACAACACTGTTCTCACTGTTTCCATCCTTGCTATTGGTGCAAAGGTTTCATCATAGTCTTTGCCTTCTTGCTGCTTGTAGCCTTTCACAACAAGCCTTGCTTTGTGCCTGTCAATCTTACCTTCAGCATTGCTTTTGGTCTTATAGACCCACTTAACTCCAATGGCATCCTTGCCTTCAGGGAGGTCCACTAACTCCCATGTTTTACTCTTCTCAATTGCACCAATTTCTTCATTCATTGCTTCAATCCATTTATCTTCATTTACAGCATCTTCAAAATGGATTAGGTCATCAATATGAAAATACAAAGCAAATAATGAATTCAGACCGGTATTGTTACTTACCTCTCCTTGTTCATAAATCTCATTCAGATTTCTAAATCTTGGTCTTCTTGGTGTGCTTGGAGTTCCATCCGAACTTGAGGGTATATCTGATCCCTGTGGTGTTTCAGCAACAGCTGTTTGTGGTGTAACAACATCTGTTCTTCCTTGACTTATCAAGGCTGTTCGAATTCCAGCTTGTGGTGTGGTTTGTTGTGCTTGTTGTGGTGTAGGAGGAGCCACCAAGGAAGGATTATTTGCTGCTGTCCCTTCCTCTTGTTCTTCATGAGACACAATTGTCTTCACATTCACTGTTTTTTCCAAGCTTCCATCCCAAGCTTCATCTTCAATGAACTGCACGTCTCTACTTACTATTAACTTCTTGGTGGATGGATTATAGAGTTTGTATGCTTTGGACTCATCACAATAGCCAACAAAGACACACTTCTCCCCCTTACTATCAAGCTTTTTCCTTAGCTGATCCGGTACATGTGCATATGCCACACAACCGAATACTCTCATGTGAGTGACAGTTTGCTTTTGACCACTCCATGCCTCTTCTGGTATTCTGTTCATGAAAGCTTTAGTTGGGCATCTATTCAAGATGTAAACTGTGCAAGTAACAGCTTCTGCCCAATACTCATGCGGCAAATGTTTTGCCTTCAGCATGCTTCTGACCATGTCAAGAATGGTCCTATTCTTTCTTTCAGCAACACCGTTTTGCTGAGGTGTATACCTTGCAGTAAACTGCTTTTGTATGCCATTCTCTCTGCAAAAACGCAGAAAGTCTTGGGAGATGTACTCTCCTCCTCTATCTGTTCTGAGCACTTTGATATAATGCCCACACTACTTTTCAACAAGAGTTTTGAAGTGGCGGAATTTCTCAAACACTTCACTCTTATGTTTCAGCATATACACCCATGTCTTTCTGGTGTAATCATCAATGAAGGTTAAAACATATTTATTTCCAGCAAATGATGGTATTTGCATCGGTCCACACACATCAGAGTGAACAATTTCCAAGGGTGCTTTTGCCCTTATACTCTTTCCTGCTGGAAAGCTTTCTTTGTGTTGCTTGCCCAAGATGCAGCCTTCACAAAGGCTGTCTGGTTTCTCAATCAATGGCAATCCCTTTACCATGCCCTTTCTGTGCAATAGATTTAGGCCTCCAAAATTGAGATGTCCAAATCTCAAATGCCACAACCAATTCACATCTTTCACTTGTTCCTGAAAGACTTCTTGTGCTACAGCTGCAATAGTTCTGCCTTCCTTCAAATCTGCCCTGAGTTTGAGAGGAAACATTCTATTGCTGGTCATCTGCACCTGTGCAATGATCTTCTTACTTGGAGGTATGTCTCTGATAGTACACAAATCATCTTTGAAGAACACGTTGTAACCTTTGTTTATGAGCTGTCCAATGCTCAAAAGATTACATTTTAGACCAGGTACATAGTATACCTCTGGCACAATCATCTGTTCTCCATTTTTTGCTCGAATACTAACTCTGCCCTTACCCTTGACAGATATCTTATCATCAGTCCCTGTTGTTACCTCAGATTTCACATTTTCATCTAGATTGGCAAACATTGCAATATTTCCAGTCATGTGATTACTACAACCTGAGTCTAAGAACCAAAAATCTTCTTGCTTGTCTTGTGCTATGTTACATGTTAACAACACGTTCTTTGGGTTCTTATCTTCTTCATTTGCAAAATTAGCATTCTGCCTATTATTCATGTCATTTTGTTTTTTCTTGCATTCATTGGCGTAGTGCCCAAATTTTTTACAATAATGACATTGGACTTGGGATTTGTCATACCTTTGTCCATGAGCTTGTTGTTTGCTTGAACCTTCAGCTTGGTTCTGATTGCAGCTCCTTCCGCTTGTGCTAGCAGGGTAATTTCTGCCTCTGTTTTGGCTTCTTCCATGACCTCTGTTATTTGCTCTGCCTCTACCTCTTCTTTGGCCAAAAGACATCTGAGTCTTGAATGCTTGCTCAAATGAGGAATCTGTTCCTCTACTCAGTTTGTGTTCATGAGACAAAATTGAAGCACTCAGGTCATCTACCGTGAACTGTGAGAGATCTTTTGTTTCTTCTATTGCTACCTCAATAGATTCAAACCTTGAGGGTAAACATCTCAAGATTTTCTCTACAATCCTTCTATCTTCAAGAATCTCACCATGAGATCTTATCTGGGTTATCAAGCCAATAACCTGAGTGAAGAATGAATCTATTGTATCAGATTCCTTCATGCTGAGATTTTCAAAGTTTCTCCTCAACATCTGCAACTTTGCAGTCTTCACCTTCTCCATGCCTTGATAGGCAGTTTTGAGAATATCCCATGCCTCTTTGGATTTTGTTGCTGCTGCAATCCGCGGAAAAACACTTTCATGTACTGATTGGAAGAGGAAAAAGAGGGCTTTGGCATCCTTCTTTCTGTCGCCCTTCAACTGGTCTCTTTCTGCTACTGTTAAAGCAACGAGTGCAATTGCATCTGCAGGTTCAGCATAGCCAGTTTCAACCAGCTCCCATATTCCTTGAGAAGCAAACAATGCTTTCATTGTTATGGACCAATAACTATAATTTTTCCCATTAAGCTGTGGCAGTTGGGGATTTGTCAAACCTGTTCTAGCATCTGCCATCTTAACCTGTATTGGTAAAGAAGAGATACTGACTGTATAATGAAAACAAGCAAAAACTTTCTCTGCTGGGAAAAATTCTGCTCAACAAACTTCTTACAGCTCCTACAGTGAAAAACAATCTCTGTTTTTGACTCACTGAGTGCCTAGACTAGCTCCGATACCATGTTGGAATTTTCTGATAAATTCCATAACAGATAGACAAAAAATTGCTCTATTTCTGCACTCTGTTTTTGCACAGAAAAACAAAAAATCGCTTGCTGGAAACGGTGTTTCAGCGACACAGTTTTTTTTTCAGTCACTGTAACTTGTGTTGTAGCAACGTAGATTTTTTACGTCAAGTATTTTTTGAGTTACGGTGTAACAACAACAGGAAAAATTAACTTGCGTTTATTAAAAATAAACTAATTGTTACAGATTTGTCTTCCTCATACTGAGGGAATTTCACAACTTCTATTACAAAATAGATTCACTAAGGAACGCTTCTGTTCCACACAAATAAACATCTGTTAAAAAAATTTCATTCAAATATCTGCACTGCTGTGCATTTTTCCCTTTCTGTTCTCTGCTGCGCTATTGCATCTACTCCTGCTGTGCACTGCTGTGTATTTCACTATCTGGCAGGTATTATCTTCACACTGCTGCGTGCTCTCCTCTGCTCTTTATCAATCTGGTGCTAATCTTGTATCATTCTTCAGCTGCTAACCTTAAAACAGAACTGCTGTGTGGTATTTATATGCTAAAACATATCTGATCAAACAATAAAGTATTACAAAATATCTTCTAATGCCTATCTCCGAATTTATTGCAGCAAGGCAATGATGCTTCCATTAAAAACAAGTCAGCTGTCTGCAGGGGAATTCAATTGAAACTTTAATGCATATTAATGTGCAAAAATATCAGGCTTGACTTTAAGGCATCGAACAGGCTGGAGTATTTACTGCAAATCCAGTTGTTCATTGTTGCAGTTGGAATTAAATTCCAACAATGCTTCCACACTAAATTATTAGCAAGGAAAATGTATAAATGATGTGATTTGCGTTAACCTCTGTCAAATCAGCTTAACCGGCACAAATGTCATAGATGTTATAGGTTTCGAAACAGATCTCATATTACCTCATTGAAACTATTTCAGTTCTGATAATAAGCACCCGCTGGTACGCTTTCTGTTCATTCGCTAGTGGTTGCTTTCGAAACAGATCTCATATTACCTCACTGAAACTAGTTCAGTTCTGATGATAAGCACCCACTCGTACGTTTTATGTTCATTCGCTAGTGGTTGCTTTCGAAACAGATCTCATATTACCTCACTGAAACTGTTTCAGTTCTGATGATAAGCACCCGTTGGTACGCTTTCTGTTCATTCGCTAGTGGTTGGTCGCATAGATAAGAAAATCCTGGTTGGTCGGTTCCTCTCCCATGATGAGCAGTTCAAAGGCTGGTGTGAAAGGCCGCTACCCGCGTATGCAGAAATCGGCGTCGGTGTAGCTGCTCTTAATACGACCCATTGTAAATAAGGTTTCCCTCTTCAAAATAGGGCTTCTACCCCAGACTGAGAAATGGTTTGGCAGTAGGTGAAATGGTGTAAGTATGGGTCGGGTGAGCCTAGAACTGCCCCGGTTACAGCAAACCCTTTACGGCCGGAATAGTTCACCTACTTAAAAATTTGAAGTTTGACCTACCTTCTCATGAGCTATAAGCTGCTTCGCTTATGAATTCACTATCAGTCTGATAGTAGTCAGTCTCCCTTTTTCCTCGCTCGCTTCCAGATTTGTTGAAGCAGCGGTTTCAACGGTTGCATATTCAGTCTCCGTAGTTTAATCCATTGATCTAGTTGACTGAGAGCGATACCCCACCCCAGTTCAAGCAAACCTATGAGAGCCATAACCTATTGATGTTTCTCCATAACCCATTGCGTCTAGCAGTGTTCCCTAGCCACCATTAGTTTCAACACCAGTAAAAGCATCCTCGCCTGCATACGAGGCTATAATAGTTGTACGAGATTCACCAGATTGGTAGCTGTTATCTGAGAGTATGCCATGACCCGTTCCTCAAGCCCAAACACCTGTCCGAAAAGGGTTTTGCCATAGAAAGAGGCACGATAGCCCAAACACCTTGGAGTCATAGCCTCGAGGACTTTCCTAGGTTATTTGAAAGAAGGTCATTATCGAGAGTTGGTGGCCATTGCCAGTTTTCATTGCGAATTGCTGGGAGGCTTAGCCCCGACTAAGATGGGAACTTCTTTGCTAGCTCCAATGATTTTTCTGATGCTTCCTTTCCCAAAGAAGCAGATCCAAAGCCAGATAGAGAACTTGAAGCAGATCCAGTCAGTTAAGCAGTCGATTGAGCTTCAGATCGCTCAGAATGAAGTTATCTGCATGCATCCACCTGTAATCCAACTATGGCTCCCCTGCAACTACCTATAACCATAGAAAAAAACTATTTTCGCACTTTAATATTAAGTAGCATTTAATAAGCTCAAACTAATGCTAACATTAGTTCGCCACTAGAAAATATTTCTAAAAATGAACTGACTAACTGCAAAATATTATATAGTCCAGCTTGTTCCGCTTGAGGAAGAGGCCAAATAAGATTGTGAAATTGAAAGAGAAGAGATTAATCTCAAAATAATGAAACATGAACAAAAAACCTTCACAACCTGAAAATTAACTAATGTCAAATGCATCAATCTGATTACTACAATCCCATGCTAGAGACTAATAATATCTTCCGAACTGCAAATGACTCTTGAGATTTTTATACCCACTAGCTAAGGACATCAAGGGAGACTCATGATCCATAAAGAATCCCCTTAAAATACATGAAAGAAAATAAAGCTATAATGTTATTTAACAGAGTTAATTTTTTATCCATGGGGTTTTGGATTGATGGTGAATGGGTGTGCTGTTAAGGCACTCCTTGCGATAGGTCACCAGTTCAAATCCCCCGTGAATACTTAGGTTAGTTTTAACTAGAAAAAAAAAAACAAAATTATTTTTTTATAAAGAACAATTTCAAATAGATCTTCATTTTTAGAAAAAAAAAAATGGGAAAAACATATCTTGAATATACAGTTGTGGCGATTCTAATATACAGTTGTAGCGATTCTACTTTGTAACGCTAAATAAACCAAACATATAGTGGATTTACGCTGCTTGTAATTTTTAAAAAGGGACTTATTTCCAGTGAAATTTATATTGAAGGAAACCATACCCTTTTCATAGCTCAAGAATTGCAGAGAAAAAAAGCCATTTGTAGTAATCATTTCACATATGTCTTTGACTCTGGCATCAGAGTCAGAGAGTGCATACGATTGCCCAATCTTACTAATAAATTGTTCATCATTTCTCATGCCGTCAACAAGGTCTTGTAATTGGTGGTTTCTAACGCAGAATCTGACCCAAGGCAGGTTCCTTTTCGTCTTTTTTTGCAGGATGGAATCAAGAACGGTGTGCTGGCAGTTCAAAACCTGCGGAGCAACATAATGGCCTCCACTCTTCTTGCATCCACGGCCATCACTCTCAGTTCGCTCATCGGCATACTGGTAGGCAGCTCTGTTTCGGGGAGCGCGGCCGCTGCTTTAATATATGGAGATGACAGCAGAATGGGGTCTTCTGTGAAGTATTTCGCCTTTCTTGTTTGTTTTCTTATAGCATTTATGTTCAATGTTCAGCCCATTAGGTACTATAGCGATGTCAGCTTTCTCATAAATGTGCCTGCTGGCAAACCTGGGAAGGGCACTCGCAGTGTTATGTGAGCCAAGCGTTGAATAGAGCGAGCTATTTTTGGTCTTTGGGGCTCAGGGCTTTCTACTTCTCCTTCCCTCTTTTTCTCTGGACATTCGGCCCCATTCCAATGTTTCTTCGTTGCTGTATCATGATTTTCACCCTCTACTTCTTGGACACCGCAACAACTTCTTATACAGATACATCTCTGTTTCTCTCTTTTCCAAGAACTCCAAGAACTGTGGAAGAGGGATGTTCTCCAATGAATCAGGGGGATGGGGATGGTAAGATGTAATTCATATGTCTTCATTAATTTTTTAATAAAATATATCATACTAAATGTATCAGTGGCCGGCCTTGATAATCTGTTTGAAGTTGAGGGATTGTTAAGGGTTTCACTTTATTGTTGCTTTGTATCACCCAAAAGAGAGAGATGCAAACTCACAAAAAATTCAACCCAAAAAATAGAAGGAAAGTTATGCAAATTCTAACAATACATTGAAAAAAATACGGCCAGCTGCGAATCCAAGGCATATTCAAGAGAGTAATGGCAGGTTAAAAAGGATGAAACCAGGGAAAAATTCAAGGAATATTTAGTAAAATACACGTCCTTTACACTGATGCTAATTTGCCTTTATGTCGACGGATACCGTTGGCAGCATATCTGACAAAACATACCAGAAAACTTGGTTGGAAGTTCACCAGACAAAAGAGAATTTATTCCTGAAATTTTGCCTATTTTGGACACATAAATTATTATAACTTGATTGGAAGTTCTTTTTTGGACACATAAATTATTATAACTTGATTGGAAGTTCATCTGACAAAAGAGAGTTTATTCTACAGATTTGGCTTTTTGGGTACATCAGTTTTTATAATTTGCAAGATGATTCAATTGGAGTGTGCAGAATATTTTCTGTCTCTTTTGCTCGTTTCTGAAACGCACCAGATGAACTCCAGGATTATTCAAAGACAACAAAGATATTTTGGATATCAGAAATTCATTTGTATCATGTTATGCATCGTCCAAGCCGTTTATCCTTAAAAAATTCTACTGTCAAAACTTGACGCACGACGATTTGCATCTGATGGCATCATCTGTAATGTTGGCCGCCATTTCTGTTATACCCTATGATCACAAGCATGGAGCTCACCATTTTAAACTGAAAAATAAGAAAGAGGGGAGTTTAAGGATGGCCAGATGTTTGGATTTAGTTTTGATCCTAAAACGGACACCAAAGAAACGGTAGGATACTTTAAAGAAAGGGTTCAAAGATTGTAGTTGTAGCTGTATGAGATGTTTGCTTATTAACAGTTCTTCCATTTTCTCTAATGATATATGATCTTTTTGGTTTTTACCCTGAACAGGTAGGCACAACCGGTTAAGAATTTATTAATCAAATTAAAGTTGTCAGAGTAAGCACAACCAGTTAAGAATTTATTAATCAAATTAAAGTTGTCAGAGTAAGTATGAATTTTTTTTTGTTTTTTGGGCCAGCCTTATTAAAACTTTCTAAAGTATAAACTTCCCTTATTTACTATGCTATTGATCCATAAATATGTCGAAGACCATATATACCTATCTCAAATTGGATCAATATGTCGAAGACCATATATACCTATCTCAAATAATCTATTTATTTAGATCCAACTGTAAATATATATTTCTCCCTACATTTATAACTATAAATCAATAGCATAATAAATAAGACTTGCCTGGACATGCTAAATGATTTCCGTTAATAAGAAACTTGAAAAGTACTTTTGTGAGTAACCGATCTCTTATTCTTTGTCTCCGAAGGTGTCATGACATATGCTTGCAATCTGTCAAAGATTTGTATCACTCACTTTGCAGCTATTACTCAATACGGAAGAATCAGAATAAGAATAAGATTAAAATGACGAAGGAATATTAATAATACTAAGACTATAGCAAAGCTGCAAGGCAGCAAGTCCCTGCGGGGCATTAAGAAAAAGGAAAAATTTAGAATATGGAATAAGTTTAGTTTTATTCTGATCCACACTTGTGAACAGTTCGTCTTGTCTATTTCCACAGGTTCATAGAGGAGGTGCCGGAATAACTTAGGGGTTTTCAATGTGTTTTACGGACTTTGTTGAAATTTACGATGATCCAAGTCATCCAAGTTAGTTAAGTATATGGGAGGTTGTAAACGCAAAAGTCAAATTAGTGGAAACGTGTCATTAATGAAAACATGTCTGTAAATTTTAATTAAATTTTTGTTTCTGACCACTCTTTCTCACTGACAGGAAGGTATTTTATTTTTAGTTAGTTTAATTTTTTTATTCGGCTACCAAATTTCTTTTGATTGAATCTTCTTTTGGAAGATGTTCTGTATTATATGAACCTTCACAATCTTGAACAAACAAATTGATAATTATACTTTCTCAATAAATTTGAGAACAAACAAATTGATAATTATACTTTCTCAACAAATTGATAAACAACAAGATTTATTATCCAAATTGATCAACCATTTAATATTAATAACATTATTCTTCAACCAAAGATCTTGAACCAACAAAAATGTAAGTATTATATAAAAGTTTAGCCTAAAAAGTATTGTATAAAAAAATGGCTCTTTCTAACTCTTTCTTCTTATGATTGTCATGAGGATCTTCGGTATATTTTCGAACAAACAAATTGATAATTATACCTTCTCAATAAATTGATAAGCAACAAACCCTAGTGTGAAAATTGATCAATCATTTAATAATATTAATAATATTATTTTTCAACTGAAAATCCTTAACCAACAAAAATGAAGTATTATATAAAAGTTTGGCCTAAGAAGTATTGTATAAAAAAATGGCTCTTTCTGACTCTTTCTTCTTATGATTATCATGAGAGTCTTCCGTATATAAACCCTTTCGAAGAAACAAATTGATAATTATACCTTTCTCAATAAACTGATAAACAACAAAACCTAGTATACAAATCGATCAATCATTTAATAATATTAATAATATTATTTTTCAACCAAAAATCCTTAACCAACAAAAATAAAGTATTATACAAAGTTTAGTCTAAAAAGTATGGTATGAAAGAATGGCTGGGTCTTTTATTTTTAAGTCAGTTTAATGTTCTTATTCAACTACAAAATTTCGAAAAATAAATTCATGAAAAAAAAAAGCATAATGTGCAAATTGATAAAGAATTTTAAATGACAATAATTATAATAACATATATTCTCTTAACGGAAGATTCGTTATCAAGAAAAATGAAAGTATTATATAAAACAATGGCCTTTTCTTTGGTTTGCAAAGTGAAGAAAGACCAAGAAAATCACGACATTTCTAATGAACGTCCATAATTTTATTAAAATTTAGTTTATTGATAGAGTCATGCACGTTTGAACATGTTTTTAAGAGTGTCACGTGACTTGGGAAATCCGAGTGACCAAATTTATATAGTTAAGTTGCAATTATTCTAAAGTTCGAAGATCTATTTCAATATTTCCTATCGATGATGTGAACTCTACCACAAGGAAATGCAGTATAAAATCAACGATACCTAAAATTGACTCTATTGGTCTCACTCACTTAAATTGATTTTAAAAGGAAAATAGTTGATAACCTTTTCACAAAGATTTATGAAGTGATTTAGAATAAGGGCATGTTGGTGAATAATTGTTATGACAACGATGATGATTGTTGTTGGAAGCAGTAACAGAGCTCTGGAAACCATGAATTTAAATTTATAATCTTCTCAAAGCGCGTGGTGGCTAAATCGTTATGACAACAATGATGATTGTTATTGGAATGGTGGTCGAGCTTTGGAATAAGCTTAAAATCGGTGTGGCAACTTCCATCGTCCGCTTCGCCACCTGTCAGACATGCCTTAAGCCACTTTAAGGCTTCTAATCTATGGCATGCTCAAACAGAAGCCTTAAAGTGGCTTAATGCATGTCTGACAGGTGGCGAAGCGGACGATGGAAGTTGCCACACCGATTTTAAGCTTATTCCAAAGCTCGACCACCATTCCAATAACAATCATCATTGTTGTCATAACGATTTAGCCACCACGCGCTTTGAAAAGATTATAAATTTAAATTCATGGTTTCCAGAGCTCTGTTACTGCTTCCAACAACAATCATCATCGTTGTCATAACAATTATTCACCAACATGCCCTTATTCTAAATCACTTCATAAATCTTTGTGAAAAGGTTATCAACTATTTTCCTTTTAAAATCAATTTAAGTGAGTGAGACTAATAGAGTCAATTTTAGGTATCGTTGATTTTATAATGCATTTCCTTGTGTTAGAGTTCACATCATCGATAGGAAATATTGAAATAGATCTTCGAACTTTAGAATAATTGCAATTTAACTATATAAATTTGCTCACTCGGATTTCCCTAAGTCACGTGACACTCTTAAAAACATGTTCAAACGTGCATGACTCTATCAATAAACTAAATTTCATGATGTCATGATTTTCTTGGTCTTTCTTCACTTTGGAAACCAAAGAAAAGGCCATTGCTTTATATAATACTTTTATTTCTTCTTGATAACGAATTTTTCGTTAAGAGAATATATGTTATTAAAATTATTGTCACTTAAAATTCTTTATCAATTTGCACATTATGCTTTTTTTTCTTTCGAAATTTTGTAGTTGATGCCACCTACCTTTCCCTAGTCTTGTGTTAAACTACCTACCCTAACCTTTCCCTAGTCTTGTGTTAAACTACCTACCCTAACGGATCCGTTGAGTTGAGCGAGAACTAGGAACATTCCACCTGTTTTTATAATGATTTCACAAACCGATAAGACAATACTTAGTTGCAAAGAGTACTACTATGAACGAAAGCTATTTAGTACCCTGTTTGATTAGCAACATAAACCTTTCAACATAAGCCCCCCCTAAACAAAGGATCAGTTCCTTCCATAATGGTATCATCTTACTCCTAGAGTAAGTAGTGAACTAGTAATATACCTTCCCAGTTCGATACACGTTATGGGATTTCAGTAACGTGGATAAAGAGAGTCTAAAGTAAAGTTCCAGCAGCATCCCTTCTAGATCCAGTAGCAGGGGCAGTAGATCTAGTGGCATATCCAGAAGCAGGTCCAAGCGGAGATTGAAACTTAAAAAGAAACATTAATAACGGTAGGCGTTAGCCCTAATTTCTAATTAAGAACGACGCATATAATATTTGGATAAATAAGATGAAGATCGGAGAAGTGGGCCATCACTATTTACCCCCGTAATAAGAAAGCGTGGAGTTGCCTTCCTATAGATTTATTAGCTGTGGGCCAGTAAAGCGTAGTTGTTAGCGCCGTAGTGCGACATCCCAGTAAAGCGTAGTGACACAGCCCGGTATAAGTGGGACATCCCGGTAAGTCTATTTATCCAGGAATAGGCTTGCTTATGAGCTTGCTGACGTTGGTGGGATCGTGAAAGGGATATCTTTATACCTAACTCTTTACACTATGAGTCAGGTGAGGCAGGTTACACGTTAGAGCTTACACGTAGAGCAAGCGATGAGGTGAAATTATGATACTCACTTTTGAGGTTCGATATGACGCTCAATGGTCGGTACTCGATCCAAGTATTGATCCCCAGCATGCGGGTAGCTCTCAATTACCGGATAGCAGATACCGCGGGAGAATAGATGGCTGCCGCTAGCCAATACCGGGGAGAGAGCACACGGTCGATGCCAGCCGAGAGGAGCTGATCCCCAGGATGGAGGTGAGCTACCGATTCCCGATTGACGATAGATACCCGGGAGCACATACCCACCGGAAGGATTATGCATGCAGGCTGTAAAAAAAGAGAAATGCTCTTAAATGCCAATTTTCATAATAAAAACCATCAGGAGAGGACATCTTCTTGGATTTTTTGGAACCCATGCACGATCTTACTTACGATGGCACCTGTTTTGATAAGTTGCTGAGCCAATTGTTGTATAATAACATATATAATGCAAACTTTTAAACGGACCCATCAGGATGGGCGTTACCACCAACAACTGCCCCATCTTACGCGATAGTCGTTCCCACCGGAAACAGGCATCAACACACGCCACATACTCCGGTACGCGACGTCATGGGACAGCATGGCACAGCATGCGATGGCACAGGACGGGACGGTACACAGGGAAGGGCCACCCAATCATAGTTACCCGATCATAGCCGATCAGAGACACCCGATCATAATAGACGCCGAGCATAGCCAACCGACATAGCCCCACTGAATTAGCATAGCCACTGCCCAATGAGCAGGGTCACTGCCTACCAGACGTAGCCACAAATGAGCATAGCAACAAATAGCGTAGCAACAAATTAGCCAGCAAATGAGCAGAACAGTATATAGCATAGCCTAGCGTAGATAAGCATATAGCGTTGCATAGCCTAGCGTAGAGAGGACAGATTAGCCCTTTTTAGCATAGCGTATAGAATAGCCAAGCATTGCGAAGCGTATAGAGCACAACATCATATAGAAAGCTGAGCAAAGAAAGCGTATCAACAGCATATAGAGAGCCAAGCAGAGCGTATAGAATAGCCAAGCATTGCAGAGCATAGACAGACGGAAGGAAGGGCATTGCTGATGGCCGCTAGCCAATATACCGGAGAGATTGTGAGCTGCCGCAGGCCGATACAAAGGAGACCTTCAGATTATTAGCTAAATGGAAATGGTTTTGTAGGCTGCCCTCATCTCTCTGTGTGGATGGATCGGATAATATTTTTCTGGAAAAATTTGCTGGAATCAACAATTCAGCATATCTACAGGGCTTGGAACTTGTATGCAGACGGCCTATCTAAGGAGGCACTCCTCATGGATTCTGGTGTTTGGTCCTTGAAAATCTCTGTTGACAAGGAATCATAAATTTAGGAATTTTGTATCCCGGGATTCTGATCCCCTTTTCTTATGTTTTTCTCCGTTGATCTGTCCAGGGTTTAGGTTGTCAAGAACTGTCTAAGCATATGTTTTGTATATGTTTTATGTCACAACTATTTCCGTCTTTTTGGTGATGGACCGACTGCTAATGTGTCTAGGCTATATGCTATGTTTAGACTCATCTGGACTACATTCCTCTTATCATGTATGAAGGATCTATTATACATGCTCATTATAATACAATACAGCTTTTCTTTCTGAAAGAAAGAACATTAAATTGTAGTTGAATAAGAACATTAACTGACTTAAAAATAATAGACCCACATGAAAGAGCCATTTTTCCATACCATACTTTTTAGACTAAACTTTTATATAGTACTTTATTTTTGATGGTTAAGGATCTTTGGTTGAAAAATAATATTATTAATATTATTAAATGATTGGTCAATTTGCATACTAGTTTTTGTTGTTTATCAATTTATTGAGAAAGGTATAATTATCAATTTGTTTGTTCGAAAGGGTTCATATATGGAAGACTCTCATGATAGTCATAAGAAGAAAGAGTTACAAAGAGCCATTCTTTTATACAATACTTCTTAGGCCAAACTTTTATATAATACTTTATTTTTGTTGGTTAAGGATCTTCAGTTGAAAAATAATATTATTAATATTATTAAATGATTGATCAATTTGCACACTAGGGTTTGTTTCTTATCAATTTATTGAGAAGGTATAATTATCAATTTGTTTGTTCGAAAGGGTTCATATACCGAAGATCCTCATGACAATCATAAGAAGAAAGAGTTAAAAAGAGCCATTTTTTTATACAATACGTTTTAGGCTAAACTTTTATATAATACTTACATTTATGGGTGGATAACGAAATTTGAAGCATGCTTGAATGAGCATAACAAGCTCGATGGTTCCAATTATGCAAATTGGAAATTCAAGATGCAGACTCTGTTAGAAGTGCAAAGTGCTTGAACGATTATAAATGGAGATGAGCCGAAGCCAGCGGCCGAATCAGCATCGATCCCAGATTGGGAGAAGCAAGAAGGTAGAGCAAAGACGTTGTTGAATATGTTAGTGAAAGACTTCATCATACCACACATCAGAGAGTGTAAGACAGGTGACAAGATCTAGGGAATTCTGAAGGATCTGTATAAGATTAGGAATACAAATCGTCTTCTGTTTCTGAGGAGCAAGATCATGTCTCTGAAGATGCAGGAGAATGAAACAGTTGTTGCCTTCATAACAAGGATCAAAGATTTGAAGAACAAACTGGTAGACATTGATCATACAGTTGACGATATAGATCTTGTAACAATTACCATGAATGGTGTGACCGATGACTAGAAAATGTTTATCACTGGGATAAATGCGAGAGATAAACTCCTGAAGTTTGAAGAGCTGACAGGAATATTGATGCAAGAAGAAGAAAGAAGATAGACTCTGAAGCCCGAGAGTGCCGATCTTGCATTGATGGTGAAGAAGGACCTCTTCAAAGGGAAAGGAAATCCGCAACAGCAAAACAGAGGACATTCATAGAAAAGACCGAATCAGACCCAAAGTATGCATCCGAATAGAAACAACTTTGAAATTAAATGTTTTTATTGCGGAAAAATTGGTCATATTTCCAGGGAGTGCAAGAAGAAGAAATATCATGAAGAACAGCAGAATAAAAAACGACATGCAAGTCATCTCACGAATGAAAATCATGTGCAGAATTTTAGATTGTTTATAGCAGATTTTGGTGAGAATGTTGATGCAGACATCTAGTATGTAGATTCAGGAGCATCAACACATATGACAAGGAATAAGCACTGGTTCGAAGAATTTAAAGAAATCAATGAAGGAGCACAGATTTACCTAGGTGATGATAAAAGTCATCAGATCAAAGGGTGTGGGAAAATTTCTGTCATTCTACCTAATGGTAATGTAAAACAAATTCATAATGTCATGTATGTGCCCGGTGTAACAAAGAACTTGATTTCTATATCCATGATCACGGATCAAGATCTTAAAGTTGAAATTTTTAAATCTAACTATTATAGTAAAGATCTGCTAGATGGCATGAAGACAATTGCTATAGCAATCCAAACAGGAGGTCTGTACAAGTTGGATGTAAGACCTGCACCAGTTCGTGCCTTGAGAGCTATGAGTTTGACTACAGGAGAGTTATGGCATCATAGATTCGGTCATATCAACTACAATGATTTGTTGTTACTACAGAAGAAGGAAATGGTAAGAGATCTTCCTATGCTAAAGCAAGTACATAATGATTGTGATGCGTGTACATTAGGAAAAATGCATAGAGAAGAATTCCCTATTCGAGTAGAAAAGAAACAGAGGGATATACTTGAATTAGTGCATATAGACCTGTGTGGACCCATGCAAACAAAATCATTAGGAGGTGCACTATATTTTTTACTATTTATTGATGACTGCACAAAGTTTTCTTGGGTATATTTCATGAGTAAGAAGAGTCACACATTTGAATACTTTAAGCAGTTCAAAAACATGATTGAAAGGCAAAAAGGAAAATAGATAGAAATTCTCCGGTCTGATCAAGTGGGAGAATACAGGAAAGATGAGCTTATCAGGTATTGTAAAGACCATGGAATATTGTAGCAGTTCACAGTACCCCATACTCCACAGCAAAATGGAGTAACTGAAAGAAACAACAGAACACTGGTGGAATGTGCTAGGAGCATGTTGAAAGGTAAGAATCTTTCAAATGCTTTTTGGGCTGAAGCATTGAATACTACAGTTTATTTGAAAAATATGAGTCTTACAAAGAGTCTTGAGTTTAAAACTCCTTATGAAGCGTTATATGGATTTAAGGCTGCAATAAAACACTTAAGAGTATTTGGATCTAAATAATTTGCCCATATTCCAAAGGAAGATAGAAGAAAACTATATTCGAAAGCCATCATATGTATTTTTATAGGGTATTGTTCACAACATAAAGATTACAGATTATTTAATCCCTCTACTCACAAGATTTTTGTTAGTAGAGATGTCATATTCCATAAGCAGGATCATGAAGAATCTGATAAGCACAATGAGGAATGGGATATTCTGTACTTGTTGGAAGAAGAAGCAGAAAACAATCAGGATCAGCAACAGACAAAAGTAGAAGATGAACAGCGACAACAACAGCAGAAGCAGTAGGAAGAAAATAATGATCAAACAAGGTTTGAAGCTACTCCACCTCTCAGGAGATCGGGTAGGAAAGCTCAATTGCCTTCAAGATATAGGGAAAATGATTTTATAACTAGTATGATGAATGTGGTTGAACCTTATAGTTATAAAGAAGCAAATGAATGTAGAGAATGGAAAATAGCCATGGAACGAGAATATGAATCAATAATCAAGGAAAACACTTGGGAACTAGTTGAACTTCCTAAAGGAAAACAAACCATAGGCTGTAAATGGTTATACAAACCGAAGATCAATGCAAATGGAACCATAGAAAAATTAAAAGCTAGATTGGTAGAAAAGGGGTATTCACAAAAAGAAGGTATAGACTATGAAGAAACCTTTGCCCCTGTAGCTAAACTAAACACTATCAAAATGTTAATTTCTTTAGCTACTAAGAAACATTGGATGATACACCAACTAGATGTAAAGTCTGCATTTTTAAATGGAGAACTAAAAGAGGAGGTTTATTTAGAGCAACCTGAAGGGTTTGTCCAAAAAGGGAAAGAACATTTAGTCTGTAGATTGAAGAAAGCACTTTATGGACTAAAGTAAGCACCCAGGTCTTGGTATGAAAAGATTGACTCATTTTTTCTGCAAGTTGGCTACAATAGAAGCAAAAATGACCCTAATCTTTACACCATGCAAGATGAACAAGGGCACATAGTGATGATTTCTTTGTATGTAGACGATTTGATCATTACAGGTGATGCTACATATTTGATCAAAGAAATCAAGCAACAGATGTCATAGGTATTCAAAATGAAACACCTTGGTGAATTAAGATACTGTTTGGGTCTTGACATCTGGAGAGATTTAGGAAAAACATTTGTATCCCAAGGAAAGTATGTTAAAGGCCTGTTACAAAGATTTAGGATGAATCAGTGTAAGCCTGCAGCAGTCCCATTATAACAGAACATCAAACTGCAGAGTGAAGATGGCTCAAAGGAGGCAGATGTGACACTTTACAGACAGCTTGTTGGGAGTCTAATATACCTAACCACCACTAGACCAGATTTGGCTTATGCAGTTAGTGTGCTAAGCCAATATATGTCCAAGCCACTTGAAAGCCATTGGAATGCAACGAAAAGTGTTTTGAGGTATCTGCAAGGTACTGTAGATTACGATATTATTTACACTGACTCTTCTGATATTAGATTGACAGGATTTGCAGATTCAGATTGGGCTAAAAATGTAGATGATCATAGATCCATAACAGGTTATGCATTCAGCATTGGATCCGGGGTGATCACATGGAGCAGCAAGAAGTAGAACACAGTCTCCTTGTCCTCAGCAGAAGCAGAGTATCAAGCCATGTGTGCAGCAACGTGTGAGGCAATTTGGTTTTGGATACTTCTCCAGGATGTCGGGGAAGAACAGATAGACGCAACAACAATCAGATGCGACAATCAGAATTCAATCAAACTTGCTAATAATCTGGTGTTCCACAAAAACACTAAACATATTGATACACAATTCCACTTCGTCAAGGAGAAAGTGCAATCCAAGGAAATACATTTGGTATATTGTAATACATGTGATAATGTTGTAGACATTTTCACTAAGCCTCTTGGCAGGATTAAGTTTGAAATGTTTAGGGAGATGTTAGGCATATTTGTGAACCCCTTCTCCATTAAGGGGGAGTGTTGAAGACAATGGAGAATATCTTAGATTAGCGTGAGTTGGTTCACGTGACCTCAGGATAGGAATTAGTTTCTATTTCTTAGGTTATTGTTCTAACTTCCCTAAAACCATGATTACTATATAATGTGTGATGTACATGAACAATGTAGAGTGTTTTGCAAGGCCAGACCCTCCTGGTTTAGACTCTCTTTCGTAGAGCTGACCAGTGGGTTTCATTTCATTTAATATACAACATTGCATTTTTATCACCTCTCACTTCGTATACGAAGCAAGCTCTATGGGTAAAAATGGTATTGTATTGTATTAGTACACAAGACTCGCAACAAAAGTGTGAGGCCTTTAACTTCTTTTGTTTTATATTAACGTGAGAGGTGTAGGCTCATGGGGGCTACTATGGAACTAGATCTGCCTCTAGAATCGTATAAAATCAATCTGAATCAACAAGTTCCAAATCACTTGCACCTTTACTCAGATCTATAACTTGGAGCTCACTTATTTTGTGGTGCTACTCATTGAACTCCAATAGTAGCTAGTAACAACTTCCCTTTTAGCTTGAAATGTAAGAAATAAATCATGAACAATGGCAACAGATAGAGAAATTTATTGAAATGAATCAAGAATAGGTAACTCTCGTGACAAGAACATGGGCAACACCAAAGTAGAGGCATAGGAAATAGATAGAGAATTTTATTGAAATGAATAAGGAATAGGTAACTCTCCTAATAAGAACATGGGAAGAACCAAAGTAGAGGCGTAGGTAACAAAGGCTTAGGCATCTTATCGAGGGAGGCTTAGGTAGCAACATCTTCACCAACAACATATCCACGACTCGCAAGGTAGGCATATCCCTTTTTCTGAGATAATTCTCAACATTTTTCTTTCAGTATTCCTAAAAATAGGACAATAAAGGATATATGGAAGGGATTTTGAGTTAATTCTTGGCATTTAAAAGAGAACTTATATGCATATGATTAAACCCAACTGTCGGTCTTCCTAAAAATGGGACGATAAAGGATATATGGAAGGGATTTTAAGTTAATTTGAGGCATTTAAAAGAGAACTTATGTACATATGATAAAACCATACTGTCTTTTTCATATGGTCAATTATAGCTAAAATGATATATAAAAATAAAGACCAAAATCCATGTAAGTAATGGCTTCTAGATTTTGAACAACTTTGGGCCTTGTTTAAAATAGCAATAGCATGATACGGGTTGGAATGTGGAAAAATTCATACAATGAAATTGGAAATGTGGATCAATGAAATAATCATCTTGGGTGACTAAGTAATCCAATGCGTGCCACACTTGACCATTGGCCAAGGATACAAGCTAATCTTAAAACATATTATGTGTTTAGTCAAATATTATCTCATCATAAAAAGATTACGTAGTTACAAGTCACTTCGTATTATTTTATCTCCCATCAACTAGGCAAAAGGTTCCAAAAACTATGCTACACCTTTGACTATAATAATGCCCCGTCTTTGGCTATAGTAATGCCACATCAGAAAGTATAATACTGATTTAGTCCCAATATTATTAATAATATCATATTATTCGCTACTCTTTTTAAAAGTATGCCGATATTTGTTGACTTTTTTCCTA